>CM022301.1:115276875-116476875 GCA_011799875.1 Thinopyrum elongatum | reverse complement strand
CGGTTTCATCTCTTGATTCAAACAAACGGTAATTTCCATTAGACCATTCTCATTTCTTCATCTAATTTGCGGCTAATGCAACAATCCTTTCGTATGAAACTTGTAGGCTAATTCAGAGTCTATGGACGCCGAATTGAGACAAGTCGCTAATGGTTTTGACTATAAGGTCCGTTCATTTGACAAATACGACATCAACGGGTATCACTGTCGTACCTTCAGCAAAGAGCTATCTAAGGCCGACCGAAAGTCTAGAAATTGTTGTGTCTCTGCTATCGGCGAAGGAGGTACCGAGTATTATGGGGGAGTTGAAGCAATTTATGAACTTCTATTCTATGGTGAAAACCCACCGAACGTCGTAGTCTTCAAATGTTATTGGTTCCAGCCGAAGGAGACTAGAAGGACTCGTGAACATATAGGGCTAGTCGAAATCAAACAAAGCACCCATTTAGATGTTCTCGATGCCTATATTACGGCTCAACAGGCGACCCAAGTTTTCTATCTACCGTGGGCCTACCAAACTGATCCAAATCTGAATGGTTGGGATGTCATTTATGAAGTGCCGCCACGTGTTAGACCACCTCCCCGCAATGAAGAGGATTATGAACCTGACATTAACCCAGACACATATGAAGGAGAATTCTTCCAAGAAACACATCTTTCCAAAAAATGTTTCAAGAACCGCTCTACTCTGAACATTGAAGTAGACAGCGACAGTGAATCCGACTTCACCCCTGAGCCGGAACAAGAAGAAGTTACTGTTGTGGATGACCTGTCAATGCTTGACCGATTACATAAAGGTGGCCTTCCACATGTTGATGCCGCTGAACCCGATGAGCACGGCATTCATGATAGTGATGATGATGATGCATTTATTGTTCCCAGAGCATATATAGACGATCAAGATTATTTTTAGTTCATGTCAGGTATTCAATTTGTATTATATACATATATATTGTTAGTTCATGTTAGGTATTCAATTTTTTAATGTTGTACTTGATGATGATACACTTAAGTTATATACATATTATTATTCATGTCGGTATTAAATTTTTTTATGTTGTACTAATTTCGTTTACTCTTTGTCATGGCAGGTGTTGAAAGATGGTGGGCGCGGGTCTGGACCGCTCTGAGGCTCCTTCTTCGTTGGCGCGTGGTGGGAGGGGTACTTCCATTCCACCCTAGTCTCTCCGGAGAGCGTTGCTTGACAGTATGCAGACACCGGTGGGTGCTTCTTCGTCGGCGTCGTTGCCCACCGGGAGAGGAGGTCGGGGAGGGAAGAAGAGAGGAGGTCGGGGAGGACGTGGTCGTGGGAGAGGTAGACAGGCTCCTACGCCTTCCTCGCCGCCACCCCCAGCTGATTCACCCGGGCACAGGACTGCTAGGGTGGACACGTCTGAGGAGGAGGCTACGCAGACTCCGGTCAATGAGCCTCAGGTCGACGGACCTTCGGCCCATGAGACTCCGGACCAGGGTACGTCCCAGGAGACGTCCGGATGGGGTACCTGGCTGGATCCGCCTGAGGGGCCGAGTGGCCATGCTGATGGTGGTGGGGATCCGCCTGATAGCGAGTGCGAGGTGGTTGAGGGGGCCACCGTCTACCAGCGTGGTTGTACACGGCTCCCGCCCGTGCCGGCGACCCACGAGCAGAGGTGGTTGATTTTCCCTGATGGGGAGAGGTAAGTGCATTTACTATTTTTGTACCTTTTGCCTTCATGTTTCTTCAAATATCTAATGCGTTGACCTTGTCATACTACAGGAGTTGGGACCACACTCCGGATGTCCGCAGGCCCAACACCGTCCTTGGTGTGCTTTGCTGGCAAAACTTCCCGGGGTTTGTCATGTTGCCCGGTGAGGGTCAGCTTCCACAACTAGGATTGAGCTGGGAGCACTACTTGGCTGCCTCGGCCCCGTCGGAGGAGATGATCGACGATGTTTTGTGCCACACGAGGGCAGACATGGTGATCAGAAAGTTTTGGGTAATTTCTCCTTTACACAATTAAAAATCTTCAAATAGCTAGTTATTGTACTAATCAATGTTGTCTCGTTTGATTTCAGACCTTCTACAGGTGTGAGGAGGGATACGAGGAGGCCGCAACACAGGTTATCGATGTCGAGTGCAAGCGCCTACTACAAAACTTACGGCACGAGGCTCAGGTGCAGGCTGTTCGAGACTACTACGCCTCGCATGGTATTAAGAAGACCAAGCCGGCGTGCCGCAAAAAGTTTCTTAAGAAGGAGCAGTACATGACGGTAATTACCTATTCTTAAGGCCTTGTACTTAGTTTCCTTGATTTGATTCGTAGGCGTAGCGCTCAAGTTTCTCTTTACTAACTTAGGTGCCCCCGAGATGGTGTGCGGATCAGATGGATTGTTGGTAGGTGTTGGTGGATGAGTGGTGCTCAGACCAATGGCTAGCCCACCACAACATTGCCAAGGACCGGCGTGCCCAAATGGAAGGTGTGCCACACCATCAAGGCAGCGCCAACTTATATCAGTTCGGGCGGAAAATGGGTATGTGGTTTGCTTCATGATTCATGCAATTCATTCTTCATGCTAGCTTGAGCCCTTTAATTACTAATTTACTCTGTTCCTCTCTTTTAGGCGCGACACAATAAGGCGGAGGTGCCAGAGGTGTACGACCTCTATGCCATGGCCCATACTGCCTCGTACAAGAAGGTCAAGGCATTCTCTGCGTCTGACCTCGATAATCTAAAGAACATCACCAACATCTCCTCCCACAACAAGCTCGTGAGGTACAGAGATGAGGGGAAGGCTAGGAAAGGGGAGGACTTTAACCCAAGCCAGGGTCCCATTGATCCAGAGCTAGTGATGATATCTGGTGGCGGGAGGTCCCATGGCTCGATAGCCATTGGAGATGGACTTATACGTTGTCCTCGCACTCTCCCAAAGATCAAGGCGCGCCAGTCGAGCTCCGCTCCTGAGATAAGGCCTCGTCAACGGCCAGTCGAGCTCGCCTTCGAGGTTAGTTATATGGACACAGCTATCTTTCCTCCATTACATTGTGTGTGCGGCCATCGATGATTACAATGCTAACAAGGAGTGGTTTTGCAGGCTGCTCTTCAGAGAGAGAGAGAGAGAGAGAGAGAGAACCGAGACGCTCATGCAGGAGAGGGACCGGCAGGCGGCGGAGAAGGAGCGGGAGTTCGAGGAGGGGACGGCTAGGTTGTTGGAGGAGGAGAGGGCACGGAATGACATGGCGAGCCGGGCCATGTACGAGCTCCTCGTGGTAAGTTTCTTCTTGATATTAGCCAAATCATGCACGTAATGTTCGTTTCATTACTAACTAGTATGACTGACTCGTCAAAACCAAATGTACAGTCTGTGTGCGAGAAGGCCGGTCAGACCCCTCCGCCGATGCCAGTCATTGCTCTGGGGACCACGGTGAGTTTCATTTGAATGGTCATTAGTTACTAGTCTTAACATTTGAGTGTCATCATGCTAACGAGACATTGCAAATGATCTTTGGTGCAGTGTAACTCCAGACAAGCATCGCACGATCCTTCTCCAGGTGGTACCGGCACGAGCAACCCCGGTGCTTCAACTCCGTGATGACGGTAAGTTTTATCTAGTGTTTTGCTTAAAAATGCATAATGACCTAGACTTAGCTTTATTTCCTCCAATATGCTTACCATAATGACCTAAGTTAGCTCTAATATGCTTAGTTACCTAGGTTAGCTCAATAATTACATATACTTAGCTTACTTATGTCAAAAATGGCATAATTAGCTTACTTAGATAAAAATGGCATAATAACCTTGGTAACCTCATAAATATCATATACTTAGCTTATTTTCCTCTAAAATGACATAATAAGCTTACTTAGCTCCAAAATGATCCATTTTACCTAAGTTAGCTCTAAAATGACCTATACTTAGCTTTGTTTCCTCCAAACTGACCTAAGTTAGCTCTAATCTGCTAAGTTGCTCTAAATGCTAGGTAGCTCAATAATGACATATACTTAGCTTACTTATGTCAATGGCATAATTAGCTTACTTAGGTAAAAAAAATGGCATAATAACCTTGGTAACCTCATAAATATCATATACTTAGCTTATTTCCTCCAAAATGACATAATAAGCTTACTTAGCTCCAAAATGATCCATTTTACCTAAGTTAGCTCCAAAATTACCTATACTTAGCTTTGTTCCTCCAAATGACCTAAGTTAGCTCTAATATGCTAAGTTAGCTCTAATATCCTTAGTTACCTAGGTTAGCTCATAATGACATATACTTAGCTTACTTATGTCAAAAATGGCATAATTAGCTTACTTAGGTCAAAATGGCATAATAACCTTGGTAACCTCATAAATGTCATATACTAAGCTTACTTAGCTCCAAAATGATCCATTTTACTTAAGTTAGCTCCAAAATGACCTAAGTTAGCTCTAATATGCTAAGTTAGCTCTAATATGCTTAGTTACCTAGGTTAGCTCAATAATGACCTATACTTAGCTTACTTATGTCAAAAATGGCATAATATGCTTAGTTAACTCAAAAATGGCATAATTACCTAGGTTAGCTCAATAATGACCTATACTTAGCTTGTTTAGTTCATTTATGACATAATTAGCTTACTTAGCTCATAAATGGCATGATAAACTTGGTAAGCTCATAAATGTCATATACTTAGCTTACTTAGGTCAAAAATGGCATGATAACCTTGGCAAGCTCACAAATGCCATATACTTAGCTTACTTAGCTCATAAATGGCATGATAAACTTGGTAAGCTCATAAATGTTATATACTTCTTCTTCTTCTTCATTTTCTTCTTCTTCTGTCGGATTTCGGGTTCCGCAAACCCTTGAGAGGTTCGAACTCTGGGGTGCGTGCGAAGAACTCATCCTCCCCAGTCTGCCTACTCGCTAATCTCACAGCCTAGCTCGATGAACTATACGGAAAAGAGACACAGCAGTTTACCCAGGTTCGGGCCACCTTGCGGTGTAAAACCCTACTCCTGCTTTGTGGTGGATTGGCCTCGAGGGGCTGAGGATGAACTAGTACAGTGGCGAATAGCCTCCGGAGGAGAGGTGTTCTTGAGCTCGAGTGAGCTGGTGGAGTGAGGGTGATCTGAATGATCCGTCTCCCCTTGTCTTGTCTTGTCCCCCTCTACGGTGGTGGCTAAGTCCTATTTATAGTGGCCTTGGTCCTCTTCCCAAATGAAAGGCGGGAAGGGATTCCACAACGGCCAAATTCAAAGGGAGACAACTAGTACATGCTATCCTGACAAAAGTAGTCTTCACCTGCGAAAGCCTCTGGTTGTGACGCCGTGGTGGGCTCGGTGATGACCTCCGTCCTACCATCCTGGCGGTCTTGGTCTTGTTGCACGGGAATGGAAACCTTTGGCTGATTCCTCGGGACTCCGCTCCTGTGCTTGCCTCTTTAGCACCAAAGAGGAAACTGGTACACTGCGCCTGCTGGCGCCCGTCTGGCCTTGGTCGTCATGGCTCACGTCATCCGGACCTCATGAGGTGAGGCTTGCATAGAGATCTCTGCTCCTCGGGAGCCAGCCTGAGGAGGCCGCTCCTCGTGGAGGTCTTGGTGTCGTCCGCCTCGCGAGGCTTGGCCCCTCGCGAGGGTCTTGAGTTGTTGTCGCTGAAGCTGGGCCGTACCAGGCCGTCGATGGAGCCACGCCGTGGGCCTCAGGCAAGCAAGTCTGGGTACCCCCGTTCCTAGAACGCTGACAGTAGCCCCCGGGCCCAAGGCGCGCTCGGACTTGGCTTCGAGGCGAAGCCAAGGGGCAAGTGCGGAGCGCCGCGGGCCTTAACCGCCTGCGGCCTGGGTCGACGCGTGGCGATTGATGGGACGTGGGCGTCTCCACTTCCCCGCGCCGCCTCGGCAACTGTCCGTGGCTGACAAAAAGGCTGGCGCTTGCCGCCGTGCCTTCATTGCCTTCCTTCTATCTTGCTCCAGATCCCCTTCTCCTTCTGCTCAGCGCACCTCCAGATCTGCTGAATCCTTTCCCCAGACTCACCACCGATGGCCACCGATAAGGCAAAGTCATCGGCCTCTGCCGCGCGCTCGGCTCCCTGGTTTGAGCCGGCCTTGAGCGCGTCCTCCATCGCCGAGGAGAAGCACCTTGCCGCCGTGCTCCTGCTGACGGCGGGCGGCGACAATGAGGGAGGGGAGACGGTGCTCCGGGTCGGCTCCGCCCAGCCGGAAGCCTTGGGTGACACCTTCTATCCCTTCTTCCTGCACATCGTCTTCGCTGGGTTGGTTCCCCCTTTCTCCCGTTTCTTCTACGCCGTCCTCAACCACTATGGTCTCCACACCCTCCATCTTCATCCCAACTCCATCCTCCTCCTGTCGATCTTTGCCTTCTACTACGAAGCGTTCGTGGGGGTGACGCCCTCCGTCGCGCTGTTCTGCCACTTCTTCTACCTCCGGATAAGCAGCGGCCAGTGCTCTGGGTGCGCCAGCTTCATCACGGCCAATGGCAGCAACACGATCTCGCAGGCCGGGAAGAAGGTGGAGGACTTCCGAAACAAGTGGATCTTCATGGACGCCAAGCGCTCCCACGCTCGGCTGGAGCTGCCGACCGTGCTGCCGAGGCCCCTGGATCGATGGGCTCACGAGAAGCTCACCGACCCCAGGGCAGAGCAGTTGCTGGAGAGGATGACGGTCGACCTGAAGGCGGAGGACCCGAAGGCGGAGAAGCTGACAGGGGCCATGATTGTCAAGGAATTCCTGACACAGCGCCTGGCTCTGCTCCAGGCGCATTCGCGCCCCCTATGGAGCTTCAAGGGCGCGGAAGACGACCTCCGGTTGCGCCCGGACAACTTGTCTGTCGAGGAGCTAAACAAGGTCGTGCGCACCTTGCTCAGGAAGGACCAGGGTGGCCCTCGGACGCCCATCTCCCGTTGTACTGCCGCGCCGATGGGGAGAAGATAGCCGCCGCCATGCCTGTCTTCAACGAGCGGGGGCTCGTGCCGCTGGAGCCTTCCCTGCCCACGGGCTCCCCGGTGCCGGTGTCCTCCAGCGATCCCTCCGGGGAGGAGGAGAACGAGAGCTCGGAGGCGACTTTGGAGGAGGTGGGGGAGACCTCTCCCCCACGGCGGAGCGAGCTCCTCCGCGCCTTTTCTGAAGACGACGCTGATGAGTACCCAGTCAGGGAGTCGCCGCGCTCCGCCGGGGTCACCACGAGGTCCAGGGGCAGCCCTCCGAAGAAGCTGAAGCAGGGTGTCCCGAAGAAGGACAGGTCATCGTTGCTTCCCCGAGGTGGCGCCTCCGCCCCGCCGTCGGCCGCCGCTGCCGTAGATCCGGCCACCGTGCGCTCACCCGCTCCCGAGAGCGCGGCGGGGCTCGCACCCACGAAGCCTGTGGGCATCGCGCTCCTGAAGTGGATGAGGGATTACGTCGCCACGGATCAGTAAGCGTACCATCTTGTCTTTGCTTCCTGCTCTTGACATAGTGCTCTGACATTTTCCTCTCTGTGGCCAGGCCAATGCCGGCGGCGAAAAAGAAGAAGGAGGAGGCGAGGGCTCCTGAGGCCAAGCAGCCCACCTCGGCCCCGGAGGTTCTGGGGCAGACGGACGAGGCTGGCTCGCGCCCTCCTGCCACAGGGTTGCCCTCGCGAGGCTCAGGGGCCCAGCCTCAGGAGAAGGATGCCTCTGCGGCCACGCCAGCTTCAGGGACGCTTGCCTTCAGCGCGCCTGCTGATGACCCAAGGGCTCCGGAGCCCCCGGCCATTCTTGTTGCTGCTGCTTCGCCAGTCTTAATGCCGTCGCCGTCTCCTCTTCCAGCCGTCACGCTGGCGGGCTGCGGCTCTTCTACCACGCCCGGTGCTCTGGAGCAGGCCTTCTTCATGTTGGATCAACTCCAGAACGATCTTCGGGGCCCCGACCGGCGCCGGGCGTCGAGGCGCCTGGAGCTGGTCTCGGGGTGGCTCCATGCTGACTTGTCCGTCAGGGCGGCCTGGGACCAGGCCGCCGCTACTGAAGAGGAGGGCCAGAAGGTGGCCAGCGTGGCCGCCGCCGCCCGTGATGTGGCGCTGAAGGACGAGAAGGACGCTAAGGAGCGCTGCCGCGCAGCGGAGGCCGAGCTGAAAGCCCTCCGCGACGAGCAGGCCACCCGCGCCCGCCAACTCGAGGAGCAGGAGGAAAAGCTGAAGGAGCGGGAGTCTGCGGTCGCCGGTCATGACGCCGAGCTGGAGCAGGCATCTCGGGAGCAGGCCACGGAGCGCGGCCGCCTGGAGAAGCTGAAGGAGGAGGTGGAGGCGGCCCACGCCCAGCTTGTCTCTGACGAGAAGGCTCGGCTGGAGGCTAGGGAGAAACTCCTTGCCAAGGCTGAGGAGGCGGCCACCGCGGGGCGTGCCGCCTTCGACTCCCTCGAGCAGAGGTCCCGCAAGGCACTGCATGATCTCTACAGGAGCGGGTACAAGGAGCCGCTGGTGACTCCGGAGGAAGGCCCCGCCGGGCTGCTCCCCAAGCTCGTCATGGCGTTTGAGGGCATCGTCGTCGGAGTGGGCCCCATGGTGGAGGGGGAAGCCCGCGCGCTTTCGGCCTCGGCCGCAATGCGCATCTTCAGCCACCTCCATCTTCAGGACTCCAGCTTCGACTTTGGTGCCCTGCTCGAGCCCGTGGACCCTGAGCTCCAAGATGCTGCTACCAAGGCTGTGAAGGGTCAAGTGGAGGCCCTGCTGCGGAAGTTCCTCGCCGTCGACCCCGTGCCTATGGTTGACGGCAAGGACGGCGGCGACATCGTCGATGACGGGACTCCTCAAGCGGGCAACGGTGGCGTCCAAGGCTGAAGGAGATGGCGGCGCTTTCCCCTTGTTTTATTCCTGCAACATGTATCGTGCCTCGTGGAGGCGTAAGAACTTATGCTTTGGAATTTTAAGAGACAGTATGTTTTGTAATAACTTGCTAAGGTTCTGCGGTTTCCTTTCCGTTTGCTTTGATGTTCTGCGTCGGCAGGGCCCGGCCCCGCGCATACCTCAGCCATCGTTGGGTCGTCCGGATCGCCAGGACGAGACCAAGGGGTGAGGGGCTACGTGGCCAGTTAGGCTCCTGAGTCGCGATGCTCAGGAGTCCCCCTTGACATACAAACAGCCCTAGATAAGGAGACGCAAGAGTGGGTCTTGGCGTTCTGTGTCGGCAGGGCCCGGTCCCGCGCATACCTCAGCCGCTGTTGGGTCATCCGGATCACCAGGACGAGACCAAGGGGTGAGGGGCTACGTGGCCAGTTAGGCTCCTGGGTCGCGATGCTCAGGAGTCCCCCTTGACGTACGAATAGCCCTCGGGAAGGAGACGCAAGAGTGGGTCTTGGCGTTCTGCGTCGGTAGGGCCCGGCCCCGCGCATACCTCAGCCGCCGTTGGGTCGTCCGGATCGCCAGGACAAGACCAAGGGGTGAGGGGCTACGTGGCCAGTTAGGCTCCTGAGTCGCGATGCTCAGGAGTCCACCTTGACGTACGAACAACAAACCCCCATACCTGTCCTCGCCGGGCTTTCGCTTGGGAGGGATGCGCGAAGACCAGGTCCGAGGGGCCTGGCAAGGTGGCGTACGCCAGGCATGACCTGAGCATAGCCCCCATGCCCAGCCCCCTCGCGCTACTCTCCCGAGGGGAAAGCAGCGTGGTGAGGCTGAACACCGAGCCTGGTGGCTCTCCTGAGGTTAGTGCAGCCGTTAGGCTGCCCCCAG
The DNA here is from genome assembly GCA_011799875.1 of Thinopyrum elongatum. Lineage (NCBI taxonomy): Eukaryota > Viridiplantae > Streptophyta > Magnoliopsida > Poales > Poaceae > Thinopyrum > Thinopyrum elongatum. The sequence goes on along the minus strand of CM022301.1, from coordinate 116,467,216 downwards.
TTGTTTATCACCAACGCGGAGCATGGCGCTACCGCTCTTGCACGGGCATAGCCGCTCCTCGACCGTGTCGACTGTCAGCGCGGAGCATGGTGCTTCCACTGGTACGTGGGTGGGGGCTCCCTCTGAGGGGAGACCCCCGGGGCGTGTACAGCCCCTCCCTGACACATGGCTTGCATGACAGGGCTAGAGGAGGTGTGTATGGGCACTCGTGAGCCAGCGCGGGACTCACGAGGCCCTACCTCAAGGCAGGTTGCTCCTGAATTTGATTCGTAACACTTGTGATAGTCCTGCGAGATGGTTAGGCAACTTGCGCCGAGTGAATCTCCTGAGGTTATCGCATGAGAAGGCCAAACACCAACTACCCTAGGAGGTGACGTGAACGGGTCCGGCCCGCCAGACAGAGCTCAGCCGTTGGGTTTGTCGACGCTGCAGGGACGGACCCGAGCACAGACGCCGTGCCCAGTCTTCTCATGCGAATGTCCTGAAGAAAGACAACCGGCGCGCGGTTCCCGCGGTGGCGAGGCACCGGGTCACACGCCCTAACTTACCCGCCCCCGATTAGCTCATGCGAGAACAAGGCACCAAGGACCATGGAAGGTGACGTGCACGGGAGCTGGCCCGTGAGCCAGAGCTCAGCCACTTGGGTTTAGCGACGCTGCAGGGACGGACCCGAGCACAGACACCGTGCCAGTCCTTAATCATGAGGTGGTCGTGGGTGGGCTTGCAAGGGCGTACGACGTTCATGGTGACGAAGCACCGGACAGTCAAGTGATAATCATAAATAAACTCATGGATAAGGTGGAGCTAGTTCTGAATGATGCAAAACGATACATGCTGCAGGGACAGACCCACGCAGCTTGGGGATAATGCAGCCCGAGGGGCGCCCCCAACTGGACAAATCAGAAAATGTCACCTGGCACCGTTGCTGAAGAGATGTTGGAGTAGCTGAAGACGCGTGCCACAAAAGTCGCTCCTCATGAGCCGCCCAGGCCCTGAACCTCGGGAGGCTCTGGGGGCCCGGGGGCTCGCGAGGATCCATCTCCTCCTCTGACAGGATTGCCTGGCTTCTGGCCTCATGAGCCGCCAGGACGCCCCGCATGTGGCGCTGGAATGTAGCAGCTACGCCCGACAAGCCCAAAGGCATGCGAACATAGCTGTGAGGGGGGACCCTCGCATCGGCCAGCGCGGGACGGCCAGAAGCGCTCCTGAGATGCGGCCCTGTTGAGCCCTGGGATGTTGACACAGACGCGCAGCTCGCTGTCCTCGCCGGGACAAGGAGCCGCGCTGGGTGGTGGGCGATGGTCGCCTCGCGTAGCTCTTGCCTCCTGAAGCTCCTTGATTGCCTTGGTAATGAACTCCTGAGCACCTGGCACCTCGCGCCTTGTGCCCTCCTGGTGGAAGCGCGCGCTGAAGCACGCCTCCACATGGTGCCCGAGCGCCTCCCTCGTGACGTTGGCCAGGTCAGAGGCCCTCCAAAGGAGAGCCCCCGAGCCCAGCCTAAGAGGGGCGCCGGGCGCGCCTTCCTATGCGAGAGAGGGAGGCGCCCCGTCAGTGGGCGCAGGGCCTGAGGTGGTGCCGCTGGACACCCCGCCCTCCTGAGGTCCTTAGCGGAGCAGCTGCTTCTTCTTCTTGGGGACAGCATCAGGAGGGTAGACGGCGCCTTCATCGTCTAGATTCTCGACCGCCGCAGCCAGGTAGGCGCGCTCGAGAGAGCACACCTTGTCCTTCTCCTCGCAGGCGACCGTGATGACGCCGCAGCTCCCTGGCATCTTGAGGACATTGTAACCATGATGAGTCACCTCCATGAACTTGGCCAGGGCCAGATACCCAAGGATGGCATTGTATGGAAGGCAAATGTGGGAGACGTCGAAGTCGATGAGCTCGGTGCGGTAGTTGTCGCGCTTGCCGAAGGTGACAGGGAGGTGGATCTGCCCTATCAGGGTGGTGGAGCCGTCGGTCACTCCTGAGAAAGGCTTGGTAGGCTGCAGCTGGTCGTAGGGCACCTAGAGTCGGTCGAATGTCTCGATGGAGAGAACGTTGTGCCCCGCACTGCCATCAACGAGAGTCTTGGTGACGAGCACGTTGCTAATGGTAAGCGAGCAGAGCATCGGGAGAGCACCGACAGTTGCCGCGCACTTGAGCTGATCGGATGAGCTGAAGGCGATGGTGCACTTGGACCACCTGAGCGGATGCGTTGCCTCAAGCTTGGGGAGGGCCGCGTTCACCTCACGGGCAAACTGCTTGAAGATGCGATGAAAGGCAGGGGCTTGAGCGCCGCCCAGGATGCAGGCGATGGCACAAGGCTCCTAGAAGCCCCCAGCCCCCTCGTCCTGGTGGTGGTCATCATTCCTTCTTCGTGGTGGCGGTAGCGGAGGAAGGCCAGCGTTGCCCTAAGGACGGTCCTCACGAGGCTGGTCTCTCCAGGGGCCCTCGCGAGGCTGGCCCTGCCAGCGGTCCTCACGAGGCTGATCGCGCCATTCTTGGCGGGGGTCGCGGCCATCCCAGCGTCCTCCACCTCGGCCTCCTCCGCGGCCGTAGCCTTAGTCGCTGCGCTCGGGGCGTCGACCGAGGCGCCCATCGCGGATGGCCCTGAGCTCCTAGCAGTCGTTGGTGTTGTGGCTATGCACGTTGTGGAAGACGCAGAACGGGCGGCGGCCCTTGGATGACTCTGGGTGGTCGCAGCCGCGCTTCATCTCTGGTTCGGCCGCAAGCACGACCGGTCCCTTGCGCTTCACGTCCTTGGCTTTGGCTTTCTTGTCTTCTGGGTCAGCCCCTGGGAGCTCCAGGAGAGAGAGGCGACCTTCCTCATCTCTCGCACACTTGGTTGCCATGTTGAACATCTCCAGAGCCATGCACAGGTCCTCATGTATGGCAAGCTCCTCCTTCATCTTGACATCGCAGACGCCATCAGTGAACGCCGAGATGATGGCCTCGTCCGACACCTTGGGGATCTTGAGGCGGACGCTGTTGAAGCACTGGATGTACTTTTGCAAGGTCTCTCTTGGCTGCTGCTTGATGCGCCGCAGGTCACCCGCAGTCGGTGGATGGTCGTGAGTGCCCTGGAAGTTGGCGCCGAAACGCTCTCGCATTTCATCCCAGGAGGAGATCGATCCCGCGGGCAGGTTCAGGAGCCACGAGCGCGCACCATCCTTGAGGGCCATGGGAAACCAGTTCACCATAACCTTCTCATCGCCGTTGGCTGCCTCGATGCTCAGCTCGTAGAGCTGCAGGAACTCGGCAGGGTCGGGGGTGCCGTCGTAGCGCGGAGGCAGGTCGGGCTTGAACTTCCCCGGTGTGACGACCCCGGCTTAATCGTGCACTAATCATACATGCAAATGCGCACGATCAAGCCTAAGGACTCACTTGAAGATATCACAACACAACTCTAAAACATAAAATAAAGTCATACAAGCTTAATATTACAAGCCAGGGCCTCGAGGGCTCGAATACAAGCTCGATGGCATACAAGCGTCAGCGGAAGCATTAGATATCTGAGTACAGATATATTACAGAGAGAGAGATAAGCCTTCACAGAGGCGGGGTAAAAATAAAAACTACGATCGAAAGGCGTAGGCCTCCTGCCCTGGACCCTCCGATCCTACTCCTGGTCGTCGAACGGCTCCTCGTAGTAGTAGTACTCGCCAGGCGGATAGTAGTACTGGTCGTCGGCTGGGGCTTCTGGCTCAGGGGCTCCGTCGTCTGGTGGCATCAAATGGAAAATGGGGGAAAAAGAAAATAAAGCAAACGTGAGTACTCATCCGAAGTACTCAGCAAGCAAGGATCTACACTACATATGCATCATTGTCAAAGGAATGGCTGTATATGTGGACTGGGCTGCAGAAATGCCAGAGTAGAGGGGGAAAGCCTAGTCCTATCGAAGACTAGCATCTTCAACAATCTTCGACAGTCTTGCAGCATCAGGAGAGAGCAGATGAACATAATGTAAAGTAGTAGTAGTAATATCATCAACCTCGACTTGAGATCCTTTCTCGACTCCCTGCGAGAAAGCAATCCCAGAGCCGTACTATCCAATTCTCATCACATGTTCTAGTTGTACCGATCGGGATACAACTCCGAGTGTCCGTTACCGTAGGACAGGCTATCGATAGAAGTTTCTTCCCTGCAGGGGTGCACCAACTTACCCACCACGCTCACTTAACTCTGGCCGGACACACTTTTCTGGGTCATGCCCGGCCTCGGCCAAGCAACACGCCGCAACCCGACCAAATACCTAACAGAGAGGTCAGCACGCCGGACTAACCTATGCCCCCAGGGGTCTTGGGCCATCACCCCGGGAACTCCTGCACGTTACGTGCACCGCCGGTGAGCAGACCTAGCAACCCCTTATACAAGCGCGGTTGCGTTCCCAGTCCAACCCAGCGTGTGCCGCATCAGGCGCTGACGTCCATTAAGCTCCGGCTGAAGTATACGACGCAGAACGCCCATACTATCCCACGTGATGGTTAGTGCTATCGGGCCAGAGGCCCCTCGGATCAAATATCCAAACCGTAGTGGATTAGGAGCGCGCGGAAACGAGCAGAGACTCACGATCGATGTGACCCCGTCGCCCCGTCTCGAGGACTTGCGGCAAGGGCTAAGAATGCCCGGCCACGCCTCGTAGTTATCTCGCGGGCACCATCCAGGTCAACCCGACTCCACATCACTTCGCGTTAAGCTCGCGCGGGTACCCCTCAGGGCCGACCCGTCTTTAGTATCGTGGTTCATAGTCAAGTCATAATATCCAAGGTAACTGTGTGTTTGACACCGAAGGGAACCATGAGGAATCACCCTCGATGGAGTTCCCGCTCGATGTTATCATCAAGGTGAACGAAGGAGGAATCACCCTCGAGGTCCACACTTGAGAGGCTGCGCGACGATGTCGTTATCGGGGGTGGTGTAGGAGGAATCACCCTCGCTTACCACGACCGAGTAACTAACCTACAAGGTTAACATCAGAAGTGCTAACGAGGTATCACCCTCGGCACTCGACGGTAACCCAGCAGTGTCGGCAACTAAGGGGTAGTGATGTGCGGTGCCAGGGTCTGGTCCTCAATCCCGATGATCGGGTCTTCTGATATCCAGCAGGGCAGTCGGGATCAAGGGGGGTCTCTGTCGTGTCTCTACCCAGCCTATACTAAGCAGTCTAGGATAACCAGTAAGGTAGCAAGGCAGGTTACAATAAACAGGCTATGCAACAGATATAGGAAACAGTAGCAACAGCAGTTCTAATGCAAGCATAAGAGAGAAGAGAGTAGGCGATATAGGCATGCTCAAAATGGGGGTGCTTGCCTGTTTGCTCGGGGGCAAGGGCAAGGTCTTCAGTGGTATCGTCGGGGACGTAGTCGTACTCCTGTGCGGCGTCTGCCTCGGGAGCTACGTCAACGTCGGGGTCTACCGAGAGAGAAGAGGGGGAAGAAACAGGTAAACATAATGCAAACAAATGCAACACGGTGCGTGTGATGCTATGATGCAGTGCAGGGTTGCCTATTTATGCATCTAAGTCATTTTAGTTATTTTTAGAATTATTCTAGGATTTAATATCCGACGTGTGTGCACTATTCATCTGCCGGATTCGGGTCCGGAGTTACGAGTTCTTCTACGTAGGAGGTTCCGATGGAGAAACAGACGGCACGATCAGACTCGTCTCGTCGTTCTGAGCAACTTTCATGTTTTAACTTTTTCGATCCGAGCTACGGTTTAAAAGTTATTAATTTTTAAAGATTATTTGAATTTCTGGAATTATTTATCAGAAAATGAATTATGACGTCAGCATGACGCGCTGCTGACGTCAGCAAGTCAACAGTCGGCTGACTAAGTCAAATATGACATGTGGGTCCAGTGGGACCCACATGTCAGCCTCTGTTTACCTAAACAGTGAGTTAAACTAATCTAATTAGCTAATTAGGCTTCTGGTCCCACATGTCATAGACTCATTAGGGTAATTAGTTTATTTTTATTTCTAAAACGTTTTAATTAGATTAACAGGGAGGTGGGGCCCACGTGTCAGCGACTGGGCCGGTCCAGTCAGCAGGGCTGACCGGTCAGCTGGCCGGTCGGGCCCCTGGGGCCCACGGGTCAGTGACCCAGGGCGACCCACGTGGCGGCCACGTCGGCGGCCGGCGCCGGAGTTGCGCCGGCGACCGATTCCACGGCGGAAGATCGCCGGAGTGCTCGGAAATCGCCCACAGGGCTCGGTTCGAGCTGCGGTTGGGTGCGTTCGAAAGCCAGTGAACTCGCGCGTCGAGTGGTGGCACTTGCCGGACCAGGGGATGGCCGGAATCACGCCGGCGTTGAGGTTTGGCGGAAGCCGAAACCCGGCGGACTCGCGCGTGGTGATGCAGAGGTCAAAACGGGCTGCGCTCTACTCCTTCGGCATCTACTTGACGCCACGAACGCGACGGCGAGCCCGATGGGTCGTGACGGCCACTGCTGCAACGGCCTCGAGCTCAACGGCGAGCTCGGTTCGGGCGGCCATGGCGCGGCGGCTACGGAGGCGCAGAAGGCTAGGGGAGCGCGGGGGAAGGATGAGGGGCTGCTCACCGAGAGGCTACGTAAAGCCGTTGGAAGCTTAGGAGTGCAGAACGTCGGCGAATCGTTGGGGCTCGCCAGCGTCAGAGAAGAAAGGGGGCGGAGTACTCCGGCTTCATCAGGGCCTCCCCGCCTCCACTCGCGGTCGGAGTCGAAGGAGTCGAGGACGGCGGAGCTCGCAGGCGTGTTGGCTGAGCTCGGGGACGACGGTGGCCGCGTCTACGGCAAGGCCACGGCGACGGAGGCGCTCGGTTTCGGTGGATCTGGAGGAGGAGGAAGGAGGGAGAGGGCAAGCGAGCGAGGGGGAAGTGGATAGGGACGGAGAGGAGGCAGAGGGAGCTCCTCCTTATCCTCTCGCCTGGCCTGCGGCGTCGGGGTGTCGGCGCCGGAGCGGCGAGCGCGCGCTCGGCCAGGGAGAAGGCGACAGCGCGAAGGAGAGAGAGAGACTGGGCCAGATGGGCCGGCTGTCGGGGCACTGTGCACTTAGGCCCAGTGCACAGTGCCTCGTTGTATTTTTTTTCTGTTTTTGTTTTACCTTTTTCTTTATTCTTTTCTGTTCCAAAATAGCTAGCACACTTTAGCACTTTCGTAAAATGTGAGAGTTGACCCAAATATTGCAATGCAATATTATCTCTCACCAAAAAGTGGTTTGGACTGATTTGAAGTTTGTTTGAATTTAATATGATTTTAAATATATCAAATATCCTGTTTTTGGGTCTGTTCCAACTTGTTTGAGTCATTTATCCAACTCCAAACATTTTGATGTTGATTTTAGAAAGGTTTCTGGATTATTTACCATTAAATGAACATTTTTCCAGCAGTGTTTGATCAACCTTATATTTCACTTATGAATTTAAGTTGATTTTTAAAAATGGAGTTGATTTACTTTGGTTAACCACTATGTTTAATCACTGCATATGATATGACTTGGCATTATTAACAGCTGATCATGGTGGCTATTACATAGGGGTGTTACACCCGGCCAGACGACGCTGCGAAGCTCCGGAGTGAACGCGTGGCAACCCGCTATGGCCACGGGAGACCATCATGGAGGTGGAGTCTAGTCTTGGTGCTCGCGCACCACCGCTGCAGGCGGCGCGCGGTCTTGACGTGGCGGTGCTGGGAGTGCACGAGCATCTTCTTGCGGCTGCTGCACCACCTGGCAGCTTTCATCTTCACGCGCCGGCGCCCTGCACAGCGGGTCGCGCCGTGGGGCCTAGCGCCTTGGCCCGAGGGCGATGTCTTGATGGGGAAGTGGAGGAGGTGCTCCGTGGGCTACGTCACCCGCAGCAGGCGGCGGGTGAGGCAGCGAGCGAGATGGTGCAGGAGAGTCCTCGACGGCGCTGACAAGCTCGGCGATGCGGTCCAGCCAGTCTTCGTAGAGGTCGTCGACGGGGCGGTAGCGCAGGAGCTCGCGCGCCATGAGCAATGCAGCCTGCGTGTTTGCCAGCCCGCGATGAGCATGAGACGACGAACCAGCCGGAGTCAGCGACGGGGTGGCGGTGCGTCCATCACGCCGCATAGAAGGGTGCAGCGACGAAGCTTGCTGCTCGTGCCCCGTGGGGCCGGTGGCGGCGTTCGCCACTGGAGATGGGGGACGGCAAGGGCAGCCGTCACCCGCAGGCGCTGTCTGAGGGACACGGGCGGTGAGGGCGGCCCGGCGCTCAGCACGAGCCCGACGAGCGTCAGCCATGGAAGCGGTGGAGCGGTGGTGGATCGATCGGCTAAAGAGAGGCTCTGACGCATCCCTACCTGGCGCACCAAATGTCAGATTTCGGGTTCCACAAACCCTTGAGAGGTTCGAACTCTGGGGTGCGTGCGAAGAACTCGTCCTCCCCAGCCTGCCTACTCGCTAATCTCACAGCCTAGCTCGACGAACTGTAAGGAAAAGAGACAAAATAGTTTACCCAGGTTTGGGCCACCTTGCGGTGTAAAACCCTACTCCTGCTTTGTGGTGGATTGGCCTCGAGGGGCTGAGGATGAACTAGTACAGTGGCGAACAGCCTTCGGAGGAGAGGTGTTCTTGAGCTCGAGTGAGCTGGTGTAGTGAGGGTGATCTGAATGATCCGTCTCCCCTTGTCTTGTCTTGTCCCCCTCTACGGTGGTGGCTAAGTCCTATTTATAGTGGCCTTGGTCCTCTTCCCAAATGAAAGGTGGGAAGGGATTCCACAACGGCCAAATTCAAAGGGAGACAACTAGTACATGCTATCCTGACAAAAGTAGTCTTCGCCTGCGAAAGCCTCTGGTTGTGATGCCATGGTGGGCTCGGTGATGACCTTCGTCCTGCCGTCCTAGCGGTCTTGGTCTTGTTGCACGGGAATGGAAACCTTTGGCTGATTCCTCAGGACTCCGTGCCTACGCTTGCCTCTTTAGCACCAAAGAGGAAACTGGTACACTGCGCCTGCTGGCGCCCGCCTGGCCTTGGTCGTCATGGCTCACGTCATCCGGACCTCACGAGGTGAGGCTTGCATAGAGATCTCCGCTCCTCGGGAGCCAGCCTGAGGAGGCCGCTCCTCGTGGAGGTCTTCGTGTCGTCCGCCACGCGAGGCTTGGCACCTCACAAGGGTCTTGAGTTGTTGTCGCTGAAGCTGGGCCGTACCAGGCCGTCGATGGAGCCACGCCGTGGGCCGCAGGCAGGCAAGTCTGGGTACCCCCATTCCTAGAACGCCGACATCTTCTTCTAGTCTTCTTCTTCTTCTAACTTTCTTATTTCCCATTTTGCAGATTTCATTCACTTCACGGAAGCTTGCATTGATGGAGTGCTTGTTTTCCCTTTCTGTTTTGATTTTATATCGATGAACAATGTGGAACTTGATATATGGATGAAACTATTGTAATATGTATGGATGGAACTATGTATGTGGAACTTGCTATGTATGTATGGATGGAACTATGTATGTATGGATGAAACTTATGTGTTGGATATCTCATATGTTTGCTGTGAAACTTGCCTTGTGAAATATATATATATATATATCATATATTTGCTGTGAAAATGCTTGGATATAAGAAAAAACAGAATAAAAAGAGGCAATGCAGGCTCTTTGCCGTCTACCTCCGACGGCAAAGGGCTCTTTGCCGTCTGCCATAGACGGCAAACCACCCCAGCCTTTGCCATGTGGCAGCAACCTGTGCAAACTGGGAGCTGACCCATTTGGTCACTTTTCCGTCTGTGGCAGATGGCAAAGGCTGGGGTGGTTTGCCGTCTGTGGCAGACGGCAAAGAGCAGGGGTTTGTCATCGATGGCAGACGGCAAAGAGCGGGGAGGAGTGACGCATCTGCTGACGTCAGATGGCAGACGACAAAGGGGAGGGCATGTTTGCCGTCAGCTGGCAGACGGCAAAGCCTCCCATTAGCCACCTAACGTGGCTAATGTCTATTCTTTGCCGTCGACGTTATTTGTCGTCTGCTTCCCTAGGAAAGCTGACGACAAATGTCTTTGCCGTCCGCTGCGCGAAAACAGACGGCAAATCCGCTCATTACCGTAAATTACAGTGCGGGACATGTTTGCCGTCCGCGGCTGACGGCAAAGACCTTTGCCATCAGCTTTCTGGTCCTTTGCCATCTGCCATGGCAGATTGAAAATCAGCTGATTCCTGTAGTGAAGCTCGCCGACAAGAAGCTGACTTCAGTCGGCAAATTGGAGGAGGAGATCAAGGACCTCAAGGCTGTCGTCATCGCTACCAAAGGTGAATCTTCCGAATGGAATAAGAAATGCGAAGATCAAGCCAGTGCCTTTGTGCAGGAGAAGCATACGCTGGAGGAGAAGGTCGCGCAGCTCACTGAGAAGAAGAATGCCCTGGAGGGATACATCAAGGAGTTCTGCACGGAGTTGAACGAGAAGCTTGCTGGTAAGTTCTCTTCTGGTCTGAATGGAATCCATGTGCTATTGAGCTTTCCCCAATCATTCACTCATGAACTGGTTTTCCTTAATCAGAGCATTGTTACAACACGGAGTTGGAGCTGGAGAGTCTTGAGAGGGATCTGGAACCTTCCAGGTCACTTGTTGCTGACAAAGCAGCTCTCGTCGTCTTGCGCCTGGAAGACCGCTTGGAGAACGCTTTGGGCTATATCATTCGGACAAGAGGTGCTTTGGGCCGGATCGACAAGGAGCTGCACCCGAGCGAGAAGACCCAGATGGATCTGGAGTCAGTTATGACGCGGATGAACGAGGTCCCCGCCCGAGTGAAAGCTTGGAAGAAGTCGGCTGCTCGAAGTGGTGCTAATGTGGCACTATCACTCGTCTGCGTTCATTGCAAGAACGTGGACGAGGAGAAGCTGAAGGGCCTTCGAGTGATGAACAAGAAGAACCTCAAGTTCGAGGATTTCATGGAGACATTCGCCGAGGCCGCCACACGCATCACAGACGGGATCGACTTGGAGACCTTCGTCGAGCCAGCTAGCCTTCAGCCTGATGCTTAAAACACTTGGTTAAATTTGCCCCGGAATGCCGGGTGGTTGCTGTAACCGTATACTTTGCTGAGCCTTGGGCTCACTTCACTTTTGCTTGAGACATTTGAAGGGATCGACTCTTTGATTCGCGCACCTTTGAGTTCCTTTTTGCTTCTTGTGCATTGTTTGACTTAGGCGAGAGTTGGTTCGCAGCTAAGCCCCCGAGTGTGGAGCAAATCCTCACTCAGATTACTTTTTAACTTAGGTGAAAGCTGGTTCATAGCTAAGCCTCCGAGTGTGGAGCAGATCCTCACTCGGATTGTTTTTTAACTCGGGCGAAAGTTGGTTCGCAACTAAGCCCCCGAGTGTGGAGCCGACCCTTACTCGGATTGTTTTTAACTTAGGCGAAAGCTGGTTCGCAGCTAAGCCCCTGAGTGTGGAGCAGATCCTCACTCGGATTGTTTTTAACTTCGGCGAAAGCTGCTTCGCAGCTAAGCCCCCGAGTGTGGAGCAGATCCTCACTCGGATTGTTTTTAACTTAGGCAAAAGCTGGTTCGCAGCTAAGCCCCCGAGTGTGGAGCAGATCCTCACTCGGATTGTTTTTGACTTAGGCGAAAGCTGGTTCGTAGCTAAGCCCCCGAGTGTGGAGCAGATCCTCACTCAGATTGTTTTTGACTTAGGCGAAAGCTGGTTCGCAGCTAAGCCCCTAAGTGTGGAGCAGATCCTCACTCAGATTGTTTTTGACTTAGGCGAAAGCTGGTTCGCGGCTAAGCCCCCGAGTGTGGAGCAGATCCTCACTCGGATTGTTTTTAATCTTAGGAGAAAGCTGGTTCGCAGCTAAGCCCCCGGGTGTGGAGCAGATCCTCACTCGGATTGTTTTTAACTTAGGCGAAAGCTGGTTCTTAGCTAAGCCCCCGAGTGTGGAGCAGATCCTCACTCGGATTGTTTTTAACTTAGGCGAAAGCTGGTTCGCAGCTAAGCCCCCGAGTGTGGAGCAGATCCTCACTCAGATTGTTTTTTAACTTAGGCAAAAGCTGGTTCACATCCAAGCCCCCCGAGTGTGGAGCAAATCCTCACTCGGATTGTTTTTTAACTTAGGCAAAAGCTGGTTCGCAGCTAAGCTCTCTCCTATCCTTCACCCACTAGGGATGTGTTAGATTCTGAATGCGGTTGTTCACCTGAGTGAGGACGCGGCTGTAGGCCGAACTAGACGATATAGGGAAAAAGCAAGACTTTTATTCATCTAAGTTCATTCGGACTAACTATTACAAAGGAGAAATTTTATTTTAAGTATAAAATTTGCAGAGCAGGTCCGCGTTCCAAGCTCTGGGCTCTTCTGTTTGTCTGGCGAAGTTGTAGAGCCTGTATGCTCCATTGTGCAGGACTTTCAAAATGGCGAATGACCCTTCCCAGGGCGTCGCAAGTTTGTGGGGCTTCTGCTGATCCACTCGGAGGACCAGGTCTCCTTCCTGAAAAGTGCGTCCCCTGACGTGCCTGTCGTGGTAGCAGCATAGGTCTTGTTGGTACAACGTCGATCTTATAAGCGCCAGCTCATGCTCTTCCTCCAAGAGGTCGAGGCCATCCTGCCTTGCTTCCTCTGCTTCAGTCTCCGAGTAAAGGTCCACTCGGGGAGAATTGTGAAGCAAATCACTCGGTAAAACTACTTCCGCCCCGTACACCATGAAGAATGGGGTGCGATTGGTGGATCGATTCTGGGTTGTCCGTAGGCCCCAGAGGACCGACGGTAGCTCGGTTACCCAGGCCCCTGCCACGTGCGTTAGGTCACGCATGAGGCGAGGCTTCAACCCTTGGAGTATTAGTCCATTCGCCCGCTTGGCTTGCCGATTCGACTGCGGGTTCGCCACGGAGGCGTAATCGACCCGAGTGCCTTGGGTGTAGCAAAACTCACGGAACTCGTCCAAGTCGAAGTTAGATTCGTTGTCGGTGATGATGCTGTGAGGGACTCCGAATCTGAAGATTATCTTGTTGATGAACTGAATGGCAGTGGCCGAGTCCAACTTCTTTATTGGCTTGGCTTCGATCCACTTAGTGAACTTATCAGCTGCTACCAACAGGTGCATGAAACCACTCACCCCGGTCCGGAATGGGCTGACCATGTTGAGCCCGCAGACGGCGAACGGCATGGTAAGGGGAATAGTCTTCAGAGCGGACGCTGGCTTGTGCAACTAATTCACGTAGAATTGGCACCGGACGCACTGATCCACTATATCCCTAGCAGCCTCGTTGGCGCGGGGCCAATAGAACCCGGCTCTGAACGCTTTGGCAACCAGTGTTCATGAGGATGCATGGTGCTCACACATTCCTAAGTGAATTTCTTGCAGTATTTGATGTCCTTCCTCTGGTGATATGCATCGCTGAGTGACCCCGGTCGTGCTTTTCTTGTACAACTGATCTCCCATGACAGTGAAGGCTTTAGATCGGCGGACGATCTGACAAGCCTCAACTTCATCTTCTGGGAGTTCCTGTCTGAGCAGATACGCCAGATATGGTTCAGTCCATTCAGGAGTAATCACAAGGATCTCTTGGACAAGGTCGATCACCACGGGGATGCCACTTCAGTCGGATTGGATGGGCTGACTGGTTGCGGGGGCTCCTCCACGAAAGGGTCTTCCTTGATCGTGGGCGAATGCAGGTGCTCTAGGAACACATTCTTGGGTACTGTCTTTCGAGGGGAACCCATCTTGGCCAAATCATCAGCTGCTTGGTTCTTGAGACGCGGCACATGATGGAGCTCTAACCCTTCAAAGTGTTTCTCCAGCTTTCTGACGGCGTTGCAATAGCCAGTCATCGCCGGACTACAGATATCCCATTCCTTCATGACTTGGTTTACCACTAGGTCTGAGTCGCCATAGACCATCAGTCGGTGAATTCCCAGAGAAATTGCCATTCACAGCCCATACAGGAGAGCTTCGTATTCGGCTTCATTGTTGGAGGACTCGAAGTGAATTTGAAACACATAGATGAGTCGGTCGCCTTTAGGAGACACCAAGACCACTCCGGCCCTGGAGCCATGGAGCATCTTGGAGCCATCAAAGAACATCGTCCAGTGCTCACGGAGACTCAGGACGGGATAGCTCTTGTTCAATCCACTCGGCGAGGAAATCCACCAGGGCTTGCGACTTGATGGCTTTCTTGGCTTCAAACTTGATATCTAGCGGAAGAAGCTCGATGGCCCATTTGCCACTCGGCCCATGGCATCTCTGTTCATGATCTCAGACAGAGGGGCATTACTTATCACCATGACCAAGTGCTCTTGGAATTAATGCGCCACCTTCTTTGCAGTCAGGTAGATCCCATATACTAGCTTCTGATAATGCGGATACCTTTGCTTGGAAGGGGTCAGGACTTCAGAGATGTAGTAGACTGGTCATTGGAGCTTGAAGGTTTTGCCTTGTTCTTCCTGTTCCACAGTGAGTACCGTGCTAACAACTTGGCTCGTGGCCGCTATGTATAAGAGTAGAGGCTCTTTGCTGCCCAGAGCAGCTAGCATCGGCTGGGTGGAAAGCAGGGCTTTAAGTTCCTGGAACGTAACCTGTGCTTCGGGAGTTCACCCGAACCTATCAGACTTATTCATCAATCAATAAAGCGGCAGGGCTTTTTCGCCGAGTCTTGAGATGAATCTACTCAAGGCTGCAGACAGCCTGTGAGGCGCTGCATGTCATGGAGACGCTCTGGTTGTTTCATTCGGATGATAGCCCCTATCTTCTCAGGATTGGAATCAGTCCCGCGTTTGGAAACGAGGAAACTGAGTAACTTGCCTGCGGGTACACCGAATATACACTTAGCCGGGTTGAGCTTGATGCCAAAAGTGCGTAAGTTTGCGAAGGTCTCGGCGAGGTCAGTCAGGAGATCAGAACCTTTCCTGGACTTGACCACGATGTCATCCATATAGGCCTCCAGGTTCCGACTAATTTGTTTCTGCAAGCACTTCTGAATCATGCGCTGAAACCTGGCCCTAGCATTTTTCAACCCGAATGGTATAGTTATATAGCAAAAACACCCGAATGGGGTGATGAACGTTGTTTTTATTTCATCAGGACCATACATTAGAATCTGGTGGTACCCGGAGTACGCATCTAGAAATGATAATCGCTCATACCCGGCAGTAGAATCTACTATCTAATCTATGCGAGGGAGAGGGGAATGATCCTTCGGGCAGGCCCAATTGATGTGCTTAAAGTCAATACACATTCGGAGGGAGTTATTCTTCTTCGGAACCATGACGACGTTAGCGAGCCACTCAGAGTGGTACACTTCTCGGATGAATTCGGCGGCCAAGAGCCGCACTATCTCTTCGCCAATCACCTTGCACTTCTCGGTGGAAGATTGTCGAAGGTGCTCCTTGACAGGCTTCATCTTCGAGTCGACACGGAGTCTGTTCTCGGCCAGTTCTCTGGGAACACCCGGCATGTCAGAAGGCTTCCATGCAAAGATGTCCCAGTTCTCACGGAGGAACTGGACGAGCTCGCCTTAATATTTGCTATCAAGGGTGGTGGAGATGTTGGTTGGGGCAGCATTCGGGTCTTCAGGATGAATGTTTACTGGCTTCGTCTCCCCTGCCGACTGGAAAGCAGATTGCACAGTCGGCTTTTTGGACTTCAGCAGTTCACTCGAATACACCGCCTTATTGTACTCGTCCAACTCAGCCATTGCCATCTGTTCGTCGGTGATTTGAGAGCCCTTCTGGAGACATTCTTCGGCCAACTTCCGATTGCGTGTGATAGTGATCACGCCTTTCGGCCCTGGTATCTTAAGCTTAAGATACACGTAACATGGATGGGCCATGAAACGTGCGTATGCGGGCCTACCCAGGATGGCGTGGTAAGCACTCCGGAAGTCTACCACCTCAAAAGTCAGTTGTTCCTTTCAAAAATTCTTCTCTTCTTCGAATACGACGTCGAGGCCGATCTGTCCGAGTGATTTGGTCTTCTTCCCGGGAATTACCCCATGGAAGTGCATATTGCTCTTGCTGAGTTGGGACATCAGAATGCCCATTGCCTCCAATGTGTCGGCGTAAATAATGTTGAGCCCGCTACCGCCGTCCATTAGGACTTTGCGCAATCGGACTCCTCCGATGGCCGGGTCAACCACCAAAGCCTGCCACCCAAGGGTCAGAATGTGGGCTGGGTGATCCTTGATCGAAGGTCACTGGCGTCTTGGCCCAGTCGAGGTATTTGGTGACAGTCGAAACTGCCATGTTGACCTCTCGGTTAATAACCTTGAGGCGACTCTTGCTCTCGATGTCGGCGAAGATCATCAAGACTTTCTCGACGTTGGGGTACCCGGAAGCACCTTTGCCTCCGTCTCGTCTTCATCTTCATCCTTGTCCCCGAAGGAATCTTGCCGCATCTCTTGCTTCCGGAGTCGGCACTCCCAAGTGGTATGCTTGGGCAAAATTAAATTGCCCTCCTCGTCTTTCTTCGTATGGATCTGGCAGGCTTGATCGAGGATGTCACTCTTCATGGTGACTTGCTTCTTCCCCTTCCAGTCTTTCTTCTGCTTTTGGGAGCCTTTGCTTTTGCCTTGGCCGTCCAGAGCCACAGCCTCAGCGCTCCCTCCAGCCTCAGCCTTTCGCTTGTGCTTCTTGCCCTTGTTGTGTGACTGATGGGCATCGCCAGCTCGGCTTTTGTCGCTTCTTAGTCGGTCTTCCTCTTCACCGTTGGCGTACCGATTGGCTATCTCCATAGCCCGACTGAGAGTCAGGGTCTTAGTCCGGCCAAACTTCATGTTCAGCTCACGGTATCTGACTCCGGCCTTGAATGCGCAGATCGCCTGGTGCTCAGTGACGTTCTCCACCGTATTGTGCAAGGTGGTCCACCGCTGAATGAACTCACGGAGAGTCTTGTTCTGCCTCTGTACACAGTGCTGCAACTCGGCCAAGCCACCTGGTCTCTTGTAAGTTCCTTCAAAAGTTTTGACGAACACTCTCGCCAAGTCGTCCCAACAGAATATGCTACCCGCAGAAGCTGTGTCAGCCAAGCCCAAGCGGAGCCATCAAGCATCAGCGGCAAGTGCTTCATGGCCACATTATCGTTGCCGCCGCCGATCTGGACCGCCACTCGGTAATCTTCCAGCCAAATCTCAGGCTTGGACTCGCCATGAACTTGTTGATCCCCGTGGCCAACCTGAAGTTGCTGGGAACCTCTGTCGCCCGTATATACCGGTTGAAACACTCAGGACCCGAGGGTATGGAACCACTCGGAACGTCGGCATCTTGGCCTTCTCGCAAGGCCCGACCCCTGTCGACAAAGTTCTGAGCAAGACCAGATCTCGCGTTGAACTGCGGGTCTCGGGTGCCCCTCGTGTGACGAGTGGGACTCGGCCTGCAATCGCCGTTGTGCGTCCATCTATCGTCGTAGGGCTGGCGCCCATACGTGCCCCCGTAGACCGAAAGCGGAAGCATTTGACAACGCGGTTGATGTAGTCGAACTTCTTCTAGCTCCGACCGATCAAGTACCGAACGTACGACACCTCCGAGTTCTGCACACGTTCAGCTCGATGACGTCCCTTGCCTTCTTGATCCAGCAAGGTGTCATGGTAGTAGATGAGTTCCATCAACACAACGGCGTGGTGACGGTGATGGTGATGTGATCCGCGCAGGGCTTCGCCTAAGCACCGCGAGAATATGACTGGGGGTGTAAACTATGGTGGGGGGCGCCGCACACGGCTAACAATTGATGTTGTGTGTTCTAGGCGCCCCCCTCCTCATATATATAGGTGGGAGGGAGAGGGGGGAGGCCAAGGGGTGCCCCAAGTGGGTCCGAATCCCACTTGGGCTCCTGCCCTGGTTCGCCCCCCCCCCCCCCCACTTCCTTGTATAGGCGCCAGGGGAAGGTGGCGCCCCCCCCCCCCCTTTCCTTTCTCCCTTGAGGAGGGGAAGGAAGGAGGGACTTGCCCTCCCCCCTTTCCTTTCCCTAGGGCTGGCCGGCCTGGTGGAGGGGCGCACCAGCCCCTTGTGGGCTGGTCTGTCCCTCCCTTGGCCCATTAAGCCCATATCTTTGCCGGGAGGTGCCCGGAACCACTTCCGGTGACCCTATATGTACCTGGTACCCTCCGGAACACTTCCGGTGTCCGAATACCATCGTCCTATATATCAATCTTTACCTCTTGACCATTTCGAGACTCCTCGTCATGTCCGTGATCTCATCCAGGACTCCGAACACATTTGGTCACCAAATCACATAACTCATATAATACTATATCGTCATCGAACGTTAAGCGTGCGGACCCTACGGGTTCGAGAACTATGTAGACATGACCGAGACACTTCTCCGGTCAATAACCAATAGCAGAACCTAGATGCTCATATTGGCTCCCACATATTCTACGAAGATCTTTATCGGTCAAATCGTTATGACAACATACGTTACTCCCTTTGTCCATCGGTATGTTACTTGCCCGAGATTCGATCGTCGGTATCTTTATACCTAGTTCAATCTCGTTACCAGCAAGTCTCTTTACTCGTTCCGTAATACATCATCCTATGACTAACTCATTAGTCACTTTGCTTGCAAGGCTTCTTATGATGTGCATTACCGAGAGGGCCCAGAGATACCTCTCCGATACTCGGAGTGACAAATCCTAATCTCGATCTATGCCAACCCAACAGACACCTTCAGAGATACCTGTAGAGCATCTTTATAATCACCGAGTTATGTTGTGACGTTTGATAGCACACAAGGCATTCCTCCGGTATCCGGGAGTTGCATAATCTCATAGTCGAAGGAATATGTATTTGACATGAAGAAAGCAATAGCAATAAAACTGAACGATCATTATGCTAAGCTAACGGATGGGTCTTACCCATCACATCATTCTCCTAATGATGTGATCCCGTTATCAAATGACAACTCATGTCCATGGTCAGGAAACCTTAACCACCTTTGATCAACGAGCTAGTCTAGTAGAGGCTCACTAGGGACACGTCGTTTGTTTATGTATTCACACATGTATTAAGGTTTCCGATCAATACAATTCTAGCATGAATAATAAACCTTTATCATGATTTAGGAAATATAATAATAACCATTTTATTATTGCCTCTAGGGCATATTTCCATCAGTCTCCCACTTGCACTAGAGTCAATAATCTAGTTCACATCACCATGTGATTTAACACCCATAGTTCACATCGCCATGTGACCAACACCCAAAGAGTTTACTAGAGTCAATAATCTAGTTCACATCGCCATGTGATTAATACCCAAAGAGTACTAAGGTGTGATCATGTTTTGCTTGTGAGAGAAGTTTAGTCAACGGGTCTGTCACATTCAGATCCGTATGTATTTTGCAAACTTCTATGTCTACAATGCTCTGCATGGAGCTACTCTAGCTGATTGCTCCCACTTTCAATACGTATCCAGATTGAGACTCAAAGTCATCTGGATCGGTGTAAAAGCTTGCATCGACGTAACTCTTTACGACAAACTCCTTTATCACCTCCATAACCGAGAAATATTTCCTTAGTCCTCTAAGGATAATTTTGACCAATGTCTAGTGATCTACTACTGGATCACTATTGTACCCCCTTGCCAGACTCATGGCAAGGTACACAACAGGTTTGGTACACAGCATGGCATACTTTATAGAACCTATGGCTGAGGCATAGGGAATGACTTTCATTCTCTCTCTATCTTCTGCCATGGTCGGGCTTTGAGTCTTACTCAATTTCACACCTTGAATAAAGGCAAGAACCCTTTCTTTGACTGGTCCATTTTGAACTCCTTCAAAACTTTGTCAAGGTATGTGCTTTGTGAAAGTCCTATTAAGCGTCTCGATCTATCCCTATAGATCTTGATGCTCAATACGTAAGCAGCTTCACCGAGGTCTTTTATTGAAAAATTCTTATTCAAGTATCCTTTTATGCTATCCAGAAATTCTACATCATTTCCAATCAACAATATGTCATCCACAGATAATATTAGAAATGCTACAGAGCTCCCACTTACTTTCTTGTAAATACAAGGCTTCTCCGAAAGTCTGTATAAAACCATATGCTTTGATCACCTCATCAAAGCATATATTCCAACTCCGAGATGCTTGCACTAGTCCATAGATGGATCGCTGGAGCTTGCACACTTTGTTAGCACCCTTAGGATCAACAAAACCTTCTGGTTGCATCATATACAACTCTTCTTTAAGAAATCCATTAAGGAATGCAGTTTTGACGTCCATTTGCCAGATTTCATAATCATAAAATGCGGCAATTGCTAACATTATTCGGATGGACTTAAGCATCGCTACGGGTGAGAAAGTCTCATCGTAGTCAACTCCTTGAACTTGTCAAAAACCTTTCGCGACAAGTCAAGCTTTGTAGACAGTAACATTACCATCGGCATCAGTCTTCTTATTGAAGATCCATTTATTCTCTATGGCTCGCCGATCATCGGGCAAGTCCACCAAAGTTCACACTTTGTTCTCATACATGGATCCTATCTCAGATTTCATGGCCTCAAGCCATCTGTCGGAATCTGGGCTCATCATAGCTTCTGCATAGTTCGTAGGTTCGCCTTGGTCTAGTAACATGACTTCCAGTACAGGATTCCCGTACCACTCTAGTGCGGATCGTGTTCTGGTTGACCTACGAAGTTCTGTAGTAACTTGATCTGAAGTTTCATGATCATCATCATTAGCTTCCTCTCTAGTTGGAGGCATCACGGGAACGGTTTTCTCTGATGAACTACTTTCCAATTCGAGAGAAGGTACGATTACCTCATCAAGTTCTACTTTCCTCCCACTCACTTCTTTTGAGAGAAACTCCTTTTCTAGAAAGGTTCCATTCTTGGCAACAAAGATCTTGCCTCTGTGGTAGAAGGTGTACCCAATTATTTCCTTAGGGTATCCTATGAAGACGCACTTCTCCTATTTGGGTTCGAGCTTATCAGGCTGAAGCCTTTTGACATAAGTGTCGCAACCCCAAACTTTAAAAAACGACAGCTTAGGTTTCTTGCCAAACCACAGTTCATACGGTGTCGTCTCAATGGATTTAGACGGTGCCCTATTTAACGTGAATGTAGCTGTCTCTAATGCATAACCCCAAAACGATAGTGGTAAATCGGTAAGAGATATCATAGATCGTACCATATCTAATAAAGTACGGTTACGACGTTCGGACACACCATCACGCTGTGGTGTTCCAGGTGGCGTGAGTTGTGAAACTATTCCACATTGTTTTAAATGAAGGCCAAACTCGTAACTCAAATATTCACCTCCACGATCGGATCGTAGAAATTTTATTTTCTTGTTACGATGATTCTCCACTTCACTCTGAAATTCTTTGAACTTTTCAAATGTTTCAGACTTGTGTTTCATTAAGTAGATATACCCATATCTGCTCAAATCATCTGTGAAGGTCAGAAAATAACGATACCCACCGCGTGCCTCAACACTCATCGGACCGCATACATCGGTATGTATTATTTCCAATAAGTCATTAGCTCGCTCCATTGTTCTGGAGAACGGAGTTTTAGTCATCTTGCCCATGAGGCATGGTTCGCAAGTATCAAATGATTCATAATCAAGTGATTCCAAAAGCCCATCCGCATGGAGTTTCTTCATGCGCTTTACACCAATATGACCTAAACGGCAATGCCACAAATATGTTGCACTATCATTATCAACTTTGCATCTTTTGGCATCAATATTATGAATATGTGTATCACTACGATCGAGATTCAATAAACCATTTACATTGAGTGTATGACCATAGAAGGTTTTATTCATGTAAACAGAACAACAATTATTCTCTGACTTAAATGAATAACCGTATCGCAATAAACATGATTCAATCATATTCATGCTCAATGCAAACACCAAATAACATTTATTTATTTAGGTCCAACACTAATCCCGAAGGTACAGGGAGTGTGCGATGGTGATCTTATCAACCTTGGAATCACTTCCAACACACATCGTCACCTCGTCCTTAACTAGTCTCTGTTCATTCTGCAACTCCCGTTTCAAGTTACTAATCTTAGCAACTGAACCGGTATCAAATACCCAGGGATTGCTACGAACACTAGTAAAGTACACATCAATAACATGTATATCAAATATACCTTTGTTCACTTTGCCATCCCTCTTATCCGCCAAGTATTTAGGGCAGTTCTGCTTCCAGTGACCATTCCCTTTGCAGTAGAAGCACTCAGTTTCAGGCTTGGGTCCACCTTTGGGCTTCTTCACGTGAGTGGCAACTTTCTTGCCATTCTTCTTGAAGTTCCCTTTCTTTCCCTCGCCTTTTTTCTTGAAACTAGTGGTCTTGTTAACCATCAACACTTGATGCTCTTTCTTGATTTCTACCTTCGCCGATTTCAGCATCGCGAAGAGCTCAGGAATTATTTTCGTCATCCCTTGCATATTATAGTTCATCACGAAGTTCTAGTAGCTTGGTGATAGTGACTAGAGAACTCTGTCAATCACTATCTTATCTGGAAGATTAACTCCCACTTGATTCAAGCGATTGTAGTACCCGGACATTCTGAGTACATGCTCACTGGCTGAGCTATTCTCCTCCATCTTGTAGGCAAAGTACTTGTCAGAGGTCTTATACCTCTCGACACGGGCATGAATCTGAAATACCAATTTCAGCTCTTGGAACATCGCATATGCTCCGTGGCGTTCAAAACGTTTTTGAAATCCCGGTTCTAAGCCGTAAAGCATGGCGCACTAAACTATTAAGTAGTCATCATATCGATCTTGCCAAACATTCATAACGTCTGCATCTGCTCCTACAACAGGTTTGTCACATAGCAGTGCATCAAGGACATAATTCTTCTGTGCAACAATGAGGATAATCCTCAGATCATGGACCAAGTCCGCATCATTGCTACTATCATCTTTCAACTTATATTTCTCTAGGAACATATCAAAAATAAACGGGGAGCTACATCGCGAGCTATTGATCTATGACATAATTTGCAAATACTATCAGGACTAAGTTCATGATAAATTAAGTTCAATTAATCAAATTACTAATGAACTCCCACTTAAATAGACATCCCTCAAGTCATCTAAGTGATACGTGATCCAAATCAACTAAACCATGTCCGATCATCACGTGAGATGGAGTAGTCATCAATGGTGAACATCTCTATGTTGATCATATCTACTATATGATTCACGTTCGACCTTTCGGTCTCCAGTGTTCCGAGGCCATGTCTGTACATGCTAGGCTCGTCAAGTTTAACCCGAGTATTCCGCATGTGCAAAACTGTCTTGCACCCGTTGTATTTGAACGTAGAGTCTATCACACCCTATCATCACATGGTGTCTCAACACGACGAACTGTCGCAACGGTGCATACTCAGGGAGAACACTTATACCTTGAAATTTAGTGAAGAGATCATCTTATAATGCTACCGCCGTACTAAGCAAAATAAGATGCATAAAAGATAAACATCACATGCAATCAAAATATGTGACATGATATGGCCATCATCATCTTGTGCTTTTGATCTCCATCTCCAAAGCATTGTCATGATCTCCATCGTCACCGGCTCGACACCTTGATCTCCATCGTTGCGTCATGGTCGTCTCGCCAACTATTGCTTCTACAACTATCGCTAACGCATAGTGATAAAGTAAAGCAATTACATGGCGTTTGCATTTCATACAAAAAAGCGACAACCATAGGGCTCCTGCCAGTTGCCGATAACTTCTACAAAACATGATCATCTCATACAACAACGTATATCACATCATGTCTTGACCATATCACATCACAACATGCCCTGAAAAAACAAGTTAGACGTCCTCTACTTTGTTGTTGCAAGTTTTACGTGGCTGCTACGGGCTTCTAGCAAGAACCGTTCTTACCTACGCATCAAAACCACAACGATGATTTATCAAGTTTGCTGTTTTAACCTTCAACAAGGACCGACCGCAGTCAAATTCGATTCAACTAAAGTAGGAGAAACAGACACCCGCCAGCCACCTTTATGCAAAACTAGTTGCATGTCTGTCGATGGAACCGGTCTCATGAACATGGTCATGTAAGGTTGGTCCGGGCCGCTTCATCCAACAATACCGCCGAATCAAAATAAGACGTTGGTGGTAAGCAGTATGACTATCACCGCCCACAACTCTTTGTGTTCTACTCGTGCATATCATCTACGCATAGACCTGGCTCGGATGCCACTATTGGGAAACATAGCATGCAATTTCAAAAATATTTCCTACGCTCACGCAAGATCTATCTAGGAGATGCATAGCAACGAAGGGGAGAGTGTGTCTACATACCCTCGTAGACCGAAAGCGGAAGCGTTTGACAACGCGGTTGATGTAGTCGAACTTCTTCTAGCTCCAACCGATCAAGTACCGAACGTACGGCACCTCCGAGTTCTGCACACGTTCAGCTCGATGACGTCCCTTGCCTTCTTGATCCAGCAAGGTGTCGAGGTAGTAGATGAGTTCCGTCAACACGACGGCGTGGTGACGGTGATGATGATGTGATCCGCGCAGGGCTTCGCCTAAGCACCGCGAGAATATAACCGGGGGTGTAAACTATGGAGGGGGGCGCCGCACACGGCTAACAATTGATGTTGTGTGTTCTAGGCGCCCCCTCCTCATATATATAGGTGGGAGGGAGAGGGAAGAGGCCAAGGGGCGCCCCAAGTGGGGCCGAATCCCACTTGGGCTCCTGCCCTGGTCCCCCCCCCCTTCCTTGTATAGGCGCCAGGGGAAGGAAGGGGGAGGTGGCGCCCCCCTTTCCTTTCTCCCTTGAGAAGGGGAAGGAAGGAGGGACTTGCCCTCCCCCTTTCCTTTCCCTAGGGCTGGCCGACCTGGTGGAGGGGCGCACCAGCCCCTTGTGGGCTGGTCTGTCCCTCCCTTGGCCCATTAAGCCCATATCTTTGCCGGGGGGGTGCCCGGAACCCCTTCCGGTGATCTTATATGTACCCGGTACCCTCCGGAACACTTCCGGTGTCCGAATGCCATCGTCCTATATATCAATCTTTACCTCTTGACCATTTCGAGACTCCTCGTCATGTCCGTGATCTCATCGGGGACCCCGAACAACATTTGGTCACCAAATCACATAACTCATATAATACTATATCATCATCGAACGTTAAGCGTGCGAACCCTACGGGTTCGAGAACTATGTAGACATGACCGAGACACTTCTCCGGTCAATAACCAATAGCGAAACCTGGATGCTCATATTGGCTCCCATATATTCTACGAAGATCTTTATCGGTTGAACCGTTATGACAACATACGTTATTCCATTTGTCCATCGGTATGTTACTTGCCCGAGATTCGATCGTTGGTATCTTTATACCTATTTCAATCTCGTTACCGGCAAGTCTCTTTACTTGTTCCGTAATATACCATCCTGTGACTAACTCATTAGTCACTTTGCTTGCAAGGCTTCTTATGATGTGCATTACCGAGAGGGCCCAGAGATACCTCTCCGATACTCGGAGTGACAAATCCTAATCTTGATCTATGCCAACCCAGACACCTTCGGAGATACCTGTAGAGCATCTTTATAATCACCCAGTTACGTTGTGACGTTTGATAGCACACAAGGCATTCCTCCGGTATCCGGGAGTTGCATAATCTCATAGTCGAAGGAATATGTATTTGACATGAAGAAAGCAATAGCAATAAAACTGAACGATCATTATGCTAAGCTAACGGATGGGTCTTGTCCGTCACATCATTCTCCTAATGATGTGATCCCGTTATCAAATGACAACTCATGTCCATGGTCAGGAAACCTTAACCATCTTTGATCGACGAGCTAGTCTAGTGAGGCTCACTAGGGACACGTCGTTTGTTTATGTATTCACACATGTATTAAGGTTTCCGATCAATACAATTCTAGTATGAATAATAAACCTTTATCATGATTTAGGAAATATAATAATAACCATTTTATTATTGCCTCTAGGGCATATTTCCATCACCTGTACTACGGCAGTTACAGGTAACGGTAGTCATGACTCAGTTTATGGATGACTTAGGATCCCTCGACCATTGCCGCTCCCACGCCGCCCGCTTGACTCCTTGGTCCAAGTGGTGGTTCGTCTGCCGAGTGGCGGATGGTCGTCTAAGTGCAGTCGAGTTGGCCGATTGGATTTCCTGATGTATGCATCCGAATGCTGGCATGGTCCGGGGACCTACCCATGGTGGTGATGGGCCCCATGTGGTCCCCAAATGATGGATCCTTGACCCTACCTGTAGTAGGTGACCGCATCAGTACCCGCGAGTGATTCACGGACTGGGGACTGAAAGAACATGTTTCCCGACGGCCCTCTGAGTCAGTCTTTGTGGCGGTGCGACAGGACAGGTTGAGACACCTAGGAGAGAGGTGGGCCTGGTCCCTGGTCGTTGTCCACGGTTGTTTCAAAATAACAAGCTTAACAAGATTTGAATATTTGATCTGAGTTGGTCTTTTGACCTATACACACTAACCATTATGCGGGGACAGATATGGGCACTCGGCGTCGTATGGATCAGCCGAAGCTCTCCAGACGTCAGCGACTGAGCGGCGCGCACCGGTTGGACTGGTTACGCCTGCGCTTGTATAAGGGGGCTAGGTCTGCTAACCGGCCGCGTTCGCAACGTGTAGGAGTGCAAAGGGCGATGGGCCCAAGACCCCTGCACGCTTAGGATGTAGACCGGCGTGTTGGCCTCTCTGTTGACCCTAGGTAGGGCTACAACGTGTTGATCTTCCGAGGCCGGGCATGCCCCAGGAAAGTGTGCCCGGCCAGAGTGATCGAGTGTGTTGAGAAATGTGGTGCACCCCTGCAAGGAAGTTGAACTATTCGAATAGTCGTGTCCACAGTAACAGGACGCTTGGAGTTGTATTCCGACCTCTTACAACTAAAACCGGATACATAATAAAACACACACAGATAAGTTCCAGAGAAACCCGATGATCGCTTTCCCACAGGGCGACGAGGGGAGGATCGCCAGGTAGGATTATGCTATACGATGACACTTGTTACTATACCAGCTACTCTCTTCTACTGGTTCAAGATGGAGGCTTCCAGAAGCATAGTCTTCGATAGGACTAGCTTCTCCCCCTCTTATTCTAGCATTCTGCAGTTTAGTCCACAAATACTACCCCCTTTATTGATATTGATGCATATGTAGTGTAGATATGATGTAAGTCTTGCGAGTACTTTGGATGAGTACTCACGGTTGCTTTGCTACCTCTTTTTCCTCTATACCCGGTTGCTGCGATCAGATGGCGGATCCCAGGAACCAGACGTCACCGACGACGGCTACCACTACTCAGTCGATGCCTACTACTACGTGCAGACCGCCGACGATCAGAAGTAGTTAGGAGGCTCCCAGGCAGGAGGCCTTGCCTTTTCGACCGTTGCTACTTTTGTGATAGCCATCTTATGGCAACTTATTTAACTTTATGTCTGTACTCAGATATTGTTGCTTTCGCTGACTGGTTTGTATTCGAGCTTCTGTATTCAAGCCCTCGAGGCCCCTGACTTGTAATATAAAGCTTGCATGACTTAAATTTGTGTTTAGAGTTGTGTTGTGATATCTTCCCGTGAGTCCCTGATCTTGATCATACACGTTTGCGTGTATGATTAGTGTACGATTGAATCGAAGGCGTCACACCGACCCCACGCCGTCCCCTGCCCCTCCCCCTGCCCCGGCTGCTGCTCCCCCGTGTGCACAGCGTTGGGTGCTTGTGCCCGCCCCGCCGGCTCGGACGTGCACGTCGGAGTCGAAGGCGCGCGCTGCCCGCCGCGAGAGGCAGCGGGCAAGGGAGAGGGACGCAGTGGAGAATTCTGTCCGCCGCCGCCTCGGGTTACCGGCGGAGCCCGGCGAGGACGAGGGGCTCCTCGCTTGGGTCTACCGCTGGTCGCTTACGACTGCGGAGACGGACGCTCGGCGGCTCCGCCGGAAGAACGCGAAGGCTCTCCGGCTTGCCATCGAGCAGTCCGAGCGGGAGGCGAAGGAGAAGGCGACGGAGGCGGCTCGGCTGGCCAAGCTCAGGCGCAGCAGGACTGGGCCGTCCAGCGCCTTAAGGGCCTCGTCATCGTCTCCTCCTCCTCCTCGTCCGACGAATCGGACGATCCTCCACCAGCCGCCGACGGCTACAACTGCGCCGGCGACCAGAAGGGGAAGGGCCGGCCCGGAAGTGGTGAAGTTCATTTTCATTTCAAGTTTTAGATGTAGTATAAAGTTGTCCGTTGTTTATGTGAACTTTGGTGGACCTTTGCACAGCTCTTTTGGTGAATTTTTTACTATCCTATGTCTGATTCTATGTCCGGTCAGCTGATCTACGTAGTTTGATCGATATTTTATGTTCGGTCAGCTGATCTATGTAGTTTGATCGATGTTGCACGATTTAGTATGGTTATAGAGGTTCGAATATGAGATACACGGATATGAAAGACGCGATATGAGGGGTGCTGGACCGGATTTGCCAAGTCCGGCCGTGGATGCTCTTAGACGTACTTTCGAAAGAAAACAGAATCAGATGCTCCCGACCGCCTAGAATCCGCTTCGATTACTGCTCGTCCAATAAAACACAAATGGAGCCACGTAGTGCTGCACCGAACACAGAGCACCGCACTTCACACACGCCTGAACAAGATAGAAACCGGAGGAGGCTTGACTTGGTGACAAGAAGAGAAGAAAACGGAAGGATAGGTGTCGACTACCGTCTACCGAGAGGAGGAGCCGTGAGGACTCAGGATGTGCCTGGTGGTGGTGTGCGACGAGCCGGAGCGCGTGGTGGCGACGTACCAGGCGGCGGGGCGTTGCCCCTACTGCGGCGGCGGGGTGGTGGCGACCGACGTGGAGAGCGGGCCCAGGATCTGCTACGTCTCGCTCTGCTTCCGCGTCCGCCGCCGCTTCCACTGCTCCCTCTGCTCCCGACGGCTCGCCTCCATCGCCTGATGCATCTCTTCTCTTCTTCTACTCTGGTCTCTAGTACGTACTAGTACATATCTAGATCTCGTCTCCATGGATATCTGGGTCAAATAGAAATACTAATACGGTTGTATCACGCGATATACTAATACTACCTTTTTTCAATAAAAATATTACTCTGAAATTCCTCTTTTTTACTTATTTGAAGAAACGGCCCTCCAGGAACATGTTTGAGCTGGTATATTTACTTCTCAAATCCTATTGATAGTTGAAATGTTGAGATGCTTTACGATCTCACATCAAGATCTTAAAACATCTGCATCCATGGATACCTCCCCAGATCTCTAGTGTCACTGGCTTGCAGTTGATTTCATCTTCCATGAACATGTGTAAACTGCTCATAAGCCTGCTCTGAGGTAGGTTGATGGAATTGCTCTGCTAGGTGATCCATTGGTGACGCGATGGAACAATTGAGTGCTTTGTTCATTTGAGATAAGCAAAGGGGAAAAGCCCAGAGTATTGACTACACATTCAGGAAGTTGACCAAACTCACCGCAGAGTATCCCATCATTAATCAGCAACGTTGCGTCTCGGTGTGAAAAAAAGGGGGAAATACAGGACGCGGAAGAGCGCGGTGTTCTGCAACTTACAACAAGGGGAAATAAACTGTCGAGCGTGGATAAGCACAAACTAGCAAAAGCTACTCGAGGCTGGAGTCCACCCGGTCGACGGAGCGCGCGAAGGCCAGGATGTCCGACGAGCCGTCCGCGGCCACCTTCCCGCCGTCCGCCGGCTTGGAGACGATGGACTCCCGGACCAGCCTCGCCACCGTGGGGCTCAGCGAAGAAGCCTCCTCCTCGTCGGGAGACTGCTGCTTCGGGTGCTCGTCGTGATGCGGCGCGCTCGCCGGCATTTTGTCCGCGTGACGCTGCTCCATGGGATGAGAGATCGGGCGTTGGCTGTGGACGTGGAGGTGGATAGTGTGCTGGCCGCAGTCGCGAGGTGAAGCGGGGTGAATTGAGGATTTTCTGGGACACGCCATGCTTAAGTATACGCGCGACTGGCTCGTCTAGATTGTTCTGGGCAACACGTGTGCTTCTTTCGAACTGCTGCAGTGACGCGTGTGAGCCTGAGGTCTTGGGCCTTTTTTTTTATTCTTTTTTAAGGAGTGGGTATCAAGGGGAACGGAGCTGGGTATCTCAGAGGGGAGGGACTAGTATAGAATCTGGGACACGGAGTATGTGATCCCAGCCTCTAGTTATCCTGAATGAACAGTAAAATTTGAAAAAATAGTAAATAATTTTTAAAAAATTTGATTTTTTTTATAAAAAACATTGATGTTTTTTCTACATGCATGCAAATTTTCATGATGAAATTACATTTGTGGAGGTGTGGGCAAAAAAAACAAAATTGATGTTCTAAAAAACTGTTTTTGGAAGCACTTTGGAACATTAATTTTGTTTTTTTCAAAATTGATGTTCTAAAAAACTGTTTTTGGAAGCACTTTGGAACATTAATTTTGTTTTTTTGCCCACACCTCCACAAATGTAATTTCATGATGAAAATTTGCATGCATGTAGGAAAAATGACAATGTTTCTTTGCAAAAAAAAATCAGATTTTTTTGAAATTTTTTTCTATTTTTTTAGATTTTACTGTTCATCCGGGATCACTGGAGGTTGGGATCACATGAGTACTTTCGATCTGGGCATATGGTGAAAGAATAGAAAAAAGATCCTGGATCATTGGATCAACGATGTACGCTACAGATTCGTGAGGATGGATCTGTACTCATAACTACACAACTATGTGCAAATATGTCCCTTTACTCTCAACTAAGTTGCTTCAGGTCCCTCTCCTTCGAAACGACTCTCCCTGTAGCTCGCTCCCCCGTTCCCCAATCTCTCGTCGACGGTGGCGGCTGCCCAGATAGGCAGATCCGGTGCTTCCATGGTGGACGACGGCTACTCCCACCGCACCTGCTCCCTGCCTCCTCCCCTCCTACTACGGCATCTAGGTCGCTTGGCTCCGTCCCCAGGCCACCACATCATCGCGCTGCGCATCGTCGTCAGCGACCGGGCAGCCGCCGCCACGGTCTCCTCGTCCCTGGTTGCCGCGGGTGTCCCGCCCGCTCAGCACGTTCCTACATCCAGAGGCAAGCTAGTAGTGATCTAGTCCGTGGTGATGCTGCCACTGTCTACTCCTTCCCGTTGCTCCTAGATCCACCAATAGCTCACCGGAGGCAAGCCGGTGGTGCTCGATCTCCTCGCCTCCTTCGCCTCGCAGGATCAGAAACAAAGTCAGCTCCGTTTCTCCCACTTCCCTCCCCTCTCTACCTCCTGTAGATTACTCTCTAATGGCAGCTCCCCTCTCCTGTGACGCTTAGCATGATGCTTAGTGCTATGGCTTAGTTCTGGTATGCTATCCAAGAACACATGTGTCTGAAGATTGCACATTGTCAACATTGGTCATTGTAGCTCATATTTTATACTGTGCTGTGTTCAGGAAGAGGCATATCCATCTAATGAAAATTTACACATATGTACTCCCTCCGTCCCAAAATAAGTGTCTCAAGCTTAGTACAACTTTGTACTAAAGCTAATACAAAGTTGAGACACTTATTTTGGGACGGAGGGAGTACTGTATATGCACATGTTGGATTTTGTTCAGAATTTGTTGATACTTATAAATATGCATCTCGTACTTCCCCCAAAAAAGGGGTTCAATGTAGGTTTAGCTTCAAAGCGCCTCGCCCGTGATTTGAACTATATCTGATGAAACGGTCAAGCCCACTGCTTTTATTTTCAAAGGAGTGCACAGAGAGTCAGAGCAGAAACACAGGAACAGAGTAGATTTTAGTGAGAGGCTGAGAAAGCTGAATGTTTAGCATGCATATACGGATGTCGTGTGGTGTGTCAAAAAATAGTATGGGAATAGATTCTGGCGAGATGATGTTTCAGCCTTAGCTTGTGATACAGGAACATCCTATAGTGGCTCTCGTTGCCTCGTGATGTTATAGAGGTGTATATGCTTGTGATACAGCCATACATGAACATCCTATAGTGGCTCTTGTTGTCCTGGTGAAATTAGTTCAGAAGTTTATATGACTGATGTCTAATATGATTCTGCATTTTGCATGTTAGCTTAAGTTTATCTGAACTTTATATGTAAATATTTTTGTTGCCTACTTCTGCCATTGGTTGCCAGTCTCGCCATATGAACAGAATGCGCTAGTGTTTTTTGTACAAGATAAATAATGTTTTATAATATATTTCATTATTAGCAAGTTAGGATGAGCAACAAAATAGCTAGCGGCTCTGCGAGTTCGAGCATAGAAGCATACTTTAGGTTGTGTTTTTTGATGAATTTGATTCATCTCTATTTTCCTTCCATGTGGTATGTGCAGCACACAGTCAGATGGCATTGTTGATGCATATTCATTCGATTAGATCATGAGTAATAAGATTATGAATGCTTGACACTTGTACGGACCTGTGCTAACTGAATTTTATTTTGTTATTAGGTCTGATCTCTCCCAGCACAAGAAGCTCGATGAGCAATAAGCACCAGTAACGGAGGCTTTTCTGTTGTGTACCATCAAGTAGCAAAAGTTGATGCAATTTTTACTGGCAATGCTTGCTGAAACGACGATTATTTTGGTCCTTCATAATTAGTCTTGCATGAGATGTACCAAAAATGATCCTCTCATGATATGTTACACTTGATAAGATATGTGTATGTGTGTCTCTTCTGTTGTGTTCGGTCTGGGATCGTGCAATTTCAAATGTATGTTTTGTTATGATTTCAAGTGGATGGATTAATGTTCTCATGTACTCTAGTATTTGTGATGATGTCCACCTACTCTTAGTGACCAACATGTTCGGATTCCTTGCATGATTTCTGATGTAGCAGAAGTTAGTAATGAAATCAAATATACATGATTTCTCGTACAGTACATATATGTGCAGTTTTTTGTGTAAACTTAATAGGACAGGGGCATCCGTACAGGTCTGAAACATTGTCTTATTTAGGAAGGACAAATTGATTGATATATGAGAGATTTGAGGTGGTTATTACAAAAGTTATGTTCTATACGTAACTAGTACTAGGGGTTTTTTAAGAAATGTATACTGGGAACTCTCCACCTAAATCTGTACCAGCCATCTTCCATCCAACGGCTCAGGTTCATTTTTTCTATTCTTTCACTATAGGCCCTGTTTCTATACCAGTCCTCCCCATCTCAGAGTGGTTCCAAGACTTCTAAGATGCCATGATATCACCTTTAAAATGAAGATTTGTAATTTTTTATAACCTTGTAGCTTTTTTCACGAAATATGCATCTCTTTTTGTTTTTAGACTGCTTACCGCATGGGCTATGTCGCACAAGATATGCGTCTACAATTGTGAAAAATCATAAACTCAAATTCAAAATGCACATAGAGAGAGAGAAAAAAACACAAAAATAGAAGACAAGTCCAACATAAATAGTGTCACTAGACCTCATTTCGTGCGGCCTCGAGAGTGGCCAATGACCTCTGGTCCTACATTGTCTTGGTGTTCTAGTGCCTTTGGCACCACAAGAATGGGGTGGATTTCGACGACGTATCGGTTTCGCTTAATCGGTCCTTAGGCTCATTTGGGCAGGAGTTTGCGTTTTGGTGATCTGTCGGGTTGATTAGGCTAGATCCGTTCCCATGTGGTTTGTTGGCAGAGAGCCGCAAGTAGCCGCCTTAGACGTAGGACCGGCATGCGTTTGTGTGTGTTGACATGCATGGTTAGCCTTTAATGTATGGTGTTGTAATGTTTTTGGCCGCTTGGACTCTTTCTTTAAATGAGTGTAGCGTCCATAAGGGCAAAATATAGGGTTTACTCCTCTGCACGAGCCGCCCCCGCCATAGCCATCTCAAGTGACGATGGCAAGCAGGGATGCGCTGCCCTGCACCCAAGCAAGACCGATGAAGCTGGAGCCACCAATGAGCAAGGGCAAAGGCCCAGGATCCCCATGTCGCCCTCAAGCGATCAGAGAAAGTTAGATTTACTGCCAAATTTGGACGAAATGACTCTCCAGACAAGGTTACCCGAGTCACCCGGCGATGGAGATGGAACCACGGCCTCTTGGCACAAAAGCAGCGCGCTTTCCTGAACCCTGATCCACACTCGCCACCACAGAAGAGCCCCCAAGCTCATTCACCTCGCGTGTGCAGGAACTGCAAGACCCACCTCGAGCTCCCCCAAGAGATCATCGAGATCCACCTCATAGTTGCTCTCCTCTACCAAGGCTCAGAACCAGTAGTGCTCGCACCGGGGAGGAGAGAGGACGCCGAACGGGGTGAAGGAAGGAAGCAGCGGAATCTGGTGGAGGTGAGGGGCAAGAGGGAGAGTCGCCAGGCAAGTCACCTACAGGGGAAGAGAGCCACAGCGAGGATGAAAACCTTCATCTAGCCCTTTGTGGTTAGATCTGACAATGGTTGTGGCTCATCTTCCCTTCCTGGAGGTGTCTCTTTTGGAGAACCTTTATCGCAATCAATGTGTTGTCAAGGGTAGTGTCGGATGCAGTTGCTTGTTACCGTGTTGATAGTTTCAACATGACATTTCAGTGTCATGCCCCCTTGTTTTCCTTTAAATAATGTAGTTATGTGCATCCTTGATGTCTCGATTTATTCTTGGCTTTGTTGTAGAAACTGTTTAATTGATTTCCGCACATTCCCCTTTATCAAAAAAAAAAAACAAATGGCATAGGTTCAATTATTCTGTTGGATGCATCGAAATACACATATTTTTCATTCATCAATACAAATACACTTTTTATATATAAAAAAGACTAGCACTCTTTCTTAAAAAAAACGATGAAATACAATTTGCACATACACACCTACGTGGTCTGCACACACAAAAATTAGATAATGAGGTTATTTGCCACGGGATTATTTTTTTTCCACAGCAAAGAAAATGTGCATCTTTGTACGAAAAATGTGCATCTTTGTACTTCAAACATTGGGCCATTCATAGAAATGTCTTGCACGTTAAACACTAAACTAGATACCGCTGAGACTACCAGAATACTGAAACATTGTTCTGATGTGCTGGTAAAAGAGTTGCACGCAAAAGCTTAATGCCGGCACTCTACCAGAGGTTATAAATGGTACCAAACAGATACATAACACATAACTCCTAACATTGTTCTGCGATACGATTCATTGACAATTCCAGTCTTCAGTTCTTCACCATGAGTTAGTTAATCCTTCAGACAGGTTCTACCTAGCCACTGCACAATGTGAAGTAACAAAGATATTGTGAAGACTGAGTGGACAAGACAAAATCTGTTAGAAATATATTGCACTTATATATGCACTGCTATAAGGTCAACAACATTAAAACACTTATAACTGAACCGTTGTAGTTATTTTTTCCCCTACAGGTGTTATAGATGTTAGAATGACGTGCCCTTTTAAGATACCACTTACCTAACAAGAGGTAAGAGGGGTATTTTAATCTTAGCCTTCCATTGATCAAATGCTTTCTTGCTGCTATATGTGTTACGGGAAAAAAAATACAATTTTAATTCCACATTTCCAATTTATAGATGATGTCCATGTTGACTACCATACATACAATACATTTCTCATACCAAGGCCCAAGAAAGACGACTTCTTCTTATGGAACAATTTATATGATTGCCGGTAGACATTGAAACTACATATTTCTTCAAAAAGTTTTGCATATCCTCCTAGTTATGTTCAAAACTAAAACTCACTCCTCCAATCAATAAATAACATATACTATTACCCATATCACTATAAATAAGGTCAAGTCTACAGATTACGATTACTATAAAATGTAGAGCATATCAAATGATATGTTGTATAAAGATGGTTTATTGGAATTTTGGTGACTAATACTATTTACATATAATTAAAAATATGGTCATTTATTATAATTTTATCATTAGGCATGCCATGATAATCATTTGGCGCAACTTTATTCTTCAACTTATTACAACATTGATATGCACACATTATTAATGGCACATGTATATTTTTGTCCCAATAAAGAAAGAAAAATTCCATGCATCAATTAGTATTATGATAATTTTCCCCTTAACTAATGATGTGCTTTAATAGTCTTTTTAGAGATTTCAAATGGACTACCACATACGGATGTATATAGACATATTTGAGAGTGTAGATTCACTCATTTTGCTCCGTATGTAGTCATTTGTTGAAATCTCTAGAAAGACAAATATTTAGGAACGGAGGGAGTACATAATTTTACTAGGTGCAAACTCTATATTAACCTTAGGACGCGAAGTATCTACACCCGAGCTCAAATGCACCCTGATGAACAGTAAAACCTAAAAAAAAGGTAAAAAAAGCTCAAAAAATCTGAAATTTTTATGGTGCAAACTTTGAAAAATGTTTCATGTGCTTGCAGAAATTTATCATAAAAAAATATTCCTAGAAGTCGTGGTAAAAAAACAAAATCAATGCTCATTTTGGAGTTCTGATTTATTTTTTCCATGCCTTCCACAAATGTTGTTTCGGGCTGAAAATTTCCATGCACTGAGAACATTTGTGAAAGTTTGCACCAAAAATATTTCAGATTTTTTTGAAATTTTTTCATTGTTTTCAGAATTTACTGAGTAGAAGGGTACTTTCGCCTTATATGGTCATGCATAGCTTGCATCATTTTAATGCCCAGGCTACAGGTAGCTCTATCATGAGCATGTAGTCACTTAGCTAGCCAAGGCGCAAAATTGATGAAAACTAAGAAAACCATATTATATAACAAATCTAATTGATGTTTGCTAAGAAACCTACTGCACGATATCATGCGATAAGCTGGGTTCATTCAGAAGTTATGGCATCTTCACGTCAATTAATTAGCCAAAACAGCTGCCCAGACCGAAATCACACAATGTACTTCCTCCGTCCCAAAATTCTTGTCTTATATTTGTCTAAATAGGGATGTATCAAGACACGCTTTAGTGTTAGATACATCCATATCTCAATAAATCTAAGGCAAGAAGGTGCAGGTCATAACGATTGGCCCAACAATCCCAGCCCATCAATGAACCATTCCAACCCAGCCCCTGGTGATTTAGCTATACAGGCCTGGAATACATAATTGGGCTAGATCATTGAGGCACAGTAGTGAACAAGATCCCGAGCTACCTGTCGCACAGGACTTGAATCGCTTTCTCATTCATAGCCTCTTACAGCAAGAGCTAACAGCTAATGCAGTACATATTAGTTTGGCATTACATAAAATAGATGGTTCACATTGGTTTGGGAGCACCTGAATGTTTCTCCAAAATGCAATGCATATTAATTTCAATTGGCATTGTTTTGTTATGCATATAAATGTCAGTTGAGTTCCTCTTTTGCTACCTCAAGGTCTAGGAACTCATAATAGTTTCATCATAGTACAGTCAATTACCTGTGGGTCATCATCCTGTTGCACCACCACACCCCTACAAGGTCACCTTGTGCTGCATAGATCCCAAAAAGTATTTTTTAGCCTAATCATGTCTTCCGATGCAACTATTATTAAGAAGGCTAATGAAATGCATTGCACCAGCTGACTAAAGATTTATAGGAGCAGAGCTGTTGGTTCTATTGTAGTCTCCTGAAAACATGACTCCAATCACAGTAAACAATCTTTAAGAGGCAGAAGAATTTTCGACATGTTAAACTCATGCAGTCATACCTGCGGGTTCTGGATTTCGCGTCACTCAGACGCTTCACTTGACCGAACAAGTACTTGATGCTCTCACTGTGAGTGGCCTTTCTCTTGCACTTGTAATTCCAGACCTCGGGTACAATGTTTCTATCTCCCAGCCTGCCACTTTCTAGAATTTCTACCAAACAACTCACCACAGCCTTGTGCACCCCTTCACCCCATGCAGCACATAGCCCTTGCAGCTTGTCATCATCGACATCAATAATCTCCTAATCACATAATCAAGTAGCAGTGTAAGTTCAGTATCTATCATTCGAATCAACTGATAGACCACAAGTTATGACTGTGGAAGAACTTAGATATTCAGACAAGATGGTTTAACTGCTACCTTCGGGATACCTTCAACTGTGACAGTCTTGAAGGGATTCCACTCTGGGTTCTGTATATGCCCCTGCCAAACACGGTGTACTTCTTTAGCTTTTTCTTGTGCTTCTTCGGCAGGCAGCTTCTTACGGCATGCCGCCAGGAATGGCCTGTCATCCAATTGCCCTATGTTTTTTAGGGCGATATTCCTTCCTCCAGTAGTACTAAGATCAGTGAACCCCTGGAATACAAACTTCTTGTATCAACTTTTTTATATATAAGATTTCACATAGTGTGATGGGAATGTTTGCTGTATCTGATATCAACAGAGAACAACCGAACCTCAATCAGCTTAGAGTGGATATCAGAAATTTCCTTTCTAGTACCCTCGAGCTCAGTGTTTAAACCTTGATCAGGATTATCTATAACGGAAAGATCTTCCATAAACTCATGTTCATCAGCATCTTCATCTCCAGATTGCCGTTTCCTTTTCGGCATTAATCTTGGGTGTGCCTGCTTTCACACGAACTTTTTAAGTAAGCAGGTAACACAGGAAATAAATAAATAGAAGATAGAAAAGACTCTGTTTACAAAAAATGAAAAACTGGGTTAGAAATTTGGGTGCATAAAGATTCGTCCGGGCATTACATGATACTGAAAATACAGACACCAAAAAGGTGGGAAATTTTGAACTCTGTTAAGTCTCTAAGATAATACACTGATTCCATGTCACTATACTAGTTTAGTAGTGAATGACCCGATGAATACAAATGTTCCAGAGACACTACTGCACAAAAAAATCTTCCAAGATCATTTGAGCTAATAAAATGAAGAACAGAAGACTCCAATTAGGAGAATATTAAACTGCCACCACAATCTGAACAATGGTGGCTTTGCAGACAAGTAAACATTAAGGTGCATTAGGTAAGCAGAACTATTTTCCATTGGCTCCAGCGTCCATGCACCAAATTATTCATGTCATCATGTTAGTCCAAAGCAGCAAAGATTAGCATTTAACAATGATTTACAATTGCTCTATGAAATACTACTTACCATTCCAGAGTAGCTCTGCTGAAAACCACTTCCCTGCTGTTGATTGCTCGATTCCCTTGCTTGGAGCTGTTCCTTCAGAGATTCAAGCTCTGCTGCCAGCTCTTCATTCTTTTTAGTGAGGCTGTCCTTTTCAGCAACCAGTTGGTCAATCGCTGGTCACAATACCAAAAAGGATAGAGCGTAAAGTTTAGCTTGTCAGGTTTATTATGTATTCTTGACTGACCAGAAAAAGTGTGTGAAGTATCTGTAGTATTTCTATAGTTCGGAGAAAATGAACTCTCGCTTTTCAGATTATCCTATTTTTTTTATGCCACCAAAATCTATCTCTTACGACATGATCTTCTTAGGAAGTATAATATCAAATGATGTCCTTGTCCTTATGAAGTAACAATACCAAAGACAACAGATTTCTGATCTAAACAGGCACTATCCGGTGCAAAGTATATGAAGATCTTAAGAAGAACACAACAGCATTTACCATTCTGTCGTTGCTGGAGGTTTTCCCTTTCTTCGATGACACAGTGAAGCGCATTTTTTATGCCAACACAGTCCATGAAGGCATACCTGTGGAACTCCAGCCTGGAGTGAACATCTGAAGCCAGCACATCAAGGGATGTTGGCAAGCGACTTGCATCTCCCGTCTCAGCCATATAGTCTGTGGAAAAAAATTCAGGATATAGATCCATTTGGGTTATGTCCACCAAGATGGCCAAAATCAGCATCGGGGGTTGGAACTAGGAAGTCAGTGTACAATTTTTACTCTTAAGTTGCACTATTGGTTATTCCACTGAAGAAATTTAACGAGTATATATCACTTCAATTATATTGTACTGTATGCTCTTCTATTCTTCATCCACACAAAATTTCTTCGCTACGAGTTTATGTTGTGCAATAATAACAACTGGAGTACTAGTTACGATGGATGATGATATTGAAAGAGAAGGTCACCTGAAGGATAAAACATTCTTATGTGTCCCCATAATAAAGGTCATTTGGGTCCCACCTAAGGTGCATTCACTTATTTATTCACAAAAACAAAATAGTTTCCTCAACCCATTCTTTTTGTACTTCTGAAATGTAAAAGGAAAATTAAATATTACTTTTTTTTTAGCAAAAGAGAGGCTTTCCCCCTCCGATTTCATAAAACCAGGTTCAGTACCAGACTGACTTACATCGATCCACACCACTAAGAGTCAAGCATTACAGCATTACATGCCAGCTAATAAACGAAGTATCAACCATAGCACCTCCAGACGACATACTGGGCACAAAGTAAAAGCGACAGCATCTGCATAACTACTAATTAAATATTACTTAGCTAATCCAAATCATGTGTGAAGTCCAAGTACTCTCTAAATTGTTCAATGTGCAAGTTGTCTATAGCATAAGATATGCACTAAACTGATCTGCAAGAAAGAGATCAATATGTTAGGAGCACCCATATGTGTCCTATATTTTCAATTAGTGAGAGTACCAGCTTATGCAAATTCAGCAAAAAGTGGTGAGGCGCTATTTTCCTCACCGGACAAGAATTGCAGAAAAAATAGGAATAGCATTTGACAATCTAAAAGGAGGCACTATATCTAAAAGGAATACTACCTAGAACTTACATATTTACCTAGTAGGAGAACAGGAATAAGGATAACAGTGTGTGCTTCTTTATTTTACCACTTCTAGAAATAGAAGAATGCTGACAACAATTACTAAGGCATCAACATCTATCAGAACAATTGCCAGAGGAAATAACCCGAAGAAAAACACCAGATATACTGTATAAGTTATTAGGGTTACAAGCTAGCATGTGGTTCTTGAAACGCAAATCCTAGAGGCCGACCATTTTCCATGGCCGTCAATTGTGAGCAAGACAACCACAAAACAATCAGCATCAGGGCAATCACACACACAAAGAGAAGAACCACCTGAGGAGATGGGGAACCAGCACCAATTTGTTGGCTACACACCTACACCAGTGGCTGCCGAGCTGATCTGTTGAGGGAGAACACAAGCAGGTCAATGAAGGCTGAAGGGGAATAGCAGGCAGGTATAGCAGCATACAAGCTGAATTGTACTAGTTAAAAAGAGATTCACAAGTTCGATTGAGGGCATTCTAAATAAATACTTTCTCCATCCCCAGAAGAATAAAACAAAATAAAAAAGGCGAAAAATAAACCCTCTTTTTGCAA
Organism: Thinopyrum elongatum; assembly: GCA_011799875.1. Lineage (NCBI taxonomy): Eukaryota > Viridiplantae > Streptophyta > Magnoliopsida > Poales > Poaceae > Thinopyrum > Thinopyrum elongatum. Next base: position 116,426,150 of record CM022301.1, on the reverse strand, counting down.
TGGAAAAAGAGCAAAAGGCGAAAATAAAAATAATAACAGATTATTGTTCGGTAAAAACGACCTCTTTTTCAAATGGAAAAGGGGCAAGAACCCTAAATGTGCCTGAGCACTAAGATCCGCGGTATATTTTTAGAGAACCATCTCAAATCGAAAGTCTATGAGCAAGAATTTATGTCTAGCCACCAAACAAACCTTCAAAACCCTAAAAATAACTTCAAAAGCAAATGAATCACAAATTGGGGGCAGTGGTTCAGAGGCATACAAGAACCCTTGCTGATTCTGAGGTTCATCCTTTTTAAAAAGAAACCAGACAGATTCAAGCATCTCGGACAGGAAAATATGAATCGATTGCACACGCGAAAAAACAGAAACTATAACTTTAAGATTTCTTATTGGATTTTCGCAGAGAGAAGAAAAACAGGGGGAGGGGGAGCGGGGGAAGTTAGAGATTCCGGGAGCGGGAGGGGGCGCGGGGCGTACCAGTGTAGGCTGGGAGGACGACGTGGCCGGGGCAGGTACTGTGACTAAAATGGCGACTGTCCTGCTGGTTCACTACGGTTTTGCGTCTCCACAAAAGGGTGGCGGGTTTTTGTCTTTCTTATGACCGTTGACAGACGAGTGTTTGTTTTCAAAAGAAAGATGCTCCTTTTCTTTTCCGGGGGAGTAGGGTGTTTATTTATCAATCAGGACTCCTGTGTGTTTTTTTTAGGGAAATCAGGACTCCTATGTTTGGCATAACACCCGGACCCGAACCAATCCACACCACAGTGGGGTTCTCACATCTACCAAATTTTGCTAACAGAGTTTTGCTCACGTCTCACATGATCGACCTTAATCTGTCGATCTCCTTGGATATGACGCGGTATATCATCAATCATCGTCGCATACTGCAATCGGTGTAGAGTTCCTTGATCCATCATACATTTAGCTTCATGGCAATCCGTCTCGAACTAGAAGGGTTGAGCGTGCTTTGCTGCATCGTTGACATTGTTGGTTTTTTTTTTAATACTCACTTTGTTTCAAAATATAAGGCGTATTATTTTTTTGAAAACTCAAAACTTTTAAGTTTAATTAAATTTATAGAAAAATATATCAAAATTCGTAATATCATATCGGTATGATTAGATTCGTCATGAAATTAATGTTCATAATTTTTCTGTTTCATATTGTGGATGCCCATATTTTTTTCTGAACTTGGTCAAAGTTAAAGAAATTTGACTTTCCAAAAAATTAATACCCCTTATATTTTAAAAATGATGAAATATTTAGTTTGGCGGGTGGGGGAGATGATAGAGTGTGTTTTATTTTTATTTATAATGCGGTGATTTGATGGGTCTTTTGTGGTGTAGTTCTGTGTTATGTGCTAACCAACGTATATTTATGTGGGGAAATTTCTGCGTCGGTGGCTGCATGTACTATATTGGTCCTACAGTATCACATGGTGACGCTTCTTTTCTCTAGGTGGTGGGAGAGTGCGCGGGATTGATATGTTTTTATAGGCCGGTTGCTACTGATTGATTTGAAAAATCATTGGACCGGTCAAAATCGTAAACTCAATCCAAAATTGAATACCTCAATTGAATGGAAGAGCTTTAAAGTGGGAATATAGGGAAATGAAAGAATTGAATGGGAGAGCCCTTGAGAAATTGTTGACCCAGTCAAAATCAGGCTGACCCAATTCTAAATTGAAGACCTCAATTAATGAGGCCTTAAAAATCAAGAAGCATAGTGTATAGTATAAAATAATTAAATGAGATAGCTTTGAGAAATTGTTGACCCGGTCAAAATCGGGTGACCCAATCTCAATTGGAGACCTCAATTGAATGTGGGTTCTATAAAACTAGGGAGCATAGTGTTATAGAGGATACAATAGGTCACGCCATCCATCACAAGGCCAGCCCCAGCCCTTTTTCTGAAATATAAACCAGAAACTTTATTCATCGGAGATAACCAATACATCTTTTATGAGGATCGTTTAAATTTCATTTAAGTGTTCCTCAAATTAATCAGAAGTCAAGGAAAATCTAGCTAATCTAGCGAGCTCTAGCAACTTTATTTACTTCTCTATTACAGTGTTCGAACCTAGTAATAATGAAATCACAAGCAAATTAAAAACAATCATCAAAAATTGCCGCCGCCGCACCCGCCAACCGTCCTCCATTTTTCAATGGTATCAATCACCTCCAGATTGTCCGAGTTAATAACAAGGCGATTGCATCTCAACCTTTGTGCAAGCCATAGACCGAATTTGAGGGCCAAATCTGCAGCTGTCAGGACATTCGCGTAGCAGTCTATCTTCCCATTCCCTGAATGATAAATCTGCATTTGTCATCTCTTAGAACCGCCCCCATCGTGCCCCTACGTAGGCCATGGTCAAAAGAAGCGTCAACATTAAGTTAAACCCACTAGAGGGCAAGACCAGCCCCCCCCCCCCCCTTCATAGAAGCCTTTGGAGATGAGGCAGTCACAAAGTTTGTTGTAAGAGCTAGTATCCCCATAGAGATCTGGTACGCATTCTGAGTTGTCTCCTTGTGCATCAATTTCCGTATTTGCCACCACAAATACCAGGCTGAGATAGTAATCATTTCACGCACACTCTGATGACCCGTAATACACAATTCTTGATCTGGCAAAAGAAGTAAATACTCCAACACCGCTTCACACCCTTAGCTGCAAGCAGCCAGCTCGGCTTCCAAAGGCTCCACGCAGGAGAAAAGTGTTTGGCATGTAGAAAAAATAAGCATACCATGTTCATCTCTCAAAACCATACTTGTATCAGCAACTCCGGTAGCTTCAACAAAGGAACCATCAACCGAAATCTTTGTCCAACCAGCCGGAGGTAATGACCAAGGAAGCTTTTCAAGTTGTGCAAGATCCACATGGAATAATGGAGCATTGCTCCCAGTCGGCATCAACATTGACTTGCCTTTAACATGATCCGCAACAGGGCATTGTTGGATGCCTGATGTCCTGCATGTGCACAAGGTTTAGTTGTAGTGTCGTCGCGCGTGTGCAGAACACACGCGAGACACTGATGACCCACAAGTATAGGGGATCAATCGTAGTCCTTTCAATAAGTAAGAGTGTCAAACCCAACGAGGAGCAGAAGGAATTGATAAAGTGGTTTCAACAGGGTATTCTCTGCAAGTGTTGTAAAGTAGTAGTAACAGGTAGTTTGATAGCAAGATAATTTGATAACAAGTAACAAGTAACCAAAGTAACAAGGTGCAGCAAGGTGGCCAAATCCTTATATTGCAAAGGACAAGCCGAAAGTACTTCTTATATTAAGCAAAGTGTTCTCGAAGACACATGGGAATTTCACCTAGTCACGTTCGTCATGTTTCGTTGATTCACGTTCTACTTTGATAATTTGATATGTGGGTGGACCGGTGTTAGGGTGTTGTTCTTACTTGAACAAACAACCCACTTATGATCACCCTCTCTCGCAAGCATCCGCAACTACGGAAGAAGAATTAAGATAAATCTAATCATAGCATGAAAAATATGGATCCAAACCAGCCCCTTACGAAATAGAGCATAAACTGGGGTTTAAGCTTCTGTCACTCTCGCAGCCCATCATATATTTACTACTCCACAATTCATTCCCCTAGGCCCAAACATGGTGAAGTGTCATGTAGTCGACGTTCAGACGACACCACTAGAGGAAGAACAACACACACTTCATCAAAATATTGAACGAATACCAACTTCACATGATTAATTATAACAAGACTTCTCCCATGTCCTCAAAAACAAACAGAGCTACTCACAAATCATATTCATGTTCATGACTAGAGGAGAATAATATGTGATTAACAACCTGAACATATGATCTTCCACCAAATAAACCAACTAGCATCAACTACAAGATGTAATAAACACCATTAGCAACCCACATGCACCAATATGAGGTTTTGGACAAAGATTGAATACAAGAGATGAACTAGGGTTTGGGGATGAGATGGTGCTGGTGAAGATGTTGATGGATATGAGTCCTCCCACGATTAGAGGAATGTTGGTGATGACGAAGGCTTCGATTTCCCCTCCCGGAGGGAAGTATCCCCGACGGAATCGCTCTGCCGGAGAGCAAAAGTGCTCCAGCCCAGGTTCTGCCTTGAGACGGCGGTGCTTCATCCCGAAAGTCTTCTCTTGATTCTTTTTCTAGGGAAAATGGCTTCATATAGGAGAAGCAGCGCCACGGAGGCCTACTGGTGGACCCACAAGCTCACATGGCGGGGGCGCGCCACCTTAGCTTGTGGCTCACTGGTGGGGCCCCTCCTGGTGTTTCTTCTTCCAGTATTTTTTATTAATTTCAAAACAAATCTTCATAAATTTTTAGGTCATTTGGAGCTCCGCGGAATAGCTATCTTTGTTGTAGCTTTTTTCAGGTCCAGAATTCTAACTGCCGGCAATTTTCCTCGCCATGTATGTCTTGCACAATAAGAGAGAAAAGCATTAGAATTGCATCATAAAGTGAAATATTGATCTAAAACATTATAAATATCAGTTAGAAAACATGATGAAAAATGGACATATCAGCTCCCCCAAGCTTAGACCTCGCTTGTTCTCAAGCGAATACCAAACTCGATAATCATGACCACATGTTTATACAAAGAGGTGTCGATAAAACATAATACAAACATGCTAGCATCATGATCATTATTATAACAACAATTATTCATCATAAAACTTCTCATGATCAAGTAACAATTCATCCACAAGCTGAAGTATAAATAATAAACTTTCTTGAAAACTAACAAACTATGCTCTCAGTCATTGAAACAATTACAATTCATCATATTTCAGGAAGTGTCTATGTAAGAGCTTCTGGTTTAGCAAATTCCACATACTCAACTGTCATATAGTCTTCCATGATTGTTGATACTCAAAGCATATTTTTAGTACAACTAGTTTCAGTCGGATACAAAGGAAGATGGGGGTGTAATGTTAGACCACCCAACTTATTTATCTCAGGGATAATGTCAACAATAATAACTCATGACCTATATCCAACTGGATATAGGTGCCTGGATCTTTCTCTACGACACAATGCTTGCCAAGAGGAGAATAATTAAGGTTGGAATAGGGATGAATACTTTGGCTCTTGCATAAAAGTAAAGACTGAAAAGTAAAAGATAGGCCCTTCGTAGAGGGAAGCATAGGTTGGCATGCGCTTTTTTATTTGGATGTGAAAGCTCTTGATGTAAAGGAACGTCAGTTTATATTGCCCCTTATGATAGCAACCTTTGTTATTGTCGGTACCATGACGGCTGGGTTCACAGACTCAACTGCGCACGCACCACGGTCACCCTTGGACCAGACTCAAGAAGAAAGAGGAGCCGCTCATCACTGGTTCTTTCCTTTGTATCGGTGGTGGTATGCAGATCTTCGTGAAGAACTACAACAAGCAACTTCACTAGGAGAAGCCTAGGCTCGATGGTGGGATGTAGATCATTGTTCAAAAGATCTCAATGGCCATTAGACGGGCCTACCCGAGTCAAGAAGGAAGCCAGATTGAAGCACCCGGCAACGACTCACGCCGGCCAAGGCCCGAGAACGACCTCTCCTGGCAACAACCGTCTTTAGCTGGCCCACATTTAGCAAGCCTTCCACAGCGAGCTATCGCCTCGCCCACGCGTGGCGCTGCTGTTCTGCGCCCTTAGAGCCCTCGCGCCATGCGGCAGGTGAGCAAGCGTACCAGGAGCTGGAAAAGATGCAAGGGATGATTCACTTCCCCGTCCCGCCGCATGGTGCATGATACGTCTCCAACGTATCTATAATTTTTGATTGTTCCATGCTATTATATTATCTGTTTTGGATGTTTTATATGCATTAATATGTTGTTTTATATTATTTTTGGGACTAACCTTTTAACCTAGAGCCCAGTGCCAGTTTCTATTTTTTCCTTGTTTTTGAGTTTTACAGAAAAGGAATATCAAACAGAGTCCGAACAGAATAAAACTTTCGCGATGATTTTTCTTGGACCAGAAGACATCCAGAGGACTTGGAGAGGGGGCCAGAGGAGTCCCGAGGAGCCCACAAGCCCTCAGGGCGCGCCCCTGGCTTGTGGACTCCTCGGGAGTCCCCCAACCCTAATCTTTGCACTATTCCCAAATATTCCCAAACCATCAGAGGCATCCACCAAAATACTTTTTCGCCGCCGCAAGCCTCTGTTCCTGTGAGATCCCATCTTGGGGCCTTTTCCGGTGATCTGCAGGAGGGGGATTCAATCACGGAGGGCCTCTACATCAACCTTGCTGCCCTTCCGATGATGCGTGAGTAGTTTACCACAGACCTACTGGTCCATAGCTAGTAGCTAGATGGCTTCTTCTCTCTCTTTGATCTTCAATACAATGTTCTCCTCGATGTTCTTGGAGATCTATTCGATGTAATACTTTTTTGCGGTGCGTTTGTTGAGATTCGGCGAATTGTGGATTTATGATCAGATTATCTATGAATATTATTTGAGTCTTCTCTGAACTCTTTTATGCATGATTAAGATATCTTTGTATTTCTCTTCGAACTATCGGTTTGGTTTGGCCAACTAGATTGGTTTTTCTTGTAATGGGAGAGGTGCTTAGTTTTGGGTTCAATCTTGCGGTGTCCTCACCCAGTGACAGAAGGGGTAGCGAGGCACGTATTGTATTGTTGCCATCAAGGATAAAAATATGGGGTTTATATCATATTGCTTGAGTTTATCCCTCTACATCATGTCATCTTACTTAAGGCATTACTCCGTTCTTATGAACTTAATACTCTAGATGCATGCTGGATAGCGGTCGATGTGTGGAGTAATAGTAGTAGATGCAGAATCGTTTCGGTCTACTTGTCACGGACGTGATGCCTATATTCATGATCATTGCCTTAGATATCGTCATAACTTTGCGCTTTTCTATCAATTTCTCAACAGTAATTTGTTTACCCACCGTATGATATCTTCAAGAGAGAAGCCTCTAGTGAAACCTATGGCCCCCGGGTCTATTTTCCATCATATATTTTTAGATCTATAAACCAAAAAACCCAAAAATACCTTGTTGCAATTTATTTATATTTACTTTACTTTGCCTTTTTATTTATCTTTTATACCTATCTCTATTAGATCTCACTCTTGTTCGAGACCGTGAAGGGATTGAAAACCCCTTTTTCGCGTTGAGTGCAAGTGTTTGTTAGTTTGTGCAGGTGCATAGATTGGAGACTTGCTTGTGCCTCCTACTGGATTGATACCTTGGTTCTTAACTGGGGGAAATACTTATCTCTACTTTTCTGCATCACCCTTTCCTCTTCAAGGAAAAAATCAACGCAAGCTCAAGAAGTAGCAGTGCACACCTGTACAAAGACGTGTCATGACCCGTGCGGGTGGCACCATGGTCGGTGGTGACAAGACAGGAGTTCATCCCCGGAAGACAAAAGGCAAGGACACTTCACCCAAGCATTTAATGCACTCACTAACCTTGTCAGCTCAGGGTAGTTCCTTAACAACTATGCCATTGTGGTACCCCTTGAGATATAAAAGGAGGACCAGGCTATAGAGAAAGAGAGGTTTTTGGCACCCAAAAAAGGTGGACACTTGGTAGAAGAACAGTAGGAGCACGCAACGCTTCACGTTCCCGGGAAGGACTTGTAGCTCGCCATCCACCAACATAAACACTGCTACTTGTGAGCTGCGTTGGGATTTTCCCTGAAGAGGAAGGGTGAAGCAATATAGTAGCGGATAAATATTTCCCTTAGTGAGAACCAAGATTATCGAGCCAATAGGGGAACCACGCAAATTCTCGTCAATGACACCTACACACACAAAAGCAAATACTTGCACCCAACACAGGCAAAAGGGTTATCAATCCCCTTGAACTTGTTACTTGCAAGGATTAATTCTGATAATGGTAGATAGATAAAAAGAAAAGTAAATAAACTGCAACAAGGTATTTTTGGTTTTAGTAATATGATTAAGATAGACTCGAGGGCCATAGTTTTCACTGGAGGCTTCTCTCTCGAAACAATAGCATACGGTGGGCAGACAAATTACTATTGGGCAATTTATAGAAAAGCGCATAGTTATGACATTATTCACGGCAATGATCACATATATAGGCATCAGTTTATGAACAAGGACTTTAATTATGATAGTTGCTCTTTAACTGAATGTATTTTCCTGTTGCAATCCATGATAAATTTACCAAATGCTTATGAACAAAATAAATATTTTACTAAACATATCGTAGAAGCCATGATAAAAGCTCATGAATAAAAGCTAGAATTGGAGGTTTCTATACCTAGGAAATTGATGATGAATGGGAACCTACTATTAAAGTAAAGATTAAAGATTATGAATGTAATGCTTTGTGTGATCTAGGCGCTAGCGTCTCTAGTATACCGAAATCTTGATGCGACGTGCTAGGTCTCACCGATATGGATGAATGTTCCCTTAATTTGCACTTAGCGGATTCAACTATTAAGAAACCATTGGGTAGAATAAATGATGTGCTTATACTTGCTAATAGAAATTATGTGCCCGTGGATTCCATTGTGCTTGATATTGAATACAATCCTTCTTGTCCTATAATACTTGGTAGGCCTTTCCTACGAACCATAGGTGCTATTATCACTAGTACAACGAGCTGTTATACAAACGGTTTTTAACCCCTTTCTGCGACGGCATTTTAAACCGTCGCCAGGTGAGTGTGTGCATAGGAGGTCCTTCCCACACGATCCAGAAACTGTCGAGGATAGGGAGCCTTAATGCATATGTTTTGCATAACTAAGCGTATGCGATGCCGGCATCTATCCCAAACGCGAGCCTTCAGACAACTGTTTGTGATATCTAGAATATCCCAGATGCTCCATCCTTGCTACTCATTTTATGCTCGCACTACCATCGCAGTCGGTATTTTGTGCTGCTACGATTATGCTGCGCGCCCCATCACAAACAGTTCACGATTATAGAACGTGTACAATAAACAGACAATCACACACATTTACTTTTCCTCGACTGTATGCAATTAGATGTAAGAGTGCCTACAGTTGTCCCTATAAACATGTATGTGAAGCTTCAATATATCCCACATGATTCATCTGTCGTACCCACATCGGATGAAGGCCTATCGCACGCGTTCTCTGTAACGCCCGGATAATTATGCTACAGTGAACCTCTGCTAACAATGCCACGTCACCTCCGTTACTGTTGCTAATCTCGCGTTAGTTCGAAACCGATTCAAATTCAAATCCAAAATCAAGCAAACAATAAAAGTTTTCAAATATTAAAACTAAAATGTTCGGAGTGAACCAAATATTGCATAGGTAATTATGGTGGAGAAACCACACCTTTATAAAATGTTTAAATACTATAAGATGAATAAAACAACAGCAAAAACAATTAATTAAATACCTTTTGTAATTAATAAAATGTCAAACTAATTTATTTGAGGACTAGACTTTTTGTGACTATGGACTAAGTTGAAATACTAATTTAGATACTAAGTGTATATTTTACTAAAACTAAAATAATAGGAAACAAAACTAAAACAGAAAAGGTAAAATAAATAAAAAGTAAAAAAAACAAAACAAAAGAAAACCCACCGGCAGCCCCAGGCCAACCAGGCCATCTGGCCCAGCTCCCCCTGGCCCAACCGGCCTCCCTTATCCCCCCCACCCCAGGAAACCCTAACCCCGGGCACCCCACTTCCCCCCTCCGCTTTCGCCTCCCTCTGCTTTCCCCCGATCCAGATCGGGATCGGGCGCTCGTCGTCACCGACGCCCGCGACGCCGCCGCCCGGAGCCCTGCACCTCGCCATCCTCCTCCTCGTCTCCTCCTCGCCGGACCGCCTCGATCTCCCCCGCCCCGCCGCTGGCCGCCCCGCCGCTGCCTCGTCGTCGACCACCGCTGCCTTAGTCCCTACACCCACCGTGAGCTCCCTCCCTTCCCCTCTCTGTCGCCGGCGCCGTCCACAGCCCGCACACGCGCTCACCACCCCACGGCCGCCGCCCCGCACTCACGCTCGCCGTGCACGTCCACGGCCCAGCCCACAGCCGCCGCGCCCGGCGAGCCTCCCCGCTGCCCCCTTGGTGCGCGCTGACCGCGCCGCTCGCCCCGGCCTTGCCACCCCTGGCCTCGGCCTCCTGCAGCCACCGCCGCCATCCCGCTGCCCGCCTGCGCACGTGGCCGCGCCGCGCCTGGCCTCGGCCTCTTGCAGCCACCCCCTCGCGCGACCCCGCCACCACCTCCTCCGCTGCAGCTCGCGCGCGCCGCCGCGCGCCTCGCCTTCGCCCCACCGACCCCCGTGCCGCTCCGCCACAGCCGACGCCCGCGCCCTCCACCCTGGCCGGAGTCCCCTTCCCTGGTGGACTCGGGCGCGCGCCCGCACGCCAGCACGCCCCGACGCCCGTAACAGCACCGCCCGGTGCCCGCTAAGGCCCTATGGGCCTATGGCAAACGCGCCCCACACCAGAACATTTAAAAAAAAGAATTAAAAAAATAATAATAAATAAAAATATTAATTAATTACGTAATTAATTAACTTATTTAATTCTGTTTAGATTAACCTAATCACTAGTAAACTAATTAACTTTGTTTAGTTAGTCTTAGTCAATGACAGTGGGACCCACGTGTCAGTTTGACCAGTCAACGGTCAGAGTTGACCACTGACATCATGATGATGTCATAATTGTATTTTCGAATTAATTTAATTAATAATAATTTCAGAATTGATTAAATCTTTAAAAATTAATATAAAATAAACCGTAACTCGGATGAAAATACTTTGTACATGAAAGTTGCTCAGAACGACGAGACGAATCCGAATACGCAGTCCGTTCGTTCACCCCACGTCCCTAGCATAGCGAACATGCAACAATCCACCTCCGGTCCGTCTGTCCGAAAACGTCAAACACCGGGAATACTTTCCCGGATGTTTCCCCCCTTCGCCGGTATCACCTATCACCGCGTTAGGGCACACCTAGCACCGTTATATGTCATGTCATGCATCGTTATGCATCTGTTTGCATTATATTTATTGTTTCTTCCCCCTCTTCTCTCCGGTAGACTCCGAGACTGCCGGCGACCCCCAGTACGACTACAGTGTTGACGACCCGTCCTTCTCTGCCGAGCTTCCAGGCAAGCCAACCCCCCTTGTTCATCCCGATATCGCCTATTCCTTCTCTCTACTGCTTGCATTAGAGTAGTGTAGCATGTTACTGCTTTCAGTTAATCCTATTCTGCTGCATAGCCTGTCTTTGCTACTACTGTTGATACCTTTACCTGCAATCCTAAATGCTTAGTATAGGTTGCTAGAATTACATCAGTGGCCCTACATTCTTGCCCGTCTGCCATGCTATACTACTGGGCCATGATCACTTTGGGAGGTGATCACGGGTGCTTATACTATATACTTTTACATTACCTATGTTACTGTTCGGAGATGGGGGCTGAAGGGGCAGGTGGTTCCATCCAGGTAGTGGTGGACCTGGGTTCCCGATGGCCCCCGAGTGTTACTTTGTGGCGGAGCGACAGGGTAGGTTGTGACCACCTAGGAGACCGGTGGGCCTGGTCCTGGTCGGCGTCCGCGGTTATATCAATTAACACACTTAACGAGATTGGGTATTTGATCTGAGTCTGGCCACTGGCCTATACGCACTAACCACCATGCGGGAACAGTTATGGGCACTCGACGTCGTGGTATCAGCTGAAGCCTCCTAGACATCAGCGACTGAGCGGCGCGCGCCGGGTTGGACCGCGTAACGCAACTTCCTTTGTAATGGAGGTTGCTAGGTCTGCTCACCGGCCACCCACGCAACGTGCAGGTGTGCAATGGGTGATGGGCCCAGACCCCTGCGCGCATAGGATTTAGACCGGCGTGCTGACCTCTCTGTTAGGCCTAGGTAGGGCTGCGACGTGTTGATCTTCCGAGGCCGGACATGACCCAGGAAAGTGTGCCCGGCCAGAGGGATCGAGCGTGTTGGGTAATGTGGTGCACCCCTGCAGGGAAGTTTATCTATTCGAATAGCCGTGTCCCTCGGTAAAAGGACGACCCGGAGTTGTACCTCGACCTTATGACAACTAGAACCGGATACTTAATAAAACACACCTTTTCAAGTGCCAGATACAACCCGGTGATCGCTCTCTCACAGGGCGACGAGGAGAGGATCGTCGGGTAGGATTATGCTATACGTTGTTACTTGGTTAACTTACCAGCTACTCTCTTCTATATGCTTCAAGATGGAGGCTACCAGAAGCATAGTCTTCGATAGGCCTAGCTATCCCCCTCTTATTCTGGCATTCTGCAGTTCAGTCCACAGATACTACCCTTTTCATTGATACCGATGCATATGTAGTGTAGATCCTTGCTTGCGAGTACTTTGGATGAGTACTCACGGTTGCTTTGCTCCCTCTTTCCCCCTTTTTCCATTCTTCTCAGACGTCGCAACCAGATGCTAGAGCCCAGGAGCCAGACGCCACCTTCGACGACTCCTACTACACCGAGGGTGCCTACTACTATGTGCAGTCCGCCGCCGACGACCAGGAGTAGTTTAGGAGGATCCCAGGCAGGAGGCCTGCGCCTCTCTCGATCTGTATCCCAGTTTGTGCTAGCCATCTTATGACACCTTGTTTAACTTTATGTCTGTACTCAGATATTGCTACTTCCGCTGACTCGTCTATGATCGAGCACTTGTATTCGAGCCCTCGAGGCCCCTGGCTTGTATTATGATGCTTGTATGACTTATTTACTTTTAGAGTTGTGTTGTGATATCTTCCCGTGAGTCCCTGATCTTGATCGTACACGTTTGCATGCATGATTAGTGTACGATTGAATCGGGGGCGTCACATTCTCCTATGAGCAAATGTTTATGATGCGCACGACATCATAAACAGTCCATAATTGCCAAGCTTGTGTGATAAAGTGACTTTCGCAAACATTTCATAAGAAGAAATTGTATGTGATGTTGTTGTTAATCTCACACATTTTTTTGGCTGATCGTGTGTGTATTGAGATTCATCGCACACGTAGGGGATCTGAGAAACGTGTCTGATCTTGACGTGTATCACACATGTTTTGCTTTCGCAAACCATGTGCAGTGTACTGGCCTGCAGAACATAATTAATCCCTAGTTTAATCCCTAATTTAATCCCTGCATTTAAAAATCATAGCTTTTGAATTTGAAAGTAGGCAATCACTTATTTCATATCAAACCATGTTTATTACAAATATAGGTTCAAGCATGAATGCATAATTAGATGCACATGTACATATACAGAAGAACTACAGAAGCACCAAGTAAAGAATGATGAACCACAGTTGTACTAAAGACTGTAAAGAGAGAGGCGAAAGACATTCTGGTTGCTGGAGAAGGTGAAGCGGAATGCCCATATTGTGCCCTCCTCCATGCGTAATGCACACACGACTTTAGGCCAACCCCTTGTGATGGCTGCCCGCCCATCCTTCACTGTCTTCATTAGGACTTCTCCATGCTCATTGTAGTCTCGATGAACTACTTTAACCTTCATTGCATGTCCACCAATCATGTACTTTGCAAGGTAATCTTGAGTAAACTTCTTTGGGAACCACCGCAAACGAAAAAGATTCAGACATTGTTGTCTAACAAGTCATTATGGGCAGTAAAACGAGAAGGCTACAGAGTTCGTAGTTACCATCCTACAACTCATTGTTGTGTTGGATAGAGCGTAAACAGATAATTTGGTGGCCGCCGTTCGTATCTTTGTGCTAATAATCCTGTCGATGTTCTGGGATCGGGGGTACCCAGACTTGCCTGCCTGCGGCCCATCGCATGGGCTCATCGACGGCATGGTACGGCCCAGCTACAGCACCCCCAAGACAAGACCCTTGCGAGGGCCCACGGCCTCGCGAGGAGAATGACGCCAAAGACCTCTAGAGGAGCAGCTCCCCGAGGCCGCCTCCTGAAGAGCAGAGAATTCTATGCAAGCCTCTCGCCTCATGAGGCTGTGATGACGTGAGCCATGACAACCAAAGCCAGGCGGGCGCTAGCGGGCGCAGAGGGGACAGTTTCCTCTTCGGTGCTAAGGGAGCAAGGGCAGGCGTAGGTTCCCGAGGAGTCCCCCAAAGCTTTCCATTCCGATGCAACGAGACCAAGACCATGAGCTCGGCAGGACGGATGTCATCGCCGAACCCACCACTGCGTCATGGCCAGAAGCTTTGCAGGCAAAGACCACCTTTAGTCAGGATAAGATGTACTCCTTGTCCCCTTTCAAAATTGGCCATTGTGGAATCCCTTCCCGCCTAAGCTATGAGGGAAGAGGACCAAGGCCACTATAATTATGGGCTAGCCATCACCGTAGAGGGGGTCCGATCAAGGAGAGACCGATCTATCCTCAATACCCGAGCCCTCGCGAGGCTGCTCAACTACTGTACCAGTTCATCCTCTACCTCCTCGTGAGGCCAATCCACCAAAAGCAGGAGTGGGGTTTTACACCGCAAGGTGGCCCGAACCTGGGTAAATCTCTGTGTTCACCTTCTTCCCCGCTCGCACGGACTCGACGAGGCTAGGCCGTGGGGTGGTGAGTTTGAGACTAGAGCTGGTTGGGATCTTCGCACATGCCCCAGAGTTCGAACCTTCTTGGGTCTGCGGAGCCCTGAATCCGACATTTGGCGCGCCAGGTAGGGGCGTGTCGAAGCTCCGCCTCTTCATCAACCGCGCTCCGCCGGGCCCATGGCTGAAGCTCACCGAGTCCGCGTTGAGCGTCGGGCCGCTCGCGTCACTCAGGCGGTGCCCGTGGGCCGCGGCGTCCCGCGCCGCTCTGCTTCTCCCGTGGCTAACGCCGCCACTGACCATGCTGCTCACGAGCGGCAGGACTCGTTGCTGCCACCCTCTATGCGGCGCGATGGCCGCACCGCCACTCCTTCTCTCACTCCCGCCACGGCGTCGTCCTCCCACGCTCGCCGCGGGCCGGCGAACGCGCAGGCTGCGATGCCCATGGCGCGCGAGCTGCTGCGCTACCGTCCCGCCGACGAGGGCTACGACGCCTGGCTCGGCCGCATCACCGAGCTCGTCAACGCCGTCGGCGAGGCCCCGATGCTCTCCCACTCGCTCCGTCCCCCGCCATCCCGGGCGGGCGACATGGCCTATGGCGCGCCTCCTCCTCCTCCTCCTCCTCTGCGCGGCGCTGACCCTGAGCCTAGGCGCGACGCGCTCCCGCGCGACCCACAGCGTGAGGCGCCGGCGCCGGCACGGGATGAGGCAAGCTGCTAGGTGGTGCAGTTGCCACAAGGTGACACACGTGCGCTCCCCGCACCACCGCGCCAGCATCAGGACCACGCGCCGCTGAAGGCAGTGGTGCGCGGACGTCAAGACCAAGCTCCTCCCATGCGTGTTGCGCCCATGAGTGCAGCGGGCTACCGCGCCTTCACCCCGGAGCTGCGCCGCGTCGTCTGGCCTGGCAAGTTCAAGCCAGACCTGCCGCCACGCTACGACGGCACCCCGACCCTGCGGAGTTCCCCCAGCTCTACTCGCTGAGCATCGAGGCGGCGAATGGTGATGACAAAGTCATGGCGAACTGGTTCCCCATGGCTCTCAAGGATGATGCACGCTCCTGGCTCCTTCACCTCCCGGAGGGATCGATCTCCTCCTGGGACGAACTTCGCGAGCACTTCATCGCCAACTTCCAGGGCACCCATGCCCGCACCCCTGCAGTGAACGACCTGTGGCGTGTGAAGCAGCAGCCGGGCGAGACTCTACACAAGTACATACAACACTTCACTAATGTTCGCCTCAAGATCCCGAAGGCGTCGGACAAGGCCATCATCTCGGCGTTCACCGATGGCGTCAGGGACGTCAAGATGAAAGAGGAGCTTGCCATCCATGATGATTTGTGCTCGGCCCTGGAGATGTTCAACCTGGCGAACAAGTGTGCAAGGGCCGAGGAGGGCCGACTCTCCCTCCTCGAGCTTCCGGAGGCCGACCTTGAAGACAAGAAGGCCAAGGCCAAGGAGGCAAAGTGCAAGGGCCCCGCCGTGCTGGCAGCGGAGCCCGAGATGAAGCGTGATACGTCTCCAATGTATCTATAATTTTTGTTGTTCCATGCTGTTATATTATCATTCTTGGATGTTTTACAATCATTTTATATCAACTTTATATCTTTTTTTGGGACTAACCTATTGACATAGTGCCTAGTACCAGTTGCTGTTTTTTGCTTGTTTTTTACTTCGCAGAATATCAGTACCAAACGGAGTCCAAATGCAGCGAAACTTTTTGGAGAATTTTTCTGGACCAGAAGACACCTGTTGGGCCAAAGAAGTACCAGAGGGGGGCTTCGAGGGGAGCACAACCCACCTGGGCGCGCCTGGGGGCCCAGGCGCGCCCTGGTGGGTTGTGCCCACCTCGGCCGCCTCCCGCACCACCTCTTTGCTCTATAAATACCCCAAAAATCCAAAAACCCTAGGGGAGTCGATGAAACACAATTCCAGCCATCGCAAGTTCCAGCACCACCAGATCCAATCTAGACACCATCACGGAGGGGTTCATCATCCTCATTGGTGCCTCTCCGATGATGCGTGAGTAGTTCATTGTAGACCTACGGGTCCGTAGTTAGTAGCTAGATGGCTTCCTCTCTCTCTCTCTCTTTTGATTCTCAATACAATGGTCTCTTGGAGATCTATTTGATGTAACTCTTTTTGCGGTGTGTTTGTTGGGATCCGATGAACTTTGAGTTTATGATCAGATCTATTTATCCATGAAAGTTATTTGAGTTTCTTTGATCTCTTATATGCATGATTACTTATAGCCTCGTATTTCTTCTTCGAATCTTTGGTTTAGATAGGCCGACTAGATCGATTTTTCTTGCCATGGGAAGAGGTGCTTTGTGATGGGTTCGGTCGTGCGGTGTTCTTTCCCAGTGACAGAAGGGGCATCAAGACACGTATTGATAGTTGCTATTAAGGATAACAAGATGGGGTCTATTCCTACATGAATAGATCTTGTCTACATCATGTCATCATTCTTATTGCATTACTCCATTTCTCCATGAACTTAATACACTAGATGCATGCTAGATAGCGCTTGATGTGTGGAGTAATAGTAGTAGATGCAGGTAGGAGTCGGTCTACTAATCTTGGACGTGATGCCTATATAATGATCATTGCCTAGATATCGTCATAATTATTTAAAGTTCTATCAATTGCCCAACAGTAATTTGTTTACCCGCCGTATGCTATTTTTCTCGAGAGAAGCCACTAGTGAAATCTACGGCCCCCGGGTCTATTCTTTATCATATTTGCTTTGAGATCTATCTTTATTTGCTTTTGTTTTCAGATCTATTATTCTAAAAACCCAAAAATACCTTGTTGCACTTTTTCTTTATTTATTTTATTTTGTTTTGTCACGAGATCTATTTATCCAAAATCATACAATTCAATCTATCTTTTACCCGAGAGGGATTGACAACCCCTCTTACGCGTCGGGTTGCAAGTATTTGTTCTTTGTGTGCAGGTACCGTTTACATAGTGTTGCTTGGTTCTCCTACTGGTTCGATAACCTTGGTTTCATAACTGAGGGAAATAGCTACCATAGATGTGCTACATCATCCCTTCCTCTTCGGGGAAAAACTGACGCGGGCACGAGCCATCAAGAAAGTATTTCTGGCGCCGTTGCCGAGGAGACATCATCAACATCTATCAGGTTCCTAATCACAAATCTCATCTCCTTGCAATTTACATTATTTGCCATTTGCCTCTCGTTTTCATCTCCCCCACTTCACAAAAATTTGCCGTTTTATTCACCCTCTTTTTCGTTTGTCGTTTTCTCGTCAGATCTGTTTTTGTGTGCGTAGTCACGATGACTCAAGAAAACACCAAGTTGTGTGACTTTTCCAATACCAAAAATAATGATTTTATTAGCACTCCAATTGCTCCTCCCACCACTAGTGCAAAATCTTATGATATTAATGCCGCTTTGTTGAATCTTGTTATGAGCGATTAGTTTTCCGGTAGTCCTAATGAGAATGTCGCGTCCCATCTTAACACATTCATAGAATTATGCGATATGCAAAAGAAAAAAAGATGTGGACAATGATATTGTGAAGTTGAAATTATTTCCATTTTCTTTGCGAGATCGTGCAAAATTTTGGTTTTCTTCTTTGCCTCGCATTAGTATCGATTCTTGGGATAAATGCAAAGATGCTTTCATTACTAAGTATTTTACGCCTGCGAAAATTATTTTCCTTAGAACTCATATCATGAATTTTAAGCAACTTGAGCATGAACATGTTGCACGATCTTGGGAAAGAATGAAATTGGTGCTAAGAAATTGTCCTACTCATGGTTTAAATCTTTGGATGATCATACAATTTTTTTATACGGGATTGAATTTTGTTTCTAGAAATCTTTTAGATTCCGCCGCGGGTGACACTTTTATGGAAATTACTTTGGGTGAATCTACTAAATTGCTTGATAATATTATGGCAAATTATTCACAATGGCATACCGAAAGAGCTCCTACTAGTAAAAAAGTTAATTCGGTTGAAGAAATTAGTACTTTGAGTGAAAAAGTTGATGCTCTTATGAAATTGGTTGTTAATAAAAATGCTTCTATTGATCTTAATGATGTGCCTTTGTCTACTTTGATTGAGCAAAATAGTGATTCCGTAGATGTGAATTTTGTCTCGTGAAACAATTTTAATAATAATGCTTATAGAGGTAATTTTAATCCTAGGCCTTTTCTTGGAAATTCGTCTAATAATTATGGTGGTTCTATGGTAATCCTTCTTATAATAATAATAGGAACACCTCTGATCTTGAGAATAATATTAAAGAATTTATCAATGCTAAGTTTTCAATAATACGATAGAAGAAAAGTTGAATAAGATTGATGATATGTCTAGAAGCATTGATAGGATTTCTCACGATGTAGAAAATCTCAAGTTGAAATTTTTTGTACCCAAAGTTGAGAAATCAATTAAAGCTTTATATGTTTCTATGGATGAAAGTAAGAAAAGAACCGCTATGCTTAGAGCTAAAAGAGAATTTTTAGAAAGAGCGTTTTCTAGTGATTGCTTCCATAAAAATGATGAAGATCTTAAAGTGATTGGTGTTTCTTCTATTGATTCCTTGTTTAGTAAGATTAAAATTGATGATAAAGGGACTTAAGAGGAGTCAACTTTAGTTAGAAGGCGTCCCGATAATTCGGAGGGTGAAAATCTTGATGAAAAAAATTGATAAAAGTGGGTTTGGAGAGGTCAAAACTTTAACTAGTGATGTGCCCACTCTTTTGGATTACAAAGACTTTAATTATGACAATTGCACTTTGATTGATTGTATTTCTTTATTGCAATCCATGATTAATTCACCCCATGCTTATGAACAAAACAAAGCTTTTACTAAACATATCGTGGATGCCATGATGAAAGCTTTGGAAGAAAAGTTGGAATTAGAGATCTCAAGTCCTAGGAAATTACATGATGAATGGGAACCCACCATTAAAGTCAAGATTAAAAATTATGAGTGTTTTGCTTTATGTGACTTGGGTGCTAGTGTTTCCACAATCCCGAAATCTTTATGTGATGTGCTTGGTCTTACCAATATTGAAGAGTGTTCTTTAAATTTGCACTTGTCGGATTGTACTATTAAAAAGCCTATGGGAAGAATTAATGATGTTCTTATTCTTGAAAATAGGAATTATGTGCCCATAGATTTTATTGTTCTTGATATTGGTTGCAATCCGTCTTGTCCAATTATACTTGGTAGACCATTTTTACGTACTATAGGTGCCGTGATTGATATGAAAGAAGACAATATTAAATTTCAATTTCCACTAAGAAAGGGTATGGAACACTTCCATATAAAAAGAATCAATACACCATATGAATCAATCATGAGGGCATCTTATGGATCTAGAACTAAAGATGACAATACTTGAATCTATGCTTTATGCCTAGCTAGGGGCGTAAAACGATAGTGCTTGTTGGGAGGCAACCCAATGATTAAAATTTATTTTTGCCTTTTTCTTTCTGTTCTTGAGTGTTTGCACAATTATTCCTCTATTATGATTGTGTTTTTATGTTTTAATTAGTGTTTGGGCCAAGCAAAGCCTTTGGGATCATGTTGGGTGATAGTTGATTTGATCTTGTTGAAAAATAGAAACTTTTGCATCCAGTAAAATAATTTTGAAAAATCAAAGAAGCGACAAAAAATTCTGAAATTTTTACACAAGATTTATATACAAATTTCCCACGTTTTCCTAATTTTTCATAATTTTTGGAGTTACATAAGTATACGAAGTTTTCAGATTTCTACAGACTATTCTGTTTTTGACAGATTCTGTTTTCGTTGCATTGTGTGCTTATTTTGATGAATCTATGGGTTGTATCGGGGGGTATGAGCCATAGCAAAGTTCGAATAAAGTAGATATAATGCAATAATAAAATATTAATGGGTTTGCAACAGTACTTAGAGTGGTGATTTGCTTTGTTATACTAACGGATCTCATGAAGGTTGTTAAGTTTTGTGTGATTGAAGTTTTCAAGTTTTGGGTGAGATCACGATGGATGAAGGAATAAGGAGTAAGAAGAGCCTAAGCTTTGGGATTCCCCATGGCACCCCAAGATAATATTCAAGGAGAAACAAGCAACTAAGCTTGGGGATGCCTCGAGTGGCATCCCCTCTTTCTTCTAACGACCATCGGTATTTTACTTGGAGCTATATTTTTATTCGTCACATATCATGAGTTTTGCTTGGAGCATCTTGTATTATATGAGTCTTTGCTTGTTTTTTTTGTTTTGTCACAAGTATCCTTGCTGGACACACCTATTCGAGAGAGCCAAAATTATGCTATGATTTAATAGAATTGCTCTATGTGCTTCACTTAAATTTTTTGAGCTATGGAATTGCTCTAGTGCTTCACTTATATCTTTTTGAGCACGGTGTGCTTTAATATTTTTGAAGAAATGCTCTCATGCTTCACTTAGATTTTTTTGAGAGTTAGTAAAATTTTGAAGAAATTCTCTCATGCTCCACTTATATTATTTTGAGATACGAAAAATTTTATGCTCATGTTCTTCACTTAGATTTGTTTGAGCTATCAAAAGCAACATATGAAAATAGTCCCAAAGTGACAGATATTCAAGAGGGATATAATAAAAACTTTCATGAAGATCATTGGACAAAATAAACTTGATTCTTTGTAATAGTTTTGAGATATGATGATAGTGATATGTGAGTCATGTTGATGAGTAATTGTGCTTTAGTAAGAATATTGGTGTTAAGGTTTGTGATTCCCTATGCAAGCACGAAAGTCAATAGTTATGCAATGAAATTACATCCTACTTATGGTGCATTATTCGGTGTTAGTTATGCTTAATGCTCTCTTATGTGATTTTTCATTTCTTGGTTGGATGCTTCTCAATCTTTTTGCTAGCCTTCACTTGTACTAAGTAGGAATACTACTAGTGCATCCAAAATCCTTAAACCCAATTTTGCCATATGAGTCCACCATACCTACCTAGATGCGGTATTCCCGTGCCGTTCTAAGCAAATTTGTATGTGCCATCTCTAATTTTCAAAATAAATTTCCTTTTTGTGTGCTCGTACCGCTCATGAAATGGTAGGGGGTGGCTGATATTTTTTCATGCTAGATGTGTTATTCTCAAGATAAGTGTTTATTCACTTGTCATTGCACGAGAGTACGGCAAAGGTATTATGGATGCCCAGTCCCGAAATGAAAAATGAATTTACTTTATGTTGTCAAATAATAAATTCCTTGGAAAGTGTTGGTATGGGCGGCACCCGTGGATACGGCTAGCCGTGGAATGTGAAAGTATGGTGGAAAAGGGAATAAACTTTATTTTCTGTTTGGGAACCGCCTATGATATATCTATCATGGAAAGTATTGGGAACTACTCGATCGTTTTCATTGACAGGAAAAGCATGCCACCCAAAATGTTTTATCTCTATTTTTTTGCTTTGAGCTCTGGCACCTCTACAAATCCCTACTTCCCTCTGCAAAGGGCCTATCTATTTACTTTATGCAATTTTTATTTTTATTTGAGTCTCCATCTTCTCTTATAAAACACCAACTAAGGGGCACTATGATCATACTTGAGCATTGGGTGTAGCTAATATGCGAGTGTGTTTCATGAATGGATCAATGATTGAGCATAATGGGCTAGGGATAACTTGCTTTAGTGTTAATATTTTGAAAGACATGGTTGCTTGTTGATATGATTGAGTATTGAAATCTTCATGTCAAAACTAGACTATTGCTTTGAACCATATAAAAGTCCAAATGTCCATGCTACAAAAGAAAAGAATATGTGGTGAACATGTTAGGCAGCATTCCACATCAAAAATTCTGTTTTTATCATTTACCTACTCGAGGACGAGTAGGAATTAAGCTTGGGGATGCTGATACGTCTCCAATGTATCTATAATTTTTGCTTGTTCCATGCTGTTATATTATCATTCTTGGATGTTTTACAATCATTTTATAGCAACTTTATATCATTTTTTGGGACTAACCTATTGACATAGTGCCCGGTGCCAGTTGCTGTTTTTTACTTCGCAGAATATCAGTACCAAACGGAGTCCAAACGCAGCAAAATGTTTTGGAGAATTTCTCTGGACCAAAAGACACATGTTGGGCCAAAGAAGTACCAGAGGGGGGCTCCGAGGGGAGCACAACCCACCCAGGCGTGCCCTGGTGGGTTGTGCCCACCTCGGCCGCCTCCCGCACTGCCTATTTGCTCTATAAATACCCCGAAAATCCAAAAACCCTAGGAGAGTCGACGAAACACAATTCCAGCCGCCTCGGAGCCCCCCGAGCGGAGCACAATCCACCTGGGCGTGCCTGGGGGCCCAGGCGTGCCTTGGTGGGTTGTGCCCACCTCGGCCGCCTCCCGCACCGCCTCTTTACTCTATAAATACCCCGAAAATCCAAAAATCCTAGGGGAGTCGACGAAACACAATTCCAGCCGCCGCAAGTTCCAGAACCACCAGATCCAATCTAGACACCATCACGGAGGGGTTCATCATCCTCATTGGTGCCTCTCCGATGATGCGTGAGTAGTTCATTGTAGACCTACGGGTCCGTATAGTAGCTAGATGGCTTCCTCTCTCTCTTTTGATTCTCAATACAATGGTCTCTTGGAGATCTATTTGATGTAACTCTTTTTGCAGTGTGTTTGTTGGGATCCTATGAACTTTGAGTTTATGATCAGATCTATTTATCCATGAAAGTTATTTGAGTTTCTTTGATCTCTTATATGCATGATTACTTATAGCCTCGTATTTCTTCTTCGAATCTTTGGTTTAGATAGGCCGACTAGATCGATTTTTCTTGCCATGGGAAGAGGTGCTTTGTGATGGGGTTCGGTCGTGCGGTGTTCTTTCCCAGTGACAGAAGAGGTAGCAAGACACGTATTGATCATTGCTATTAAGGATAACAAGATGGGGTCTATTCCTACATGAATAGATCTTGTCTACATCATGTCATCGTTCTTATTGCATTACTCCATTTCTCCATGAACTTAATACACTAGATGCATGCTGGATAGCGGTCGATGTGTGGAGTAATAGTAGTAGATGCAGGCAGGAGTCGGTCTACTAATCTTGGACGTGATGCCTATATAATGATCATTGCCTGGATATCATCATAATTATTTGAAGTTCTATCAATTGCCCAACAGTAATTTGTTTACCCGCCATATGCTACTTTTCTCGAGAGAAGCCACTAGTGAAATCTACGGCCCTCGGGTCTATTCTTTATCATATTTGCGTTGAGATCTATTTTTATTTGCTTTTGTTTTCAGATCTATTATTCTAAAAACCCAAAAATACCTTGCTGCACTTTTTCTTTATTTATTTTATTTTGTTTTTTCGCGAGATCTATTTATCCAAAATCATATAATTCAATCTATCTTTTACCCGAGAGGGATTGACAACCCCTCTTACGCGTCGGGTTGCAAGTATTTGTTCTTTGTGTGCAGGTACCATTTACATAGTGTTGCTTGGTTCTCCTACTGGTTCGATAACCTTGGTTTCATAACTGAGGGAAATACCTCCCGTAGCTGTGCTACATCATCCCTTCCTCTTCGGGGAAAAACTGACGCGGACACAAGCCATCAAAGCGCGGTCGTGACCATGATGAGCCTCCCAAGGGCAATTGCCCGTTCTGCGTCTTCCACAACATACACAGCCACAACACCAACGACTGTCAGGAGCTCAGAGCACTCTGTGACGGACCCTCGGCCGCCGCCCCGAGCGCGGCGACCGTGGCTAAGGTCGTGGAGGAGGTCGTGGCGGAGGCTGCTGGGACAACCGCGACCCTCGCCACGACTGGCGCGACCAGCCTCGCGAGGACCGCTGGCGGGATCAGCCTCGCGACGGCCCCTGGCATGACCAGCCTCATGAGGACCGTCCCCAGGGCAATGCCAGCCTCCCTCCGCTGCCGCCGCCTCTAAGGAGAAATGACGACAACCGACAGGATGATGGGGCTGGGGGTTTCAAGGAGCCCCGAGCGAACGCCTGCATCCTTGGTGGTGCCCAGGCCCCTGCCTCGAACCGCATCTTCAAGTAGTTCTCTCGTGAGGTGAACGCGGACCTCCTGAAGCTTGAGTCTGTGCGTCCCCTCTGGTGGTCGTAGTATGCCATTACCTTTGATTCCAAGGACCACCTCAAGTGCTCGGCCACCGCAGGCACACTTCCCATGCTTTGCACGCCCACCATCAGCAACGTCCTCGTCACCAAGACCCTCATCGACGGTGGCGCTGGGCTCAATGTCCTCTCTGTGGAAACACTCGACACGGTCCAAGTGCCTTATGACCAGCTCCTGCCCACCAAGCCTTTCACAGGAGTGACTGATTGCTCCACCACACCCCTGGGGCAGGTGCTGTTGGGAAAAGATGCATGGAAAACAAAAAAAAATTCTACGCACACGCAAGATCTAGCCATGGAGATGCATAGCAACGAGAGGAGAGAGTGTGTCTATGTACCCTCGTAGACCGTAAGCGGAAGCGTTTGTTAACGCGGTTGATGTAGTCGAACTTCTTCGCGCTCCAACCGATCGATTACCGAACGTATGACACCTCCACGTTCAGCACACGTTCAGCTTGATGACGTCCTTCGCCTTCTTGATCCAGCAAGATGGCGAGGTAGTGAATGAGTTCCAATAGCACGACGGTATGGTGACGGTGATGGTGAAGCTATCAACGCAGGGCTTCGCCTAAGCACTATGAAAATATGACCGGGGGTGTAAACGGTGGAGGGGGGCGCCGCACACGGCTAATCAATTGTTGTGGTTGTGCTAGGCGCCCCCCTCCCACATATATATAGGTGGGGGGAGGACAAAGCAGTCAGGAGGCGCCCCCAAGTAGGCCGAATCCTACTTGGGGACCCTCCCAAGTGGCGCCCCCCTTACCATATTTGTCGGAGGGGGAAAGGAAAGGGTGAAGAGGGAAGGAAGGGGGAGGCCGAATCCCCCCCTTTCCTTTCCCCCACTTGGGAGGCTGCCATGGGGGTGCGCCATCCCTTTGTGGGCCGGTGTGCTCCCCTCTAATGGCCCAATAGGCCCACTATCCTCCCGGGGGTGTCCGGTACCCCCTCCGGTACTCTGATGACTACCCGGTACACTCCGAAACACTTCCGGTGTCCGAATACCATCGTCCTATATATCAATCTTTACCTCTCGACCATTTCAAGACTCCTCGTCATGTCCGTGATCTCATCCGGGACTCCGAACAACATTCGGTCACCAAATCATATAACTCATATAACACTATATCGTCAACGAACATTAAGCGTGCGGACCCTACGGGTTCGAGAACTATGTAGACATGACCGGGACACCTCTCTGGTCAATAACCAATAGGGGAACCTATATGCCCATATTGGTTCCTACATATTCTACGAAGATCTTTATCGGTCGAACCGTTATGACAACATACATAATTCCCTTTGTCCATTGGTATGTTACTTGCCCGAGATTCGATCGTCGGTATATTCATACCTAGTTCAATCTCGTTACCGGCAAGTCTCTTTACTTTTTCTGTAATACATCACCTCGTAACTAACTCCTTAGTCATTTGCTTGCAAGATTATGATGTGTATTACCGAGAGGGCCCAAAGATACCTCTCCGATACTCAGAGTGACAAATCCTAATCTCGATCTATGCCAACTCAACAAACACCTTCGGAGATACCTATAGAGCATCTTTATGATCACCCAGTTATGTTGTGGCGTTTGATAGCACACAAGGTATTCCTCCGGTATCCGGGAGTTGCATAATCTCATAGTCGAAGGAATATGTATTTGACATGAAGAAAGCAATAGCAATAAACTGAATGATCAATATGCTAAGCTAACGGATGGGTCTTGTCCATCACATCATTCTCCTAATGATGTGATCCCGTTATCAAATGACAACACATGTATATGGTTAGGAAACCTTAACCATCTTTGATCAATGAGCTAGTCTAGTAGAGGCTTACTAGGGACACGGTATTTGTTTATGTATTCACACATGTATTTAAGTTTCCGATCAATACAATTCTAGCATGAATAATAAACCTTTATCATGAATAAGGAAATATAAAATAACAACTTTATTATTGCCTCTAGGGCATATTTCCTTCGGTCTCCCACTTGCACTAGAGTCAATAATCTAGATTACATAGTAATGAATCTGACACCCATGGAGTCTTGGTGCTGATCATGTTTTGCTCGCGGAAGAGGCTTAGTCAACGGGTCTGCTACGTTCAGATCCGTATGTATTTTGCAAATTTCTATGTCTCCATCCTTGACCTTTTCACGAATGGAGTGGAAGCGTCTCTTGATGTGTTTGGTTCTCTTGTGAAACCTGGATTCCTTCACTAAGGCAATTACTCCAGTGTTGTCACAAAAGATTTTCATTGGACCCGATGCACTAGGTATTACACCTAGATCGGATATGAACTCCTTCATGCGCTGCTTCCGAAGCAGCTATGTACTCCGCTTCACACGTAGATCCCGCCACGACGCTCTGCTTGGAACTGCACCAACTGACAGCACCACCATTTAATATAAATACGTATCCGGTTTGTGACTTAGAGTCATTCGGATCAGTGTCGAAGCTAGCATCGACGTAACCATTTACGATGAGCTCTTCGTCACCTCCATAAACCAGAAGCATATCCTTGGTCCTTTTCAGGTACTTCAGGATGTTCTTGACCGCTGTCCAGTGATCCACTCCTGGATTACTTTGGTACCTCCCTGCCAAACTTATGGCAAGGCACACATCAGGTCTGGTACATAGTGTAGCATACATGATAGAACCTATGGCTGAGGCATAGGGAATGACTTTCATTCTCTCTCTATCTTTTGCAGTGGTCTGATACGTCTCCATCGTATCTACTTTTCCAAACTCTTTTGCCCTTGTTTTGGACTCTAATTTGCATGATTTGAATGGAACTAACCCGGACTGACGATGTTTTCAGCAGAATTGCCATGGTGTTATTTTTGTGCAGAAATAGAAGTTCTCGGAATGACCTGAAACTTCACGGAGATCAGTTTTGGAATAAATAAAAAATATTGGCGAAAGAATCAACCGAAGTGGGCCCACACCCTGCCCACAAGGGTGGGGGGGCGCCCACCCCCTGGGGCGCGCCCTCCGTCCTTGTGGGCCTCCTGGACCTCCACTGACCTCAACTCCAACTCCATATATTCACGTTCGGGGAGAAAAAAAATCAGAGAGAAAGATTCATCGCGTTTTAAGATACGGAGCCACCGCCACCTCGTGTTCTTCCTCGAGAGACCAGATCCGGAGTCCGTTCGGGGCTCCGAAGAGGGGAAATCGTCGCCGTCGTCATCATCAACCATCCTCCATCACCAATTTCATGATGCTCACCGCCGTGCGTGAGTAATCCCATCGTAGGCTTGCTGGACGGTGATGGGTTGGATGAGATTTACCATGTAATCGAGTTAGTTTTGTTAGGGTTTGATCCCTAGTATCCACTATGTTCTAAGATTGATGTTGCTATGACTAATGCTTGTCACTAGGGCCCGAGTGCCATGATTTCAGATCTGAACCTATTATGTTTTCATGAATATATATGTGCTCTTGATCCTATCTTGCAAGTTATAGTCACCTACTACGTGTTATGATTCGGCAACCCCGGAGTGACAATAGTCGGGACACTTCCCGGTGATGACCGTAGTTTGAGGAGTTCATGTATTCACTAAGTGCTAATGCTTTGGTCCGGTACTCTATTAAAAGGAGGCCTTAATATCCCTTAGTTTCCATTAGGACCCCGCTGCCACGGGAGGGTAGGGCAAAAGATGTCATGCAAGTTCTTTTCCATAAGCACGTATGACTATATTCGGAATACATGCCTACATTATATTGATGAATGGGAGCTAGTTCTGTGTCACCCTAGGTTATAACTGTTGCATGATGAATGCCATCTGACATAATTATCCATCATTGATCCATTGCCTACGAGCTTTTCACATATTGATCTTTGCTAAGTTACTTTTTCGTTGCCACTATTACGATTGCTACAAAATTGCTACTGTTACTTTTGCCACCGTTATCGTTACTTCCATACTACTTTGCTACTAAATACTTTGCTGCAGATATTAAGTCTTTCAGGTGTGGTTGAATTGACAACTCAGCTGCTAATACTTGAGAATATTCTTTGGCTCCCCTTGTGTCGAATCAATAAATTTGGGTTGAATACTCTACCCTCGAAAACTGTTGCGATCCCCTATACTTGTGGGTTATCAAGACCTTTTTCTGGCGCCGTTACCGGGGAGCATAGCTCTATTCTATGAGTCACTTGGGATTTATATCTGTTGAACACTATGAGGAATTTGAAAGATCAAAGAACCAAGATTTTTCCCTCAACTACGGCGGGAAGTAAGGAACTGCCATCTAGCTCTACACTTGATTCACCTTCTGTTTTGAGTAAACTTGCGACACCTACACCTGCTATTGATTCCGATATGTCGCATGTTATTGATGATGCCACTTCTGCTATGCATGATGCTTATGATGAAACTACTTCTATGCTTGATAATACTGTGCCACTTGGTGAATTTCTTGATGAACAACTTGCTAGGGTTAGAGAGAATGAAAATATTGAAACTAAAGATTATGATTCTCCCCCTAGGTATGAATTGCCTGTTGTACCTGAGGGTTATGTTATGGATGAAGAAACTGCTAGAGACTTTCTTGCTTGCAATGATAGAGAAGATCTTAAGAAACTACTAGCTAAGCTGAAAGAAAAATCCTTGAATGCTAGAATGAAATATGATCCCAATTGTGCTACTTCACCTATCTTTGTTACTGATAAGGATAATGAATTCTCTGTCGATCCTGAGTTAATTACTTTGGTTGAATCTGATCCTTTCTAGGGTTATGAATCTGAAACAGTTGTGGCACATCTTACTAAACTGAATGATATAGCCACCCTATTTGCTCATGAGGAAAAAATTCGCTATTACTATATTCTCAAGTTATTCCCTTTCTCATTAAAGGGTGATGCTAAGTTATGGTTTAATTCTCTTGCTCCTGGTTGTGTGCGTAGTCCCCAGGATATGATATATTACTTCTCTCAAAAATATTTCCCTGCTCATAAGAAACAAGCTGCCTTAAAAGAATTATTTAACTTTGTGCAAATTGAAGAAGAGAGTCTCCTACAAGCTTGGGGGAGGCTTCTCTAGTTACTTAATGCTTTGCCTGATCACCCTCTCAAGAAAAATGAAATACTTGATATCTTTTATAATGGACTAACCGATGCTTCTAGGGACCACCTAGATAGTTGTGCTGGTTGTGTTTTCAGGGAACAAACTATTGAGCAAGCTGAATTGCTATTAAATAATATATTGAGTAATGATAATGATTGGACACTTCCTGAACCAACTCCTAAGCCAACTCCAAAGAAAAAAGGTATTCTATTTCTCAGTCCTGAAGATATGCAAGAGGCAAAGAAATCTATGAAAGAAAAAGGTATTAAAGCTGAAGATGTTAAGAATTTACCGCCTATTGAAGAAATACATGGTCTTGATAACCTGACACGGGTAGTAGAGGTAAACTCTCTTTATAGATTTGATGAAGGTGATATTCCTCATAATAAGTCTGCTAGTCAATGCTTGGATGAGTTTGATAATTTTATTGTTAAACAAGAAAATTTCAATGCTTATGTTAGTAGACAAACGAAACGTAATGCTTACATGCTTGACCACTTGGGTGATTATATGAGTAGAACTATTAATGATCTTAAGCTTATTAGTAAACATGCTTCCATGGTTACAACTCAAGTAGAACAAGTACTTAAGGCACAAGATGATTTGCTTAATGAGTTGAATAATAAGAACAATGATAATGCTGTTAGGGTTATGACTAGAGGTGGTAAAATGACCCAGGAACCTTTGTATCCTGAGGGCCATCCTAAGAGAGTTGAGCAAGATTCTCAGAGAATTAATACTGATGCACCTAGTCCTAATAAAAAGAGAAAGGAAATTGATAGGACTTTGCATGCTTCTAGTGAACCTGCTATAGATACACCTGAGAATCCCAATTATATTTCTATTTCTGATGCTGAGACACAATCTAGTGATGAACATGAACCTAGTGATAATGTTAATGATGGTGTTCATGTTGATGCTCAACCTAGTAATGATAATGATGTAGAGATTGAGCCTGCTGTTGATCTTGATAACCCACAAACAAAGAATCAACGTTATGATAAGAGAGACTTTGTTGCTAGAAAACATGGTAGAGAAAGAGAACCATGGATTCAGAAACCCATGCCCTTTCCTCCTAAGCCATCCAAGAAGAAGGATGATGAGGATTTTGAGCGTTTTGCTGAAATGATTAAACCTATCTTTTTGCGCATGCGTTTGACTGATATGCTTAAAATGCCTCCTTATGCTAAGTACATGAAAGATATTGTTACTAATAAAAGGAAGATACCGGAAGCTGAAATTTCCACCATGCTTGCTAATTATACTTTTAAGGGTGGAATACCAAAGAAACTTGGAGATCCAGGAGTACCAACTATACCATGCTCCATTAAATGAAACTATGTTAGAACTGCTTTATGCGATCTTGGAGCCGGTGTTAGTGTTATGCCTTTATCTTTATATCGTAGACTTGATTTGAATAAGTTGACACCTATTGAAATCTCTTTGCAAATGGCTGATAAATCAACTGCTATACCCATCGGTATTTGTGAGGATGTGCCTGTTGTGGTTGCAAACGTTACTATCTTAATAGACTTTGTTATTCTTGATATTCCCGAGGACGACAGTATGTCAATCATCCTTGGTAGACCCTTTTTGAATACTGCAGGGGCTGTTATTGATTGCAATAAAGGCAATGTCACTTTTCATGTTAATGGTAATGAGCATACGGTACACTTTCCGAAGAAACAACCTCAAGTTTATAGTATCAACTCTATTGGAAAATTTTCAACTATTACTATTGGAGGTTTTGAATTCCCTCTTCCTACTGTCAAAAAGAAATATGATATTCTTATTGTTGGGGACATGCATATCCCCGTTGAGGTAACCTAGTGTTATTCGAAAATTCTCCGGTTTCATGTCATTCGGAAGAAGTTTGTTAATAAGACTTGATCAACCTTGTTAACGGATTCCTTTTGATGGGCATGAGATGGATAAATTTAGAAGGCACAACTTTCTGTACCTACTTTTTACTTTCTGTTATTTAGAATGAATAAAGCAAAAATAATATTTTCCATCTATTTTCTGAATTATCCGTGAAATAAAAATATGACCTAAAAATAAAAGTTATCCAAATGCCCTGGAAATTTAGTATGATTTTTTATAGAATATTTGAGAATTTCTGGCACTGAGAACACACCAGGGGACCCACCACCTGTCCATAAGGACGGAGGGCGCGCCCTACCCCCCTGGGCGCACCCCTCTGTCTAATGGGTCCCACGTGGCTCCCGTCCACTTATTCCAGCACCCATCCGCTTCGTCTTCCTCCAGAAAAAATCATCCCATAGCTCAAACTCGTGTTCTTGCTCATTTTGCTGCCATTTTCGATCTCCTTGCTCAAAGCTCCATTCACAAAACTGCTTTGGGGGATTGTTCTTCGGTATGTAACTCCTCCAATGGTCCAATTAGTTTTTGTTCTAGTGCTTTATTTAATGCAAATTTTTGCTGCTGTGGTGACCCTGCTCTTGAGCTTGCATGTCAAATTTATATGGTCCAAAGTAGTTTTGATGCATGATATAGCCTCTAGGCACCTGTAGGAGTAGTTGCTATCAGTTTTGTTGAGTTTGGTTCACTTTTATTTTGAGTCACTAAAAATTTCAGAAAATTTTCAGAGGAAGAAAATGATGAGGAGATTGTTGAGAGGCTCTTCGAGCCGGGGTTCGAAGGAAAAAGGAAATCAGGAGAAGGAAAAGCTCAAGTACAATCTTCCTCGTGCCGCGGAGATTCGGCCGTGTGAATGGCCATGCGATGCTTTCTTGGAAGCGGCTAAAATTTATGAGGATTTCTATTATTTGGCTGAGAATGCAGGCATCACTGACTTCATCCACGACCAGTGTGATCAGTATCTCCTACTCACTAATACTTTCGTGCAAAATTTTCATTTTCATGCTAGGAGATCACCACCCATGGTAGAGTTTCACTTATATGATGAGCATAAGGAGATGACGCTTTATGACTTTTGTGAGGTTTGTAAATTACCTTACGAGGGTAGCGTCGAGGAACCACGTCCTAGTGATGTGGAAGATTTTATTAATGAAGTTACCGTAGGGGAAAGGAGAAAGGTGTTGGAAGCGAGAGTAGCTAGTTTACATTTTCCTATTTTGCGCTACTACTCATTATTTGTTGGGAGATGTTTAATTGGTCGCGGGGAGAGTGGAGGCCTTAGTGCTCCTGACCTTGCCATTTTACGCCATGCTTTACTTCGCGATAAAACTTTCAGTTTAGGCACTATGGTTGCTAGACGGTTGAGTCTCAACCGTACTAAGGGTCCTATTTTTGGAGGTATCTTCACCTCTCGACTTGCTAGACGCTTCGAGATACCCATTAGGCATAATGAGAAAGAGGAGAAACTGCTACCCACTATATACTTAGATTATGACAGCATGGTAGCACATAAGTTTATTCACTATGATGAGGAAAAGAGACTCATTTATAACTTGATATTTAGCGAGGATACTTTTCAGATTATTACCTTGCCTGCACCTGCTTTGTTCGATATTCATTCAGGCAGGTACTTTGTTTTGCCCGAGGACATTCATGCGTACTGGGAGGGGACGCGATCCCCAGCTCCTGAGCCAGCACCATCACCTGATCCATATCAGGAGTCTATTTATCAGTGGGAGCCACAGCGCTAACCAATGGAACCCCCAGGATCCTCCTCAGTACACCGGAGAGGGCTACTTTGATCCATGGGCCTAGACCAACTTAGGCCAAAAGCCTAAGCTTGGGGGAGTACGTATTTCTCACCGACATTACATTCATGTTCACACACTCATTCTAGTTGTCGGTGTTCATACTTTTTCATTATATTATCCATGCTAGTTTATTTTCTTTTTCTCACTTTCTTCTTGTGTGTTTGAAAACCTTTGAGAAAAACAAAAAAAAAATTAGTTGTAGCTTAGTTTACTTTCCATGCTTAGTTGTAGTATTAAAGAAAACCCGCAAAGATTTCTCGTTCTTCTTTTACTTGTTGGGAGCTTTCCCGTATAAATAGTTTTTCTCGTTCTTGTTTTACTTTCTTTAGAAAAACAAAAACTCCAAAAACATTTCAGTGTGTTTCTTTGAAATTCTTTTCTTTTCTTTGGGGGTCGAGGAGAGAAGACCACGATGAAAATGTTGAGTGGCTCTCATATGCATTATTGTTGATCTAACAAAGAGCCCATATTACCTTGTCTTCTCCTTTGAATAAATGTTGTAGATTCCAGCTTAGTCCAATGCACGTGCACTACTATTATTATTCACATCATTCGGTCGTGCAAGTGAAAGGCAATAATGACGATATATGATGAAATGATTGAGATGAGGAAAAGCTGGTATGAACTCGACCTATCTTGTTTTTGTAAATATGATTAGTTCATCGTTCCTGATTCAGCACATTATGAATGAAACATGTTTGCAATGACAATTAGAGATTATAGTTACTCATGCCATGCTTAATTAACTAGGGGTTTATAATGGTTTACCTTGCGTGCCAACATGCTTTTAAAATGGTTGTGATGTAGTATGATAGGATGGTATCCTCCTTTGAATGATTCGAGTGGCTTGACTTGGCACATGTTCATGCATGTAGTTGAAACAAAATCAACATAGCCTCCACGATATTTATGTTCATGGTGATTTATATCCTACTCATGCTTGCACTCAGTGTTGGTTAATCTCGATGCATGTTTATGAATGTTGTCGCTCTCTAGTTGGTCGCTCCCCAGTCTTTTTCTAGCCTTCAGTTGTACTAAGCGGGAATACTGCTTGTGCATCCACTTCCATAAACCCAAAGTTATTCCATATGATTCCACCATACCTTCCTATATGCGGTATTTACCTGCCGTTCCAACTAAATTTGCATGTGCCAAACTCTAAACCTTCAAATGATAATCTGTTTTTTATGCCCGAATCGCTCGTGTAGCGACTAGGGGCTGTCAGTATCTTCCATGCTAGGTGGGTTATTCTCACGATGAGTGGACTTCGCTCATCATTCACGAGAAAATGGCTGGTAATCGGGATGCCCAGTCCCATGCTCAAATCAAATCAAAATTAAAACAAAACTCCCCCAGGATTGTTGCTTGTATGGACGGTACCCGTTGTTTCGGACCAGCCGTGGAGTGTGCTTGTTGGTTGAGGAGGAGTAAAAAAAAAACTTTACCATTCTGTTTGGGAACCGCCTATAATGTATGTGCATGGAAGATATCGAGATCTCTTGGTCGTTATGTTGACAATGAAAGCATACCGCTCAAAATTATATTCATCTCTGTTTCAAAAAGCTCGAGCTCTGGCACCTCTGCAAATCCCTGCTTCCCTCTACGAAGGGCCTATCTATTTACTTTTATGCTGAGTCATCATCCTCTTATAAAAAGCACCAGTTAGAGAGCACCACTGTCATTTGTATGCCTTGTTATTAATTGATATTTAGTATGACTGTGACTGGATCTCTTTTATCATGAATTATAATGTCTAGTCAGTCCTTGATCTTCAGGGGTGCTCTTCATTTATGTTTTGCGGTCTCAGAAAGGGCTAGCGAGATGCCATCTTGTTATATCATATCACGATTGTTTTGAAAAAGTGTTGTCATCTGAGATTTATTATTATTGCTCGCTAGTTGATTATGCCATTTATATGAGTAAATGTGAGACCTAAATGTTATTGTGAATATGGTTAGTTCATAATCTTTGCTGAAAACTTGAAAGCTGGCTTTACATATTTGCAACAACAAGATCAAACAGAGTTTGTAAAAGTTTTTCTTTATCACTTTCAGTTTGTCAACTGAATTGCTTGAGGACAAGCAATGGGTTAAGCTTGGGGGAGTTGATACGTCTCCATCGTATCTACTTTTCCAAACTCTTTTGCCCTTGTTTTGGACTCTAATTTGCATATTTTGAATGGAACTAACCCGGACTGACACTGTTTTCAGCAGAATTGCCATGGTGTTATTTTTGTGCAGAAATAAAAGTTCTCGGAATGACCTAAAACTTCACGGAGATCAGTTTTGGAATAAATAAAAAATATTGGCGAAAGACTCAACCAAAGGGGGCCCACACCATGTCCACAAGGGTGGGGGGCACGCCCTCCATCCTTGTGGGCCCCTGGACCTCCACCGACCTCAACTCCAACTCCATATATTCATGTTCGGGGAGAAAAAAATCAGAGAGAAAGATTCATCGTGCTTTACGATACGGAGCCGCCGCCACCTCCTGTTCTTCCTCGGGAGACCAGATCTGGAGTCCGTTCGGGGCTTTGAAGAGGGGAAATCATCGCCGTCGTCATCATCAACCATCCTCCATCACTAATTTCATGATGCTCACCGCCGTGCGTGAGTAATTCCATCATAGGCTTGCTGGACGGTGATGGGTTGGATGAGATTTACCATGTAATCGAGTTAGTTTTGTTAGGGTTTGATCCCTAGTATCCACTATGTTCTAAGATTGATGTTGCTATGACTTTGCTATGCCTAATGCTTGTCACTAGGGCCCGAGTGCCATGATTTCAGATCTGAACCTATTATGTTTTCATGAATATATATGTGTTCTTGATCCTATCTTGCAAGTTATAGTCACCTACTACGTGTTATGATCCGGCAACCCCGGAGTGACAATAGTCGGGACACTTCCCGGTGATGACCGTAGTTTGAGGAGTTCATGTATTCACTAAGTGCTAATGCTTTGGTCCAGTACTCTATTAAAAGGAGGCCTTAATATCC
Organism: Thinopyrum elongatum; assembly: GCA_011799875.1. Taxonomy (NCBI): domain Eukaryota; kingdom Viridiplantae; phylum Streptophyta; class Magnoliopsida; order Poales; family Poaceae; genus Thinopyrum; species Thinopyrum elongatum. Next base: position 116,389,789 of record CM022301.1, on the reverse strand, counting down.
CTTAGTTTCCATTAGGACCCCGTTGCCACGGGAGGGTAGGACAAAAGATGTCATGCAAGTTCTTTTCCATAAGCACGTATGACTATATTTGGAATACATGCCTACATTATATTGATGAATGGGAGCTAGTTCTGTGTCACCCTAGGTTATAACTGTTGCATGATGAATGCCATCTGACATAATTATCCATCATTGATCCATTGCCTATGAGCTTTTCACATATTGAACTTTGCTAAGTTACTTTTCCGTTGCCACTGTTACGATTGCTACAAAATTGCTACTGTTATTTTTGCCACCGTTACCGTTACTTCCATACTACTTTGCTACTAAATACTTTGCTGTAGATATTAAGTCTTTCAGGTGTGGTTGAATTGACAACTCAGCTGCTAATACTTGAGAATATTCTTTGGCTCCCCTTGTGTCGAATCAATAAATTTGGGTTGAATACTCTACCCTCGAAAACTGTTGCGATCCCCTATACTTGTGGGTTATCATGGTCGGGCTTTGAGTCTGACTCAATTTCACACCTTGTAATACAGGCAAGAACCCTTTCTTTGACTGATCCATTTTGAACTTCTTCAAAACTTTGTCAAGGATGTGCTTTGTGAAAGTCCTATTAAGCGTCTCGATCTATCCCTATAGATCTTGATGCCCAATATATAAGCAGCTTCACCGAGGTCTTTCATTAAAAAAAATCTTATTCAAGTATCCTTTTATGCTATCCAGAAATTCTATATCATTTCCAATCAACAATATGTCATGCACTTATAATATCAGAAATGCTACAGTGCTCCCACTCACTTTCTTGTAAATACGGGCTTCACCGTAAGTCTGTAGAAAACCATATGCTTTGATCACCTCATCAAAGCGTATATTCCAACTCCGAGATGCTTGCACCAGTCCATAGATGGATCGCTGGAGCTTGCACACTTTGTTAGCACCTTTAGGATCGACAAAACCTTCTGGTTGCATCATATACAACTCTTCTTTAAGAAATCCATTAAGGAATGCAGTTTTGACGTCCATTTGCCAGATTTCATAATCATAAAATGCGGCAATTGCTAACATGATTCGGACAGACTTAAGCATCGCTATGGGTGAGAAAGTCTCATCGTAGTCAACTCCTTGAACTTGTCAAAAACCTTTCATGACAAGTCGAGCTTTGTAGATAGTAACATTACCATCAGCGTCAGTCTTCTTCTTGAAGATCCATTTATTTTCTATGGCTTGCCGATCATCGGGCAAGTCCACCAATGTCCATACTTTGTTCTCATACATGGATCCTATCTCAGATTTCATGGCCTCAAGCCATTTATCGGAACCTGGGCTCATTATAGCTTCTTCATAGTTCGTAGGTTCGCCTTGGTCTAGTAACATGACTTCCAGGACAGGATTACCGTACCACTCTGGTGCGGATTGTGCTCTGGTCGACCTACGAGGTTCAGTAGCAACTTGATCTGAAGTTTCCTGATCATTATTATTTGCTTCCTCTCTAGTTGGTGTAGGCATCACGGGAACGGATTTCTCTGATGTGCTACTTTCCAATTCGAGAGAAGGTACAATTACCTCATCAAGTTCTACTTTCCTCCCACTCACTTCTTTTGAGAGAAACTCCTTCTCTAGAAAGGACCCATTCTTGGCAACAAAGATCTTTCCTTCGGATCTGTGGTAGAAGGTGTACCCAATTGTTTCCTTAGGGTATCCTATGAAGACACACTTCTCTGATTTGGGTTCGAGCTTATCAGGCTGAAGCCTTTTGACATAAGTGTCACAACCCCAAACTTTAAGAAACGACAGCTTAGGTTTCTTGCCAAACCATAGTTCATACGGTGTCGTCTCAACGGATTTGGATGGTGCCCTATTTAACGTGAATGCGGCTGTCTCTAATGCATAACCCCAAAATGATAGTGGTAAATCGGTAAGAGACATCATAGAACGCACCATATCCAATAAAGTACGGTTACGACGTTTAGACACACCATTACGCTGTGGTGTTCCAGGTGGCGTGAGTTGTGGAACAATTCCACATTGTTTTAAATGAAGGCCAAACTCGTAACTCAAATATTCGCCTCCGCGATCAGATCGTAGAAACTTTATTTTCTTATTACGATAATTCTCCACTTCACTTTGAAATTCTTTGAAATTTTCAAATGTCTCAGACTTGTGTTTCATCAAGTAGATATACCCATACCTACTCAAATCATCTGTGAATGTCAGAAAATAACGATACCCGCCACATGCTTCAACACTCATCTGACCGCATACATCGGTATGTATTATTTCTAATAAGTCATTAGCTCGCTCCATTGTTCCGGAGAAAGGAGTTTTAGTCATCTTGCCCATGAGGCATGGTTCGCAAGTATCAAATGATTCATAATCAAGTGATTCCAAAAGTCCATCTGCATGGAGTTTCTTCATGCGCTTTACACCAATATGACCTAAACGGCAGTGCCACAAGTATGTTGCACTATCATTATCAACTTTGCATCTTTTGGCATCAATATTATGAATATGTGTATCACTACGATCGAGATTCAACAAGAATAGACCACTCATCAAGGGTGCATGACCATAAAAGATATTACTCATATAAATAGAACAACCATTATTCTCCGATTTAAATGAATAACTGTCTCGCAATAAACAAGATCCAGATATAATGTTCATGCTCAACGCGGGCACCAAATAACAATTATTGAGGTCTAAAACTAATCCCGAATGTAGATGTAGAGGTAGTGTGCCGACGGCGATCACATCGACCTTGGAACCATTTCCGACGCGCATCATCACCTCGTCCTTAGCCAATCTTCGTTTATTCCGCAGCTCCTGTTTCGTGTTACAAATATGAGCAACCGAACCAGTATCAAATACCCAGGCGCTGCTATGAGCATTAGTAAGGTACACATCAATAACATGTATATCAAATATACCTTTGTTCACTTTGCCATCCTTCTTATCTGCCAAGTATTTGGGGCAGTTCCACTTCGAGTGACCATTCCCTTTGCAGTAGAAGCACTCAGTTTCATGCTTGGGTCCAGCTTTGGGCTTTTTCCCGGGAGTGGCAACTTGCTTGCCATTCTTCTTGAAGTTCCCTTTCTTTCCCTTGACCTTTTTCTTGAAACTAGTGGTCTTGTTAACCATCAACACTTGATGCTCCTTCTTGATTTCTACCTCCATGGCCTTAAGCATTGCGAAGAGCTCAGAAATCGTTTTATTCATCCCTTGCATATTATAGTTCATCACGAAGCCTTTGTAGCTTGGTGGCAGTTATTGAAGAACTCTGTCAATAACACTATCAACTGGAAGATCAACTCCCAGCTGAGTCAAGTGGTTATGATACCCAGACATTTTGAGTATGTCTTCACTGACAGAACTGTTCTCATCCATCTTGCAGCTATAGAACTTGTTGGAGACTTCATATCTCTCAACCTGGGCATTTGCTTGAAATATTAACTTCAACTCTTGGAACATCTCATATGCTCCATGACGTTCAAAACGTCTTTGAAGTTCTGGTTCTAAGCTGTAAAGCATGGCATACTGAACTATCGAGTAGTCATCAGATCGAGCTTGCCAGATGTTCATAACATCTGCTTCAGCTCCTGCAGCAGGTTTGTCACCCAGCGGTGCATCAAGGACATAATTCTTTTGTGCAGCAATGAGGATAATCCTCAAGTTACGGACCCAGTCCGTGTAGTTGCTACCATCATCTTTCAACTTAGCTTTCTCTAGGAACGCATTAAAATTCAGGGGAACGGTAGCTCGGGCCATTGATCTACAACATAGATATGCAAAACTATAAGACTAAGTTCATGATAAATTAAGTTCAATTAATCAAATTACTAATGAACTCCCACTTAAATAAACATTCCTCAGGTTATCTAAGTGATACGTGATCCAAATCATCTAACCCATGTCCGATCATCACGTGAGATGGGGTAGTCATCAATGGTGAACATCTCTATGTTGATCATATCTACTATATGACTCACGTTCGACCTTTCAGTCTCTAGTGTTCCGAGACCATGTTTGTACATGCTAGGCTCGTCAAGTTTAACCCAAGTATTCTGCATGTGCAAAACTGTCTTACACCCGTTGTATGTGAACGTAGAGTCTATCACACCCGATCATCACGAGGTGCTTCGAAACGACAAACTTTGGCAACGGTGCATACTTGGGGAGAACACTTTTATCTTGAAATTTAGTGAAGGGATCATCTAATAATGCTACCGCCGTTCTAAGCAAAATAAGATGCATAAAGGATAAACATCACATGCAATCAAAATATGTGACTTGATATGGCCATCATTATCTTGTGCTTTTGATCTCTATCTCCAAAGCATCGTCATGATCTCCATCGTCACTGGCTCGACACCTTGATCTCCATCGTTGCGTCGGAGTCGTCTCGCCAACTATTGCTTTTACAACTATTGCTAACGCATAGCGATAAAGTAAAGCAATTACATGGCACTTGCACTTCATACAATAAAGAGACAACCCTAAGGCTCCTGCCAGTTGTCGATATTACAAAACATGATCATCTCAAACATCCATATATATCACATCATATCTTGACCATATCACATCACAACATGCCCTGCAAAAACAAGTTAGACATCCTCTACTTTGTTATTGCAAGTTTTACGTGGCTGTTATGGGCTTCTAGCAAGAACCGCTCTTACCTACGCAAAAAACACAATGGTGATTCATCAAGTTTGCTGTTTTAACCTTCTTCAAGGACCGGCCATAGCCAAATTCGATTCAATTAAAGTAGGAGAAACAGACACCGGCCAGCCACCTTTATGCAAAACTAGTTGCATGTCTGTCGGTGGAACCGGTCTCATGTGCGTGGACATGTAAGGTTGGTCCGGGCCGCTTCATCCCACAATACCGCCGAATCAAAATAAGACATTGGTGGTAAGCAGTATGACTATCACCGCCCACAACTCTTTGTGTTCTACTCGTGCATATCATCTACGCATAGACCTGACTCTGATGCCACTGTTGGGAAACAATGCATGGAAAACAATTTTTGTTCTATGCACACGCAAGATCTATCCATGGAGATGCATAGCAGCGAGAGGAGAGAGTGTGTCTACGTACCCTCGTAGACCATAAGCGGAAGCGTTTGCTAACGCGGTTGATGTAGTCGAACTTCTTCACGCTCCAACCAATCGAGTACCGAACGTACGGCACCTCCACATTCAGCACACATTCAGCTCGATGACATCCTCCACCTTCTTGATCCAGTAAGATGGTGAGGTAGTGAATTAGTTCCAGCAGCACGACGGCGTGGTGACGGTGATGGTGAAGCTATCTCCGCAGGGCTTTGCCTAAGTACTACGAAAATATGACAGGGGTGTAAACGGTGGAGGGGGGCGCCGCACACGGCTAAGCAATTGTTGTGGTTGTGCTAGGCGCCCCCTCCCACATATATATAGGTGGGGGGAGGATGGAGCAGCTAGGAGGCGCCCCCAAGTAGGCCAAATCCTACTTGGGGTCCCTCCCAAGTGGCGCCCCCCTTACCATATTTGTCGGGAGGGGGAAAGGAAAGGGGGAAGAGGGAAGGAAGGGGGAGGCCGAATCCCGCCTTTCCTTTCCCCCACTTGGGCGGCTGCCATGGGGGGTGCGCCAGCCCCTTATGGGCTGGTGTGCTCCCCTCTAATGGCCCAATAGGCCCACTATCCTCCCGAGGGTGTCCGGTACCCCTCCGGTACTCCGATGATTACCCGGTACACTCTAAAACACTTCCGATGTCCGAATACCATCGTCCTATATATAAATCTTTACCTCTCGACCATTTCGAGACTCCTCGTCATGTTCGTGATCTCATCCGGGACTCTGAACAGCATTCGATCACCAAATCATATAACTCATATAACACTATATCGTTAACGAACCTTAAGCGTGCGGACCCTACGGGTTTGAGAACTATGTAGACATGGCCGAGACACCTCTCCGGTCAATAACCAATAGCGGAACCTGGATGCCCATATTGGTTCCTATATATTCTACGAAGATCTTTATCGGTCGAATCGTTATGACAACATACGTAATTCCCTTTGTCCATCGGTATGTTACTTGCCCGAGATTCGATCGTCGGTATCTTCATACCTAGTTCAATCTCGTTACCGGCAAGTCTCTTTACTCGTTCCGTAATACATCACCTCGTAACTAACTCCTTAGTCATTTGCTTGCAAGCTTATGATGTGTATTAACGAGAGGGCCCAGAGATACCTCTCCGATACTCGGAGTGACAAATCCTAATCTCGATCTATGCCAACTCAACAAACACCTTCAAAGATACCTGTAGAGCATCTTTATGATCACCCAGTTACGTTGTGACGTTTGATAGCACACAAGGTATTCCTCCGGTATCCGGGAGTTGCATAATCTCATAGTCTAAGGAATATGTATTTGACATGAAGAAAGCAATAGCAATAAACCGATCAATATGCTAAGGTAACGGATGGGTCTTGTCCATCACATATTCTCCTAATGATGTGATCCCGTTATCAAATGACAACACATGTCTATGGTTAGGAAATCTTAACCATCTTTGATCAACCAGCTAGTCTAGTAGAGGCTTACTAGGGACACGATATTTGTTTATGTATTCACACATGTATTTAAGTTTTCGATCAATACAATTCTAGCATGAATAATAAACCTTTATCATGAATAAGGAAATATAAAACAACAACTTTATTATTGCCTCTAGGGCATATTTCCTTCAGGTGCGCCTTCCCGTCACCTTCGGCAAGCGCGACAACTACCACACCGAACTCATTAACTTCGACGTCGCCCACATCGGCTCCCCGTACAACGCCATCCTCGGGTACCCTGCCCTCGCCAAGTTCATGGCGGCAACCCACCATGGCTTGACCTAGCTATCGATTGATTGTAACTTGAGTTAACCCGCCGCAGGATCTCGCCTTTATATACATAGGTCGAGGTCCTGGTCTTACAAGAGTCCAAGTCAGATCACACAACGTGTCCAACTTGGGTTCTAAGTCGCCTTGCCTTGCTAGGTAAGCTGCCATCGGGCGGCTCACATCTCCAGGTTATAGCACCGTCGCCTGGTCTTGGGCCTTCAACAGGCCCGCCTCGTGAGCTGCCTCCAGTCTTCATGTCTCCTTCTTGGGCCTACTTAGGCTTTCTCTATTAAGTCGCAAACAGTGTAACCCGGCCCCTCCTGGGCGGGGCACACCGCGGGGTTATATCCCCAACATTAGGCCCCAGATTCATTTGAACTTGTTCATGTCAATCTTCACTGCTTCTGGTTGGCGAGTCTTCTTTAATTCCTCCCAACATTTAATCTTGAATAGATCACCATAACCCACCATGACGTCATGCAAAATAAATTCAGAAAAAACCTATGACATCACAACGGATGTTTTTGCATTAACTAGCTGTCCAAGAATCGAGGCGCCTCCTCAGTTAAGATAATCATGATGTCTCCTCAATTTCCGTGCATGCCATTTCACTGTTTCACTTTTTCCTTATAAATAGGCGCGGGGGGCCCCTTTTTCACTTTTACCCCCGTCGCCTCTTCTTCTTCCTCCTCCTTGCGACATCCTCTGTGACTGGAGCTCCGCCGCCGCTGCTGTTCTTCACCAACAACCCCAACAAGGCCGCTGCATCAACCTGACTGGACCAGAAAACTACGGCACACCCCCGCTATTCTTTAGCACCGCCAGGTATTCTTCCTTCTTCGCTTTAGATCTGCATTAGGTCACCCTAGTTCGTAGAGCTCGTCGGTGTTCATCCAAGTTCATCCATCTCTTGCTTAGAAGATGTAACTCAATCCCAAAACTAGGGAAAAGTGAAGCGGTACTTGTTTTAGTTCTTATCTCGTATCTGAACAAATCCCTTTTTATTCAGAGTCCATGCACATCTTGCCACTTCTTTCGCTATTGTATCTTAGGTTTAGCAATTGTTCTTCATTTTCAAAACTGCTGTAGATCCAAAATTATAGGCATAAACTGTGAAACTTGTTGCCCCGTACTTAGCAAAATTCCGTCAACTTTAGATCTGTATATGTAACACCCCATGTCATTAGCCACAGTGATCACTTTTGATAATGACAAGTCAGCATGATTAACAGTGCCAAATCATCATTTGCATCATATTGCATTTGAACTCCTAACTCAAATTCAATATTAAACTAAAGTGGAAAATAAAAGTTGTTCAAACACAGAAACTAAAATGTTCAATAAATAGCAAATATTCCAGAGGCAATTCTAAAATTGTAACCAACATTTAATAAACAAATTAGGTAACTCAAACATCCTCTAACAGTGGCTGAAAACAATAATTAACAGCCTTTTATTTAATCTAAATTAAATATGAAATTATGTTTTGCCCAAACTAGTTTTTGGTGTTAGGATATAATGCACTGTGATTTATGGGCTAGGTCACACTTTTTACAAAATCCATTTAGGGCCCAAACAATTAGCAAAACAAAAAAGAAAAGAAAACAGAAAAAGGAAAATAGAAAAGGCCTAAAAGCGCTACTGTGCACTTAGGCCTGCTGGCTACAGTGCCAGCCCAGCCCACTCCGCGCCGTCCCCCACCTCCCGCACTGCTCCTCGCCCCGTTGTCGAACACCCCGCGCGCGCCGCACGCACGCACCCGACCCCCCCTCGCTCGCCGCTCGACAGCGCGTCGCCGCTCACGCTGGAGGATAAGAGCAGCCCCGCAGCCCCCTGGCGCCTCCCTCGCCCCACTTTCCCCATTCCTCGCTCGCTCTCCGCCATGGCCGATGTAACACCCCCTGTATTAAGCTACAGTGATCACCCTTTTGATGAGGCCATGTCATCATGATTAATAGTGCATAATCATCATTAGCATCATATTGCATTTCAACTCCTAAGTCAAATTCAAATTTAAATGAAAGTGGGATATAAAAGTTGTCCAACATAGAAACTAAAATGTCAGATAAGTAACAAATATTCCAGAGGCTATTCTAAAATTGAAACCAACATCATTGGAATTGTATAGGTGACTCGAACAACCTCAAACAGTGGATAAAGATAATATTTAATAACCATTTATTAAATCTGAAATAAATATGGAATAATGTTTTGTCCAAACTAATTTTAGGTGTTAGGGGATAATGCACTGGTATTTATGAAATAGGTCACACTTTTTACAAAAACCATTTGAGGCCTAAACATTTAACAGTAGAGAAAAGAGAATAAAGAAAAGGAAAAAAGAAACAGAAAAGGATAAAGGAGAGAGCCCCCCCCCCCGACTGGGCCTCGGCCCAGGAAGCCACGGGCCGCCAAGGACCAGGCCCAGCCGGCGCCTACTTAGCCGGCCACCCCCGGCCAAACCCAACCCTACCCCCGATCCCCCCTCCCCTCGTTTTCTCCTCCCCCCCACATTGATCGGGATCCTCCGATCCCGTCCGGCCCGTCGCCGACGCCGCTCCGCCGACGCCGCCCCGTCGCCGCCTCCCCCCTCGTCAGCCCCCACCTCCCGATCCAGAGCAGGGTGGGATGGGAACGACCCCGTCGCCCCGGTCGATGCCCGACCGCGCCGCCTCGCCGTCGCCGTGGACGCCGCGCCCGGAGCCCGCGCCTCCCTCGCTGTCTGCCTCGTCTACGTGCCGCCTTGTCCCCGCGGCCTGCATCCCCATCGCCGTCGTCCCCGTCGACCACCCCGACCCGCTGCCCCGTCCCTACGGATCCCGGTGAGGCTCGGGCCTCTTCCCCCTCTCTGTCGCGCCGCGCCACGCGCGCACCGCAGCCTCGCCGCGCTCTGCCGCGACGCCGGCGCGCGCCCACTGCCCTCGCTCGCGCGCCCGGTCGTCCTCGCCGCCAAACCGCCTCCGGCGCCCCCCGCTTCGCCTCGCGACGACCGCCGCCCGCTGCCGTCAGCCACCGCGCTGCCGCCCGCGCCGCTCAACCCGCGCCGCCGCCCGCCTCCGACCCCGCCGTGGCCTCGCCGGCGCCCGCGCCCGCCGACCGCCCGTGCGTCCCCTTTGGGCACCGGACATGTCCGGTCCCGAAAGGGGCACGCCCCGGACGTGTCCGCCCGGGCCACTGCCCAGTGGGGCCCGAACCCCTGTGACGCTGACGAATGGGGCCCACGGCCCAGAAACAGTTTTAAGAAAATAGAAATAAAAAATAAAAATATAAAATTAAAATAATTAATAATTAATTAATAATTAATTAGTTAATTAATCCTGATTAGGTTAATCTAATTAACTAATTAGTGTAATTAAACAGTAATTAGTAATTAACTTAATTAACTGCTGACGTCAGCATGATGTCATGCTGACGTCATCAATTACTGTTTTGGATAATTCGAATTTAATTAATTAAATAATTCCAGAAATTGATTTAAACTTTGAAAAATCATATCTTTAAACCGTAACTCGATGAAAATTTTTATACATGAAACTTGCTCAGAACGACGATACGAACCCGAATACATCCTCCGTATTCCCGTCAGATGCCCGCAGCTATAAGAACGTTGAACAATTAGACCGATTCGATAAATGAATAGTGTCCAACCTAATTAAATAAATCGGATAAATTCCTAAATTAACTAAATCGCTTAGTTAGGCTGTATATCACCCGGCCCGCGTTTAGACATGTGATGCATCCCTGTGCATTATTGCCGTGTGTTTACTGTTTCTTCCCCTATTCTCTTCGGTAGACTACGAGACCGACGCAGCTGCTGGTTTCCCCCTACCTCCTACGTTGTTTGACGACCCCTACTTGCCAGAGCAACCGCAAGCCCCCCCTTGATCACCAGATATCGCCTATTCTCTCTATACTGCTTGCATTAGAGTAGTGTGCCTGTTACTGCTTTCGGTTAATCCTATTCTGCTGCATAGCCTGTCATTGTTGCTACATCTGTTGATACCTTACCTGCAATCCTAAATGCCTATGTAGGATGCTATTTTTGTCATCATTGGCCCTGCATTCTTGTCAGTCTGCCTTGCTATACTATCGGGCCGGATCACTCGGGAGGTGATCACGGTGTATACTACACACATATGCATACTATACAGATGTTGACTAAATTCGGGTCGGCTCGAAGAGTACCCGCGAGTGATTCACGGATTGGGGGCTGAAAGGACCTTTGTCCCAACGGCCCTTTGAGTGATCTTTGTGGCGGAGCGACAGGGCAGTTGAGACCACCTAGGAGACATGGGCCAGGCCCTGGTCGGCGTTCGCGTTTACTTCATAATAACACGTTTAACGAGATTGGATATTTGATCTGAGTCTGGCCCTGGCCTATACGCACTAACCAACTACGCGGGAGTAGTTTTGGTATCCCGGCGTCGTGGTATCAGCTGAAGCCTTCTGACGTCAGCGACTGAGCGGCGCGCGCCGTGTTGGACCGCGCTACGTAACCGCCGTGATCGTGTGGGTTGCTAGTCTGCTCGCGGCCGCGTACGCAACGTGCAGTAGCGCACGGAGCGGGCCCAGACCCAGAGTGCCTAGGATTAGTCCGGCGTGCTGACCTCTCTGTTGAGCCTAGGTGGGGCTGCGACGTGTGGATCTTCCGCCGGCATGACCCAGGAAAGTGTGTCCGGCCAAAGGGGATCGAGCGTGTTGGGGAATATGTGGTGCACCCCGCAGGGAAGTTTATCTATTCGAATAGCCGTGTCCCTCGGTAAAAGGACGACCCGGAGTTGTATTTCCGACCTCATGACAACTAGAAATGGATACTTAATAAAACACACCCTTACAAGTGACAGATATAACCCGTGGTCGCTCTCTCGCATGGTGGCGACGAGAATATCGACTGGTATTTTATGCTATACGTTGTTGCTTGGTTAACTTCCAACTACTCTCTTTCTATGCTTCAAGATGGAGGCTGCCAGAAGCGTAGTCTTCGACAGGACTAGCTACCCCCCTCTTATTCTGGCATTCTGCAGTTCAGTCCACCGATATTGCCTCTTACACACTATACCATGCATTGTAGTATAGATCCTTGCTTGCGAGTACTTGGATGAGTACTCACGGTTGCTTTCCCCCTCCTTTCCCCCTTTCCCTTCTTGCTGGTTGTCGCAACCAGATGTTGGAGCCACCAGGAGCCAGACGCCACCTTCGACACTACTACCACCACCAGGACGGAGCCTACTACTACGTCCAGGGCGCCGACGACCAGGAGTAGTTAGGAGGATCCCAGGCAGGAGGCCCTGCGCCTGTTCGATCTGTTGTATCCATGTTTTGTGCTAGCCTCTTATGGCACCTTGTTTAACCTCTGTCTGTATCCGATATTGTTGCTGCTTCCGTTACGCGTCTATGATCGAGCATTTTATTCGAGCCCTCGTGGCCCCTGGCTTGTTATTATGATGCTTGTATGACTTATTTATGTTTTAGAGTTGTGTTGTGATATCTTCCCGTGAGTCCCTGATCTTGATCGTACACGTTTGCGTGCATGATTAGTGTACGATTGAGCCGGGGCGCCACAAGTTGGTATCAGAGCCGACTGCCTGTAGGAATCCCCCTTTCCAATTCCTTGGCCGAAGTTGAGTCTAGACAAAGGAAACCGTTTTACTAACTTGGCTGTGTGGCTTACGGGCCCACATTGCCAACTGGGTGGTATTAGATCTTTTATTCCTCGTCTATACTCTGGGACTCTGATCTCTCTTCTACTCGGGTTAAATGAAGTTTACTAACGCCGACACTTAGGATCTCTAAATTCTGTCTACCCGGAGAGCTGGATATCGTGCGATTCCCTGTCGTTGATCTGATTAGTCTGATATCATTTTCCTTCCATTGTTTTGTTTAACCTTTCTCTCCGAGTTGTGTTAAACCTCTTATTGTCGTTGACAAACCTGAATTTCCTCTGTTTCAGATGGACCGTTTGTTTCCACCGCGTCCTACACACAGCTGTGTGCTTCGCACTTGGCTCGTAATACCCCTGGGTTTCCAGCTGTCCTGATCGCTCTCATGACCAGACTTGGCTACCGTTGTGTACCCTGAGTACTTGTTTATGAGGTTTACCGCGAGTTCAACCAGGAACAGTACTATGCTGAAGTTCGGATTTATATCAGCGAACAACCCAGACAACGAGCTACAACCTTTTTCACGTTTAGGCGTGACGATTGAGATGGCAGTCCATGATGCCGCCTACCCGCTGTCGTACGTCTACGAGGGAGCACATGCTATCTTGGATGACTCCGAGTTCCGATTACATTCCGTATGCCCCTGCTGGAGATGCTACCGGATACTACACAGCTATCTGTGCCCCGTACAAGCCTCGTCGCTACAAACCCGCGCGTTCTGATTCAGTGCACTCAGGCTCTGGATCGCACTGTTCGGGCTCTGCCGTCGAGTTGGTTGCCACTCGAGCACGTCTCTACGATGCTATGACGCAGTTGCTGCCTGCTGTTCGTGCAGGGATACATCCGGAGCACATCCTTTATCCGCACAGACTCAAATGTATGCTGGTATTGACTGGCCTATTGTTGGTCACACACCGACACGTGGACCTCTTCTTACACTCGAGACCGGGTTCTGCACAGAGTGCACATGGAGCACAGGATCTTTCCGCGACGAACATTCGTCGTCCGCACCTCGCAGCTACCCCCGATACAGTGGTTCTCTCCGACGTTGATGTAGCCTTTGCTATCTCTCGTTGTGTACTTACTCTTACCGCGTGCCTGCGCGCCCCTAGTATGTCTAGCTTTTGATTTGGCGCCGTTATGCTTTCCTTTGTACCCGACGTTGTTTTATGGATCTGTATGTCTTAATCGACTACTTTTATGTATTGATGCACTGCTTAAACTATTGTCGAGTTACATCATGCTTGTCGCTAAGCACTCGTGCTTGCTTTTACTAAACTACCCCCCCTGTTGTAAATTAGCAGATGTTAGACCGCTGGTCGTGGTCGTGGCCGTGGTGCCAACGATCCACCACCGCCGAACTATATGGCTGGAATGATCAGCAATTTGAATCCAACGTCAGTTTCATGCAAGGGATCATGGATCAGTTTCCTCGTCCCAATATGAACCATATCCGGGCCCAGGACCTTGCAACTTTATGCGCCTCAACCCAACCGTCTACCGCGGCTCAACTCAGCCCCTGGATCGGATGACTGGCTTCCGACATCACCTATGAGTGGAATCGGTGGCGTTGCCCCTGCAAACTATGTCACCTTCGCCTCCTTCTTTCTCAAGGGCCCCGCGCTCAATGGTGGGACAGCCACAGGCGCACCTCAAACCAGCTGGCACGTCATCACTTGGCCGGATTTTCCAAGCTGGCCTTTCGTGCCCGTTTCATTCCCCAGGAATCATGACCGGAAGAAGCAGGAGTTCCGCAACCTCACCCAGGGCAACAAGACAGTGGAAGCTTATCAGCGGGAGTTTCTGGAATATCCCGCTATGCTGAAGAAGACATCTCCACTGATCTCGCCGTCAGGAAGTTTCGCGAAGGACTTCAAGCGACATCAAGCTAGCGCTCCTTGTGCATGAATTTGATAATTTCTCCATCTTGGTGAACAAGGCTATCCAGTCTGAGACTGGTCTGCAGGCACACAGGATCTCTTAGGCGCAACCGTGACACTGGTTCATCTTCGAGGCCAGCCTACACAGAAGCGTCGGATCTGGATTCCAAACAGCGTGTACCGTCCAGCTGCACCTGCTCCAAGACGGTCCTATACTGCACCACGCCTGCCTCCACCACCTAGGCAGCCAGGACTTCCAGCTCCACCACCCCGAGCTCCTGCTCCTAATCCCAATGATAGTCTGTGCTACAAGTGTGGGCAGCCAGGTCATTTTTCCAGGAACTGCATTCAGAACCAAAACCAACTGGCACTTCCTGCAACTGGCCGTAGGAACAATCAGCCTCGCAACAACAATGCCAAGACTTATGGGCGTATTCAGGCCAACCACACCGATTTCAATGAAGCTCAGGACCAGCCTGCCACCGTGATGGGTACTCTCCTTGTTAATTCAGTACCAGCTTCTGTTTTATTTGATTCGGGAGCATCGCATTCATTCATGTCCGAAGAATTTGCATACAAACACGACATTAAATGTGAGGTCATGAACACTGCAATAGTAATACACACCCCCGCGGGTCAATGTCAAACCTCCATGGGTAGCAACGACGTCACCGTTGAAATTGAAGGGCTGGAGTTTCACGCCTCCCCTTTCATACTAAAGTCTTGTAGTATCGATCTCATTCTCGGAATGGATTGGTTGAAAGCGCATACTGCTTCTATAGTTTGCGCCACGAAGATCGTCCATCTTCTACACCCTTCTGATGAAATAATAAGCTACCAGGCTCAAATCATCCAAAATGCCGAGGCGAGACTTTATGCCTTGAATGCGTTAAACGCATCACCACTTGAAGGCATCGAGAACATTCCAGTTGTTCGCGAATTCCAAGGTGTTTTCCCAGAAGAACTCCCAGGGATACCCCCTGCTCGAGCTGTCGAATTTGTCATCGACTTGAAACCAGGCACCACTCCTATCGCCAAGCGACCCTACAAGATGCCGCCGCATGAACTCCTTGAACTTAAGGAGGAAATCGACGCTTCACTTCGTAAGGGTTTCATTCGCCCAAGTTCCTCTGCTTGGGGAGCACCTTCTCTCTTTGTCAGGAAGAAGGATGGATCAAACCGATTGGTCCAAGATTACCGTCCTATTAACCAAGCAACTATCCAGAACAAATATCCCCTTCCTCGGATAAACGATCTGTATGATCAACTGGCGGGTTCATCAGTGTTCTCTAAACTCGACTTAAGGTTGGGTTACCACCAGATCCGTGTTCGTGAAGAGGATATCCCAAAGACCGCCTTCGTTACTCGATATGGCTCATACGAGTACACTGTCATGTCATTCGGCTTAACCAATGCTCCCGCCACATTCTCCCGCCTGATGAATTATATATTCATGGAACACCTTGACAAGTTCGTCGTGGTTTACTTGGATGATATCCTAGTATACTCCAAGAACAAAGAGGAACATGCTGAACATCTTCGACTTGTTCTGGAGAAACTTCGAGAGCATCAACTATATGCTAAGTTTTCCAAGTGTGAATTCTGGCTTCCCGAAGTAACATACCTTGGGCATGTCATCTCCAAGGATGGTATTGCCGTCAACCCCGAGCGAGTTCAGGCTATTCTTGATTGGGCTCCTCCAAAGAACGTCAAGCAAGTTCGTAGTTTTCTCGGACTCGCCAGCTATTGCCGTCGATTTGTCGAGAACTTCTCCAAGATCGCCAAGCCCCTGACTAACCTGCTTCATAAAGGCGTCAAGTTCGATTGGACGGAAAAGTGTCAGGAAAGTTTCCAGACGCTCAAAGACAAGCTGACTTCTGCCCCAGTGCTTGCCCCTCCTGATTCCCAGAGGGATTTTGTCATCTATTGTGATGCATCCCGTCAAGGATTAGGCGGTGTCCTAATGCAAGACCGCAGAGTAATTGCTTATGCTTCGCGTCAATTGCGTCCGCACGAAGAGAATTACCCAGTACATGACCTCGAGCTTGCTGCCGTCATCCATGCACTAAACAGTGGCGACATTACCTTCTCGGTAATCGTTGCGAGATCTACACCAATCATCAAAGTCTGAAGTATCTGTTCACTCAGCCAGACCTGAACCTCCGTCAACAGAGATGGATGGAGACCGTAGCGGATTTTAACTTGGGTATTTCTTATACCCCTGGCAAGGCTAATGTAATGGCCGATGCCCTGAGCCGCAAGTCTTATTGCAGTCACCTCCAGTTTCACGAAGTTCAACCTTCGCTTATTGAAGAATTCAGAAAGCTGAATCTCCACATTGTTCCTCCTGGAGCACTCGCTTCCCCTCCTGAAGGTTCCTACAAAATGAACCTCCACGTTGTTTCCCAGGGTTCTCTTAATACCCTGGTTGCTAAACCAGATCTCGTGGACAGCATCAAGACGCTGCAGGGTTATGACTCTCAAGCCCACAAGATTAAGCGCTATCTCGCTGAAGGAAGGCCTTCGTTCTTCACTATTGATGATACTGGCACCTTGTTCTTTAAAAGTCGTCTAGTGGTCCCCTCTAAAGGTAACCTGGGTATGACTCAGGAGGTCATGCAAGAAGCTCACGACACTCCGTTGTCTATTCATCCCGGCAGTACCAAGATGTACCAAGACATCCGTCAAAGATTCTGGTGGTCAAACATGAAGCAAGACATTGCTCGCTATGTTGCTGAATGTGATGTTTGCCGTCGCGTCAAAGCAGAACATCAAAGGCCCGCCGGAACTCTGCAACCAATTGGTGTTCCTGAATGGAAATGGGACCATGTTGAAATGGACTTTATCACTGGATTTCCCAAATCACAGAAAGGTAATGATGCTATTCTTGTCGTCATTGACCGACTTTCCAAAGTTGCACATTTTCTAGCCGTCAAAGAGACGATCACTGCTAGTCAGCTCGCAACTCTCTACATGTCCAGAATTGTTTCACTTCACGGTATTCCACTGGTTATCAGTTCAGACCGTGGCAGCTTATTCACTTCAAGATTCTGGGCAAGTTTCCAAGAAGCTATGGGAACTCATCTGTCCTTCAGCACCGCTTTTCACCCTCAGTCTCAAGGACAAGTTGAACGAGTCAACCAAGTTCTCGAAGACATGCTTCGAGCTTGTGTCATATCCTTCGGAAGGAAATGGGAAGAATCTCTCCCATATGCCGAATTCTCTTACAATAACAGCTATCAAGCCAGTCTGAAGATGGCCCCCTTCGAAGTATTATACGGACGAAAGTGCCGAACCCCTCTGAATTGGTCAGAAACTGGGGAACGTCCACTCTTCGGTCCGGATATTATCCAACTTGCCGAAGATCAAGTTCGCGTTGTCCGCGAGCATTTGAAGACTGCTCAGTCACGTCAAAAGAGTCAGTATGACCGCAAACACAAAGATATGGTCTATCAACCTGGCGAAAAGGCTTATCTTCGAGTCACACCGATGAAAGGTACACACCGATTCGGGATCAAGGGCAAGCTAGCTCCTCGCTATATTGGTCCTTTCACTGTTCTTGAAAGGCGTGGTAGAGTGGCATATCAGTTGGAACTTCCACCGAACCTTTCTCAGGTTCACGATGTGTTCCACGTATCACAACTCCGCCGCTGCTTCAAAGACCCTATCCGCGGAGTAGATCACGAATTGCTTGAACTGCAACAAGACCTCTCTTATAAAGAGCATCCGGTCCGCATTCTCGATCAAGCCGAGCGTCGCACACGCCAGAAGGTTATCAAGTTCCTCAAGGTTCAGTGGTCAAACCATTCTGAGGATGAAGCCACTTGGGAACGCGAGGATCGTCTTCGCGATGAATACCCCGCTTTGTTTCTTTCTACCTCCTAAATCTCGGGACGAGATTTCTTGTAGTGGAGGAGATTTGTAACACCCCCTATATTAAGCTACAGAGATCACCCTTTTGATGAGGCCATGTCATCATGATTAATAGTGCATAATCATCATTAGCATCATGTTGCATTTCAACTCCTAAGTCAAATTCAAATTTAAATGAAAGTGGGATATAAAAGTTGTCCAACATAGAAACTAAAATGTCAGATAAATAACAAATATTCCAGAGGCTATTCTAAAATTGAAACCAACATCATTGGAATTGGATAAGTGACTCGAACAACCTCAAACAGTGGATAAAGATAATATTTAATAACCATTTATTAAATCTGAAATAAATATGGAATTATGTTTTGTCCAAACTAATTTTAGGTGTTAAGGAATAATGCACTGGTATTTATGAAATAGGTCACACTTTTTACAAAAACCATTTGGGGCCTAAACATTTAACAGTAGAGAAAAGAGAATAAAGAAAAGGGAAAAGAAACAGAAAAACAAAAGAAAAGAAAAGGCCCCCCTGGCCAACTGGGCCAGGCGGCCCAGCTGGCCGACCCACCTGGCCCAACTGGCCGGCCCAGCCCCATCCCCTGCCTTATCCCCATGGGGGGGGAAACCCTAACCAGCCACCCCCCACTTCCCCCCTCTCCCGATATATCCCCCCCTCTCCCCCGATTGGATCGGGATCGAGAGGTGGAGGTCGCCGCGACGCCCCGACCCTGCCGCCCGACGCCGCCCCGTTGCCATTGCCGTTGGACGCCGTCGCCGGAGCGCTCCCCCGCCGGCCTGCTTCTCCTCTCCGCCGTCGTCCCCGTCTTCCTCCTCGCGCTCCACTGCCCCGTCCCTACGCTCCCTCGGTGAGGCCCCCGGTCCTCCTCTCTCGCTCGCCTGCCGCGCTCCCGCCGCGCCCACCGTTGCTCCGCTCCGGCCGTGACCACGCCTCGCGCGCTCCGGCCCCGCGCTCACCGCGGTCGGGCCGTGCCCTGGCCATGCGCCGCGCCGTCCGGCCGTGCCCGTCGCCCAGCGGTCACCGCGCCCAGCGCCTCGCCCCGCTGAGGCCTCTCTGCCTCGCCGGCCCCTACTCACTACCCCGCGCGCTGCCTGCGCCTCACCCTCGCCTACCTCTGCCGCCAGTCCCACCTCGCCCCTCTACGCCGCCTCCGGCCACCGGTCCTCCCCCCCCCGCGGCTCCAGCCGCGCCGTGGCCGCCGGCCGCGCACCCTCGCGGCCATCTCCCGCGACCGGCGATGGCGCCCTGGCGCGCCCCATCGCCCGTGCCCGTTCGAGCGGGTTCGCCCGCCCGTTACCCGTACCCAGCGCCCGTTAAGTCCCCCTGGCCCATTGACATGTGGGGCCCAGCCCCAGAACGTTTTAATAAAAAGGAAATAAAAATAAAAATAATAAAAATAATTAATTAATTAGTTAATTAATCCTGATTAGGTTAATTTAATTAACTAATTAGTGTTAATTAAACAGTAATATAATTAGTTAACCCTAATTAATTTAACAGTCTATGACAGGTGGGACCCACCCTGTCAGGGCGCCTGCTGACATCAGCATGATGTCATGCTGACATCATCGCAGCACTGTTTCGGATAATGTTGAATTAAATAATTAATTAAAATTTCAGAAATTAATAAAAACTTTAGAAAATCATATCTTTTAAACCGTAACTCCGATGAAAATATTTTATACATGAAACTTGCTCAGAACGACGATACGAACCCGGATACGCCCTCGGTATCTCCGTCAGACGCCCGCAGCTATGAGAACGTTGAACAATTAGACCGATTTCGATAAATGAATAGTGTCCAACTTTAATTAAATAAATCCGAATAAATTCCTAAATTAACTAAATCGCTTAGTTAGGCTGTATATCACCCTGGCCCTGCGTTTAGACATGTCATGCATCCCTGTTGCATTATTGCCGTGTGTTTACTGTTTCTTCCCCCTCTTCTCTTCGGTAGACTACGAGACCGACGCAGCTGCTGGTGCCTCGACCGACTACGTTGTTGACGACCCCTACTTGCCAGGGCAACCAGGCAAGCCCCCCCCTTGATCACCAGATATCGCCTATTCTCCTCTATACTGCTTGCATTAGAGTAGTGTAGCATGATACTGCTTTCGGTTAATCCTATTCTGCTGCATAGCCTGTCATTGTTGCTACTGTTGTTGATACCTTACCTGCAATCCTAAATGCCTAGTGTAGGATGCTAGTTATCATCATTGGCCCTGCATTCTTGTCAGTCTGCCTTGCTATACTATCGGGCCGTGATCGCTCGGGAGGTGATCACGGGTGTATACTATACATATATGCATACTATACAGATGGTGACTAAAGTCGGGTCGGCTCGAAGAGTACCCGCGAGTGATTCACGGATTGGGGGCTGAAAGGACCTTTGTCCCAACGGCCCTTTGAGTGGATCTTTGTGGCGGAGCGACAGGGCAGGTTGTGACCACCTAGGAGACAGGTGGGCCAGGCCCTGGTCGGCGTTCGCGTTTACTTCATAATAACACGCTTAACGAGATTGGATATTTGATCTGAGTCTGGCCACTGGCCTATACGCACTAACCAACTACGCGGGAGTAGTTATGGGTATCCCGGCGTCGTGGTATCAGCTGAAGCCTTCTTGACGTCAGCGACCGAGCGGCGCGCGCCGTGTTGGACCGCGCTAACGTAACCGCCGTGATCGTGTGGGTTGCTAGGTCTGCTCGCGGCCGCGTACGCAACGTGCAGGAGCGCACTAGGCGATGGGCCCAGACCCCAGGGTGCCTAGGATTAGTCCGGCGTGCTGACCTCTCTGTTGAGCCTAGGTGGGGCTGCGACGTGTGGATCTTCCGAGGCCGGGCATGACCCAGGAAAGTGTGTCCGGCCAAAGGGGATCGAGCGTGTTGGGGAATATGTGGTGCACCCCTGCAGGGAAGTTTATCTATTCGAATAGCCGTGTCCCTCGGTAAAAGGACGACCCGGAGTTGTATTCCGACCTCATGACAACTAGAAATGGATACTTAATAAAACACACCCTTACAAGTGACAGATATAACCCGGTGGTCGCTCTCTCGCATGGTGGCGACGAGAGGATCGACGGGTAGGATTATGCTATACGTTGTTGTTTGGTTAACTTCCAACTAATCTCTTCTATTGCTTCAAGATGGAGGCTGCCAGAAGCGTAGTCTTCGACAGGACTAGCTATCCCCCTCTTATTCTGGCATTCTACAGTTCAGTCCACCGATATTGCCTCTTTACACATATACCATGCATATGTAGTATAGATCCTTGCTTGCGAGTACTTTGGATGAGTACTCACGGTTGCTTTCCCCCTCCTTTCCCCCTTTCCCTTCTTGCTGGTTGTCGCAACCAGATGTTGGAGCCCAGGAGCCAGACGCCACCTTCGACGACTACTACCACCAGGACGGAGCCTACTACTACGTCCAGGGCGCCGACGACCAGGAGTAGTTAGGAGGATCCCAGGCAGGAGGCCCTGCGCCTGTTCGATCTGTTGTATCCCTGTTTGTGCTAGCCATCTTATGGCACCTTGTTTAACCTCTGTCTGTACTCAGATATTGTTGCTTCCGCTGACTCGTCTATGATCGAGCATTTGTATTCGAGCCCTCGTGGCCCCTGGCTTGTATTATGATGCTTGTATGACTTATTTATGTTTTAGAGTTGTGTTGTGATATCTTCCCGTGAGTCCCTGATCTTGATCGTACACGTTTGCGTGCATGATTAGTGTACGATTGAGCCGGGGGCGCCACAGCCGATGCGGCCATCGCCGTTGCTCCATCACCCGCGTAGCCACCGCCTCCGCCACGCTGTCCCGCCTAGTCCAACATCACCGCCGTGCTCCGCTACGTCGCCTACACCAACGAGCCAAAGCCGAGGAGCTCTGCATCGCTGGCCTGCCTCATCTTCTTCCCCTACGGCCGCCGTCGAACGCCTCCACGATTCGCCGCCGTCGCCCTTCCTCGAGCTGTCCCCGGGCCTTCCCTGCAACGCTAGTGAGCTACCACGTCGATCCCTCCTCTCCCCGATCTCTCTCCGTAGCCGTAGCGCTCGATCCACGATCGCTCGATCCCTCCACCGCCTGGCCTCGTCGCCGGCGTGGCCACGATGACCATAGGGTCCTGTGCGCACCACCGTCACGCTCGTCGCATCGCGTAGAGGCCGACTGGCCATTTAGTTGCTCGCTAGCGCGCCCGCATCGCCGTTCGCCATCGCTCCCGTACGCCGCCATCCGCCGATGAGCTCGCCGT
Organism: Thinopyrum elongatum; assembly: GCA_011799875.1. Lineage (NCBI taxonomy): Eukaryota > Viridiplantae > Streptophyta > Magnoliopsida > Poales > Poaceae > Thinopyrum > Thinopyrum elongatum. The sequence continues at coordinate 116,367,238 of CM022301.1, read as the reverse complement.
CGTTACTATGGTGCACCTCCGGCCCTGCCACCACCGTCATTCGACGCGGCGTTGTCCCGCCGTTCGAACGCACCTAACCACGCCCCCGGAGACGCCCTGTGGAAGAAACCCGAGCCCATCCCGACGCGCACCGCCGCGTTTTCGCTCGCCGGAGCTAACTCCGGCGTGTCTCCGGCCAGCGCTGACCTGGCCTGGGTGGGCCCCGCCCCGTGCCACTGACCCCTGGGCCCCAGTTGACCTGTTGACCAGGTCAACTGCTGACTGGGCGCCCTTGTGTCTATGACATATGGGCCCCACCCCATTAAACGAATTAAAATAAAAACAATAATTAGATAATTAGTTAATTAACTCACTAATTAGTCACTGACTACTGGGGCCCACCCACTAATTAACACAATTAGTTAATTTTAACCCCTCTGTTAAGGCCACTGTGTATGACATGTGGGCCGCACATGTCAGGTTTGACCCTAGTCAGCCCCTGTTGACCTGCTGACATCACACCTAGGTCATGCTAACGTCATCATTCACTATTCTGGATAATTCGAATTTAAATAAATCATTAAATTCAGAAAATGATTAGAACTTTAGAAAATCATATAAAATAATCCGTAACTCCGATGAAAATAATTTATATATGAAAGTTGCTCAGAATTTCGATACGAATCCGAATACGCCCTCCGTATCCCTGTCAGATGCCCCTAGCTAGATGGAGATGGAACTTTTAGACCGATTTTGATAAATGAATAGTGCCCAACTTTAATTAAATAAAACCGGATAAATTCCTAAATTAACTAAATCACTTAGTTAGGCAGTAGAACACCCCGGCATATCATTTAGGCATGTCATACATACTGTTTGCATTTTTACCGTGAATTTATTGTTTCTCTCCCCCTCCTTCTCTCTCGATAGACGCCGAGACCGACGACGTTGCAGCCGGGTACGACTACGCTCCAGACGAGCAGCCCGTTGACGATTCCTCTCTCTTGCCAGAGCAACCAGGCAAGCCCCCCCCCTGAGCATCCAGATATCGGCCATTCCATTTCTCCTGCTTGCATTAGATTTTGCTACTGTTAAATGATTGCTCCTATTCTGATGCATAGCCTGCTTTCGTAACCTGTTCATTGCTACCTTACCTGCCTATGATAAACTGTTTAGTATAGGTTGGTAGTGAACCATCAGTGACCCCACCACCTTACCCTTGTTGCCCCTGCTTGATCATCGACGACTCGATCAATGTGATCGTTGACCAGAGACCAACACATCACTTCACCCCCTTTAGTTGTACGACTCTGCATAGTTACTATCGAGTGCCGAGGGTGATACCTCGTAACGCACTCCTGATGAATACTCTACAGTGTAGCTGTCCGGTCGTGGTCATCGAGGGTGATTCCTCCTTCTCCACTTCCGATACGACTCTGTCGTGCAACCCTTCAGTGTGGACCTCGAGGGTGATGCCTCATACGTTCACCCTGATGATTTCGTTGAGTGGAATCCACCGAGGGTGATTCCTCGGGGTTTCCCCCTTGATCTTATGACCACACGGTTACTTTGACCTTTGTTACAGGCGGGTCGACCCTGGTGGGTACCCGCTGGGGATCTATGATGTCGGGTGTGCCGGAAGGGCACTCGAGTGTGATGTTGTGGCGGAGCATCAGAGACTCTGATTGTCTTCGCGTGATACTAAATGAGCCTATTGGATTTGGGTTTGTGATCTGAGTGGGTCGACGTGCCCTATACGCACTACCACCACGCGGGATAATGGTTATGGGGCCTCTGCGATGTATGTTTCTCCCGAAAGCTCATCAGACATCACAACTCACCGTGTGGGCTGATCGTCGGGACTGGGCTGGATACTTCACTGACGAGTTCAGTGTCGCGCCTGCACCCCGGCCAGCCACGCAACGCGTAGGGTGCCCAGGGCGATGGCCCAAGACCTCTGGGTGCATAGGTTAGTCCGGCGTGCTGACCTCTCTGCTGAGCCTAGGTAGGGCGCTGCTTCGTGTTGATCTCCCGAGGCCGGGCATTACCCAGCAAGTGTGTCCGGCCAGAGGTGATCGAGCGTGTTGGGTAACAGTAGTGCACCCCTGCAGGGATGAATGATCTATCGATAGCCGGTCCTACAGTAAAGGACGCTCAGTTTGTGTATCCCGATCTACTACTTGAACTGGATACTTGTTACTTTATTGAAGCTTCGAGATCGCTTTCTCGCTGGGAGTCGAGGAAGGATCTCTAGGCTTTGCTTCAACATGTTTGCTTAATAAAATGCTATTCTACTCTCTTCTATTGCTGCAAGATGATGGCTTCGTGAAGATGCTAGTCTTCGATAGGACTAGGCCTTCTTTCTATTCTGGTAATTCTGCAGCCTAGTCCATATATACAGCCTTTTCCTCTTTGATAATGTTGCATATGTAGTGTAGATCCTTGCTTGCTGAGTACTTCGGATGAGTACTCATGGTTGCTTTGTTACTTCTTTTTCCCCATATTCCCCTACTTGATGATACATCAGACGATGGAGCCCTGGAGCCAGATGCCACCTCAGGAGCTTACTACCAGGAGGGTCCAGACGACACTTACTACTGGATCGAGCCAGCCGACCAGGAGTAGGATCGGAGGCTCCCAGACAGGAGGCCTAGGCCTTTCGATCTAGAGCCATTGTTTGTGCTAGCCTTCTTAAGGCAAAACTTGTCTAACTAAGTCTGTACTCAGATAATATTGGTATGACTGACTTATGTATTCGGATCTTCGTGATCCCTGGTCTGTAATATTGTGGATCTCCGTTTAATTGTGTTAGAGTTGTGTTGTGATATCTTCCCGTGAGTCCCTATGCTTGATCGTGCATGTTTGCGTGTATGATTAGTGCATGATTGAGTCGGGGGCGTCACAAGTTGGTATCAGAGCCGACTGCCTGTAGGAAGCCCCTTCCAAATTCCTTGGACGAAGTTGAGTCTAGACATTGAAAAACTAATTTACTAACTTGGCTGTGTGGCTTACGGGCCCACGTAGCCAACTGGGTGGTATTAGGATCTTTTATTCCTCGTCTATACTCTGGGACTCTGTTCTCTCTTCTATTCGGGTTAAATAAATTTTACTAACGCTGACACTGAGGATCTCGTAAATCCCGTCTACCCGGAGAGCTGGATATCTGTGCAATTTCCCTGTCATTGATCTGATTAGTCTGATAATCATTTTCCTTTCCATTGTTTTGTTTAAGCTTTCTCTCCAAGTTGTGTTAAACTTCTCATTGTCGTTTGACAAACCTGAATTTCCTCTGTTTCAGATGGACCATTTGTTTCCACCGCGTCCTATGACACAGCTTGTGCTTCGCACTTGGGCTCGTGATGCCCCTGGGTTTCCAGCTGTTCTGATCGCCCTCCTAACCAGACTTGGCTACCGCTGGTACCCCGAGTACATGGTCTACGAGGATTACCGCGAGTTCAACCAGGAGCAGTACCATGCCGATGTTCGTATCTATGATCAGCAAGATGACTCAGACACCGAGCTGCACCTTTTCCACGGTATCGGCGTGACGATTGAGATGGCAGTCCATGATGCCGCCTACTCTGCTGTCGCACATCTCCGAGGAGAGTTCAGCGATATCTTGGATGACTCTGAGTTCCGATACATTCCGTATGCCCCTGCTGGAGATGCTACTGGATACTACACAGCTATCTGTGCCCCGTACGAGCCTCGTCGCTACGACCCGCGTGTTCTGATTCAGTGCACTCAGGCTCTGGATCGCACTGTTCGGGCTCTTGCCGTCGAGTTGGTTGCCACTCGAGCACGTCTCTACAATGCTATGACGCAGTTGCTACCCGCTGTTCGTGCAGGGATACACCCGGAGCACATCCTTTATCCGCGCAGGACTCAGATGTATGCGGGTATTGACTGGCCTGCTGTTGGAGGTCACACACCCGCACGTGGACCCCTTCTTACAGCTCGAGACCAGGTTCTGCATCAGAGTGCACATGGAGCGCAGGATCCTAGCGCGACGAACATTCGTCGTCCGGACTCGCAGTTACCCCGTTTCAGTGGTTTTCCCCGACGTTGATGTAGCCTTTGCTATGTCTCGTTGTGTACTTCCTTACCGCGTGCCTGCGTGCCGCCTAGTATGTCTAGTTCTAAATTTGCGCCGTTATGCTGTCCGCATGTACCCGACTCTGTGTATGGATCTGTATGTCTTAATTGACTACTGTTATGTATCTGTTACACTGCTAAATTGTTGTCGAGTTACATCATGCTTGTCGCTAAACGCTTGCAATTGCTTTTACTAAACTGCCCCCTGTTGATACTTAGCAGGATGGTTAGACCAGGTGGTCGTGGTCGTGGTGCCCCTGAACGCCCACCACCGCCAGACTATATGGAAGCTATGATGCAACAGTTCGAGCTCAACCGCCAGTTCATGACTGGGATCATGGCTCAGTTTTCGCATCAGAACAACCAGAACCAGAACCCTCCTTCAATAACACTGTCGGAGTTCATGCGACTTAATCCTACTCAGTTCCGCAACTCTGACAAGCCACTGGATGCTGATGACTAGCTCCGCGACATCACTCACAAGATGGAGTCTGCTAATGTCGCCCCTGCCAACTTTGTCACCTTCGCGTCCTTCTTCTTAAAAGGACCCGCTGCTCAATGGTGGGACACACACAAGCGTACACTGCCTGTTGGAACAGTCGTTACCTGGTATGAGTTCCAGGCTACTTTCCGTGCCCGTTATATCCCTCAGGCAATTATGGAATGGATGAAGACCCAGTTTCGCAACCTCACTCAGGGCAACAAGACTGTCGAAGCTTATCAGCGGGAATTTCTTGACCTCTCCCGCTATGCTGAAGAAGACATCACCACATATGCCCGTAGACAAGAGAAGTTCCGTAATGGACTACACCCAGACCTCGAGCTTACCCTTGATGCTCAAGACTTCAACGACTTTTCTACTCTTGTGAACAAGGCTATTGTGGTTGAGACCGCTCAGATGAAACACAAGGACTCGCAGAAGCGCCATCGTGATGCTGGCTCATCTTCGAGCTCAGCACAGAAGCGTCGAGTCTGGATTCCCAACAACGTGTTCTGTCCAAATGCCCCTGCACCACAGAACAACTATGCTGCACCACGTCTGCCTCCTCCACCACCAAGGCAGCCAAGAGCTCAAGCTATTCAAAACAATGCCCCTGTTCGTCCTGAAGATGGTATGTGCTTCAAGTGCCGCAAACCAGGTCACCTTGCTAAAGACTGCCGCCAGACTCAGAATCAATTGGCTTTTCCTCGTACTGGCCGTGGCAATAGTCGTGGCAACAATCAGACCCGCAACTATAATACTGGGTCTGCTGCACATGGTCGTGGACACGCTTACAACATTGATATTGAAGAAGTCCAGGATCAACCTGCTACTGTGATGGGTACCCTTTTCGTTAACTCAGTACCCGCTGTCGTGGGAGTAAGTCTGACAGTAAGAATAGGGGGTACGTAGGAGGAGGCAGGATCCTAGCTACGGTGAGGTTGTGCACGCAAGATGTACGAGTTCAGGCCCTTCTCGGAGGAAGTAACAGCCCTACGTCTCGGTGCCCGGAGGCTTGGTCGACTGGATTATGCGTGAGAGTTACAGGGGGTGCGAACCCTTGAGCCAGTGGAGGGGGGTGGCTTATATAGAGTGCGCCAGGACCCCAGCCGTGCCACGTTACACAGGGTTCAATGTTCATTATGATAGGGCGTTACTGGTAACGCCAGCTATAAAGAGCTATAAATGACCTTAAACACTACAGAGTAATGCCTGACCGTTGCCATCCTGAGTGACTCTAGGTCTTCTGTACTCCGAGTGGTTTCTTGTATGGTCGAGTGACTTCTTCTTGGTCGAGTGGAATTGGGGTTTCCGAGTGACATAACTGGTCGAGTGGATTGCACTCCAAGGTGAACTCAGTCGGTTTCTTCTGTTGCATTTTGAATGTCTTCGACTCTAGGGCAGTGTCCTTGGGTAGGGTATCTAGGTCAGGCCTATGACCTTACCCTAGGTACATGTCATCATCATTAGCCCCCGAATGGATTGAGGTCCGAGTGAAGAAAGAGATGAAGTTGACTCCGATTCGATTCCATACTTCGGAGGTATTTCATCAGAGTCTGCGAATCATGTTGAAGCTTCAATCTGGTTTCAGTCGCCTCGGTCCATTCAGAGGCCATCGTCGAGTGAACTATACTGACAATCTTCGAGTGTCAACATGGAATGAAATCTTCGGTGCGACTGGTTGCTCTGCAATCCCCGGACCTCATGGAATTCGAAATTTTGGAGAAGCGCGCGGGACGGAGCCTGCCGTAGTAATTAGAGCGGTCAGATAGGGACGCCTCGATTTTTGTGCCACCTTTTTTGCCACGTATCGGGCGCGCGACTGTTGCGGGATTTGACAGGATCGTTTGGGCCCATGAGTCAGCCACTCGAAAGCAGGCCCATAAAAGGCGTCGAGGCCGATGTGTTTGCACAGTGTGCCTCATTCCCCTTCTTCTTCCTTGCTTCCCCACCACATCTCCTTCTGCTCTCGACGCCGCCGCTCTGCCCGAACGCCGTCCGCCGCAATGGGAAAGGACAAGACGGCGGCCCTGGAGCGCGCGAAGAAGGCGACGGCGACGGCAAAGGGCAAGACGATGAGTCGAGGGTCATCGTCGAGGTCTGGTCTGCCTCCTGGTTGGATCCAGGGAGACTGGATTCGATCTACGATCCAGAAGGAAGATCTGGAAGACATGGCTGACGCGGGTTTGATTGCCCACGGATCTTGGAGGTTGCCGGGGAGCGAGACCGAGCCTCAACCGCAGGAGGGTGAGTGCGTCCTCCTCGCAACTCATGTCGACCGTGGTTTCACTCTGCCTCTGCATCCTTTTTTCCAAGGTTTTCTGAACTTTTTTGGTGCCCAACTTCATCATTTCTCTCCCAACACCATCACATATCTTCCTGCGTATGTCTCTGTGTACGAAAACTTCTTGGGCTGTCGACCGCATTGGGGTCTGTTCAAGCACATCTTTACCTGCCGCTCTCAAACCGTGAAGAAGGCGAATCTGACTGATGAAAAGATGCACGTGATCCAAATGTGCGGGGGTTTAGGGATTCAGATGAGGGGTAGGAGTACTTTTCCTTCTATGACTCTTCCCGAGTCAGTTAGGGGGTGGCAGTCGACCTGGTTCTATTGCCGAGATATTCCGATCCCTGGTCAGTCGACTGGCCTTCCGACCTTCACCATGGAGCGAGTCCGCCAACCTTCTTCATTGACTGTGACTCCAGCAGAGAAAGTAGAGGTGTCCATGCTAGTCGATCGGGTAGTTCAGTTAGTCCGTGATGGCGTGACCGGCATGGATTTGTTGCAGGTGTTTCTCAGTCGACGCATCCAACCTCTCCAAGCCCGTGATCATCCAATGTGGATGTACTCGGGCAGTGACGACACCGCTCGGGTCCACCCAGAGGAGGTCACCGAGGAGACGGTGGCACAGTGGCTGCGGAGCATCACGGGAAACAAGGATAACCCCAGGGGGTCTAGAAGAGTTGTACCATTCGACAATGACAAAAAGCCGGACAAGGTCTGTCCCTTGTTACCGAGTGCCTTTTTATTCTGATTTGTAACTGCCCTTGGATCTGATTGATGCTTGTTTAATTCCTTGCCTTGCAGATTTTTACTGAGATGTACTCGATGCCAAATGGAGAGCAAGTCCTGGAGGGGACAGAGAGCAGAGGCGAAAGTGGTGACTGGCAATCCCCCGACGACAATGAAGACGACAGTGACGACTCGGACGACAGTGAGGAAGTCGACTCGCCACCTTGCTTGGAACGCCGATCCAAACAGTCTCAAGATCCTGCAATTGGTCGTGGCAAAGCGGCTCCCCCAAGCGCACAAACGCAAAAACGCACTCGGACTTCGACTCCAGAGCCGTCTGAAAAGGCCGCCAAGCAGCCCAAGGTCATCCCTCCAAAGCCTCAGAAGGCTTTGCCCAAGATCAAGGTGGATGTTCCCGTCACTTCTGCGTAAGTGTTTTGCTTTCTCTCTTCGCTTTGCTTGGGAACTTCTACGTTATTGTCGACTCGTTCTCTTGCTTGACCGAGTGAATTCTGAAACTTTCAGCACTGCTACTTCTGGGACCTCCACGGACATTTACAAGGATCAAGATGACGAGGAGACCGAAGACGCGGCCACTTCCAAAGCGGGTACAACTCTACTATCTTGTCCTCGTTTTGTCAATTGTACTGTCGGTCGACTGAATTCTTACGGTCGAGTCTTTTGCAGCACCACCAAATGTCATTGAACTTCCAGACGACGACGGTCATGAAGATGTGCCTTAGAAGACCACGGGAAGAACAGGCAGGACTTCGAGCAGGAGGGTGCCTGCCAGCAAGGCACCTCAGTCGACATCAGCGCCAGAACCAGTGATCCAGCAGTCCAGAGATCCAATTCGGGCTTCTGATTCTTTTGTCGATCCTGTGTCGACTGATCATCCTTCGGCGTCGACTACCCAAGCCCCTACTCTGTCTGTGTAACTCCATGCCTCAGATCCTTTGGTTGCTTCGACTGTTCCGCCGACTCCACTCTTTGTTACCCATCCTGTCCCAGAGGACCAAGTGAGCGCTGCTAAGGAAGCTATACGCCAAGTGGGCCTTATGATGGAGCAAATGAAGGTGGTGCACGAAGCTAGCAAGGCTGCCTACGATGCCAGCTCTGCTCTTCAAACCAATGTCCAGGTGAGTTGATTTCCGACTGATTTTTCAGCTTGATCTTTGCTCTGTTAGGATATGGCACTTGAAAACTGCTGCTTTATTATTCGTAAGATGTCCGTGGATGAGCGTTTTGAAACCTTTAAAGTGCATCTATCATGAGTCTGCACCTTGCATCCGTTCACCCACTGGGTGTTTTAACTTTTGCTGTATAGTTCTTCCACTTGAGTCGACCAGGTCGCGTTGAGTGTATCCTTGAATCAGTGGGGGCACGCAGAGTGCACCCGCTGGGTGTAGTCCCCGAGACCGCCGTCGAATGTTTGATTCGGCGAGGGTCTTTGTCAAATGACTCTTGATAGTTCTTCCACTCGGTCCAGACAAGCTGTGCCGAGTGGGATCCGGACCAGTGGGGGCACGCCAAGTGCACCCACTGGGTGTAGTCCCCGAGACCGCGGTCGACTGCGGGTAGTCGGCGGTGGTCTGAGAACAAATGTTGCTGCCCTTTTTTTTTTGACTGGACGGACCACGTCAAGTGGAAAGTCGAACCAGTGGGGGCACGCCAAGTGCACCCACTGGGTGTAGTCCCCGAGACTACTGTCGAATGTTTGATTCGGCAGTGGTCTTAGAACTCTTTTTGCCATGATGACTTGAACTTGTATCTTATCGCTCGGAAGCAATCAATCTTTGTTCCTGTCGACTGACGTGTCTTATTCGTTGATTGCAGAAATCTTGTGAGTTCGGGGCCCAGTTTGCTGAATTGAAGAAGAAACAGGACCAGCTCAATCTCGACCTGGAGCTGGCCAAGGAGAACTTGCAAAAGGCTAAGGATGAAGCGGCTGCCATGGGAGGTAATAACTTGCCGACTGTTTGCCTTGCCATCTTTTCTTTTCGCCTTTTGAACCGAGTGACTCCACTCGAACAGATGTGCGTAGTGAAAACAGACAACTCCAAGCTCGTCTGAAGAATGCTATTTCTTTAGACAAAATGAAGTAGGCTCTGGAGCGGAAGGACCTCGACCTTGCAGCAGCACAGAAGATAGCGCGGGAGAAAACTGAACTTGCCGACAAGAAGCTGGCTTCAGTCGGCAAGTTAGAAGAAGAAAACACCAAACTGAAGACTGCCATTGACGAGGCCAACAAAGAAGTCGTGCAGCTGAAGAAGGACAAGGTGGTCTTGACCGACAAAGTTGGAGATCTCACTCGAAGGAGGGACGAATTGGAGACCTATCTGGGAGGACTTGCCAAGAAGATGTTCCTTATGCTTGAAGGTACTTTCCCTTTCCGACTGATTTGCAACTGTCGACTCATCATGCAACTATCGACTCATCATGCATCTGTCGACTCATCATTTCTCTGTGTGTGCAGAGTTCTGTCAAAACTTCAAGGAAGAGACTGGGCAGATTGAGACGAATCTGGATCCCATTAACTCCCCTGTCAAGGATGAAGCTACGATGAACGTGCTGCGACTGGAATCTCGCCTCGCCGGCGTTATGGACTATCTTGCATGACTGAAGGTGGTGGCGTCACAGATTGACACGGAGCTCTGGCCAGGTGCGACATATCGGATTGCACTCTGTTGACCGGCAAAATAGTCTATGTGACACTATGTTGACTGGTTAAATTGACCATGTTCCTTGTGGGTCCCACCTGTCAGTTCACAGAGGAAAAAAGTGAGATAAACACAAGTTTACACAGGCGCGACAAGACTCCAACCCATGCACGGGAACCACCTGGTTGTGTATGTGTCTGTCAGGGCATGATGTGTGCTCATGCACGTGTAGGTTGAGCACTTGAGCGTGAGCGTGTGTGTTGGTCGTGTGATGTGTGCATGCATGCGTGCGTGTGTGCGTGTGAGTGTTGCGTGCGTGTGTGCGTGTGAGTGTTGCATGCGTGCGTGTGTGCATGTGTACGTGTGATTTTTGCATGCATGCGGTTCGTGTGCATGCATGCGTGTGTGTATAATCACCTTACTAGCTCCTGTGTATTAAAATAGACGGCTCAGCATACCAATACAAGGCCACCTTGTCCACTGTGCCCGCGGTCATGACTTCGAATACCCACCGTCCAATATTTTTTTATCGTTTGTTTTCATTCTTATACACGCCGACAAGTGGGCCCTATGGTAGTGAGATAATGTGATGCAACACTAGATGTGCCACGTGGAGCGTTTAACTGGTCAACTAGTTGTGTTTTCAACAAATACAGAGATGTACGGTGAGTCCGTAACTGTATAATAACCACAAGACGTAAATGGTGACCGTAATGAGTGGATTCTGAAGTCCAATGAACGTATCGTGCTTTCGCTTCAAATACAGTGATCGTCGCTGTATATATCGTGAGAGAAAGATGAAACATGTGTGAATGTGCTGGGGGCGTACTTTTAGTGGACCTAGAGATAGTTTGTGTGCATACGTGAAAGGGGCGTAGAGGGGGTGTGTGTGCGATGGAGAGAGAGATGCACTTCATTTCTCTTTATTATGACTAACTTTATATATAGTTTAAAAATATAAAAATCCACAATGCGGAATAAATATCATTGGGTGCACCATGCAATTCAAATTAACTTTCATACTCCATATAACTTTGTAATGTTGTATATATGTAGAATTTCTAAAATAAAATTTTGGCCACACTTTGTGTGGTTTTATTCAAAAGGAATGTTGTATGCATAGTAAAAGTGAAGAGAGGGCTTTTTAGATCAATGGGGTACGTGATAAGATGTAACATGTGTGAATGTGTAGTTGACGTATTTGGCAGGGCCTACAGAGGATATGTGTACGTATTCGAGAGAGGCATGGATAGAGGGGCCGGCAGGGGGTGACGAGGGAGAGATAGCACGAGAAATGAGAGAGGTCTACTGAGATAGAGAGACATGAGGAGATGCCTTTGAGTGTGTCCATGCAAGGGGGAGGGGATAGAGGCATGAGGAGAAATAGTTTGTGTGGTGCGTGTGTTGGTATGTGTGGGTCTGAGAAGATAACGAGACCTAGGGGTAGAGGATGTGTCACCACGTGAGGTCCGGTGGGCCGAGGTGAGGCCCTTGGGTCGGTTCCATCCTGCGCCACATTGGTCGGCCCGTGACGCATTTCAGGGAGACCCATGGAGGACTAGTCGTACAAGACAAAGATACCAAAGCCATGAAGGACTCTGTGTCCATTGACAAAGCCGGCTAGGATTTGTAACCCTAGGTCCCCGAACTAAGGTAACCCCTTGTCTCTGACATTACCATTCATCTAGCCTAACTTTAAGGTGCATCCTACAGAATGCTCTGCTGGAATCATATTCGTCAATTAGGAAGAGAGGTGGAGACAATGCGTGCGAGATAGGCCTAAAGATAATGTGTGTGTGGGAGACACGTAGGCAGGTATATGTATAGAGAAAGGTCGATGGGGACAGTGCGTGCGTATGCGTGTGAGAGGAAGAGTGCTTGTGACAAAGGTTAGTGAAAGCAGTCGTAAATGGTTGCGAGAGAGAGGGAGGGTGATATCGGGAGAGAGTGTGTGAGCATGTGTGACACACCCCCGATGGATATACACTGTGTGCGCGTATGTGTGAGAGAGAAAGTTAGCACGTGTGTGAGGAGGGGCCTATGGAGAGTGAATCTACACGTAAAAGACTGATGTACACATTGATTAATAAAATAATTTGTATCCAAATATTAGGATGGGATCATGATATTTGCAATTCGCCTAAGGAACGGTCATTGATCCATCAGACATCCATATTCTATCGAATTTGAGCATGTCTATGTTATTATTCGACATAATTGATCCATAGAGTTAGTATTTTGAAGTTCAGGCAATGCATCACTTTAGTAATTCGAATATAAACGTGAGTATAATTCATATTGTGTGTGTAAAGCACATTATACATACAAAAGTTACACAATGAACATTCTAAATAGCTAGCTAGGAACTAGCATACATTTGAATTCAACTTAAGGTGGTTTAAAAAAAATTCAAATTCAACATGAAGTCCATTCAATTATTTGAATTCGTGGTCGTGGCATTTCTAAATCATACCTAAATTAAGGGGGCACCAATATTTGCTATGCTTTTGTGCATAATAGCATATATAGTTGTGTTCAAAATAGATTCAAATTTACCTCCTACATTCCAAAATAATGGTAGTTATAGGATTTTCAAGAGTCAAAATTTCAAAAAGAAGCGCATAATTTAATGAGGTTTTCAAACATACAAGGTCAAATTTAACGTTGTCTATTTAGGTCAATCCTGAAAGTTCAAGAGTACTCTAAACGTGAATGCGTCTGTTTCAAAATTTTGAACGAAGCGCCAAAAGAGCCTCTACCCACCTGAAACCGCGTGAGACCAATGTTTGGTACAAGGAAATTACTTTTATAACTCTGACCCGTGAAACCTACCCGCCCGACGTCCACAGGTCTAAACCGGGGTAGGTTTGTAACTTCATCTTAACGCCACGCAACCGCCTCCGAAAAACATTCATACACTGTGGCCGCCTAAACACACATGCGCTCGAACAAAATCGCTCCCGCCCACTATTTGGGACACCTGGGATTACCGTCCTACCCCCGACCCACAGTAGGTCCGAAATTTAAGAGGGGGGCAAAGTTTGTACTTCCCCAAATTTCAAACAGGCGCGTCCCAGACCGAAACATAGCTCCCCCCACCCCCGCCCCCCATCCGATTCCCCATTCATACTCCATGGGCGCCAAAAGTACCTCTCCACCAACCGCGAAACCCCACCGTCCTCCGTCCGCAACCCCATCCCACCCATCAACCGCCGCCCTCCTCCATCACGCCGGAGCCGATACCCCGACGTCGTCGTCCACCGCAACCGCAACGCCCTCCACGGCTAGTAGTTGAAGACGAGGCCGAGCTGCCTCCAGGACGCCGACATGCGCCGTACCCGAGCCAGTTCAACCATGCCGTCCTGCGCCTCACCGCTGCCGCTCCAACGTCGCCACCGTCCACCGCATCGGAGTTGTTCCCGCTTCGCCGTCCATCGCCGCCTCAGATCTGCTTCCACTCCGCCGACAGACGACCACCACAACACGGTCAACAATTTGGCCATGGGTTCATCCAAGGCTCCACCGTCCTCCACAACATCGGTTCCCCCGGTAAAACCAAGAAGATAGCCGCAAAATCAGGAGGACACAGCACTGCAACCGGAACTGGTACTCCTCTTCCCTTATTCGTGCAAATCTTACGTGTCTGCTTGCATGATATTCATCCCACAGAAGACACTAGTTGACCGCTTCTTACTACAGCTTCTTGCTGATACTAGATGTTCCTAGTAACTCGCGAAGGCACAAGGTGTAACACCCCTTGTAATTAGCCACAGTGATCACCCTTAGTTGATGCCATGTCAGCAAGTTTAACAGTGCCTAATCATCATTTGCATCATATTGCATTTCAACTCCTAATTCAAACTTCAAGTTAATTTAAAGTGGAAAATAAAAGTTGTTCAAATTTGAAAACTAAAATGTTCATAAAATTGTAATCAATATTTACTAAATTAGATAAGTAACTCTAACAGCAACAAAACGGAAGTATTTATTCCATTATATTTAATCTACAATTAATATGAAATCCATTTGCCTCCAAACCATTTTAAAACAGTGGTAAATAATGCATAGTATTTATTTTGGCAAGTATCATATTTTGCAGAAGTCATTTGAAACAAAAACAAAGGACAAAACAGAAAAGAAAACAAAAAACAGAAAAACAAAAATAAGAAAAGGAAAAGGCCCACTGTGGCTGGGCTCTAGTCTACAGGGCGGTCCAGCCCAACTCTCCACCTCGTCTCCCTCCTCTGTTCATCCCACGCTCACTGTCGCCTCCACCGTGCACGCGCACGCGCACTCGCCCGAGCCCGGCCCACCTTCTCTCTTGATCGACAAAACAGAAGTATTTATTCCATTATATTTAATCTACAATTAATATGAAATCCATTTGCCTCCAAACCATTTTAAAATAGTGGTAAATATTGCATAGTATTTATTTTGGCAAGTATCATATTTTGCAAAAGTCATTTGAAATAAAAACAAAGGACAAAACAGAAAAGAAAATAGAAAATAGAAAAACAAAAATAAGAAAAGGAAAAGGCCCACTGTGGCTGGGCTCTAGTCTACAGGGCGGTCCAGCCCAACTCCCCACCTCGTCTCCCTCCTCTGTTCATCCCGCGCTCGCTGTCGCCTTCACCGCGCACGCGCACGTGCACTCGCCCGAGCCCGGCCCCCCTTCTCTCTTGATCGACAGCGCGCCGGCGCCCGCCCGTCGAGGATAAAGCCGCAGCTCCCGCGCCCCCTGGCTCCCCTCTTTCCCCCATCTCCACCTCTCCCTCTCTGTCGTTCTGGAGGAAGGACCGGCGCGCCCTCCACCGTCCACCGCGCGCCACCACAGCCATCGATCTCCCCTCAACACTCCGCCCTGACCAGGAGCTCCGGGACGCTCCTCCGCTTCTTCTTCGCCAACCAGCACAAGCCGGGACGCCACATCGACGCCGCCCTCGCTGATCCCCTTCGTCGAGGTCCGCCTCTATGTCGCCGTCGATCCGCGCCACCGCGACCTCCCCGGCCTCCCCGAGCTGCTCCTCGACCCCTACTGTGAGCCGCCGCGCCGGTTGCGCTCCTTCCCTCCCTTCCTAATCGCCTCTAGACGCCCGAGCCACCGTAGACGAACCTCACCACTGCCGCTTGCCTTGCCATCGCAGCCACTGGCCTCCGAGCTCACGCCCGAGCAGTGCCCCGAGTTCCCGGGCCTCACCAGAACTCAACGCGACCCACAGCTCCCCTCCTAATGCCCCCTAGCCCCGGGTTCGAGTTCGCCCGACTACGGCCATCCGCCGACGAGGTCGCTGCCATCGCTACGCGCCGTCCCCAGCCGCGCCACCACCACCAATGGACGCGCCGCACTGCGGCCGATCCAACGTGCCCGGCCACGCCCAAAACCGTGCAGCACAGCAGGTTTCCGAGCTCGCCGGAGTTCCACCACCGCTCGGGGCTCGCCGGAGCACTCCGGTGGCCGGCGCTGACCTGGCCCCGGTGGGCCCGCCCCTATGCCACTGACCGATGGGCCCCGGGCCCCCTGTTGACCAGTTGACCAACTCAACTGTGCTGACTAGGCAGGCCCCAGTCAATGACATACGGGCCCCACCCCTTTCAGCGTTTTTAAAATAAATAAAATCTGTTAATTAGTTAATTAGTTAATTAAATCACTAATTAGCCACTGACTAGTAGGGCCCACCTTCTAATTAAGTTAATTAGTTTGAATTAACCCTGTTAGTTAGTTACAGAGGCTGACATGTGGGTCCCAGTGGGACCCACCTGTCAGGTTTGACTCTGGTCAACCAGAGTTGACTGTTGATGTCATCTTTTCATCAAGCTGACATCACCTTTTACTGTTTTGGATAATTCAAATTTAAATAAATAAATAAATCCAGAAAATGATTAAAACTTTAGAAAATCAAATCTCTTAAACCGTAACTCGGATGAAAATAATTTATATATGTAAAATGATCAGAAAAATATGAGGATTCTAAATATGTAATCAAAATGCCTGTCCAACACTCCTAGCTAGGTGAACATGCAACTTTTTGCCTGTTTCAGATAAATGAATAGTGCCTGGCTTTTATAAAATAAATCCAAACAAATTCCTAAAATAACTAAATGACTTAGACATGTCTTTAGGCAACCCTGCACTGCACGTTAGCATAGCCTGCTCTATGTTATATATGTTTGCCACGTATTTATTTGTTGGGATAATTGGTTTTATGCCCCTAGTTGTGTCCCACTTGACAGGATTGCCCCTAATTTTCAAAAGCCAGCGGTTCTGTCCAACCCACTTTGGTCGTCTTGTGCTTTTGCCCTTTGACTGTTTGACCGTCACTTTGAAAACTTCATAACTAATTCATACTAAATCAGAAAAATGCAAATAAGATACCAAAATGTTTGGGAAAACATCACCTACATGTCAATGTCATTTGCATTCATGACAAAAGTGTTAGAAAGTGCCCATCCGAGTTTTAGCTCTTATCATACCACCATGAACAGTAAAATCTTAAAAAGTTTAAAAAATTCCAAAAAAATTGGTGTCAAAGAATGACAAATGTTTTAAGTGCTTGCCAAGTTTCATCAGGGAATGACATTTGTGGAAGTCATGGCAAAAAAAAACAATCAACACTCCAAAATAGATTCTTTTTTTTGCCACGACTTCCACGAATGTCATTCCCTGATAAAACATGGCAAGCACTTAAAACATTTGTCATTCTTTGCCACCAAATTTATTTTTGATTTTTTTTAGATTTTGCTGTTCATGGTGGTATGATAAGAGCTAAAACTCGGATGGGCACTTTCCAACACTTTTGTCATGAATGCAAATGACATTGACATGTGGGTGATGTTTTCCCAAACATTTTGGTATCTTATTTGCATTTTTCTGATTTAGTATGAATTAGTTATGAAGTTTTCAAAGTGATGGTCAAACGGTCAAAGGGCAAAAGCACAAGACGACCAAAGTGGGTTGGACAGAACCGCTGGCTTTTGAAAATTAGGGGCAATCCTGTCGAGTGGGACACAACTAGAGGCATAAAACCAATTATCCCTTATTTGTTTCCTCCCCCTCTTCTCTCTCGGTAGACCCTGACACCGACACAGTTCCCGAGACTGGCGCAGCTCAGGAGCCCGACGACACCATTGACGACCTTGCCTTTGCCGCCGAGCAACCAGGCAAGCACCCCCCCTTGAGCATACCGATATCGCCTATTCTTTCTCTCTCATGCTTGCATTAGAAATTGCTGCTGCTACTGTTTAACCTATTCTGATGCATAGCCTGTTTATTGTAACCTGCTATTGAAACCGTACCTGCTTATCCTAAACTGTCTAGTATAGACTGGGTAGAGACCTATCAGCGACCCCACTTGTCCCGATTGCCCCGTTGGATTATCAGAAGACATGACAACCAGGCCCCGGCGCCACACATCACCCCTTTAGTTGTTATGACACTGCAGCGTTACTATCGAGTGCCGAGGGTGATACCTCGTGTAGCACTTCTGATGTTAACTCTGTAGAGTAGCTATTCAGTCATGGTCATCGAGGGTGATTCATCCTTCCCCACTTCCGATAACGACGCTGTCGTGCAACACCTCAAGTGTGAACCCATCGAGGGTGATTCCTCCGAGTTCACCTTGATGGATACATCGAGTAGGAATCCATCGAGGGTGATACCTCGGATTCCCTTGATGTTATGGACACACGGATAATTGGACTTTACACTGTTACTTGGAGGGTGGGTCGACCCTGAGGGATACCCGCGAGTGATATGGAGACGGGTTGACCTGGATGGTGCCTGAGTGATGAATACGAGGCGAAGCCGGGCATTCTTAGCCCTAGCAGGAAGTCCTCGAGACGGGGCATCGGGGTCACATCGATCATGAGTCTCTGCTTGTTACCGCACTACCATTACACTAACGATTTGGATATGTGATCTGAGTGGGCCTCTGGCCTGATAGCACTAACCATCACGCGGGAATAAATATGGGTACTCTGCATCGTGGTATCAGCCGACAGCTCTATCAGACGTCCAATTCAGCATTGTGGCCGGGTCGGATCGTGCCGTTGGCGCTGGTATCCACCCTGCTCGCAACGATCCGGAGTGCACAGGGCGATGGCCCAAGACCCCTGAGCGCTTAGGATGTAGACCGGCGGGGACCTCTCTGCTGAGCTCTAGGTAGGGCTGCGGTGTGTCGTTTGGCCGAGGCCGGGCATGCCCCGGAAAAGTGTGTCTGGCCGAAGTTAAGCGAGCGTGGTGGGTAAGTTGGTGCACCCCTGCAGGGAAGAACTAATCTATGCATAGCCGGATCCTCGGTAACGGACGCTCGGAGTTGTATCCCGATCGATACAACTAGAACATATTGATGAGATGAGATATGGATATTATGGCTCTGGGATTACTTTCTCGCAGGGAGTCGAGAAAGGGTCTCTGGCCGAGGTTGATGACAGTATGGCTCTGGGATTGCTTTCTCGCAGGGAGTCGAGAAAGGATCTCTGGGTGAGGTTGAGACTTAATGATACTACTATTCTATACTGTACTAATCTACACTCTTCTAATGCTGCAAGAATGTTGAAGATGCTAGTCTTCGGTAGGACTAGGCTTTCCCCTCTATTCTGGCATTTCTGTAGCCCAGTCCACATATACAACCTTCCTTTGATAATGTTGCATATGTAGTGTAGATCCTTGCTTACTGAGTACTTCGGATGAGTACTCACGGTTGCTTTGCTTTCTTTTCCCCCATATCCTTTTGATGCAACCAGATGACGGAGCCCCTGAGATAGCTGCCCCCGCCGACGATCACTACTACTACCCCGAGGGTGGATACTACTACGAGCTTGCCGACGACTAGGAGTAGGTTCGGAGGGTCCCAGGCAGGAGGCCTGCGCCTTTCGATTGTAGTGTTTTCTTTTGCCCCGCCTTCTAAGGGCCTATCTGTGTTTTCTTTTATATCTGTACTCAGATATCTGATGCTTCCGCTGACGCTTGTATGCGAGCTTATGTATTCGAGTCCTCGAGGCCCCTGGCTTGTAATATAAAGCTTGCATGACTTTATTTATGTTTAGAGTTGTGTTGTGATATCTTCCCGTGAGTCCTTAGGCTTGATCGTGTGCATTTGCGTGTATGATTAGTGCACGATTGAGCCAGGGGCGTCACACAAGGTTTCTCCTCATATACTATTTCACCTTAGCTAGAGGTCCATCGTCCCCCTGGATTTTAATTCCTGGTAAGTTGATTCCGAATTAAAGGAAGCACCACCCGCGGAGGTGCTAGTCCGCCTGTTACACCGGGGAAGCAGCGCCTCGATGTCTATCTTAGGGGTGTGTGGGGCCTAGGAGCTGCTGGCGCCCGATCTGGAGGTCGACCGGGCTTAAAGGGATGGCCCAGGGGCGCTGCCAAGCATGGCGGTGGTGTGAGGTCGAGGGGAGGGCGGGGCAGCGGAGGCAGGGGTCTGGGCCAGTGGTCGCTGGCGGTTCGAGAAAGATCATCAACAGTGACTGGCGGGAGGTAGACGAAGGCCATCTGCCCGTTCCCTGTAGATCGGACGGTTCAGAAAAAAAATCGACTAACCTATTTATTTTCAGTCGACTGTTATTTTGATAGGACCACATGTGGTGGTGTGCTAGAGGAGTACCTGCATTTCCCAGCCATCCCTGTGCTCATATTACAAAATCATACGGAGTAGAGACTAATTTCGTTTGCCATGCAATGTTGTAGAGCCATCATATGTCTCCTGTCGTTTATTTTTCAGCCACCTGCTATCTGCTACTTTTACAGTGCACTAGTTCTGCACACAGTTCACCCATACTCTCACTATTGTTTTTTTATGCATGGGTATTTCAGCCTCTTCCAAACTGTTGATAAAAACACGAAAGAAAAGAGAGAAGTCGCTCCAGCTTTGTACGCAGGTAGGCAAGACCCGCTTCAGCACTTTAAAGGGTGCAGTGTCAGCAGATGGAGACGGTAAATGTAGCTCTGGAGTTGATGATCTCGCTCGCCATGAACCACCATCCCAGGTTCTTGCTTTAACTTCACGGTGTCATATGTGGTTGCATGTTGCATATGGTGTCTATCTTGTATTCGAAAGGCCGAAGTCGGTCTTTATTAAGATAAGGAAAGATATTTTTTACATGAACCACCATCCCGGGAGCACCAGAAGCCAAATAGCTAGTCAGGGCACTGGCCGAGCCAGTGACAAGCCCAGAACAGACAGGCATCACCTGCAAGCCAACTAAAAAGCCACGGTGGTGGTGAAGTAGCCCGCCTCCCACCAGGCTCTCAGGTCCTCGATCATCAAGCTCACCACTCCAGCCGGGTGTCTAGCTTGTATTGCTTCCAATTTGGTTAAATTGCATCTGTTTAGCTTACACATTATACTTTTGAATATGACACGCCTTCCTGTTTTTGGAACATACTACTACATCTGTCTATTAACCATGTTCTTACATCAAACTAATGTTCTTGTGTATCCCTCATCAATCACTTATGATGAGACAGTCAGGCCCGTGGATTACTGTGACAAAAGATCCTCTTTTAGAGAATGCAGTGTTAGCCTTCCCACATGATTCTCAAGAGACAGCAAGGCTAGATGAAGATAGTCAACATAGCTCTGTAGTTGATGACCACATTACCCCTACACCACCATCGCAGGTGCTTGCTCTAACTTGGCAATGTGATATGTGGTTGCA
The DNA here is from genome assembly GCA_011799875.1 of Thinopyrum elongatum. Lineage (NCBI taxonomy): Eukaryota > Viridiplantae > Streptophyta > Magnoliopsida > Poales > Poaceae > Thinopyrum > Thinopyrum elongatum. Next base: position 116,346,342 of record CM022301.1, on the reverse strand, counting down.
TGTTGCATATGGTGTCTAGATTGTAATTCTTCCAATCTGGTTAAATTGCATGTGCTATTTTGCTTAGTTTATACATTATACCTGTTAATGTGACATGCCTTCCTATTTTTGGTACATAGTACATCTGTCTATTAAGCATGTCCTTACATAAAACTACTGGCTTTTTGTATCCCGCATCAATCAATTATGACGAGACACCTTTAGTATATGCAGTGTGATATTGGTTGCATCTTTCATATGATTTATAGCATGCAATGCTTCTAATTTGTTGAAAGGGCCATTTATGATGGGACACTTTTAACTTGGCAGAGTCATATTGGTTGCATCTTTCATGTGGTGTCTAGCTTGCATTGCTTCTAATTTGTTGAAATGGCTTCTGGTTAGTTTACACAAATAGTTGTGAATATGCCATGGCGTCCTGTTTTTCGTACATATTCCATCCTCGTATCATGTGTTTGCCTTACATCAAAGTAGTGACTGTCAGTATCATGCATGAATGAGTTCTGAAGAGTGAATTTTATTGCTTTTTCTTGTCGGTTTTACTTGACAATGCAAAATCAATAAAGCGGAAGGAAATTAGCAAGGCGGTGTATAATGGTGCTCCTTCCAACCAACTGAAATGGAGGGCCTCTACAGATTCTACTCCGCCACCCCCCAACAAGATTTGGAAGACAACACATGCATAGACACTCAACGTAGCTGTGTTGATGATGAGCACGTCTCCCCTAGTCCACCATCATAGGTGCTCCCTCTAACTTGGCACTGTTATATGTGGTTGCATGTTATGTATGATGTCTAGCTTGTATTGCTTCTAATTTGTTGAATTCCATCTGCTTACTTTACACATTATACTTGTGAATAAGACACGTGTTCCTATTTCTAGAACATACAATATCTGTCTATCACACCATGTTCTTACATTAAAGTACTACTGTTGTGTAACCTGCAACAATCATTTATCATAAGACACGTTTAACTTGGGAGTGTGATATAGGTTACATCTCGCATTCTTTTCTAGCTTGTACTACTTCTAATTTGTTGAAATGGCACTTATGATGAGACAGTTTTAACTTGGTAGAGTGATATTCGTTGCATCTTTCATATGGTGTCTAGGTTTCATTGCTTCTAATTTGTTGAAATGCCTTTTGCTTACTTTACACATCATAGCTGTGAATATGCAATGCTGTCCTTTTTTCTTACACATTCAATCGTCCTATCATGCGGTCGCCTTATATTAAAGTAGCGCTCGTCAGCATCCTGCATCAATGAGTTCTGAAAAGCGAATTTTTATTCATTTTTCTTGTGGGTTTAACTTGACAAGGCAATAAAATTAAGTAAGAGGAAGGAAAAAATTAAGGCAGGGACTGATGGCGGTCTTCTGGCGAAACCGGCATCCCAGGTGCTTTCTCTAGCTTGGTAGTGTGATACTGTCTTGCATGTTGCATATAGTGTCTAGCTTGTATTGCTTGTAATTTGATTAAATTACTTATGCTTAGTTTACACAAATAGTTGTGAATATGCCATGCCGTCCTGTTTTTCGTACATATTTCATCCTCGTATCATGTGTTTGCCTTGCATCAAAGTAGTGATTGTCAGTATCATGCATGAATGAGTTCTGAAGAGTGAATTTTATTGCTTTTTCTTATCGGTTTTACTTGACAATGCAAAATCAATAAAGCGGAAGGAAATTAGTAAGGCAGTGTATAATGGTGCTCCTTCCAACCAACTGAAATGGAGGGCCTCTACAGATTCTACTCCGCCACCCCCCCCCCCCCCCCCAAACAAGATGTGGAAGACAACACATGCATAGGCACTCAACGTAGCTGTGTTGATGATGAGCACGTCTCCCCTAGTCCACCATCACAGGTGCTCCCTCTAACTTGGCACTATTATATGTGGTTGCATGTTATGTATGATGTCTAGCTTGTATTACTTCTAATTTTGTTGAATTCCATCTGCTTACTTTACACATTATACTTGTGAATAAGACACATGTTCCTATTTCTAGAACATACAATATCTGTCTATCACACCATGTTCTTACATCAAAGTACTACTATTGTGGAACCTGCAACAATCACTTATCATAAGACACGTTTAACTTGGGAGTCTGATATAGGTTACATCTCACATTATTTTCTAGCTTGTACTACTAATTTGTTGAAATGGCACTAATGATGAGACAGTTTTAACTTGGTAGAGTGATATTTGTTGCATCTTACATATGGTGTCTAGCTTTCATTGCTTATAATTTGTTGAAACGCCTTCTGCATAGTTTACACATCATAGCTGTGAATATGCAATGCTATGAATATGCAATGGCACTAATGACGAGAGACCTTTGACCTGGTAGTGTGATGTTGTTTGCATCTTGCATATGATTTATTTCTTGTACTACTTCACATTTGTTTAAATGCCAGTTATGATGAGACACTGTTAACTTGGCAGAGTGATATTTGTAGCATCTTTCATATGGCATCCTTCTGCTTACACTACTGCAGGATGCTGCTCACGTGACACTACAATTAGAGAACCTTCGACAAAACTGTGTGCGATGCCTTAATCGCAAACGGTGATGTAAAAAAACGTCAAAAAAGGTGCAAAACATTTGCGATGGCGGATACATCAAACACGGTTCAGATTTTAGTTGCGTGTGCGATGCTAGGCATACGGTTCAGTCCAATGAACTGTTTGCGATGAGGCAGAACAACATAAATGGGCAGCCAGATGAAGGCGTGTGCGATATACGGCATACAGCTCACTCAGATGAACTGTTTGTGATTAGGCAACAAAAAAAGGGTCAGCCATATCAAGATGTGTGCGATATATGGCATACGGTTCACTCGCATGAACTGTTTGCTTTGAGACAAGAGAACAGAAATGGTTCAATTTAACAAGATGTGTGTGATACGCGGCAAACAGGTTTGTAATTAGAAATGTGTGCGAAGACCGATAATAATACAGACGATTGTTGCTAATAAGCCGTGTGTGTTGTGGGCAAATGCTTGCTGGTATACAATTGTCAGCGATTGATGAAATCATCACCGACGGGTTCCCTAGTACGGTCCGTGTGCGATGTCATTGCACACAGAACAACAGCATATGTACTTATAACTTATAAGGACTTGATTCCATAAACAGATTGAACATCCAATTACATAGGTGGCTAGTACACACATGACCTTTGCACACACCAAAGTATGTTCCAAAATGCCAAGAAAACTCAAATAATGTATAAAAAGGCAAAATGAACCCTGAATAATTTCATATTTTTAGGACGACGATCCTATAGTTGCATGTTGCCTCTGTAAAATAAATCAAGGCGGGAAGAGACATCGTATGTTGTTTCGCACACATAGGTGGCAAGTTCCCTCTCAGAACCATGAGCCTTTTTGAGAGAAGCTCTGGTTTGTAAGAAGTTTATACCAAAACTTGTCCCAAATTGGACTAATTTTTTACCACAGCATGTTGGTGCCATGTCATAACACCATGCCAAGTTTCATGATTTTGAGGCGAGTTTTGGATTTACAGTAATTTTAAAACCAGGTTTCTCAATGTTTACTGTCGAGTCGGCACCGCCCTGGATAGGCTTTTTCCTCGTGGGCCCCAAATGGCAAATCCAAATCTGTCACTACCATGCCGCTTTTCTTATTAAGAATTACAGCCCATTTGGTGTGCTAGCTGAAAATAAGTTTGTGGGTGCTGGTGGGCGCTAAGAACTTGTGGGTTCTGTAATGAACAAAGATCTCAAGGATCCCGCGAGAGTGATGTGTTGGGGAACGTAGCAGAATTTTAAAATTTTCTACGCATCACCAAGATCAATCTATGGAGTCATCTAGCAACGAGTGAGAGGGGAGTGTATCTACATACCCTTGTTGATCGCGAGCGGAAGCGTTCAAGAGAACGGGGTTGATGGAGTCGTACTCGTCGTGATCCAAATCACCGATGACCGAGCGCCGAACGGACGGCACCTCCGCGTTCAACACACGTACGGAGCAGAGACGTCTCCTCCTTCTTGATCTAGCAAGGGGGGAGGAGAGGTTGATGGAGATCCAGCAGCACGACGGTGTGGTGGTGGAAGCAGCGGGATTTCAGCAGGGCTTCGCCAAGCGCTACTGGAGGAGGAAGAGGTGTCACGGGAGGGAGAGGGAGGCGCCAGGGGCTGAGCTGTTTCTCCCATGCACCTCCCCACTATATATAGGGGTGGAGGGGGCTGGTTTCTTGCCCTCCAAGTCCATTGGGGCGTTGGCAAAGGTGGAAGGAAAGAAATCCCATCCTTTCCCTTCCCCACCGATTGTTATCCCCCTTTTTTAGGGATCTTGATCTTATCCCTTCGGGATATGATCTTATTCCTTCTAAGGGGGAATCTTGGTGCGCCTTGACTAGGGGCGTGGGGCCTTGCCCCCACTACCCACGTTCATGTGGGTCCCCCCATGCAGGTGGGCCCCACTCCGGAACCTTCTAGAACCTTCTCGGTACAATACCGAAAAATCCCGAACATTTTCCGGTGGCCAAAATAGGACTTCCCATATATAAATCTTTACCTCCGGACCATTCCGGAACTCCTCGTGACGTCCAGGATCTCATCCGAGACTCCGAACAACCTTCGGGTTACCGCATACTAATATCTCTATAACCCTAGCGTCACCGAACCTTAAGTGTGTAGACCCTACGGGTTCGGGAGACACGCAGACATGACCGAGACGACTCTCCGGTCAATAACCAACAGCGGGATCTGGATACCCATGTTGGCTCCCACATGCTCCTCGATGATCTCATCGGATGAACCACGATGTCGAGGATTCAATCAATCCCGTACGCAATTCCCTTTGTCTATCGGTACGATACTTGCACGAGATTCGATCGTCGGTATCTCGATACCTTGTTCAATCTCGTTACCGGCAAGTCTCTTTACTCGTTTCCGTAACACATCATCCCGTGAACAACTCCTTGATCACATTGAGCTCATTATGATGATGTCCTACCGAGTGGGCCCAGAGGTACCTCTCCGTTACATGGAGTGACAAATCCCAGTCTCGATTCGTGCCAACCCAACAGATACTTTCGGAGATACCCGTAGTGCACCTTTATAGCCACCCAGTTACGTTGTGACGTTTGGTGCACCCAAAGCACTCCTACGGCATCCGGGAGTTGCACAATCTCATGGTCTAAGGAAAAGTTACTTGACATTGGAAAAGCTTTAGCAAACGAACTACACGATCTAGTGCTAGGCTTAGGATTGGGTCTTGTCCATCACATCATTCTCCTAATGATGTGATCCCGTTATCAATGACATCCAATGTCCATGGTCAGGAAACCGTAACCATCTATTGATCAACGAGCTAGTCAACTAGAGGCTTACTAGGGACATGTTGTGGTCTATGTATTCACACATGTATTACGATTTCCGGATAACACAATTATAGCATGAATAACAGACAATTATCATGAACAAGGAAATATAATAATAACCATTTTATTATTGCCTCTAGGGCATATTTCCAACAGTCTCCCACTTGCACTAGAGTCAATAATCTAGTTACATTGTGATGAATCGAACACACATAGAGTACTGGTGTTGATCATGTTTTGCTCGTGAAAGAGGTTTAGTCAACGGATCTGCTACATTCAAATCCGTGTGCACTTTACAAATATCTATGTCTCCATCTTGAACATGTTCACGTATGGAGTTGAAGCGACGCTTGATATGCCTGGTCCTTTTGTGAAACCTGGGCTCCTTGGCAAGGGCAATAGCTCCAGTGTTGTCACAGAAGAGAGCCATTGGACCCGACGCATTTGGAATGACTCCTAGGTCGGTGATGAACTCCTTCATCCATACTGCTTCGTGTGCTGCCTCCGAGGCTGCTATGTACTCCGCTTCGCATGTAGAACCCGCCACGACACTTTGCTTGCAACTGCACCAGCTTACCGCTCCACCATTCAAAATATACACGTATCCGGTTTGTGACTTGGAGTCATCCGGATCTGTGTCGAAGCCAGCGTCGACGTAACCCTTTACGACGAGCTCTTCGTCACCTCCATATACGAGAAACATATCCTTAGTCCTTTTCAGGTACTTCAGGATGTTCTTGACCGCTGTCCAGTGTTCCTTGCCGGGATTACTTTGGTACCTACCTACCAAACTTACAGCAAGGTTTACATCAGGTCTGGTACACAGCATGGCATACATAATAGACCCTATGGCTGAGGCATAGGGGATGACACTCATCTGTTCTATATCTTTTGCCGTGGTCGGGCATTGAGCCGAGCTCAATTTCACACCTTGCAATACAGGCAAGAACCCCTTCTTGGACTGATCCATATTGAACTTCTTCAATATCTTATCAAGGTATGTGCTTTGCGAAAGACCTATGAGGCGTCTCGATCTATCTCTATAGATCTTGATGCCTAATATATAAGCAGCTTCTCCAAGGTCCTTCATTGAAAAACACTTATTCAAGTAGGCCTTTATACTTTCCAAGAATTCTATATCATTTCCCATCAGCAGTATGTCATCCACATATAATATGAGAAATGCTACAGCGCTCCCACTCACTTTCTTGTAAACACAGGCTTCTCCATAAGTCTGTGTGAACCCAAACGCTTTGATCATCTCGTCAAAGCGAATGTTCCAACTCCGAGATGCTTGCACCAGCCCATAGATTGAGCGCTGGAGCTTGCATACCTTGTCAGCATTCTCAGGGTCGACAAAACCTTCCGGTTGTATCATATACAACTCTTCCTTAAGAAAACCATTAAGGAATGCCGTTTTGACGTCCATTTGCCATATCTCATAATCATAGTATGCGGCAATTGCTAACATGATTCTGACGGATTTCAGCTTCGCTACGGGTGAGAAAGTCTCATCGTAGTCAACCCCTTGAACTTGTCGATAACCCTTAGCGACAAGCCGAGCCTTATAGATGGTCACATTACCATCCGCGTCAGTCTTCTTCTAAAAGATCCATTTATTTTCTATGGCTTGCCGATCATCGGGCAAGTCAGTCAAAGTCCATACTTCGTTTTCATACATGGATCCTATCTCGGATTTCATGGCTTCAAGCCATTTGTCGGAATCCGGGCCCGCCATCGCTTCTTCATAGTTCGAAGGTTCACTGTTGTCTAACAACATGATTTCCAGGACAGGATTGCCATACCACTCTGGTGCGGAACGTGTCCTCGTGGACCTTCAAAGTTCAGTGGTAGCTTGATCATGATCATTATCAATAACTTCCTCTCTAGCCGGTGTAGGCTCCACAGAAACATTTTCCTGTGCTGCGCTACTCTCCGGTTCGAGGGTCATCTCATCAAGCTCCACTTTCCTCCCACTTACTTCTTTCGAGAGAAACTCTTTCTCTAGAAAGGATCCATTCCTGGCAACAAAGATCTTGCCCTCGGATCTTAGGTAGAAGGTATACCCAATAGTTTCCTTAGGGTATCCTATGAATACGCATTTTTCCGACTTGGGTTCGAGCTTCTCTGGTTGAAGTTTCTTCACATAAGCATCGCATCCCCAAACTTTCAGAAACGACAGCTTCGGTTTCTTCCCAAACCATAATTCATACGGTGTCGTCTCAACGGATTTTGACAGTGCCCTATTTAAAGTGAATGCGGCAGTCTCTAAAGCATAACCCCAAAAGGATAGCGGTAAATCGGTAAGAGACATCATAGATCGCACCATATCCAATAGAGTGCGATTACGACGTTCGGACACACCATTACGCTGAGGTGTTCCAGGCGGCGTGAGTTGTGAAACAATTCCACATTTCCTTAAGTGCGTGCCAAATTCATGACTCAAATATTCTCCTCCACGATCTGATCGTAAGAACTTTATTTTCTTGTCACGTTGATTCTCAACCTCACTCTGAAATTCCTTGAACTTTTCAAAGGTTTCAGACTTGTGCTTCATCAAGTAGACATACCCATATCTACTCAAATCATCGGTGAGGGTGAGAACATAACGATAACCACCGCGAGCCTCAACACTCATTGGACCACACACATCAGTATGTATGATCTCCAATAAGTTGGTTGCTCGCTCCATTGTTCCGGAGAACGGAGTCTTGGTCATCTTGCCCAAGAGGCATGGTTCGCATCTGTCAAATGATTCATAATCAAGAGACTCCAAAAGTCCATCTGCATGGAGTTTCTTCATGCGTTTAACACCGATATGACCAAGGCGGCAGTGCCACAAGTATGTGGGACTATCGTTATCAACCTTGCATTTCTTGGCATTCACATTATAAACATGTGTAACATCACGTTCGAGATTCAAAAAAAATAAACCATTCACCAGCGGGGCATGACCATAAAACATATCTCTCATATAAATAGAACAACCATTATTCTCAGATTTAAATGAGTAGCCATCTCGCATTAAGCGAGATCCAGATACAATGTTCATGCTCAAAGCTGGTACTAAATAACAATTATTGAGGTTTAAAACTAATCCCGTAGGTAGATGCAGAGGTAGCGTGCCGACGGCGATCATATCGACCTTGGAACCATTCCCGACGCGCATCGTCACCTCGTCCTTTGCCAGTCTACGCTGATTCCGCAGTTCCTGCTTTGAGTTACAAATATGAGCAACCGCACCGGTATCAAATACCCAGGAACTACTACGAGTGCTAGTAAGGTACACATCAATTACATGTATATCATATATACCTTTGGTATTGCCGGCCTTCTTGTCCGCCAAGTACTTGGGGCAGTTTCGCTTCCAGTGACCGTTTCCCTTGCAATAAAAGCACTCAGTCTCAGGCTTGGGTCTATTCTTCGACTTCTTCCCGGCAGCTGGCTTACCGGGCGCGGCAACTCCCTTGCCGTCCTTCTTGAAGTTCTTCTTACCCTTGCCCTTCTTGAACTTAGTGGTTTTATTCACCATCAACACTTGATGTTCCTTTCTGATCTCTGCCTCCGCTGACTTCAGCATCGCATATACCTCAGGAATGGTCTTTTCCATCCCCTGCATGTTGAAGTTCATCACGAAGCTCTTGTAGCTAGGTGGAAGCGACTGAAGGATTCTGTCAACGACCGCGTCATCCGGGAGATTAACTCCCAGCTGAGACAAGCGGCTGTGCAACCCAGACATTTTGAGTATGTGCTCGCTGACAGAACTATTTTCCTCCATCTTACAGCTGTAGAACTTATCGAAGACTTCATATCTCTCGATCCGGGCATGAGCTTGGAAAACCATTTTCTGCTCTTCGAACATCTCATATGCTCCGTGATGCTCAAAACGCTTTTGGAGCCCCGGTTCTAAGCTGAAGAGCATGCCGCACTGAACGAAGGAGTAATCATCGGTGCGTGTCTGCCAAACGTTCAAATCGTCTGGCAGTGCTGGGAGAGCAGGTGGGTCACCTAACAGTGCTTCAAGGACATATGATTTCTTGGCAGCTATGAGGATAATCCTCAGGTTACGGACCCAGTCCGCATAGTTGCTACCATCGTCTTTCAGCTTGTTTTTCTCTAGGAACGCGTTGAAGTTGAGGGTAACATTAGCGTTGGCCATTTGATCTACAAGATAGATATGTAACATTTAGACTAAGTTCATGACAATTAAGTTCATCTAATCAAATTATGTAATGAACTCCCACTCAGATAGACATCCCTCTCGTCATCTAAGTGATTACATGATCCGAATCGACTAGGCCGTGTACGATCATCACGTGAGACGGACTAGTCATCAACGGTGAACATCCCCATGTTGATCGTATCTTCTATACGACTCATGCTCGACCTTTCGGTCTCTTGTGTTCCGAGGCCATGTCTGTACATGCTAGGCTCGTCAAGTCAACCTAAGTGTATTGCTGTGTAAATCTGGCTTACACCCGTTGTATTCGAACGTTAGAATCTATCACACCCGATCAACACGTAGTGCTTCGAAACAACGAACCTTCGCAACGGTGCACAGTTAGGGGGAACACTTTCTTGAAATTTTAGTAAGGGATCATCTTATATATGCTACCGTCGTTCTAAGCAAATAAGATGCAAAAACATGATAAACATCTCATGCAATCAAAATAGTGACATGATATGGCCATTATCACTTTGCTCCTTTTGATCTCCATCTTCGGGGCTCCATGATCATCATCGTCCCCGGCATGACACCATGATCTCCATCATCATGATCTCCATCATCGTGTCTTCATGAAGTTGTCTCGCCAACTATTACTTCTACTACTACGGCTAACGGTTAGCAATAAAGTAAAGTAATTACATGGCGAATTTCAATGACACGCAGGTCATATAATAAATTAAGACAACTCCTATGGCTCCTGCCGGTTGTCATACTCATCGACATGCAAGTCGTGATTCCTATTACAAGAATATGATCATCTCATACATCACATATATCATTCATCACATCCTTTGGCCATATCACATCACAAAGCACTTGCTGCAAAAACAAGTTAGACGTCCTCTAATTGTTGTTGCAAGTTTTTTACGTGGCTGCTATAGGTTTCTAGCAAGAACGTTTCTTACCTACGCCAAAACCACAACGTGATATGCCAATTTCTATTTACCCTTCATAAGGACCCTGTTCATCGAATCCGATCCGACTAAAGTGGGAGAGACAGACACCCGCTAGCCACCTTATGCAACTAGTGCATGTCAGTCGGTGGAACCTGTCTCACGTAAGCGTACGTGTAAGGTCGGTCCGGGCCGCTTCATCCCACAGTGCTGCCGAATCAAGATAAGACTAGTAACGGCAAGAAGATTGACAAATCGACGCCCACAACTACTTTGTGTTCTACTCGTGCAAGACACTACGCATAGACCTAGCTCATGATGCCACTGTTGGGGAACGTAGCAGAATTTTAAAATTTTCTACGCATCACCAAGATCAATCTATGGAGTCATCTAGCAACGAGTGAGAGGGGAGTGTATCTACATACCCTTGTAGATCGCGAGCGGAAGCGTTCAAGAGAACGGGGTTGATGGAGTCGTACTCGTCGTGATCCAAATCACCGATGACCGAGCGCCGAACGGACGGCACCTCCGCGTTCAACACACGTACGGAGCAGAGACGTCTCCTCCTTCTTGATCCAGCAAGGGGGAGGAGAGGTTGATGGAGATCCAGCAGCACGACGGTGTGGTGGTGGAAGCAGCGGGATTTCAGCAGGGCTTCGCCAAGCGCTACTGGAGGAGGAAGAGGTGTCACGGGAGGGAGAGGGAGGCGCCAGGGGCTGAGCTGTTTCTCCCATGCACCTCCCCACTATATATAGGGGTGGAGGGGGCTGGTTTCTTGCCCTCCAAGTCCATTGGGGCGTTGGCAAAGGTGGAAGGAAAGAAATCCCATCCTTTCCCTTCCCCACCGATTGTTATCCCCCTTTTTTAGGGATCTTGTTCTTATCCCTTCGGGATATGATCTTATTCCTTCTAAGGGGGAATCTTGGTGCGCCTTGACTAGGGGTGTGGGGCCTTGCCCCCACTACCCACGTTCATGTGGGTCCCCCCATGCAGGTGGGCCCCACTCCGGAACCTTCTAGAACCTTCTCGGTACAATACCGAAAAATCCCGAACATTTTCCGGTGGCCAAAATAGGACTTCCCATATATAAATCTTTACCTCCGGACCATTCCGGAACTCCTCGTGACGTCCAGGATCTCATCCGAGACTCCGAACAACCTTCGGGTTACCGCATACTAATATCTCTATAACCCTAGCGTCACCGAACCTTAAGTGTGTAGACCCTACGGGTTCGGGAGACACGCAGACATGACTGAGACGACTCTCCGGTCAATAACCAACAACGGGATCTGGATACCCATGTTGGCTCCCACATGCTCCTCAATGATCTCATCGGATGAACCACGATGTCGAGGATTCAATCAATCCCGTACGCAATTCCCTTTGTCTATCGGTACGATACTTGCCCGAGATTCGATCGTCGGTATCTCGATACCTTGTTCAATCTCGTTACCGGCAAGTCTCTTTACTCATTTCCGTAACACATCATCCCGTGAACAACTCCTTGATCACATTGAGCTCATTATGATGATGTCCTACCGAGTGGGCCCAGAGGTACCTCTCCGTTACATGGAGTGACAAATCCCAGTCTCGATCCGTGCCAACCCAACAGATACTTTCGGAGATACCCGTAGTGCACCTTTATAGCCACCCAGTTACGTTGTGACGTTTGGTGCACCCAAAGCACTCCTACGGTATCCGGGAGTTGCACAATCTCATGGTCTAAGGAAAAGTTACTTGACATTGGAAAAGCTTTAGCAAACGAACTACACGATCTAGTGCTAGGCTTAGGATTGGGTCTTGTCCATCACATCATTCTCCTAATGATGTGATCCCGTTATCAATGACATCCAATGTCCATGGTCAGGAAACCGTAACCATCTATTGATCAACGAGCTAGTCAACTAGAGGCTTACTAGGGACATGTTGTGGTCTATGTATTCACACATGTATTACGATTTCCGGATAACACAATTATAGCATGAATAACAGACAATTATCATGAACAAGGAAATATAATAATAACCATTTTATTATTGCCTCTAGGGCATATTTCCAACATGATGTTCTTTCCCTATGTTTTGAATGCTTATAATATTTATGTCTTAATTAAAGAAATGGCAAGCCATTGGCCCAGTATGAAAGAAAATATGGGTCAAAGCCGAGTTGAAAAGGGCAACAATATCTAACTCCAGCTTACAAACAGTACAAAAGCACGAGGATTAATTGCTCATCAGGTTTAGACAAAATCCAGATTGAACAGGACAATGACATCTAACTCAACCAAAGTTTTCGGCAGTCACAATCAAATGGATCGGTCTAATCCATAAAATCAAGATCCCAGTACAAAAATTCTATTGCTCCATGATGACGACAAGCTGTTGTAAATAGAAGCCGAGCACGATCAGAAGCCCTTAGGTCCACCCAAAACTTGTTTTTATGATGTTCAACACTTGCAGCCGTGAGAAATTTCTTGTCGAAAAACTTAATCCTCACGGACAATAGTGCCCTCGCATTCAACATGAAGAATGTGACAAAGCTAGTGTTTGCATTGTTGGATGCATATCCTTCCAGCGTTACTGTCTTCAAATGAATGTCATGAGATCTGAGAAAATCCCGATGCTTCTTGAACCATCGATTGGTTATACCTTTTTCTCCATGTGTTAGTGCCTAAATAGAGATGAAGATTGAAAACAGTTAATGTCTAAAAAAGATTATGTTGAAAGAGTGATAGCTGAACGATTAATTATAGTACATTATATATGGGCTTTCAATGTGCGTGAAATCATCACCTTTATATACAAATTCTCCAGACATGGAATGCATTGCAGCAAGGCAATAATGATGTTGAGATCAAAACACCACATACTGATATATAAGGTCTTGACAGAATCCACCGCCACTGATAGGATGGAGAAGCTCTTCATTGAGCATAGAACATAATATTAGCACTGAAAGTGTACTCCAAGATGATACTTAACTTATGCGCACAAATGAAAAATGCAAATTACAAAAGTGTACGTGAATAATATATAGTACCTCAATAGGTGTGGAGGCAAACACCATCTCGAACCATTTAAACGGATTACGAATTGCACCCAAGGTCTCCAGTTTAGGCGCAGAGACCATAGTTATTTGTGAAGGTTTATAACAACAATCAAGGAGCAACCTTTGAAGTGAAGGGGCATCTTCGATGATGAGCTCCTGTCCTTCAAAACGAATTCCAATGCTTACAACGTGAGGCGACTTTATTTTGAGACAAGGGATATGGATTCCTATTCCAAAAACAAGCACCAAACACTCCAGTGCAGGGCAGCTGGAGTGGATGATGTTGTGCAGTGAGGCCACCGACAGATCAACCAACACAAGCGCAAGTTTTTTCAGCAGTGGGAGTCGAAGCATTTGTACCAGATTGTCTGCTAGATGGCACCGGGTCAAGGTGGCGGTGTGGAGAGAGGAGGAAAACCATGAGATGGGCATCGGTGGTGAGGGCATAGATGCAGCACTGGGTGGTAACCCATCACTGTAGTAATGGTAGAACTCAAACTGCTGGAGTTTATCGAATTGACGGGATGTCAGCCAGGCAGCCACCATGCAGGGTATGTCCAGCAGGTAGCATGTCGGGATGCAGATGTGTTGAATGGAGCCCTGGTGGGAGGAGATGATGGCTTCGGGGAGTTCAGAATCATCATCGACAGATAGCTGACGACAGTCAAGATTAAGAGGTGCGGCGTGCCACTGAGTGCGCCACCGAGATGCGAGGACTTGTGTGCGGCAGCCATCCTTGGTGGGGAGAAGGGAGATGATCTCCCCAAGGATGGCGTTCAGGAGATCGTTGATGTGGTCCGCCGGAGATTCTAGTGGTTCCTCAGGTCCAAGGGAGCGTGGCCGCTTCTGGCCGCGCTGCCGGGTTCAAGATCTACATCCGACGGCGGCCCTGGCTAGAGCCTCATCTGTGTACATACCAATCTGAAAGAAAAAAAATGGCAGAAACATACATGTAGGACATTCAAAATCAATTCTCAAGATCTGGAAGAAAAAAAAGGCACAAACATATATGTAGGACATTCAAAATCAATTCTCAAGATCTGGCCACGAATTATTAGCATGCACGCTAACCCTAGTCAGATTATTAGCAAAAATCATTTGTAGAGAACAAACAATTAATCACTAACCCTATACGGATACCATTCAAACAATCAATACACTACGTGCATCTAACGGATCTTAATTACTCTAATTTCATGGACTGAGAGAACATAACCATACGATTTGTATTCCAAAAAAATTAGGGAGGGGGGAGTAACCAGAGAAAACACATGATATGTTTGCCGCACAAATGGGTATATAGATGACTAACCGGTTTTCCGTCGGAGTCGCAGTCATTGCTGTTGACCTCCGGCTCCGGCTGGGGGGCACGACGGTGCCGACGAAGTTAAGGTCGTGTTGCTACCCGTGCGAGACCTTGTCGGCGGCGACGGCAACCTTTGTGCCTAGCTTCACGTGTTGCACGGGTGCTTCACCAGCCCCGGCATCGCCACTCCCTCCGATGGTGCGCTTCGACGACATCCTCATACACTCCAGAGTCCAGACGTTGGTGACCACTGTGGACCGGGGGTGCGGCCTCCTATTATGGCCGGCGGCTCGGGCGCGCCATTAATATGGACCAGTGGGAGCGAGGCGGGCGGCGGTCAAAGGCTGTCTCGCCTCCCGGTGAGCCTGCGCAGCAGACTTCTGGCATTCCTCTACCATCATTTCACATAGCTACTCGCACGCCTCCTGGTGACACTGCGCAGCGAAAACACCTCCCGTCAATTCACACACTTGCACACACGCCTCCCGGGCTGCCTGCGCGGCGGATTGCTCGCATGCGTCCCGTCAACTCACGCCTGCTCGCACGCCACACGGGGCACGTGGCGGCACGTATATTTTTTCTATTTTTTGATGATTCATTCTGCCGCTTTACTGCTTAACCGAAGCATGGCACGGTCTAAAGCACACGGTCCGAATAAATATTCCGTATGAGATATTGGTTGCCAGTTATTAACAATCTCCCGTTTGTAAGTAGATTATATCAAAACTAGTCTCAAATTTGACAAAAAAAATACAATATCACAGTCTACTGGTGTCCATATATGACACCACGATAAGTTTCATGAATTTCAACTAAGTTTTGGATTTACTGAATTTTAAAAATCAACATTCTCAATGTTTTGAAATTTCTTTCATGAGGAAGCATGCACCCAGGGACACATATATGATTTTGCATCCATTTTGGTGCACATGTAGCTCAAATTTGATTTTTGCACATTAAATCCCTAGGAAATCAATCAATGTATAAAACGGGTCGAATGATCTCTGTTTTTTTTAAACTTTAACATGACACTCCTTTGGTCGTATGTTCACTGCAGAAAAAGTTTGACATGTGTCCTCGGAGTGGAGGTGGTGGTGCGGGATGTGTGTCTCTGTGTGTGTGTGTGGGGTCCATCCATTACACGATAAGTCGCAAGCCTCCTGGGATTATTGATCATTTTGTGAGTCATGTATATATGCCACACCAAAGTCCTGAATACACAACCCTTTCATACATGACTAGAGGCATAATTGAACGTACAACGAGAGAGAGGTTAATTTGACCAACAAGGATGGTTCTTTTTTGTTTGTGTTATGTATATGCACGGTAGGAGTATGTAGTACATGTCAAAGAGAGGGCAACATGTATACTCTCTCTCTCTCTCTCTCTCTCTATATATATATATATATATGTGTGTGTGTGTGTGTGTGTGTGTGTGTGTGTGTGTGTGTCATAACCTCGCTCCATGTGGGGACTTTCCGGTTCCCGAGGCAGGTGTCACATCAAAGTTGTGCATTGGTATTCAAACATCATGCAATACCATGCAAGCGGTGGTTGCCCTATAGGAACTCACTCGCGTGCGGCACTTCCATCTATGGGCCCGCGAGGTCATCCTCCATCACTTTGACCCAACGAGAGAGAGGCATATTTGATGAACAAGGAGGATTAATTCTTTTGGGGCTATGTTAGGGTAGGAGTATATATATAGTACGTGTCGAAGTGGGGATGGGACCAACATATACTAGGTGTCACACATGAACCTCACTCTGTGTGGGGACTTTGCAGTTTTTGAGGCAAATGCCACATCAAAGGTTGTGCATTAGGTATTCAAAACATCACAACCACACACCTCGCCATATTATGTTTTGGCACACATGCAAGCGATGGTGGTTGTCCTGTGGCATGCACCCACGTGGTTATCGGCGATGCTTCCATCTATCGGCCCGCTTGGTCCATCACTTTCACCGACAACGAGAGAGGTTGGTTATTTTGACTTAGGAGGGGATTAATTTTTTGTTTCTCTCGCGATATAGGTAATGATGTGAGATTACATATATAATAGCGCATGTGTACACATGAATCCATCCTGCTGGATCGAAGGGGGGGGGGGGGGTGGGGCGAGCACACGACACGTCATGAACCTCTTGCTCTATGTGGGAACCTGTGCGATTTTGAACGCATGCACCACATCAATGTTGTGCATTAGGTATTCAACACATCTGCATGCATCATGCACCTCCATAAATATGTTTGGGACACATGCATGCAATGGTTGTCTTTGGACACTCTCACTCGCTTGGTTATGGGCGGCAAGCCTATATATATATTCGTGGGCCCGCGTGGACGTCCATCATTTCGATCGACGACGAGAAAGGTTACTAGGGTGGATTCTTCTTCTTTGGTTCGTGTTATCGTATAGTAGGTCGATCATTCTAGGCCTAATTAAGTTTGAGCGCATGCATGCTACACATCGTGAACCCTCGATCAGTGTGGGGATTTTACGGTTCCAAAGCATGGTGCCACATCAAATTTGCGCATTGCGTATTCAAACACCACACACACACCACTTCCATATACATAATTGGGCTACATGCACATAGTGGGTTTTGTCTTCCGACAGTACTCCCTCGCGAGTTTATCGGCGACAAGCTAGCCCATTTTGCGGGGCCGTGTGGACGTCCATCGCTTTGACCAACAACAAGCGAGAGAGGTTATACGATCAAGTTGGACTCTGTTTGGTCCGTGTTATAGTACGTCTTGGTGAGATGCCCTCCCCCCGACATGTGTGTGTGTTGGGGGGGGGGGCTACTTCGCACTACCCGCAACCTCCATGGGGTCGGGGAAGTCCGGCTATTTTGCGAGGCACACGTGCCACATCAAAGTTGTGAATGGTAGTTAAATATCACACCACACCCTTTTCATACATATAGTATAGGGCCACCCGCAGGTGGTTCGTATGTGGTCTCACCCATCTCCTACCACAAACACACATTTGTGGGTCGTCACACGGTCCACCTTTGTCCGGAAGCAAAAGGGGAAGTTTGACCATATATATGATGGACTCCTATAGGTTTTGTGTTACGGTAGGGTGAGATTTCAAACCTAACTATCTGGGGGCATGCATTTGTAGCTAGGATTCCCTTACCGCCGACACGAAGTGGGGTTCGTAGGGGGTGGCTGACTAGCAATACTGTGCGCTTTGTGCGACAAGTGCCACATCAAAGTTGTGCATTGGGTATTCGAACATCAAACCACCCTTTTCATACATATATTTGGTCCACATGCAAGTGTGTTTGTGTTCTGACCCTTTCCCGCGTTATTTTTTTGCCAAATTTATAAATAGCACACGAGTTCGATGCAGAAACCATCTGCGATTGGGTCCGCAACAGACACAGTTCGGTCAGACTACCCGTGTGGCACGCCCGTGCTCCTGCAGTCACTCACATCAGCACACTAGATTGGGCTCCACTAGGCTTGCCTCCCGCTCTCGAAAATATCTACTGCCTCGTAATCTCAAAAATATCTACCGCCTGAAAGGTTTTTATGTTTGATAGCACACGATTAGTATGTGCGGACCGTGTGTGATGTTTGTTACTCCCGCTCTGCTTCAATCCCTTGATTCAAATTTTCAGTAGCCCCGCCTTGTTACTCCCGCCTCTGCATCCCTCGCAATCACAAAAATATCTGCTCACCCTTGATTCAAATTTTTAGTAGCCCCGCCTTGTTACTCCCGCCTTTGCATCCCTCGCAATCTCAAAAATATCTGCTCGCCCTTGATTCAAATTTTCAGTAGCCCCGCCTTGTTACTCCCGCCTCGGCATCCCTCACAATCTCAAAAATATCTGCTCGCCCTTGATCCAAATTTTCAGTAGCCCGGCATTTTACTCCCGCCTAGTAAAAAATTTAGTTGCCGCGGTATTTCCTCAAACACCACCTCCCCCCCCCCCGCCCTCCCTCCACACACACCACACACTCCCCAAAACCTTCGCTCACACAGACACACACCACCCCTCCCTCGCTCGAAACCATCGGTAGTTCGCCGCCATCGCCGCCGCCGCCTCCATCCTCAACCTCTGCCCGTGTGCCGGGGAGCTCGAGGAGCAAATGGCCCAAAAGAGGTTTATCGTAGCCTCTTTGCCCGACGCCGGCGAGGTGGCCGCCAAGGTGTCCCCGTCGTCCTCCGCGGGATCTTTATCGATCCGCCGTCGCCGGTCGCCCGATCCGCCCGCCGCCGCACCCCTATGCCGGTTCGAGGACTTCCCCGTCCTTCCTCGGGCCCGGCCACCGACGAGGTCCTACCTCGGGGTCCGGCAGCAGCGGTGGGGGACGTGGGTCGCCGAGATTACGAATCAGGGGACCCACACCCGCCGGTGGCTCGGTAGCTTCCACACGGCTGAGCTCGCGGCCATGGAGTACGACCGCTGGCAGGTCCGCTACCACGGCGCAGCGGCTAAGCTCAATTTCCCCTTTGGCACATGTCCGGTTGACCTCGTTCCACTGGAGCTAGGGGTGGTGAGCTCGGCTATGGCGCGGGAGGACCGCGAGGCGTGGGAGCGCCTCGAGGCCGAGGCCGCCAATGAGGCCTACATTCAAGAGCTCCGCCGGCAGCACCCGGAGCTCGTGGAGGTGGAGCAGGTGATCTTTGCTGGTGCGAAGGGCGGCAAGGTTATCATGCTCTCCTCCGATGACAAGGTCGAAGGCGGCGAGGACGGCAGCGTGGAGGGCGTTGAGGTGGGTGGCGAGGATGAGGAGATCGACGTCGACGAGTGGAGGAGTGTCTTCCCCAACGACCCCGGCTACAGCACTGGCCCGGACCCGGCTCGCGGCATACCGTACCTAACGAGGAAGGATTGGCTCGACCTCCACTTCGACTGAAAGTAGTTTAGCTTAGTTTAAATTTATCTTTTAATTTCGGTTATGCAAAACTATCTATGTTTATGTTTGAATGCATGCTACTTTCGGTTGAACCTGCTTTGAACTTGATCAAATTGAAGTTTACAACGTTAAGTTTAGGGGATCGACTAGAAACGGCCAAAAATTGCTGGAGTTTTTTTTAATAATAACTAGTGTACTTTAGACCTGCACAATACCAGCTTGAATGACTATATTTGCTTGTTTTTAAATGTTATGCATGTTGCAGTTAACACACCTTTCCACTTCTTGTTTTGCTTAACTAGCATGCTTAAACCTGCACACTGAAGCTATCATATGTAGATTATGTTGTCTACCATGGATATATTTGGTTGATGTTTAGCCTGTTGTGCTTAACATGCCTTTATAAGTACTCATACAGGACAATATTGAGAACATCTGTTGTTTACCATCGAGGTTAGTTTCATCGCATTGCTTATATATACTCACTGTTCAGGATATCGGTAGCTGGTACCATATAGCCTGGGGGCTGATAAGGGATTAATCGTCGAATCGAACATTTCACTGAATATATCTGTAACCCATTTATCGGTAGGTTTACTAGGGCCATATATAATATATCAGAGGCCACATAGCAACATGCATTGTACTGAATGACTAAATATGCAATCCCAGGCTACATAGCAACAAGGAAGAGTGTTACCTTAATGTTCTGATGATGTCTAGATATACATGTAATAAGATCTTATATAATGGGATGGAGGGAGTGTTGTACTACATCATTTTGCAATTGTTGTTTAGGTTCTAATATTAACTTGGTGCTTTTAGGTACATATGCCATTGCCAAAGATCCACACTTCGACCCTTTCTGCGTATGGGGCAATGAGATATTAATGAACCAGCATCAAGTGAGGAAACTGATAAAGATTGTTATTAAAATGGGTCAAAAGATGTCAATCGAACAATTTGTTTACACTTTATGCAAGACAATAGTGAACTGCAGGATTGGTAAGTAAGAACTCTGTAGCCTTCTTTTTACTGCCCGTAACGAGTTGTGTTAGATGACAATGTCTGGATCTTTTTCCTTTGCAGTGGATCCTGAAGCAGTTTACTCAAGATTACCTCTCAAACTACAAGATTGGCGGCCGGCCATCACAAGGGGTTGGACTAGAGTCGTGCGTGCCTTCTGCATCGAGGAGAGCACAATAGGGCCATTCCGCTTCACCTTGTTCAGCAACCACAATGTCTCTCGCCTCTTTATTTACCATCTATAATAGTACAAGTATACAACTGTGGTTCATCATTCTTTATTTGGTGCTTATGTAATTCTTGAACATATGTACATGTGAATCGAATAATGCATTGGTTGTTTGAACCTGATGGATATGAATAAAGCTATAGCCTACTTTCAAATTCAAATCAGTTACAATTTTAAATAGCAGCAATTAAATTAGGGTGAAATTACGCTCTGCAGGTCATTACGGCGCACACGGTCTATAAAGCACAGCGTGTGCGATATACATCATAATCCGACACGGTTCACGGAGAGGAAACATGTGTAACCATGCACACAGTTGCCGTTTGCAAACCATGTGTGATGTCAGACAATATCATAAACGGTGCAGGAAAACTAAATGTGTGTGATTGTCGCCCTATCGTACATGGTTTACAATGATGAACTGTTTGTGATGTGCCGGGCATCGTAAATGTAGAGTCAGTTTGGAATGTGCCTGGACTGCGCCTGGAAAAATCCTGTGCCTGGAATGTGCCAGGAGTGCGCCTGGTTTTAGGTAAAACCACAGAACTCCTACTGCGATGGCAATGCGAGCACAAATGAGTAGCAAGGATGAAGCGTTTGGGATATTCGAGATACCAGAAACAGTTTTATAGGGACAACTGTATGCATCAAGGCTCCCTATCCCCGACGGTTTTTGGGTCGTGTGGGAAGGACAGTCCTATCACAGTCACTCACTAGGCGACGGTTCAGAACGCCGTCGCGGAATGGGGTTAAAAACCGTTTGTATAGCACCTCGCTGTACCAGTGTTAGTTTACACATCATAGGTCTGATTATCTCATGTCGCCCTGTTTTTCATACATATTACATCCTCCTATCATGCGGTTGTCTAACATCAAAGTTCAGTTCGTCTGTATCACGCACCAATTTGTTCTGAAGAACTAAATTTTTATTCCTTTTTCTTGTCGGCTTGACCTGACATGGCAAAGAGAAAGAGGAAGGAACACAGAATGGTAGGGATGGTGTTAATATTCAGGACGCACGAAAACGAAAGCAGAAGAATTATGCAGATTCTACTAGTACTGATGGTGCAATAAAAGGTCGAAGTCCACCGGAAAATTGTACAAACACGGTATCCCCTGCTACACCAGCTGCAAAACAATCCAAACACAAATGAATAGCTGCCACCAAACAAGCAATGATAGCCCTAGATGTTGGAGCACCTTCTTCCACAGTACCAACATCTGCACGAGTTACTCGTTCAACAACTCTGCTAGCGGCAAGTTCCCAAGCTCCCTTGCCAGCTGACACTAATTCCGAAGCACTCTTGACACAAGACGAGTTGGCAAGAGTTCAACTATATATACTAGCTAATTTTAAGTATGTTGTATAGTTCAACCACATTTATAGTCAGATGAACTGAACAAAATAGCCCCTAAATACTACTACTATGGAGGGGCTTTGTACTACTTCCAGCAGCCTCTCCTCTGCCGAGCGCGCTTAGTAAGAGGCAGAGGAGGAGGAGCCTACTGACGAGCTGGACAACTGGAATCTGGTGCCTGCCGCTGTTGCACCTTTTGCGATGCTCACCTCGAACGCCCTTTGCCGCTCCAGACAACCCCTCTCGAAGCGGTGGGACTCCTCGTAGATCTCCTCATTCCTCACCTCTACGGCGGCGCGTGCTGCGGCCATGGCGGCGGTAAGACCCTTTGCGTGCTCCACGAGGCGCTCCTCCTCCTCCCGCAGGAACTCGATGTAGCGCGCAATGTCGCTGACGCACGTGCGGGGCTCCACCTCCACCTCCCGCCTTTGGGCGGCGGTGGCGGAGCGGGTGATGACCTCGGCAGATGACAGTGGGCTGGTGGCCACGGCGGCCGACGGTGGGGTGGCGGCCATGAACGCCACCTCCCGCCTTCGGGCTGCGGTGGCGGAGCGGGTGATGGCCACGGTGGCCGACGATGGGTTGGTGTAGGATCGAAAGTATGTCTATGTCGGCGTCCTGGGACCGGGGGTGCCCAGACTTGCCTGCCTGCGGCCCATGGAGTGGCTCCATCGACGGCCTGGCATGGCCCAGCTTCAGCAACAACAACTCAAGACCCTCGCGAGGGGCCAAGCCTCGCTAGGCAGATGACACCAAGACCTCCAAGAGGGGCGGCCTCCCCAGGCTGGCTCCCGAGGAGCGGAGATATCAATGCAAGCCGCACCTCGCGAGGTTCACCTAACGTGAGCCATGACGACCAAGACCAGGCGGGCGCCAGCGGGCGCAGTGTACCAGTTTCCTCTTTGGTGCCAAGGAGGCAAGCACAGGCGCGGAGTCCCGAGGAATCAAGCAAAGGTTTCCATATCGGTGCAACAAGACCAGGACCGCCAGGACAGCAGGACGGAGGTCATCGCGGAGCCCACTGCAGCGTCACCGCCAGAGGCTTTTGCAGGCGAAGACTACTTTTGTCAGGATAACTTGTACTAGTTGTCTACCTTCGAATTTGGCCGTTGTGGGATCCCTTCCCGCCTACATTTGGGAAGAGGACCAAGGCGACTATAAATAGGACTTAGCCACCACCATAGGAGGGGGATCAGATCTGTTCCGCCCTCACCACCTCACCAGCTCATCGAGCTCAAGAACACCTCACCTCCTGAGGTCGTTCCACCTCTGTACTAGTTCATCCTCAGCCCTCCGAGGCAATCCACCACAAAGCTGGAGTAGGGTATTACACCGCAAGGTGGCCCGAACCAGGATAAACTGTTGTGTCTCTTGTCCCTTGGGTTCATCGAGCTAGGCCGTGGAATCGTTGAGCAGGCAGACTGGGGAGGGAGAGTTCTTCGCACGCACCCAAGAGTTCGAACCTCTCAAGGGTCCGCGGAACCCCGAATCCGACATTTGGCGCGCCAGGTAGGGGTGCGTCGAAAGCTTCACCTCTTCATCTGCTTCGCTCCTCCGTTTAGCTCTCATGGCGGGCGCCGCTCCACCGGCCGGATCGACGGGCGCGCATGGAGGCGCCATGGGCCTTCGGGCCTTCACCCCTGCCTTACGACATGTACAGTGGCCACCCCAGTTCAAGCCAGAGATGCCACCTCGCTACGACGGTGCGGCAGACCCAGCGGCATTTCTCCGGGCGTATGAGGAGGCCGTTTGGGTGGCCGGTGGTGACGACAAGGTCATGACCAACTGGTTTCCCTTGGCCCTCGCTTGCGTGCCGCACGCCTGGATGCTCAACCCGCCGGAATCTTCTGGGGCATCCTGGGAGGAGCTGCGCGGTATCTTCATCGCGCGCTTCACGGCGCCGGCACCCCTCGTCGTCACAGCCCTCCTCAGCGGTTCGCAGGCGCCATCCTCGGACCGTCACGTCAAGCAGTTCTTCCGCCAAGTAGGTGTCGCGCACGTGCAACAGGGAGCTCCTCCGGGATGGGCGGCGCCCAAGGCCGACCTCACCTTCGACTCGAGAGACCACCCAGCAACCACCGCGGGCGCAGGCATGCTCCCGATGCTCTGCACCCCCACCATCTGCAACGTGGCGGTTACCAAGACCCTCATCGACGGTGGGGCTGGCCTCAACGTGCTCTCTGTGGAAGCTTTCAGCTTGCTCCACGTGCCACATGGTCGGCTCCGCCCCACCAAGCCCTTCTCCGGGGTCGTCGACGGTTCCACCAGCCCCCTGGGGCAGATCCGCCTCCCCGTCACCTTTGGCACCCATGACAACTACCGCACCAAGCTTATCGACTTCGACATCGCCCGCATCAGCCTCCCATACAACGCCATCCTCGGGTACCCAGCCTTGGCCAAGTTTATGGCAGCAACTCATCCTGCCTACAACCTCATGAAGATGCCGGGGAGCAGCGGCGTCCTCACCGTGGCCGGAGACACCAAGGAGGCCCTGACGGCCCTCAAGCTCACCTTCAGGGCCGCGGCAGCAGCACGCCCAGCATGTGAAGGAGCCCCTGAGGCCCCGGGGGCTGCACCGACGAAGAAGAAGCAGTTGTTCTCCCAAGATCGGGCCGAGACGAAGCAGGTGCCGGTTGACGAGGATGGGGCATCAGGAGCCACCTTCACCATAGGAGCCAACCTCGCCCCAGACCAAGAAAAGGCGTTGGTAGGCTTCTTGCGCGCAAACAAGGAGGTGTTTGCATGGGAGCCCAAAGATCTGGTCGGAGTCCCGAGGGAGGTAATCGAGCATCACCTGAGGGTGTGCCGCAACGTACGCCCGGTGAAGCAGAGGGCGCGGCGGCAGTCCACGGAGAAGCAGGCGTTCATCGTCCAAGAGACCCGCAAGCTGCAAGATGCTGGTGTCATTCGGCAGGTGCGGTACCCAGAATGGTTGGCTAACCCAGTCATTGTCCCCAAGAAAGGCGGGAAAGGAACACATGTGCGTCGACTTCACCAACCTCAACAAGGCTTGCCCTCAAGACCCCTTCCCACTTCCGCCCATCGACCAGATCGTCGACTCTACCACCGAGTGCGACCTGCTGTGCTTCCTGGACGCATTCTCAGGATATCACCAAATCAAGATGGCGGTGCAAGATGTTGAGAAGACGGCCTTCTTGACCCCGTGCGGGGTGTATTGCTACACTTGCATGCCCTTCGGGCTACGTAACACCGGAGCGACCTTCCAGCGGCTGATGCACATCGCTCTGGGCCAGCAGCTTGGGAGGAACGCTGAGGCATACGTCGACGACATAGTGGTGAAGTCTCGGGAGGCAAGGACCCTCATCGAGGACCTGGAAGAAACGTTCACCAGTCTGCGCAAGGTGGACCTGCGGCTCAACCCGGAGAAATGTGTGTTTGGTGTCCCCTCCGGCAAGCTGTTGGGCTTTTTGGTGTCACACAGGGGAATCAAGGCGAACCCCGAGAAGGTCAAGGCGATAGAATGGATGAGCCCGCCGCAGACTCTCAAGGAAATGCAAAAGCTGGTGGGCTGCGTGACCTCGCTAGGGTGCTTCATCTCCAAGCTTGGGGAGCGCGCCCTCCTGTTCTTCAAGCTAATGAAGAAGAAAGGGCCATTCGAATGGACTCCGGAGGCTGACGCAGCATTTCAAGACCTCAAGAGATACCTCACCAGCCCACCAGTGATGGTGGTGCCGCGACCTCTCGAGCCCTTGGTGCTTTACCTGGCCGCCACGCCACACTCTGCCAGCGCAGCACTGGTGGCGGTCCGGGAAGAGCACCAGGCCGGGGACTCACCGGGTAGCGCCGCACGCCAGGACGAGACAACGCAGCTTCGGGACGGTGCTCCTGAGGGCCCGGCAGCACCAACAGATGACCAGGCCCCTCAAGACGGCGCTCCTGGGGGCCTGGCTGCCCTTGCAAACAGCCAAGCTCCCGAGGACCCCCAGCCTCGGGAGGTACAAGACATCACCAGTGCTTTGGCCCTCATCGAGCACCCGGTGTACTTCATCAGCACGATATTGTGTGATGCACGGGCGCGCTATCCCATGCCACAGAAGCTCCTGCTCGCACTCATTGTCTCCTCCCGCAAGCTGCGCCACTACTTCCAAGGTCACCCCATCAAGGTCGTCTCAGCTTACCCACTGGAGAGGGTGCTCCGGAGCCCCAATGCTGCGGGGAGAGTCGCAGAATGGAACATCGAGTTGCAGGCATTCCAGTTGGAGTTCAGCACCACCAGAGTCATCAAGGGTGCCGCGCTCGCCGACTTCGTGGCGGAATGGACTGACGTTCCCAGCCCTTAAGTAGGCGAGGACCGACCACTCTCACCAGGAAGCGAGGCGCCGGACGGATGGGTCATGTACTTTGACGGCGCCTTCGCGCGTCAGGGCGCGGGGGCTGGAGCCGTGCTCATCTCGCCCACCCAGGACAAGCTCTACTACGCCGTGCAGCTCTGCTTCCAGCAGGGCGAGAAGGTCTCCAATAACATTGCGGAGTACGAAGGCTTAATCCCCGGTCTCAAGGCTGCGGCAGCCTTGGGAGTGAAGCGCCTCACCATCAAGGGCGACTCCCAGCTCCTCGTCAACTTCTCCAACAAAGTATACGAGCCGAAGGATGAGCACATGGAGGCATATCTTGCGGAGGTACGCAAAATTGAGAAACAATTCTTGGGCTTGGAACTGCAGCACGTGCCGCACGGCACAAACAAGGAAGCCGACGACATCGCCAAGAGGGCGTCCCGGCGCCTGCCTCAGGAGCCCGGCGTCTTCGAGGAGCGGCTCTTCAAGCCTTCGGCAGCCCCACCCGCTGCAGAGGCAACGCCGCCTCAGGAGGAGCTCCCCCCAGCACCAACCTCGGGAGCCCCAGCCTGTGGCCCGACCTCAGGGGCGCGTCTGCTCCTCGCGCTCGAGCCTCAGGAGGGATGCTGGACTGGAGAGTTCAGAGCGTATCTGCTCCAGGGAACCCTGCCGGAGAAGGAGGAAGACGCAGAGCGGGTGGCACGCCAAGCTACAGCATACTGCATTCGAGATGGTGAGCTTTATCGGAGGCGTCCAAATGACATCTCTCTACGATGCATTTCTAGGGAGCAGGGGCGCGACCTGCTGACGGATATACATGGCGGGGACTACGGGCACCACTCTTCATCACGCACCCTCATGGGGAAGGCATTCCGCAGCGGGTTCTACTGGCCAACGGTGCTCAACGACGCCGCAGAGTTGGTCAAGTCCTGCGAAGCCTGCCAATTCCACGCCAAGCAGACCCACCAGCCTGCTCAGGGCCTCCAAACCATTCCGCTCACGTGGCCGTTCGCGGTCTGGGGGCTGGACATCTTGGGACCATTCCCACGGGCGCCTGGGGGCTACCGCTACCTCTACGTTGCCATCGACAAGTTCACCAAGTGGGCGGAAGTGGAAGCTGTCCGCACCATCCCAGCTGGTTCGGCAGTCAAGTTCATCAAGAGCCTCGTGAGCCGCGTCGGGGTCCCTAATCGTATCATCACCGATAACGGCTCGCAGTTCACTAGCAATCTCTTCAAAACATACTCTGCTAACCTTGGAACGCAGATATGCTACGCCTCAGTGGCGCACCCCAGGAGCAATGGTCAAGCTGAGCGCGCCAACGCGGAGGTCCTGAGAGGCCTCAAAACAAGAACCTTCAAGAAAAAGCTCGAGGCCTGTGGCAAGGGCTGGATCGATGAGCTCCAGTCCATGCTGTGGTCCATCCGCACCACCGCCACCAAGCCGAACGGCGAGACTCCATTCTTCCTCGTCTACGGAGCCGAAGCGGTTCTCCCACACAAAGTCAAGCATCGCTCCGCGCGGGTCCTGGCATTTGACGAGGCACGCCAGGATGCCTTGCGGGGGATCGACCTCGTGCTGGGGGAGGAACGCCGCCGTCAAGCCTCGCTCCGGGCGGCAAGGTACCAGCAGGCGCTGCGGCGGTACCACTGTCGCAGTGTCCGCTCCAGGACGCTCGAGGTGGGCGATCTCGTCCTGAGGCGGGCGCTCTCCAGGGAGGGGCTACATAAGCTCTCTCCCATGTGGGAGGGCCCGTCTAGGATTGCCCGCATCTCCAGGCCTGGCGCCGTGTGCTTGGAGACGCAGGACGGGATCCCCATCCAGAACGCCTGGAACATCCAGCACCTCCGGAAGTTCTACCCATGAAGCAAGGCCCAGTGCCTGTGAAGGTCTTCGCTCGTGACACTCTCACGTAATAATGAGTGGGGCTGTACACGCCCCGGAGTCTCCAGAGTGCCGCCCTCCGGCCTCGGGGGCTCCCTCCCACGTCCTAGTGGCAGCACTTAGCTCCGCGCTGGTGAGAAGACTAGACTAGGTGCCAGACGCGGTTGTTCATTTGCTTGCTTTCTGCAGCTGGTTTGCAACCTTTTAATGGAATTTGGAGCTCTAGCGTTTCTCGATTGCCTAGTTGGGTTTTCTCTTCTTGCCTCGCTTGTTTTTTCTTCTGGGTCGGGGAGAACGGCAGTTGCCCATCTCTCTCCCTTGTGCGCCTCGCACGGGGGCTGGACAGGTGTGTGCGTGCGTTGGGCTAGCCCACGCCGCGAACACACCTCGCCAAAGCCCTGTTGCCCCAGAGCTTCGGCTTCCTTGATCTTCGCGAGGCGCCCTCGATTGAGCTCATGATTTGTGCACCCTCTTAAGTCTGTGCCCCCGGGTACCGCGACGCGGTGAACTAAGCCACGACTAGTCATGCCTGAGGGCTCGCGCAAGGAAGAACAAGGCACCCGACAAGTTTTCTAACAAACCCTGCAGTTTTATGATGCCTCCCGAGGCCAGCGGCTCCTAGGTCGGCAGCAAGGGGGCCCCACCAGGTGCTGAAGGACATGCCCTCGCGAGGAGGGAAGCTACCGCGGGTGTACCAAGCTAAGTTATCCTACCACACCTACTCGGGACATGAACACCATAGCATAACACAAGAACAATAAACATAGCATAGCGGCATAAGTGCCATGGTTCATTACACGCCCTAGAAGGGCTCTCTACTTTTTTCAAAATGCAGAAGAAAGGAAAGGTTAAACAGAAGCGGCCCACGCGACTGCAGCAGCTCTTGAGGTTCGGCTCCGGAGGTTCTCCGGGCTCAGCCTGAGCCCTCCTCCCGCTTCACCGGGGCGCGGCGGCAAGAAGACCTGCCACCTCCCTCGAAGCGAGCCCGGCGGCGTGGCGGCTGGTCGTAACCACCGCTGCTTGTGCTCTCGCCGGAGGAAGAGCCGCCGCTGCTGAACGAGCCGCGGCCGTCGCCAAGGGCAAGCTCACCCTCAGCACCACCACAGCCGTCGTCAAGGCCAAGCTCATCATCGCTGCCGTCGTCTTCGGGGCAGCACCCTGCACGGCGGCCATCTTCCCCAAACACCCTCATGTAGAGGGGCACGACGCCGTCGTACCTGAAGTGGAGGGTGCACCTCCTGCTCAGGCCATGCGCGCAGGCGAACGTATGCCAGCCACGGGTCAGGGCCACATTCCCGGCGGCGGAAACTTCGACCCCGACCCATGAAGCCTTGCTACAGCAGCAGTCAGCTTGTAGCCAGAGGCCGTCAAGGCCAGCGATCGGTAGCTCGCCCGCAAAGAAGCGGGGGAGCAAGAGCCAGGTGCCGGTCGGCCCCTCCGACCACACGACAAACTCTGGGAGCACTTCCATCGAGTGGAAGCGCGGCCGAGGAGGCCGGGCGACCACGGCGCGCCTCCCTCCATCACAGCGGTTACCTCGCCCCTGGCGGCTCTCGCCGCGAGAAGAGGCACCGCCGCGGCCACTCGAGGCGCGCCCACGTCCACGAGGAGCCACCACAGGGGTCGCCGCATGCTTGCGGGGGCGACCTTGTCCCCTCTTGGGCGGCGGCGAGCCGGGCCCCTCCTTAGGGGCCTTCCCCTTCTCGGCAGCAGAGAACTTCCTCGTCGGCGCCATGAGCACCGCGGCAAGACGGCAAGGCAAGAAGGAAGAAGAAGGAGCGGGTGGCGAGAAGACGGAGACGAGCAAGGGGGGCTTCACCCCTCTCCTCATTTATAGCCAAGGGGAGGTCGACCGCCGGCCTCCACGATCGCGCGTAATGATGATTTTTCTCTGCATGCAGCAAGGTCTCGTCAAGTCGAGCAGTTGTCGAGGCAGCGTGGGGAAGCGGAGACGCCCACGCCCCATCAATCGCCACACGGCAACCGAGGCCGCAGGCGGTTAGGGCCCGCGGCGCTCCGCACTTGCCCTTTGGCTTCGCCTCGAAGCCAAGTTCGAGCGCGCCTTGGGCCTGGGGGCTACTGTTGGCGTCCTGGGACCGGGGGTGCCCAGACTTGCCTGCCTGCAGCCCATGGCGTGGCTCCATCGACGGCCTGGTATGGCACAGCTTCAGCAATAACAACTCAAGACCCTCGTGAGGGGCCAAGCCTCGGGAGGTGGACGACACCAAGACCTCCACGAGGGGCGGCCTCCCCAGGCTGGCTCCCGAGGAGCGAAGATATCAATGCAAGCCGCACCTCGCGAGGTTCACCTGACATGAGCCATGACGACCAAGACCAGGCGGGCGCCAGCGGGCGCAGTGTACCAGTTTCCCCTTTGGTGCCAAGGAGGCAAGCGCAGGCGCGGAGTCTCGAGGAATCAAGCAAAGGTTTCCATATCGGTGCAACAAGACCAGGGCCGCCAGGACGGCAGGATGGAGGTCATCGCGGAGCCCACTGCAGCGTCACCGCCAGAGGCTTTTGCAGGCGAAGACTACTTTTGTCAGGATAACTTGTACTAGTTGTCTCCCTTCAAATTTGGCCATTGTGGGATCCCTTCCCGCCTACATTTGGGAAGAGGACCAAGGCCACTATAAATATGACTTAGCCACCACCATAAGAGGGGGATCAGATCCATTCTGCCCTCACCACCTCACCAGCTCATCGAGCTCAAGAACACCTCACCTCCTGAGGTCATTCCACCTCTGTACTAGTTCATCCTCAGCCCTCCGAGGCAATCCACCACAAAGCTGGAGTAGGGTATTACACCGCAAGGTGGCCCGAACCAGGATAAACTGCTGTGTCTCTTGTACCTTGGGTTCGTCGAGCTAGGCCGTGGAATCGTTGAGCAGGCAGATTGGGGAGGGAGAGTTCTTCGCACGAACCCCAGAGTTCGAACCTCTCAAGGGTCTGCGGAACCCCGAATCCGACAGCCTAGAGGGGGGTGATTAGACTACTTGACCAAATAAAAATCTATCCTTTTCCCAATTTTAGTTGTGGGCAGATTTTAGCAATTAGCACAAGTCAAGCAATCAACCAACACATGCAATTCTAAGAGTATAGCAGCGGAAAGTAAAACATTGCATATGAAGGTAAAAGGAAGAGTTTGGAGAGTGAAAACGCAATGGAGACACGAAGATTTTTGGCGTGGTTCCGATAGGTGGTGCTATCGTACGTCCACGTTGATGGAGACTTCAACCCACAAAGGGTAATGGCTGCGCGAGTCCACGAAGGGTCCACGAATAAGCAACCTTGTCTATCCGACCATGGCCATCGCCCATGAAGGACTTGCCTCACTCGGGTAGATCTTCACGAAGTAGGCGATCTCCTTGCCCTTACAAACTTCTTGGTTCAACTCCACATCACGACGGAGGCTCCCAAGCGACACCTAACCAATCTAGGAGACACCACTCTCCAAAAGGTAATAGACGGTGTGTTGATGATGAACTCCTTGCTCTTGTGCTTCAAATAATAGTCTCCCCAACACTAAACTCTCTCTCTCTCTCTCAGATTTGGCTATGGTGGAAGAGGAATTCGAGAGGAAAGCAACTTGGGGAAGGCTAGAAATCAAGATTCAACTGGTCGGAATGGAATCTCTTGATCTCAACACATGAGTAGGTGGTTCTCTCTCAGGAAATGTATGGTGGAAGTGTAGGCACGTTTTGTTGGCTCTCTCCACGAATGAAGAGGGGGTGGAGGGGTATATATAGCCTCCACACAAAATCCAACCGTTACACACATTTGACTCATCTCGGTGGCACCGATTAGTTAAACTCGGTGGCACTGATCTGTTCAAAAATGTGAATGTTAGGAATCTCGGTGGGACCGATTGGAACAACTCGGAGGGACCAATGTGCTAGGGCTTAGGGCAAACCGCGTCTCGGTGGCACCGATTGCATCAACTCGGTGAGACCTATTGAAGCAATAAGGCAACAGAGAGTTGGTCAAGCCATCTCGGTGAGGCAGATTGCAATTTTGGTGAGACCGAAATAATTGCAACTGATAACAGGGAGTTGGCAAGGCTCTCTCGGTGAGACCGAGATCTGCTTCGATGAGAACAAACTATTAGGGTTTCTGGCAGTGGCTATGTCAAATGAACTCGGTAGCTCCGGGTAGAAAGAGTCGTTGGGGCTGAGATGGAGTTTAGGGTTTGGACATATTTGGATGGAGAAAGTTGCTGAGGGTTTTGGAGCAATATCACTAAGCACTTGAGCAAGTAGACCATTAAGCAACACCTCATCCCCTTTTAATAGTATTGGCTTTCCGATGGACTAATGTAATCTTGGATCACTAAAATAGAAATAAAGAGTCTTGAGCTTTTGCCAATCTTTGTCCTTAGCATTTTGAGGGGTCCACATCTCTTGTCCATGCCATGCCAATCATTGAACATCCTGAAATATTTATCTTGAATGGATATAGGTTCAATGAGCGATATGTTGTTATGAATTACCAAAACCACCCGAGGATTAGTTGCACTTTCAATCTCCCCCTTTTTGGGAATTGATGACAACATATAGGTCAAAGCTTCGACAAATGATAAAATAGATGAAATATATCATCGCTTTGAGAAGTATGTGATAAGCAAGAGCTCCTCCTAAATTTGTGCATTATTTAAAATTTGCGTTTGAATGCAAATGCACAATCGATTAGGATCAGGGGTCACTCTGCCATGTCACATACATCTTGGTGGAGTGCACAAAATGATAGGAATGAAATAAACATGCAGGCATCACCAAAGACATAGGTGAATGATCATACATAAATAATTGAGAAGATAAGCATTAAGCACACATTAAGCGTAGTATGATCAATCACACAACCAACATAGTATCACAAGCATAAAGCAAATAAGTAGCACGGATCAACCACATAAGTAGCAAAAAAACTTGAAGAGAAACCAAATAGCAAAAGGCAAGACACTCGCTCTCTCGAAGCCTATGATCTATACAATTTTCTCCCCCTTTGGCAACAAGTTGCCAAAAAGCTTGAAAATGGTATAGTGCTAATCAACTCTCTAGGCACGATCCTCCGGAGCTCCTGAAGGGGTCTTCTGGCTTGTTGCTCTTGTGTACATAGATGGCGTTGAGAGAACTCCTTCTGCAAATGCTTTGACTGAAGTCTGCTGAGCTGGTGGTGTAGATACTGGAGGTGGCACTGTAGCAGTGGCGGCAGGTGCAGAGTGAGTAGGCCTCGTGTCTACATCTGGCACGGCTGAGGATCTGGGTGCCCTGGGTACAGTCTCGAACCTCTGAGTAGTAGATCTCTCATCACCACTGTCCTCGGCAGCAATTCTGATTGCCTTGACATCTGCATGAAGCTTCTCCACTACTATCTAAACCTTTGTAATCTTCACATCTAGATCATGAATCTTTATCTCGAAAACTCGTTCTAGACTCTCCTGGTTCTTGGAGATGTTGTCCAGACTCCTCTCAATCCTCAGGGTGGCCTCTAGCAGATATGTCATTTGATCTTGCTTGGACTTGAGGTTTGCAATGGGTGCATTTGGAGCTGTAGCTTCCTAGGTTTTGACATTGGAACTCTTCTGGCAGGAGCTTTCTTCTTAAGACCAGGCTTGGTAGCAGCTGTAGAGCCATATTCTTTTCTGAGCACAACCTTCTTTTTGGAAGTGACCTCCTCATCTGCAACAAAATCCTCATCCTCACTCTCTGAGGTTCTCTTCTTCCTTGTCCTTGTGGCAGCTTTCGGCAAGTTGCTTGGAGTGCTCCTACTGCCCTCATCATAGCTATCATAAGGCTTGAACCCTCACTGAGATTTACATTCTGCTCTGACCTATTCTGGCTGTCACTGGCATCTGACATCTTGCAAAGCTGACTCTGTGAATAGATGGGTGTGGACAGAGTAGTGGAGTATCACAAAAAGCAGATAGTTTAAAAAAAAATTGAATCCAAACTTTAGTTTTAGTTTTCTGCAGAAGGCATTTCAGAGCTACCGATTTGATCATCTCGGTGACACCGAAGCACTAACAGAGCCTAAATACACAAGATCGGTCAGACCGAGTTGTGGTTCGGTGGCTCCAAGATGCTAGGGTTTCACTGAGATTTTACCTTCGGTCTCACCGATTAGTACATTTTGGTGGCACTGAGTTGTACTTAGTGCAATGGCCAGAGCCAATCGGTGGGACCGAAAATTCCATTTCGGTCGGTCCGAGATGAGTTCGGCGGAAACCTAACCCTAAAAAATTTCTTCGAATCTATTCTAAGGAAACTTTTCAGTGGATAGAGGGATCTCAAATGTGGCAAGATACTAGGCATTATCCTTGTGCATTGAATCGGAGTGGGATAACATGAGGAGATCGAATCGTACCCTAGCTTGGTGACGATCCTCTATGGCGGCAACGGCGGAGGAGATTCTCGTTGACGGCGATGGAGACCTGCGATGGAGACGCACATGCGAAGACGACGATGATCCGAAGACCAAGGGGGCAGCAGCAGTGGGGCGCGAGCACGAAGCATTTGAAGAAGTTTTCAATCGTACAGGTCGCTAGAATATATACCCATCTGCTGTCAGTGGCGCCGAATGGAACGAATCGATGGCACCGAGATGCGAAACTGCGTGCAGTTACAGCAACTTGATGAGACCGAGTCGGTCTAATCGGTAGCAACGAGATTGAAAACCTAGATTAGTCTAGTGCTTTCAGTGTGACCGTGTTTGAGTGAATTGGTTTGACCAAAATGCAATAGAAGGTTTTGGAAGGCAGCCCTTGACGGATCGGTGGCTCCGAGTGCTCCTCACCCGGAGGGTCCGAAAAGAACTTATTCAATTTTTGTGATATAGCATGAATAGAGTTTGAGACAAGAAGAGCATAGATAGATAGATAAAGTTCTTAGGCATTCTTGTCCATCCATTTGGTCAAATAAAAACCAAGACAATCAAAACAACAAATGGATGTCCTCGAATGGAGAAAATATGCAATCAACATGCTCACACAATAAGATAGCAAATGAAATATGTGACAAAGCATGCACAATCAATTCTAGCATCAATCAAGCAATTGGCGATGACTAGGTCATCTATATATGAGTATATTGACTTAGGAGTCAAATGAGAACATTTGATCATAGGTCATACTCATCGTTTAAGCACAAGTGGGGTTACCACTTTTACATAAAACATTAATGTGTTCACACCATTAGAGTTGCTTTAGCTCAAATTTTATAGCAAATCTCCCCCTAGAGGTGATATCCCCCCTAAGAGGGATGAACTAACCTTGGGTTTTGTCGATGATGACTTCATGTAGATAGTGAAGATGTGGATGCTCAATGTTGATGTAGATCATTTGGAGTAATCCTTTGGAGTGTTGCACTTTCAATACCTACATGGGTTAGTCCCACAAGGAACATACAAGGATATCCATAGACATAGAGTGAATTGCACAAATGATGATGTCCATGAAAGCATTAGGTTACCTTGTCCCTTGACTTACCAACAAGAGGGTTTGTGACTCCATGAACTAGTGCAAGATATGAAAGTTGATTGCACAAGTCCTTGCCAATATGAATATGAGTGAAGTATGTTGGCGGAGTCACCCTCAAGAACACTCTAGTTCTTCTTCTTTGGGATCCACATCAACTTGATGGGAATCCTTGGAGTTGTAGTTGTACTTTATGAAGTAGAACTTGACGTAGTCTTGGGAACCCCCTTGACCATGGCCTTAGGAGTATCTTCAAATGAGTCAATCTCCTCTTGAAGCTTATCCTTGCCTTTAAGCTTGTGGTCTTGTGGTGGAAGATCATCTTGAGCTTGTGTTCCCTCAAAAGAAGTGAGGTCATACTTCTCTTGTTGAGGAAGGAACTTCATCTTGGGGTATTGATCTTCTTCCCATTCAACTCCATTGGCATTGAACTTTCGTTCAAAAACAACACCTTGATTCTTTCGGTGCCTTGCTTGCTTGCGTACAATTTCCTCAAATTGCTTGCTTCCGGCAAGGCTCTTGTAAACACCTTTCTCTATAATTCCCTTCAATAAGCTATTTTCTTGCTCAAGTGTAACTTGGATAAGAGAATCATTAGTGCAATCAAGAGAACTACTAGAAGCAACAATATTGGATTTAGCATGGTTATTATTACTACTAGAAGAAGAATATTTCTTGTTGTTGTTGCTAGATTTTACTTGTGGCATATAAGTAGACAAGAGGAGACATTTGGCAATGTAAGAAGAACTCTTCTTTCGAAGATCATCATTAATAGCTTTTAGGAACACATGCTCTTGCTCTAAATTTAGCTTCTCGAAGCGTAGCTTCTCATGAGTCCTTAGGAGCTCTCTATGATCCTCTTGAGTTGTTTCATGAGCTAACTTAAGAGTGTTTAGTTCTTTAGTTAGACGCTCAATCTCCTTCTTATCATTGTCATTCGTTTCATCTTTATTAGCATGATTACTAGCAAATTCATTAGAGTTTTCATCACTAGTGCTATCAACAAGTAAATCATCATCACCTAGCAAATCATCTTCATCACTATTAAAATCAACATACTCGGGGTCTGATACCTTGGGGCCTTTAGCCATGAAGCATCTTCCAATTCCTTCATTTGGTGAATCAAATATGCCGTAGGAGTTGGATGACACTAGTGCAAGACCAGCAACACCTTCATCTTGAGTATAGTTGGAGTCGGAGTGATAACTTCTCTCGGAGTAGTTGTTGGAGTTGGAACCGGATACCCATTCACCAACGTGATCTTGATGTCTTCGTCTTGTGTATCTCTTTGATGACTTGTCCTTCCTTTTCGAATCTTTGCTTCTACGAGAGGATCTTCATTCATAACGATCATCTCTACTCATTCTCTCTCTTGGAGGTGATTCATCCCTTCTACTTCTCCTTTTTGGTGAGTCTTCTCTTTTCTTGTAGGGAGCCGTACACTCATTGGAGTAGTGTCCGGGTCTTCCACAATTGTAGCAATTACGATCACGACTAGAAGATCTTTTGTCATTCTAGGACCTTGACTTGGAGCTTCTTTCCTTGCTTCTATTCTTGTAGAACTTGTTGAAGTTCTTCACCATTAAGCTCAATTCTTCATTTGAGACTTGCTTCTCACTTGATGTTGTAGGAGCATCACTTGAAGCTTTGTAGGCACCACATAACTTGTTGTGGAGCTCTTCCTTATCCTTGAGTGTGACATCTCATGAGCAACAATTCTACCAATGACTTCCGTTGGCTTGAGATCTTTGTAGTTGGGCATCATTTGAATCAATGTGCACACGGTATCATATTTTCCATCCAAGGCTCTAAGGATCTTCTTGATGATGAATTTGTCGGTCATCTGTTCACTTCCTAAGCCGGCAATCTCATTTGTGATGAGAGCAAGCCTAGAGTACATTTCGGCGACTCCTTTACAATCCTTCATCTTGAACTTGTCAACTTGACTTTGAAGCACATCCAACTTGGATTCCTTGACGGACTTGGTACCTTCGTGCATATCAACCAAAGTATCCCAAAATTCCTTTGCATTCTCAAGGCGGGTGATTTTGTTGAATTCTTCGGGGCACAATCCATTGAAAAGAATATCGCAAGCTTGAGCATTGTATTGCAACATCTTCATTTCTTCCACGGTCGCTTCACGATCCGGTTCTTTACCATCCTTGAATAAATCACCTTGCAAGCCAATACGCACAACAACCCAAACGGCGGGGTTATGACCAAGAATATGCATTTTCATCTTATGCTTCCAACTAGCAAAATTTGTACCATCAAAATAAGGACCTCTACGGTGGTAATTTCCCTCGGTAGATGCCATACTCTCCTAGGTTGTGAAACTAATGCTATGATCACCAAAGCTACGAAAATCAAGGCTAATGGAGACCAAAGCTCTGATACCACTTGTAGGATCGAAAGTATGTCTAGAGGGAGGGTGATTAGACTACTTGACCAAATAAAAATCTATCCTTTTCCCAATTTCAGTTGTGGGCAGATTTTAGCAATTAGCACAAGTTAAATGATTTTAAAAAAAATGTCAATGGTTTTTAAATTTAAAACACTCATCGCAAATGTTTTAGATAGAACACCCGTATGCAAACAGATAGCTTCCCCAGTAAGCCAAGGGAAAATGTGCCGAGCAGGATTTGTGCAGCTCTTCATCGCAAATGTTTTAGATAAAACACCCGTATGCAAAGCGAGAGCTATGGTCCCAGTAAGCCAAGGGAAAATTCGCTGCGAGGATTTGTGCATCTCTTCAATGCAAACAGTTCAGATTGAAGACGGTATGCAAAGCGAGACTTCTCCACTAAGCCAAGAGAAAATCTGGCATGCAGGATTCGTACATCCCTTCAACGCAAACGATTTTTCGGATGACCCATGTGCAACCACGTACAGACAATTTGATAAGATTTGCATCTGTCATATTGGATATATTTTCATTTGTCAAACTAGAAAGATTGACATTTGTTGATCTAGTAACATTGCCCTTTGTCAACCTTGTAACACTGCCATTTGTCAAAATTTGTAGCTAAAAATTAGTAGTACTATCTAATTTTTCCAACTAAAATTCTGCAAGCATAGATTTCATTCATAGATTAAGCAGTCATTCTTTATACAAACATTTCAACTCGATAGCTGAACCAACCAAACTTTCCCAGTTGTTGCCAACCACGTACTGAAATAGCTAGTTCAACTATATATACTAGCTAATTTTAAGTACGTTGTACAGTTCAACCACATATATAGTCAGATGAACCGAACAAAATAGCCCCTAAATACTACTACTACGGAGGGGCTTTGTACTACTTCCAGCAGCCTCTCCTCTGCCGAGCGCGCTCAGTAAGAGGCAGAGGAGGAGGAGACTACCGATGAGTTGGACAGCTGGAATCCTGTGCCTGCCGCTGCTGCACCTTTAGCGACGCTCACCTCGAATGCCCTCTGCCGCTCCAGATGACCACTCTCGAAGTGGCGGGACTGCTCGTAGATCTCCTCATTCCTCGCCTTTGCGATGGCATGTGCTGCGGCGACGGCGGCGGTAAGACTCTTTGCGTGCTCCACGAGGCGCTCCTCCTCCTCCCGCAGGAACTCGATGTAGCGCGCAATGTCGCTGATGCATGTGCGGGGCTCCACCTCCACCTCCCGTCTTTGGGCGGCGGTGGCGGAGCAGGTGATGACCCCGATGATCGACGGTGGGCTGGCGGCCATGGCGGCCGACGGTAGGGTGGCGGCCATGACCGCCACCTCCCGCCTTTGGGCTGCGGTGGCAGAGCGGGTGATGGCCACAGTGGCCGACAATGGGGTGGTGTAGGATCGAAAGTATGTCTAGAGGGGGGTGATTAGACTACTTGACCAAATAAAAATCTATCCTTTTCCCAATTTTAGTTGTGGGCAGATTTTAGCAATTAGCACAAGTCAAGCAATCAACCAACACATGCAATTCTAAGAGTATAGCAGCGAAAAGTAAAACATTGCATATGAAGGTAAAGGATTGGTTTGGAGAGTGAAAATTCAATGGAGACACGAAGATTGTTGGCGTGGTTCCAATAGGTGGTGCTATCGTACGTCCACGTTGATGGAGACTTCAACCCACAAAGGGCAATGGCTGCGCGAGTCCACGGAGGGCTCTGCTACTTCTTGAGCTTGCGTTGATTTTTCCCTTGAAGAGGAAAGGGTGATGCAGCAAAGTAGAGTTAAGTAGTTCCCTCAGTTAAGAACCAAGGTATCAATCCAGTAGGAGGCACAAGCAAGTCTCCAATATATGCACCTGCACAAACTAACAAACACTTGCACACAACGCAAAAAATGGGTTGTCAATCCCTTCAAGGTCATGAACAAGAGTGAGATCTAAAAGAGATAGGTATAAAAAAATAAATAAAAAGGCAAACTAAAGTAAATATAAATAAATTGTAGCAAGGTATTTTTGGGTTTTTGGTTTTATAGATTTGAAAATATATGATGGAAAATAGACCCGGGGACCATAGGTTTCACTAGAGGCTTCTCTCTCGAAGAAAGCATACGGTGGGTAAACAAATTACTGTTGAGCAATTGATAGAAAGAGCATAATTATGAAGACATCTAAGGCAATGATCATGAATATAGGCATCACATCCGTGACAAGTAGACCGACTCCTGCCTGCATCTACTACTATTACTCCACACATCGACTGCTATCCAACATGCATCTAGTGTATTAAGTTAACAAGAACAGAGTAACGCCTTAAGAAAGATGACATGATGTAGAGGGATAAACTCAAGCAATATGATATAAACCCCATCTTTTTATCCTTAATGGCAACAATACAATACGTGCCTCGCTACCCCTACTGTCACTGTGTGAGGACACCGCAAGATTGAACCCATCACAAAGCACCTCTCTCATTGCAAGAAAAACGAATCTAGTAGGCCAAACCAAATCGATAGATCGGAGAGAAATACAAAGCTATCTCAATCATGCATAAAATAGTTCAGAGAAGACTCAAATAATATTCATAGATAATCTGATCATAAATCCACAATTCATCGAATCTCCACAAACGCACCGCAAAAGAAGATTACATCGAATAGATCTCCAAGAACATCGAGGAGATCATTGTATTGAAGATCAAAGAGAGAGAAGAAGCCATCTAGCTACTACCTATGGACCCGTAGGTCTGTGGTAAACTACTCACACATCATAGGAAGGGCAGCAAGGTTGGTGTAGAGGCCCTCCGTGATCGAATCCCCCTCCGGCGGAGTGCCGGAAAAGGCCCCAAGATGGGATCTCACGAGAACAGAAGCTTGCAGCAGCGGAAAAGTATTTTTGGTGTGCCCTTTGGCGTAGAGGGAATATTTGAGGATTTATAGTGCGGAGATTAGGGTTGGAAGGTCTCTGAGGGGCCCACAAGCCCTGGGGGCGTGCCCCTACGGCTTGTGGCCTCCTCGTGGGTCTTCTGGCCTCCTCTCCAAGTCTCGTAGGTTTCTTCTGGTCCAAGAAAAATCACCGTAAAGTTTTATTCCGTTTCGACTCCGTTTGATATTCCTTTTCTGTAAAGGTCAAAAACAAGGAAAAAAACAGAAACTGGCACTGGGCACTATGTTCATAGGTTAGTCCCAAAAATAATATAAAGTAGCATATAAATGCATATAAAACATCCAAGATAGATAATATAATACCATGGAACAATAAAAAATTATAGATACGTTGGAGACGTATCAAGCATCCCCAAGCTTAATTCATGCTCGTCCTCGAGTAGGTAAATGATAAAAATAGAATTTTTGATGTGGAATGCTACCTAACATATTTATTAATGTAAT
This sequence comes from Thinopyrum elongatum, assembly GCA_011799875.1. Lineage (NCBI taxonomy): Eukaryota > Viridiplantae > Streptophyta > Magnoliopsida > Poales > Poaceae > Thinopyrum > Thinopyrum elongatum. Next base: position 116,304,590 of record CM022301.1, on the reverse strand, counting down.
TTTCTTTATTGTGGCATCAATGTTTAGATCCATAAGATTCAAAACAAAAGTTTAATATTGACATAAAAACAATAATACTTCAAGCATACTAATAAAGCAATCATGTCTTCTCGAAATAACATGGCCAAAGAAAGTTATCCCTACAAAATCATATAGTCTGGCTATGCTCCATCTTCATCACACAAAGTATTTCATCATGCACAACCCCGATGACAAGCCAAGAAATTGTTTCATACTTTTAATGTTCTCAAGCTTTTTCAACGTTCACGCAATACATGAGCGCAAGCCATGGATATAGCACTATAGGTGGAATAGAGTATGGTGGAGGTTGTGAGAAGAAGATAAAAAGGAGAATGTCTCACATCAACTAGGCAAATTAATGGGCTATGGAGATGCCCATCAATTGATATCGATGCAAGTGAGTAGGGATTGCCTTGCAATGGATGCACTAGAGCTATAAGTGTATGAAAGGTCAAAAGGAAACTAAGTGGGTGTGCATCCAACTTGCTTGCTCATGAAGACCTAGGGTAATTTTGAGGAAGCCCATCATTGGAATATACAAGCCAAGTTCTATAATGAAAAATTCCCACTAGTATATGAAAGTGATAAAATAGGAGACTCTCTATCATGAAGAGCATGGTGCTACTTTGAAGCACAAGTGTGGAAAAAGGATAGTAACATTGTCCCTTCTCTCATTTTCTCTCATTTTTTGTTTGGGCTCTTTGGCCTCTTTTTTAATTTTGGTCTCTTCCGCCTCTTTTTTATTTTTTTAAAGTCCGGAGTCTCATCCCAACTTGTGAGGGAATCATAGCTTCCATCATCCTTTCCTCACATGGGAAAATGCTCTAATAATGATCATCAAACTTTTATTTACTTACAATCAAGAATTGCAACTCGATACTAGAACAAAATATGATTCTATATGAATGCCTCCGGTGGTGTATCGGGATGTGCAATGATCTACATGATCATGCAAAGCAATATGACAATGGTGGTATGTGTCATAATAAACTGAACGGTGGAAGTTGCATGGCAATATATCTCAGAATGGCTATGGAAATCCCATAATAGGTAGGTATGGTGGCTGTTTTGAGGAAGGGTATATGGTGGGTTTAATGCACCGGCGAAAGTTGCGCGGTACTAGAGAGGCTAGCAATGGTGGAAGGGTGAGAGTGTGTATAATCCATGGACTCAACATTAGTCATAAAGAACTCACATACTTATTGAAAAAAATTATTAGCCATCGAAAGAAAGTGCTAATACGCATGCTCCTAGGGGGTAGATTGGTAGGAAAAGACCATCGCTCGTCCCTGACCGCCACTCATAAGGAAGACAATCAAAAAATAAATCATGCTCCGACTTCATCACATAACGGTTCACCATACGTGCATGCTTCGGGAATCACAAACTTTAACACAAGTATTTATACCAATCCACAATTACTCACTACCATGACTCTAATATCACCATCTTTATATCTCAAAACAAATGCAAAGAATCAAACATCTCATATTATTCAATGCTCTTATATGAAAGTTTTTATTATATCCCTCTTGGATGCCCATCATATTAGGACCAAATTCATAACCTAAGCAAATTACCATGTTGTTTTCAAGAATCTCAAAATAATATAAGTGAAGCATGAGATTTCATCAATTTCTATAAAATAAAACCACCGCCGTGCTGTAAAAAGATATAAGTGAAGCACTAGACCAACTACCTAGCTCAAAAGATATAAGTGAAGCACATAGAGTATTCTAATAAATTCACGATTAATGTGTGTCCCTCTAAAAGGTGTGTACAGCAAGGATGATTGTGGCAAACTAAAAAGCAAAGACTCATATCATACCAGACGCTCCAAGCAAAACACATATCATGTGGTGAATAAAAATATAGCCTCAAGTAAATTTACCGATGGATTGAAGACGAAAGAGGGGATGCCATCCGGGGCATCCCCAAGCTTAGATGCTTGGTTGTCCTTGAATATTACCTTGGGGTGCCTTGGGCATCCCCAAGCTTAGGATCTTGCCACTGCTTATTCCGTGGTCCATCAAAACTTCACCCAAAACTTGAAAACTTCACAACACAAAACTTAACAGAAAACTCGTATGATCCGTTAGTATAATAAAATAAATCACCACTTTAGGTACTGTTGTGAACTCATTCTAAATTTATATTGGTGTTATATCTACTGTATTCCAACTTCTTAATGGTTCATACCCCCCGATACTACCCATAGATTCATCAAAATAAGCAAACAACACATAGAAAACAGAATCTGTCAAAAACAGAATAGTCTATAGTAATCTGGAGATTTCGTATACTTCTGTAACTCCAAAAAATCTGAAAAATAGGAAAATCTGCGAAATTTGTATATAAATCTTGTTTAAACAATTCAGATCAAAAGGACTCTTCTGTGAATTTCTAAAATTCTTCCAATGAGCGCAAAAGTTTCTGTTTTTCAGCGAGATCAAATCAACTATCACCATAGACCACCCCAAGATCTTACTTGGGTCAAACACTAATTAAAACACTAAAACACAATTACTACAGAGGTAATAATTTGTATTTATTAAAAAACAGAAGCAAAAACAAAAAACACAAAATAAAAATTGGGTTGCCTCCCAACAAGTGCTATTGTTTAACGCCCCTAGCTAGGCATAACACATAGATCTAGGTATTGTAATAGAAGTGAGGGAGATCATCCATGCTCATCTCATACGCCCTCCTTTCAGCAGCAAGTTTCCTTTGTGGCGAGCAAAAATAATCAAAGGGACTAAATTTGATAGGGTATGGATCTATAAGATCAAGTTTGGGAGGAATAGGTTCCTCCTTCGGCCCTTTGTAATTGATAATTATCTCTTCATTATAAACATTCCTTTGATTGAATTCTCTAAGTTTATCTCTTAGCACAAACCCTAATCCATTATTTTGTATAGCAAAATTATCATTGAGTTCAGAAATCTTATCAATCAAAACATCGGTAGGAACCCTCTTTCTTAAGTTCTCATTATAAGCAGCATAATCCGGAGATTGTAATCTTATTATTTATTCTTGATTAAAAAGAATCTCCTCTATGGGAGGGCAACCACTATTGATTTTATAATGAGCAAATATTTCACTAGCTTCTTTTATGATATATCTAAATTCATGAGCCAGAAATATGGTAGTAACACGTTTAACGGAGGGATGATGAATATTAGAGAATTCTAGGAAAATCCTTTGTATGCATGGATGCATGTGAACGAATTGTCTTTCAAGTTCAACTATAAGCAAAGATATTGCATCCGCAAGGCTATTAGTTTTATTAAGAATTGACCCCCCTAGCATAGATAGCGTACCAGCACAAGTAAAGAAATCTTGGGTAACACCCTTTCCAATAATGTTACCACTACCCACATGGAGTTTTTCGGTGTGCATGATAGTAGGTTCTTCTTCATGAGGATCATATTAGCAAAATCATCAAAATTCCCCTCAAGATTATTACAATCTTTTTCAATCATAACCTCCCCAGATTCAGACATGATGGCAAAGCAAGCAATCTAGCACACAAGCAAAACAAAAATCAAACGAAAAAGACGAACGAAAGAAGGCGAATAAAAAGACAAATATTTTTGTGCTTTTCTGAAAATGTTTTAGAAGTGGGGGAGAGGAAAACGAGAGGCAAATGGCAAATAATGTAAGTGCAAGAGATGAGAGTTTATGATAGGTACTTGGTAGGCTTAATGTAGAACCTCCCAGGAAACGGCGCCAGAAATTCTTCCTGCTACTTCTTGAGTTTGCGTTGATTTTTCCCTTCAAGAGGAAAGGGTGATGCAGCAAAGTAGAGATAAGTATTTCCCTCAGTTAAGAACCAAGGTATCAATCCAGTAGGAGGCACAAGCAAGTCTCCAATATATGCACCTGCACAAACTAACAAACACTTGCACACAACGCGAAAAAGGGGTTGTCAATCCCTTCACGGTCACGAACAAGACTGAGATCTAAAAGAGATAGGTATAAAAGATAAATAAAAAGGCAAACTAATGTAAATATAAATAAATTGAAGCAAGGTATTTTTGGGTTTTTGGTTTTATAGATTTAAAAATATATGATGGAAAATAGACCCGGGGACCATAGGTTTCACTAGAGGCTTGGTGGGTAAACAAAAAACTGTTGAGCAATTGATAGAAAGCGCATAATTATGAAGACATCTAAGGCAATGATCATGAATATAGGCATCACATCCGTGACAAGTAGACCGACTCCTGCCTGCATCTACTACTATTACTCCACACATCGACCACTATCCAGCATGCATCTAGTATATTAAGTTAACAAGAACGGAGTAACGCCTTAAGAAAGATGACATGATGTAGAGGTATAAACTCAAGCAATATGATATAAACCCCATCTTTTTATCCTTAATGGCAACAATACAATACGTGCCTCGCTACCCCTACTATCACTGTGTGAGGACACCGCAAGATTGAACCCATCACAAAGCACCTCTCCCATTGCAAGAAAAACCAATCTAGTAGGCCAAACCAAATCGATAGATCGGAGAGAAATACAAAGATATCTCAATCATGCATAAAAGAGTTCAGAGAAGACTCAAATAATATTCATACATAATTTGATCATAAATCCACAATTCATCGAATCTCAACAAAACACACCGCAAAAGAAGATTACATCGAATAGATCTCCAAGAACATCGAGGAGAGCATTGTATTGAAGATCAAAGAGAGAGAAGAAGCCATCCAGCTACTAGCTATGGACCCATAGGTCTATGGTAAACTACTCACACATCATCGGAAGGGTAGCAAGGTTGGTGTAGAGGCCCTCCATGATCGAATCCCCCTCCGGCGGAGTGTCGGAAAAGGCCCCAAGATGGGATCTCACGAGAACAGAAGCTTGCGGCAGCGGAAAAGTATTTTTGGTGTGCCCTCGGCCAAAGGGGGGATATTTGAGGATTTATTGTGTGGAGATTAGGGTTGGAAAGTCTCCGAGGGGCCCACAAGCCCTGGGGCACGCCCCTATGGCTTGTGGCCTCCTCGTGGGTCTTCTGGCCTCCTCTCCAAGTTTCATGGGTTTCTTCCGGTCCAAGAAAAATCACCGTAAAGTTTTATTCCGTTTGAACTCTGTTTGATATTCCTTTTCTGTAAAAGTTAAAAACAAGGAAAAAAATAGAAACTGGCACTGGTGATGTCTACTACGCAACTTTATTCTTGTAGACTCGTGTTGGGCCTCCAAGCGCAGAGTTTTGTAGGACAGTAGCAATTTTCCCTCAAGTGGATGACCTAAGGTTTATCAATCCGTGGGAGGCGTAGGATGAAGATGGTCTCTCTCAAACAACCCTGCAACCAAATACAAGAAATCTCTTGTGTCCCCAACACACCCAATACAATGGCAAATTGTATAGGTGCACTAGTTCAGTGAAGAGATGGTGATAAAAGTGTAATATGGATGGTAGAAATATATTTTTATAATCTGAATAAATAAAAACAGCAAGGTAGCAAGTGACAAAAGTGAGCACAAACGGTATTGCAATGCTTGAAAACAAGGCCTAGGGTCCATACTTTTGCTACTCTCAACAATGCTAATATAATTGGATCATATAACCATCCCTCAACATGCGATGAAGAATCACTCCAAAGTTCCTATCTAGTGGAGAACATAAGAATAAATTGTTTGTAGGGTACGAAACCACCTCAAAGAGTTCCTTTCCGATCGATCTATCCAAGAGTTCGTACTAAAATAACACCAAAGCAAATTCAGATTCGTAATGCTCAATCCAACACAAATAACCTCAAAGAGTGCCCCAAGATTTCTACCAGAGAAACAAAGACAAGAACATGCATCAACCCCTATGCATAGATTACCCCAATGTCACCTCGAGAATCCGCGAGTTGAGTGCCAAAACATATATCAAGTGAATCAATATAATACCCCATTGTCACCACGGGTATTCGTATGCAAGACATATATCAAGTGCTCTCAAATCCATAAAAGTATCCAATCCGATAAAACAAAATCTCAAAGGGAAAACTCAATTCATCACAACAAGATAGAGAGGGGAAAACACCATATGATCCGACTATATTAACAAAGCCCGCGATACATCAAGATTGAGCATCTCAAGAACACGAGAGAGAGAGAGATATTAAACACATAGCTACTAGTACAAACCCTCAGCCCCGAGGGTGGACTACTCCCTCCTCATCGTGGTGGCCGCCGGGATGATGAAGATGGCCACCGGTGATGATCTCCCCCTCCGGCAGGGTGCTGGAACGTGGTCTAGATTGGATCTCATGGATACAGAGGCCTTGCGGCGGCAGAACTTCTGATCTAGGGTTACCCCGAGGGTTTTTGGAATATTTGGGAATTTATAGGGTGAAGAGGCGGCGCGGGAGGCCACCGAGGTGGGCACAACCCACCGGATCGCGCCTGGGGGACCAGGCGCGCCCTGGTGGGTTGTGCCCCCCTCGGGGCACCCCCCCAGGTGCTGCTCTGGCCCATTGGATGTCTTCTGGTCCATAAAAAATCCACAAAAAGTTTCGCGGTGTTTGGACTCCGTTTGATATTGATTTCATGCGATGTAAAAAACAAGCAAAAAACAGCAACTGGCACTGGGTACTGGGTCAATAGGTTACTCCCAAAAAATGATATAAAGTTGCTATAAAATGATTGTAAAACATCCAAGAATGATAATATAACAGCATGAATACTTCATAAATTATAGATGCGTTGGAGACGTTTCAGCATCCCCAAGCTTAATTCCTACTTGTCCTCGAGTAGGTAAATGATAAAAGAAATAATTTATGAAGTGTGAATGCTAGCAAAGTGCATAAGTTTGATCAATGATAATTTCAATCACTTTTCCTAGCATCATAACAGCAACTCTTTCTTATAAAACTTCTCATGTTAAAGTAGCAACCAATTCACATGTTAAGGTTCAAACAATGAATTCTCTTGAAACTCAACAACCTATGTTCTCAGTCACCAAACAATTGCAATTGAACTTATTCAACAGAGTCTAAGTAAGAGCTCCACATACTCAACCATCATATAGTCTTCCATGATTGCTAACACTCACCACATACACATGAGCAAAACGTTTCAACCGGACACATAGAAAGATAGGGGCTTATATTTCACCTCCCAACGTATTCACCTCAAGGGTGATGTCAACAATAATAACTCATGCCACCCATATCCAACTGGACATATGTGCCTAGATCTTTCCTCACCACATGATGCTTGCCAAAGGAGAAAAATAAAAAGGAATAGAGAGAAAAACTTTGACTCTTGCATAAAAGTAAATACATAAAAGTAAAATATAGGCCCTTCGCAGAGGGAAGCAGAGGTTGCCATGCACTTATTTGTTTGTATGCTCAACCCCTTAGTGCAAAAGAACGTCACGTTATATTGCCCCTTGTGATGGCAACCTTTATTATGCAGTCTGTCGCTTTTATTTCTTTACCATCACAAGTTCGTACAACGCTCAATTTTTTCTTACACTAAATGATCTTACACTTTTAGAAGCAATTTTTATTGCCTTATTTCATCGATGACAACTTACTTGAAGGATCTTACTCAATCCATAGGTAGGTATGGTGGACTCTTGAAAATAAGATTTGGTTTTAAGGTTTTTGGATGCACAAGTAGTATCTCTACTTAGTGCGGAATTTTTGGCTAGCAAAGATGGGGGGCAAGCACCACATGTTGAAGGATCTATGACAATATAACTTCTATGTGAATATGAACAAACATAAATCATTATGTTGTCTTCCTTGTCCAACGTCAACAATTTTGGCATATAATATTTTCATGGGGGCTCACAATCACAAAAGATTTCCAAGATAGTGTATTTGCATGTGAAAGTTCTTTTCCTTCTACTAATCATTCATGAATTGCATGTATGACCAATATTGTGATTGTCAAGCCTCAAAAGATTTCATTTTCTAAACCCAATGTGAAGCTACTACTAGGCATGATATGAACATATAATTTCAACTTCATGATATTCAATTCATTCAACAATTTACTCATAGGATATAAGTGAAGCACAAGAGTAAATGACAAGCTACTCCAAAAAGATATAAGTGAAGATCAAGCGAGTAGTTAAGTAAATAGGTAGCTAATTGTGGACTCTCTCTTATTTAAAAACTTTCAGATCTAAGTATTTTTATTAAAACAGCAAGCAAAACAAAACAAAATGACATTCCAAGAATAGCACAACTCATGTGAAGAAGCAAAAACTTAGGCTCAACCGATACTAACCGATAATTGTTGATGAAGAAAGGTGGGATGCCTACCGGGGCATCCCCAAGCTTAGATGCTTGAGACTTCTTGAAATATTATCTTGGGATGCCTTGGGCATCCCCAAGCTTGAGCTTTTGTATCTCCTTAATTCCTTTTATATCACGGTTTCCCTAAATCTTAAAAACTTCATCCACACAAAACTCAACAAGAACTCGTGAGATAAGTTAGTATAAACCAATGCAAAAACCTTATCATTCTCTACTGTAGAAAATCACTAAAATTATTATTCAACATTGCATACTAAATTCCTCTGCATATTTAATACTCCTGTCCTCAAATAGAATCATTAAACAAGCAAACATATGCAAACAATGCAAACATAGCAGCAATCTGCCAAAACAGCACAGTCTGTAAAGAATGCAAGAGTATCAATACTTCTTAAACTCCAAAAATTATGAAAATTTACCACACTGTAGAAAATTTATCAGAGCTTATTGTGAAGAAAGTTTCAACATTTTATCACATTCTGAATTTTCTGGATAATTATGGCAACAGCGATAAACTTTCTGTTTTGAAACAGCAACTCATATATTTGCAAAATAAGCATGGTGATGGCTATCCTTGCCACTTTTATTGAAATAAAAGATGCAAAACATTATTATAACTAACATAAAGAAAATCCTAATAAAATAAAATGACTCTCCAAGCAAAACTCATATCATGTGACGAATGAAAATATAGCTCCAAGTGAGGTTACCGATAATGTTGAAGACGAAAGAGGGGATGCCTTCCAGGGCATCCCCAAGCTTAGTTGCTTGGATCTTCCTTGGATATTTAACTTGGGGTGCCTTGGGAATCCTCAATCTTAGGGTCTTGTCACTCCTTATTCTCCTCATATCGACATCTCACCCAAAACTTGAAAACTTCAATCACACAAAACTTAACGGAACTTCGTGAGATAGGTTAGTATGATAAAGAGAAAACCATTTCACTTTGGTACTGTCAAAGACAAGATTCATAATTTTTTCCACACAATTACTACTGTATAATATCATTTCCACAATTTATATTGAGCAATATAAGCCATAGAAACTAGAAAACAAGCAAACTATGCATTGAAAACAGTATCTGTCAAAAACAGAACAGTCTGTAGTAATCTGTACTCCAACCATACTTCTGCTACTCCAAAAATTCTGAAAAATTAGGACAACGTAAATAATTTGTATATCTATCACATTTAAAAAATTATGATCAAAATCACGTTCCAGTGAATTTTCAAAATTCCTGGACTGAGCGCAAAAGTTTCTGTTTTTGCACAGATTCAAGTCAACTATCATCCACACTATCCCAAAGGCTTTACTTGGCACTTTATTGAAACAAAAGCAATAAAACATGATTACTACAGTAGAATAATAATGTGAACACACAAAAACAGTAGGTAAAAGTGTTGGGTTGTCTCCCAACAAGCGCTTTTCTTTAATGCCTTTTAGCTAGGCATGATAAGTTCAATGATGCTCGCATAAAAGATAAGGATTGAAACATAACAAGAGCATCATGAATCATAAGTTCCTCTCTCATAATAATTTTCAGTAGCATCATGGATAGATTCATCAATATAACCATCACATAAAACATTCTTTTCATGATCCCCAAGCATAGAAATTTTATTACTCTCCACATAAGAAAATTTCTCCTCATTCACAATGGTGGGAGTATCATATGAAACTCGAATACTATAAATTGTTCCCACATTAAAAGAGTAATGTTCATGAAAAGGGTAATCATAACTATGACAAGTTTTATAAATATAATCATCACTACTTTTTATAACATAAGTATCATTACAATAATCATCATAAGTAGCAACTTTGTTCTCATCATAGATAGGAGGCATGCAATCATCATAGCAAATTTGATCATTAAAAGTAGGGGGACTAAAAAGGTCATCTTCAATAAGCATAGCATCCCCAAGCTTGGGACAAACATTAATTGCAGCGAATAAATTCTCAAACATGTCATTCTCATCAAACATAGCATCCCCAAGCTTGTAGCTTGGCATATCATAAGCATAATCACCCTCATCATTAATAGTATGAATAGCACCAACGGTATAACAATTGTTATCATCATAATTTCCCAAGTTGGTGCCAAAAAGATTTCCAAGATTATAAGAAGTATCATTATCTTCCCAATCATAATCATCACAACAAGCAATAGGCATAACAAAATCATCATCAAGTGCATCATCTTCCATAATTAGTTTTGATTCATTTTTATGAGGCACAACAATAATAGAGGCAACATCGTTTGGGAGAGATACCTTTTTACCTTTATTCTTTCTTCTTTTCTTCTTCTTCACCACATCATGTGTGGGTTTTATAAATCTTTTCAAGCTTCTTATTTATGAGATTGGTTGAATAGGGAGCTCCTCTTCGTTACCTGGTTCATCATAATAAACACTAGGAGGGTATTGGGAAATATTTTCCCTTTCATTAGTACTCTCGTCATATTCTATTTGTTTTCTTGTCTTTAGATAGTTAGCAATATAATGATTCTCAATGCAATTTACAACACAAAACATATAAATTTCCTCTAGATCAAAATCAAGAAATCTCTCGAGATTAAATTTTGGAATACCCTTAGTTATACGTTTCATTTCTTCATACCCCAAAAGAAGACTAAGCTCTTTATGCTGCTCAAGGGTAATCAAGTTATCACAATTTTTGGACACGATTTGATCATGAAAGAATTTGCATTGGAGATTTAAATGACCATGTTCATTGCAAAGTTCACAAGGATGGCGAAAAAAATTAAATCTTTCAGCACAATCATCTAGCCTCTCTTGCAATTTTTTCGTTTCTAAATATTTATGCCTCTTACAAAATCTATCTTCCCTTTTTGGTGTGCAATTGCACTCCCAATTCACTCTGCAAAAATTGACATTCTTATAGGAGACATTTTTCTCATGACTAGTGCAATAATCATTAGCATTTTGGATATTCAAGGAATTCATACTAACAACATTGCAATCATGCTCATCATTCAAATATTTCGTGCCAAACATTTTATTGACTTCTTTTTCTAACAATTGAGCACAATTTTCCGATCCATCGTTTTCAAGAAAGATATTATAAAGATGATCAATAATATGATGCAACCTCAATTCCATTTTTTTATGTAGTTTTCTTTTATAAACCAAACTAGTGATAAAACAAGAAACTAAAAGATTCAATTGCAAGATCTAAAGATATACCTTCAAGCACTCACCTCCCCGGCAACGGCGCCAGAAAAGAGCTTCGTTGATGGGGTGTGAGTGCCGCTTACCTAACCTCCCCGGCAACGGCGCCAGAAAAGAGCTTGATGTCTACTACGCAACTTTATTCTTGTAGACTCGTGTTGGGCCTCCAAGCGAGAGTTTTGTAGGACAGTAGCATTTTTCCCTCAAGTGGATGACCTAAGGTTTATCAATCCGTGGGAGGCGTAGGATGAAGATGGTCTCTCTCAAACAACCCTGCAACCAAATACAAGAAATCTCTTGTGTCCCCAACACACCCAATACAATGGCAAATTGTATAGGTGCACTAGTTCGGCGAAGAGATGGTGATAAAAGTGTAATATGGATGGTAGAAATATATTTTTATAATCTGAATAAATAAAAACAGCAAGGTAGCAAGTGACAAAAGTGAGCACAAACGGTATTGCAATGCTTGAAAACAAGGCCTAGGGTCCATACTTTCGCTAGTGCAATCTCTCAACAATGCTAATATAATTGGATCATATAACCATCCCTCAACGTGTGATGAAGAATCACTCCAAAGTTCCTATCTAGCGGAGAACATAAGAATAAATTGTTTGTAGGGTACGAAGCCACCTCAAAGCTATTCTTTCCGATCGATTTATCCAAGAGTTCATACTAAAATAACACCAAAGCAAATTCAGATTCGTAATGCTCAATCCAACACAAATAACCTCAAAGAGTGCCCCAAGATTTCTACCAGAGAAACAAAGACAAGAACATGCATCAACCCCTATGCATAGATTACCCCAATGTCACCTCGAGAATCCGCGAGTTGAGTGCCAAAACATATATCAAGTGAATCAATATAATACCCCATTGTCACCACGGGTATTCGTATGCAAGACATATATCAAGTGCTCTCAAATCCATAAAAGTATTCAATCCGATAAAATGAAATCTCAAAGGGAAAACTCAATTCATCATAACAAGATACAGAGGGGAAAACACCATATGATCTGACTATATTAACAAAGCCCGCAATACATCAAGATTGTGCATCTCAAGAACATGAGAAAGAGAAAGATATTAAACACATAGCTACTAGTACAAACCCTCAGCCCCGAGGGTGGACTACTCCCTCCTCATCGTGGTGGCCGCCGGGATGATGATGATGGCCACCGGTGATGATCTCCCCCTCCGGCAGGGTGTCGGAACGGGGTCTAGATTGGATCTCGTGGATACAGAGGCCTTGTGGTGGCGGAACTTCTGATCTAGGGTTACCCCGAGGGTTTTTAGAATATTTGGGAATTTATAGGGCGAAGAGGCGGTGCGGGAGGCCACCGAGGTGGGCACAACCCACCGGGGCACGCCTGGGGGCCCACACGCGCCCTGGTGGGTTGTGCCCCCCTCGGGGCACCCCCCAGGTGCTGCTCTGGCCCATTGGATGTCTTCTGGTCCATAAAAAATCCACAAAAAGTTTCACGGTGTTTGGACTCCATTTGATATTGATTTCCTGTGATGTAAAAAACAAGCAAAAAACAGCAACTGGCACTGGGCACTGGGTCAATAGGTTAGTCCCAAAAAATGATATTAGTTTGCTATAAAATGATTGTAAAACATCCAAGAATGATAATATAACATCATGAATACTTCATAAATTATAGATACGTTGGAGACGTATCAACTGGGCACTAGGTTAATAGGTTAGTCCCAAAAATAATATAAAATAGCATATAAATGCATATAAAACATCCAAGATAGATAATATAATAGCATGGAACAATCAAAAATTATAGATATGCTGGAGATGTATCAGGCTCCACCCACGAAGGGTCCACGAAGAAGCAACCTTGTTTATCCCACGATGGCCATCGCCCACGAAGGACTTGCCTCACTCGGGTAGATCTTCACGAAGTAGGCGATCTCCTTGCCCTTACAAACTTCTTGGTTCAACTCCACATCACGACGGAGGCTCCCAAGCGACACCTAACCAATCTAGGAGACACCACTCTCCAAAAGGTAATAGACGGTGTGTTGATGATGAACTCCTTGCTCTTGTGATTCAAATGATAGTCTCCCCAACACTCAACTCTCTCTCTCAGATTTGCCTATGGTGGAAGAGGAATTTGAGTGGAAAGCAACTTGGGGAAGGCTAGAAATCAAGATTCAAATGGTTGGAATGGAATCTCTTGATCTCAACACATGAGTAGGTGGTTCTCTCTCAGAAAATGTATGGTGGAAGTGTAGGCAGGTTTTGATGGCTCTATCCACGAATGAAGAGGGGGTGGAGGGGTATATATAGCCTTCACACAAAGTCCAACCGTTACACACATTTGACTCATCTTGGTGGCACCGATTAGTTAAACTCGGTGGCACCGATCTGTTAAAAAATGTGAATGTTAGGAATCTCGGTGGGACCGACTGGAACAACTCGGTGGGACCAATATACTAGGGCGTAGGGAAAACCCCGTCTCGGTGGCACCGATTGCATCAACTTGGTGAGACCGAAGTGAAGCAATAAGGCAACAGAGAGTTGGTCAAGCCATCTCGGTGAGACCAATTGCAATTTCGGTGAGACCGAAATAATTGCAACTGATAACAGAGAGTTGGCAAGGCCATCTTGGTGAGACCGAACTGTTAGGGTTTCTAGCAGTGGCTATGTCAAATGAACTCGGTGGCTCCGGGTAGAAAGAATCGGTGGGGCCGAGATGGAGTTTAGGGTTTGGACATATTTGGATGGAGAAAGTGGCTGAGGGTTTTGGAGCAATATCACTAAGCACTTGAGCAAGTAGACCATTAGCAACACCTCATCCCCTTTTAATAGTATTGGCTTTCCTATGGACTCGATGTGATCTTGGATCACTAAAATAGAAATGAAGAGTCTTGAGCTTTTGCCAATCTTTGTCCTTAGCATTTTGAGGGGTCCACATATCTTTCCATGCCATGCCAATCATTGAACATCCTAAAATATTTATATTGAATAGATATGTTCAATGAGCTATATGTTGTTATGAATTACCAAAACCACCCGGGGATTAGTTGCACTTTCAAGTGGCGGCCACGACGGCCACCTCCCGCCTTTCGGCCGCGGTGGCGGAGCGGGCGATGGCCCTGGCTTGCCACGGCGGCAGACGGTGGGGTGGAGGCAACGGCGGCCGGCAACAGCTGCCGACGGGCAGCGGCGGCGGAGCGTGTGATGGGTGTTGCACGCACACCCATCAGGAACGCCATGCGCACTACACTACGCCGGGGACTGCGCCGCCGCCGCGGTGTAGCCTCCCAGCTGGAGCTGTCCTCTGATGACGGCGGAGTGGCTGAGCGACAACAACGGACTGGTGCCATTGGCGATTGTGGGAGAAGCAGATGAGATAAGCTACAGGGAGGGAGGGGAAAATGCGACGCAGGACTCGCCGGCCACAAGGGTTTATATAGCATGCCGGTAAGCATTGGGATTTTGGGGGATTTCACCGAGTCAGGTGGGAAACTTGCGCGGCTATGCGCAGGAACCTGCGCGCGAACGGGCTCACCGACGATTCATTGGCGCCACTTCGAGCCACCGTTTGGCCAAAGAACGCCCCTGCGCGCTGCTCAAGATTGCGCTCGAAGCCGTCTGTGGCAGCGGGGTGACAAGACGTGCGAGAGGAGGACGAAACGACACGTACACATACGGTTAATAAAAAAACTTTTGCAATTTAATTACCTACTACCCCTGTCCTGGTTTATAAGTCCTCTTTGTATTTTTGTGCCAAATTTTGACTAGAGATTTAACTAATAAAATATGAATGCATGCCGCCAAAGATTATATCGTTGGATTCGTATTTGAATGTAGTTTCCAATTATATTATTTTTATAACATACATTAACATTTTGTTAGTTAAATTTAAGGTCAAAATATGGCACAGAATATAAAGGGGACTAATAGACCAAGACGGAGGTAGTAGCACACGACCGCTCTCTACGCAGCGTCGCGAACAATTGTTCGACCACCGTGTGATGTGGAACACGACATAGTTTCACATCATGCCGCTGGCTCGCAACTACGGGCCGGCTTGTAGACGACCATTTCCTGCGTGTTCAACTGCTCTATGCGTGTGGTTGCTCGCGGTTGAGGCGGCCACGGCGCGCTCTGCTCTCGCGTCCCTCCACACACTCTGCCCATGTCCCTCCACGCGCGCTGCTAATGTTTGGGGCCGGCGCATGATCACGTACGTTCGTGCTACTAATATGCATGTGGTTGCACCGGGCGCGGTGCCACGATGCAGTTACCCGCTGCAAAAAAACTGCCAAGCGGACATGCCGAGAATCCAGGCCGCCCCGGTCCCCATTTATTCCCGTGGCCATTTACCTTCATCTCTCGGGACACAGGACACAATAAGCACATCCACGACGACACATACAAAGAGGACATCCAGCGGTTCCAATGGCGCTCCCCGTGGCGCCAATGGCGCTCCCAGCGGCCGACGACGACAACGGGGGGCAGTTCACCATGCATCACGTAGTGGACACCCACGTGAGGGGGAAGGACCTCTCGGTGGTGTACACGAACGAGCAGGTCTCGGTGGAGAGCTCCATCCAAACTATGGAGCAGTTGCCTGCTGAGGACAAGTACCAAGTGGTTGGCTTCAACCTCGAGTTCACCAGCGGTCGTGCCAGGCAAGATCAGAAGGTTGCCATCGCCCAGTTGTGTGTGAGACATGACGTCCTCGTCTATGATGCGGCTTGAGACTGCGTCGGTATTTACCCAAAGAGGAAGGGATGATGCAGTACAGCTACGGTAGGTATTTCCTTCAGTTATGAAACTAAGGTATCAATCCAGTAGGAGAACCAAGCAACACTATGTAAATGGTACGTGCACACAAAGAACAAATCCTCGCAACCCAACGCGTAAGAGGGGTTGTCAATCCCTCCTCGGTAAAAAGATAGATTGTTTTGTATGAGTTTGGATAAATAGATCTCGATCAAACGCAAAATAAAATAAATAAAGAAAAAGTGCAGCAAGGTATTTTTGGGTTTTTGGAATAATAGATATGAAAATAAATGCGAATAAAAATAGATCAGAAAGCAAATATGATAAAGGATAGGCCCGGGGCCGTAGATTTCACTAGTTGCTTCTCTCGAGAAAATAGCATACGGTGGGTAAACAAATTACTATTGGGCAATTGATAGAAGATCGAATAATTATGACGATATCCAAGGCAATGATCAATATATAGGCATCACGTCCAAGATTAGTAGACCAACTCCTGCCTGCATCTACTACTATTACTCCACACATCGACCGCTATCCAGCATGCATCTAGTGTATTAAGTTCATGGAGAAATGGAGTAATGCAATAAGAACAATGACATGATGTAGACAAGATCTATTCATGTAGGAATATACCCCATCTTATTATCCTTAATAGCAATGATACATGCGTGCCTCGCTGCCCCTTCTGTCACTGGGAGAGGACACCACAAGATCGAACCCATCACAAAGCACCTCTTCCCATGGCAAAAAAAATCGATCTAGTTGGCCTAACTAAACCAAAGATTCGAATAAGAAATATGAGGCTATAAGTAATCATGCATATAAGAAATCAAAGAAAACTCAAATAATATTCATGGATATAGATCTGATCATAAACTCAAAGTTCATCGGATCCCAACAAACACACCGCAAAAAGAGTTACATCAAATAGATCTGCAAGAGACCATTGTATTGAGAAGCAAAAAGAGAGAAGAAGCCATCTAGCTACTGCCTACGGACCCTTAGGTCTATGGTGGACTACTCACGCATCATCGAAGAGGCACCAATGAGGATGATGAACCCCTCCGTGATGGTGTAGATTGGATCCTGTGGTTCTGGAACTTGCGGCGGCTAGAATTGTGTTTCGTCTCCTCCTCTAGGGTTTCTGGAATATTTGGGAATTTATAGGGTGAAGAGGCAATGCACAAGACCTCCGTGGGCCCCACAACCCACCAGGGCGCGCCCGGGCTCCTGGGCACGCCCTGGTGTATTGTGGTCCCCACAGGACTCCTTCCAGGTGCTTTCTTGGCCCCCAAGGTGTCTTCTGGTCCAAAAAAATCTCCAAAAAGTTTCGTTGCGTTTGGACTCCATTTGGTACTGATATTCTGCGAAGTAAAAAACAAGCAAAAAACAGCAACTGGCACTGGGCACTATGTCAATAGGTTAGTCCCAAAAATGATATAAAGTTGCTATAAAATGATTGTAAAACATCCAAGAATGATAATATAACAACATGGAACAATAAAAAATTATAGATACGTTGGAGACGTATCAGCATCCCCAAGCTTAATTCCTGCTTGTCCTCGAGTAGGTAAATGATAAAAACAGAATTTTTTATGTGGAATGCTGCCTAACATGTTCATCACATATTCTTTTCTTTTGTAGCATGGACATTTGGACTTTTAGATCGTTCAAAGCAATAGTCTATATTTGACATCATAACTTCAATACTCAACATATCAACAAGCAACCATGTCTTTCAAAATATCAACACTAAAGAAAGTTATCCCTAGCACATCATGCTCAATCATTGATCCATTCATGAAACACACTCGAATATTAGCTACATACAATGCTCAAGTATGATCATAGTGCTCCCTAGTTGGTGCTTTATAAGAGAAGATGGAGACTCAAATAAAAATAAAAATTGCATAAAGTAAATAGATAGGACCTTCGCAGAGGGAAGTAGAGATTTGTAGAGGTGCCAGAGCTCAAAGATTAAATTGAGAGATGAAAATATTTTGAGAGGCATACTTTTCCCGTCAACGAAAACGATCGAGTAGTTCCCAACACTTTCCTTGCTAGATATATCATAGGCGGTTCCCAAACAGAAAATAGAGTTTATTCCTTTTTCCACCATACTTTCACACTCCACGGCTAGCCGTATCAACGGGTACCGTCCATACCAACACTTTCCAAGGAATTTATTATTTGACAACATAAAGTATATTTCTTTTTCATTTCGAGACTGGGCATCCCTATTACTGCCATACTCTCATGCAATGACAAGTGAATAAACACTCATCTTGAGAATAACACGTCTAGCATGGAAAATATTGACCACCCCCGCTGTTTCATGAGCGGTACGGGCACACAAAAAGAAAATTCATTTTGAAAACTTAGAGTTGGCACATACAAATTTGCTTAGAACGGCACAGAAATACCGCATATAGGTAGGTATGGTAGACTCATATGGCAAAACTCGGTTTAAGGATTTTGGATGCACAAGTAGTATTTCTACTTAGTACAAGTGGAGGCTAGCAAAAACATTGAGAAGCAACCAACCAAGAAACAAAAATTCACATAAGCGAGCATTGAGCATAACTAACACCGAATAATGCACCACAAGTAGGATGTAATTTCATTGCATAACTATTGACTTTCATGCTTGCATAGGGAATCACAAACCTTAACACCATATTCTTACTAAAGCATAATTACTCACCAACATGACTCATATATTACTATCATGATATCTCAAAACTATTACAAATAATCAAGTTTAATTTGTCCAATGATCTTCATGAAAGTTTTTATTATATCCCTCTTGAATATCTATCACTTTGGGACTAGTTTCATATGTTGCAATTGCTTTTGACAAGGTCAAATAAATTTAAGTGAAAAACATGAGCATAAAAAAAATTCATCTCTCAAAATAATATAAGCGAAGCATGAGAAAATTTCTTCAAAGATTCACTACAAAAAAAAGACACATCCGTGACATTTTGGGCCGAACGATTTTTTTCTGTCATGCTTATGACACTTCTATGACGATAATTGTGACAAAACCCGGTATCATCATAGATGTGGTGGGCTCTTACTTCTATGACAAAAAATCATGACAGAAAATGGGCTTTTCGTCTTGGGCGGGCCGGAGATGCAGCTGCATGACATTCTTTGGGCCGTCCATGACGGAAAAAATCATGGTAGAAGCGAGGGCAAGGAAAATATCGGGGAGTTCCCGGTTACGGTGGGTGGTCCGGGCCGAGCGATGCACGGAGGGATTGTGCCTTTCTCTCGAACATGTACGCGCATGTGTGCGAGGTGTTGGGCTCTAACTGAACCCGAGCGAGGCATTCGCTTACTGAACCCGAGTGATTGCACTGGCTACGCATTACTGAACCCGAGCGATCGATTGATCCCTGGCTGTTAACTGAACCCGATCGAGCGATTCCTTCGCTACTACTGCTAACTGAAGCCGATTGAACCTGCTGCCTCTTGATGAACAGTGACCGTTATTGGGGGTTGGATGAACAGTTCCCGGTGGGGGTTGGATGAACAGGACTCCATGGTAGTAGTAGGCCGTTGCCGCTGGATGAATAGGACCCTGATCGAGGAGGCCGGTGGAGGGTGGATGAACAGGACCCCGTGGAGGCTCCATGAACAGTAGCCGATGGAGGGTTGATGAACAGGACCCCGTGGAGGGCTGGTTGAACAGTAGCCGGTGGAGGCTGGATGAACAAGACCCCGTGGATGAACAGTAGCTGGTGGAGGCTGGAGGAAGTCGACGGTGGATGAACAGTAGTAGGTGGAGGCTGGAGCGAGGCAGTAGACGGCGGATGAACAGTAGCCCGTGAAGTCCCATTTTGCGGTACACCACACCCCTCCCGATGAACAGGACCCCGTTTCGACCATAGGCGCTCCGACACAAGTTTGTTTCCTCCGTTTTGCGGTACGCCACACCCTTCCCAATCAACAGCACCCCGTTTCGACCATAGGCACTCGAACAGAAGGCTGTTTCCTCCGTTCTGGGGTACACCAGACCCTTCCCGATGAACAGGACCCCATTTCGACCGTACGCGGTCGAACAGAAGGCTGTTTTCCTCCGTTTTGCGGTACGCCAGACCCCGTTCTAGCTGTTCCGTCAAAGCCGGTTGGTTCCCGATGAACAGGACGTGTTCCGACCCAGTGGCTTCGCTCTCGATGAACAGGACGCGTTCCGACCCAGTCACTTGGCTCCCGGTGAACACGACGCTATTTCCTCTGTTCTGACCCAGCCGGTTAGCTGCCGATGGACAGAACGAGACCCCGCCCGTATGTACGTATGTAGCCGTATTTACTTTCTTGTAGCGTGGCTATACGTACGTGTACATGATTTATACAGGACTGCCTCAACTGCTACGTCACACATGCCGCTTCTTGCTTGGCCACGGTTCATCCTTGCAGAGAGACCGATCAACCAGTATGCACGTACACGTTCGCTACCAGAGAGACAACCCAACGTACAGTTCGACTCAGTGGGTCCCAGCTGTCAGGGAGGATAAGGAGGCACTTCCTTGTGTGCGAAGATATAGCTGATGGGTCCCAGCTGTCAGGGGGAGGAATTCAATTTTTTTGCCCGTAATAAGGACGCACTTCGTTGCGTGCGAAGATGTAGCTGGTGGGTCCCAGCTGTCAGGGGGAGAAAACATTATTTTTCAGGGTAAAAAGGATGCAGTTGCATGCATGCGTCCATGGGCGTGGTGCATCCCCATTGTCAGCCTCTCACGTACAGTCATCTTTCGATGACTCTCGTTTGTTGAACACGTTGACCACACCATGCCGAGCTCACCAAGGCCGGTGGACGACGGCGAGGCCCTAGACTGGAACAACCCAGAGATGGGGAAGACGCGGCAGTGGAGTCCCAGATGGAGAGGAGTGGGAAACTTGACTGGTTCGGGTGCGCGGCAGCACTGCCGCCCATGGGAGACAGGAGCAAGAATAGAGGTTGAAGAAGCAGCACGGCTGTTGGACTAACATCCAACGGTCCAGCTGCTAGAATCATTTGTTGATTAAGTTGACAAAGCCCTGCATACGCGTCAACTTGGTAGGCCCACAAGTCAGCCACCAAATCTGCCAGATCCCAGCTGTCATCGGGAGGAATAGTTTTTTTCGCATAACAAGGAGGCACTAACTTCCGTGTGAAGATACAGCCGATGGGTCCCAGCTATCAGCAGGAGCAATCATTTTTTTCGCGTAATAAGGAGGCACTTGCTTGTGTGGGTCCCTACTGTCAGCCTCTCCACTTACATCCCTCTTCCGATGGCTGTTGTTTGTTGACCATGTTGACCACGCCGCGCCGAGAGCACAAACACGGTGGACGAGGGCGAGGCCCAGGAAGGGAACGACCCGGAGCTGGCGAAGCCACAATAGCGGATGCCCACGCTGAGGGGAGTATGAGGGCTGACTGGTCAGCTGCGGGGTGAGGATGACGTCGCAAGAAAATAACAAGATGGGCGGGTGGGTAGAGGGATGGCCTGGCGGCAGCATGGCCGGCCACGGGAGGAGGAAGCAGGCAGTCCCGCCGGCGCTGGTTTGGGCGGCTGGAGCTGGAAGATCAGATATTGAAGAAGCTCGATGGCCGTTGGATGGACATCCAAGAATCACTGCTCTGTGTTGACTAAGTTGACAAAGCCTTGCGTATGCGTCAAATTTTTTTTAGGACAGCGTCATCGTCAACCTAGTAGGCCCAGAAGTCAGCCTCCAAATCTGTGGAAAACAACATACAACCCATTTGCCATTATTTTCAATAATTTACAGCCCATTTGCTAATTCTTAAGGATATTTTGAAGCCCATATTCTTTTTATTAGCATTACAGACCATATTCTGGGCACTACTAAAAAATTCAACAAAATTTTGCATATTTCGATGGGGTCCGAACTCTTTTAATCACGAAATTTCGAGTCACGTTAAAAATAATTTTTAAAAAATTATATCAAAAAAAATTTCTCCGCAAAAAAATGAATGAAATTTAAAATCTTGAAATCCAGAAAAAATGATATTTGAATGTAATTGCCGGTTGGCTTTGGTTTAAAAATTTACAGCCCATTTCTTACTACTTATAGCCCATTTTCTGGGGAAGCCGAATACATCCCTCCTTGTCTTGAAAGATTTGCAGGCCAGCAGGGCTGAGAAAAGCAAGTAGGCCTCGGTTGGGTATTCTCCAAAAAAATAGAACTGGGCTAGCCATTTTCAGAAAGAAAAAAGATATCAACTGGGCTCGTCATGTGCTTAAATAAAAGCGTAAGCATGGGCTAGACGGGCCACAGCCCCCGCACAACACGCAGTTGAGCTCCGTCTCTAAAACTAAAAAACAACTGGGCGAGCTGGTTCTTCTCAAAAAAAAACTGGGCAAGCTTCTGGGTCCCTGGTGTTAGCCGCTCGTTGTGTAATTTTCTCGTTTATTGACTACATTGACAATGGCGTGGGACCTAGTTGTCAAACAATTAGGAGGAAGTATTTTTTTTACTTGTAATAACGAGGCACCTACTTGCCTAATGCCATGACCCTGGTGGGTCCCTACTGTCAGCCTCTCCATGTATAGTCATCTCCTGATTCTCTCGGTTGTTGACCATGTTGACAATGCCAGACGGCGGCGGGCACAGCGAGCGAACCAAGGCAAAGAACGATGGTGAGGCCTCGGACAGGAACGGACAGGAGCCGTGGAAGATGCGGCAGTGTAGTGGCAGGCGGAGGAGAGTACGAGGGCAACAACATGTAACTCAAGCTTAGAAACGGTACAAAATCCCAAGGATTAATTATTCATCAAATTTAGACAAAACCCAGATTGAACATGGCAATAACATCTAACCCAACCACTGTTTTTGGCAGTGACAAACAAATGGATCGGTCTGATCCATAAAATCAACATCCTGTGCCAAAAAATTTATTGGAGCATGACCACAAGTTGTTGTAAATAGAAGCCGAGCACGTTCAGAAGCCTATTTGTCCACCTGAAACTTCTTTTTTTGCTGTTTAACATGTCCGTCCGTGAGAAATTTCTTGTTGAAAAACTTAAGCCTCATGGACAATAGTAACCTCACATTCAACAGGAAGAATGTGACAAAGCTTCTGTTTGCCTGGTTGGATGCATATCCTTCCATCGTTATTGTCCTCAAACGAATGTCATGAGAACTGAGAAAATCCCGGTGCTTATTACGCCACCGATTGGTTATATGTTTTTATCCATGTGTTAGCACCTAAGTAGACATGAAGATTGAAAACAGTTAAGGTCTGAAAAAAGAGTATGTCGAAAGAGCGATAGCTAAACGGTTAATTCTAGTACAATATATACGGGCTTTCAATGTGCATGAAATCATCACCTTTATATATAAATTCTCCAGACGTCGAAAGCATCGCAACAAGCCAATAATTATATTTAGATCATAACTAAACATTCCGATATGTAAGATCTTGACAGAATCCAGTAGCATTGATAGGCTATCCATGGACGAACTCTTCATTGAGCATATAACATAATATTAGTACCCAAAGTGTACTCCAATATGATATAAAACTTATGCGCATAAATGAAAAATGCAGCTTATGATTACAAATGTGTAGATGACAACATACGGTACCTGAATAAGTGTGGAGCCAAACACCAACTTGTGATCATTAAATGGATCACGAATTACACCCAAGGTCTCCAGTTTGGGCACAGAGACGACAATTATTTGTGAAGGTATATAACAATAATGAAGGAGCAACCTTTGAAATGAAGGGGCATCTTCGATGATGAGCTGCTGTCCTTCAGAACAAATTCCAATGCTTTTAAGGTGAGGCGACTTTATTTGGAGACAACTGATACGGATTTCTATTCCCAAAACAATTAGCAAGCACTCCAGGGTAGGGCAACTGGAGTGGATGATGATGTGCAGTGAGGCCTCCGACAGATAAACCACCACAAGCGAAAGTTTTTTTAGCAGTGGGAGTCGAAGCATTTGTACCAGATCATCTAGTAGATGGCACCGGGCGAAGGTGGCGGTGTGGAGAGAGGAGGAAAACCACGAGATGGACAATGGTGGTGTGGGCACAAATTCTTGGTGTTCGGTTCATGGTATGAAATTTTCGTGGTAATGGTAGAACTCAAACTGCTGGAGTTTTTCGAATTCAGGGGATGTCAGCCAAGCGTCCACCGTGCAGGGTATGGATAGCAGGTAGCATGTCGGACGCAGAGGCGTTGAACGGAGCCCTGGTGGGAGGAGATGATGGCTCTGAGGAGTTCAAAATCATGAACGACAGATAGCTGACGACAGTCGAGATTGAGGGGCGTGTTGCGCCATAGAGGGCGCCACCGAGTTGAGATGACTTGGGTGCGGCAGCAATCCTTGGTGGGGAGAAGCGAGATGATCTCCCCAAGGATGGCGCCAGGAGATCGCTGATGCGGTCCACCCAAGATTCTACGGGTTCCTCAGATCCGGTGGGGGGCCTGCCGCTTCTCCCCGCGCTGTCGGGTGCGGGATCTACAACCGGCGTCGCCGCTGGTGGGAGCCTCATCTTCTTGGCGCTGGGGCCAGCCGACTCCATTTTCCTTGCGGGCATCGCGTCGAGCTCACGGGTTTGAGCAGAGTAGCCAGAGACGAGCCTAGTGGCAGTGCGAGTGGGGAAGAAGGAGGGCTGGGGTTTTCTGTAGGAGTGGAAGAAGAGGAGCAGGTGTTTTCTGTACGAGTGAGGAAGAAGGTGAGCGGGGGTTTTCTGTACGAGTGAGGAAGATGGGGAGCGGGGGGAATTGGGGGGGGCGACAGAAGCAGGAGAGTCTGGCGAGCTGCAGTATAAGTGGAAGCGAGGAGGAAGGAGGGTTTTTCTAGGATCGCCCCCTCTTCAAGAAATATGGGCTTTTCCTCGCAAAAAACAAAAACAAATGGGCTTTAAGATGGATAGGCTTTTGTATCGGCCCAGTCGGCTGCCCGTGTTTCATACTGGAGGGCCTTAACACTAGAGGCAGCCCATTAGAGACACTCTCCAGCTCTCCAGCTTATTGCCCATTCGAAAGAAAAAAAGAGACGCCTCCAGCTTAATTATGGCTCCTCAGCGGTAACATTTTTCAACTTGAAAAAAAGTTATAGCTCCTTTTCGGGCCGGCTTGGCATCCACCAAATTAGAGGATGGTGTACTGCATGCAGTCACTCACATTGGTCGTAGCGCGGCAAAATGAGGGGTTAAATAACATGCCCACAATATACATAGATTGTAAAGGTTGACACGCTAACATTCACACTAAACTAAGCCTCACAAGATACGATATGCATACTAGCTAACATTCACAAGCACTTAAGTTCAGCATGTTTACGCATCTAAATGATTCACAAGACTATAACCAAGACAAAGCTGTGAGATGGTGTAGAAATAAAGAAAAAATGATAGATGCTTCTCTGAGCAAAGGGCCTCCCTACGCACGTATTAATTTCCTGGGCATGCTTCTTTCTGCTCAATGTTGCGTGCACTTTGAGCATGTTGGCAACTCCACAGCTAGCTTGATGGCTCATATTGCAATTTACGCTGACACATTGCAGCAAATAGAGGAGGCAATAGAGATCACTCAACATCAGATCATTTTGTGCAGTTCCACTGAAATCATCTTCATTGTCCTGAATATGAAAAGATAGGAAAGCGCTGTACTTCAACGGTGTCGCAAAACAGTAGCAGATATCAATAGCGGCCAGCTACGGAACCACGCGCTGGCTTAGTGCGGCAACTGCCTTCGACAGGCTAGCCGAGGTAGGTGGAGCAGCGAGCTGCCTCGCTCATAACTATCAGGCTCGGCGGGCCACCCAGACGGCTTTTATGCCGGAGAACTGCTCTTCCTGCTCGTCGGATGCCGCCGAAAGAGTGGAGAAAATGGTGGAAGGAGGAGCTTGGCCGGCGTCCTGCTCCTGAACGGACGTGTGTGGCCGGAGTGGGTTTCTTGCATTCCACGCGGGTTTAAATGTAGGTTTTTGAATGCGGCGAGGAGGCGGGTACAGCTGGGAGTGCAGTGGGTGGCGCCCTCGGCCGGCGCACCGCTACAAATGGCGGACGTAGTGAGAGGTCGCGTCCGCCCTGACCCCCTTGACCGTGGACCTTGACCATGTACGTCCGGCTTTGAGGACAACATTATCCTTAGGCCTTGTTTGGTACTAGTGTATTTTAGGGAATTGGTGGGGATTATCCCGGTCAAACCCCTAAATCCCCACATATCCCAGAACACCATTTGGTTCTAGTGTATTTGACATGTTTCATCCCCACATTTCCCCACAAATCCCCAAACTCTAGTGCATTTTTTTCAATACCCAATACACTACTCCTACCTAGTGTATTGGGGATAAATGGGGATTTGAAGGGATTGGGTGAAGGTTGGGGTTTCACCCAATCCCTATGGGGATTATCCTCACCAATCCCCTCAAAAACCCTAGTACCAAACAAGGCCTAATGGACCTTGACAGTGTACGTCACCTTGTGTCCAGATCTGAGATGCCACGTGTACCAGATGAATGACTCCAAGTTAGACCACCGTGATGCTAGGTGCGAGCCGAGGAACACTGTTGGAGAGACCCCCCTCATAATTTTCCTACATTGGTCGTTTGATTCATAGGATAGAATGCTATAGGATTTTTTTCCTATGAAATCATGTGTTAATTGGCAATCTAGCATCCACTCCAACTTTTTTTTCACTTCCTTTGTTTTTCCTGTGTCAAACACTATTTTTTTTAGGGGAACACTGTGTTAATGCTATGGGATTCAAGTGGACATGCCACTGCAATCCTTTATTTTTCCTATTCCTGCGTTTTAAGTTCCTACGAAGAGAGTACTTGCTCTAAATGATGTGCCACTGCAAGAGCCGCCTATATTAATTAACCATGCTCTAAAAAGGTGGACCAGCTTTGGCTATAGTATACTGTACTAGGTTAGTAGGTGACCTTGCGCTTGGCTCTTCGCCTCTTCCGGAAGTCGAACAATAATTATGGTACTACAGTAGTACTTCTGGCAATCTGACACCAAATGAACTATTGCATGTCCACCGCTTGTAAGCAAAAGTTTCTCCTCGTGCTGCGAGCCACTGCGCACACGTGGGCGAGGGAGAAGGCATAGTAAGCAAGCTTCTCGTCGTTCTGCGAGTTGACGGGACACATCAAAGTTATTTAGTACTCTCTCCAAAAAGGGCCGACCATGTCCATGGCTACCATCCCGTGCTCCGTCATTGAGTACATGCACTATTCACGTGCCATCGAGGAGAAAAAATATTCGTAGTACGTGCCAACGAAGTGCACGACTCACTTACGCACTGCTTATCTCCATTTTCTTGCATGACACGTGCACCTTGATGCTAGATGTCCCGCGTGTTGGCAAAAGGATGAACAAAGCTCACGTAAAAAAGAGAGTGGAAGAACATAGATTCCCGACGACCGAGAAGGAGCAAGGAACCTCGCGGTGGAGCGTCTGCACTCATAATATTTTATATTATTCAGCGATATAAAATCAACCAAATCTCTCCACATTCCTATACCATTCTATAGTGTGAGAATAACTTTGAATGTTACCTCCGTGGGACACCTAGTTATAGTATATCCAGCAGCCCGTATCGCTTCTCACTCCTCGTCCTTATAGCCTGCCGACTGTACCTTATATACACTTGCTCTTTGAGCAAAGGCCTCCCTAAGCACGCATTAATTTCCTGGGCATGCTTCTTTCTACTCAATGTTGCGTGCACTTTGAGCATGTTGGCAACTCCACTGCTAGCTTGCTGGCTCATCTTGCAATTGACGCTGACACATTGCAACACTCCTACAAGGCCCAGAGGTTAATTTTAGAACAAGTACCTCGAGGTTAATTTGACAGACATGCCTTATAGGCTGACAGAAGTCATATCACTTTTTTTGGAAAGATGTTGTGAAGTAACACGATAGACCTTCTTTCAAGCCAATTAACATGTGTTAAAAAAATAAAAATTATCAAAAAGTAACGCGATAGACCTTCGATTAACAAGTGTTCAAAAAACAAGTACTCCTGCAAGACCCAGAGGTTAATTTGACAACAAGTACCTCGAGGTTAATTTGACAGACATGCCTTATAGGTTGACAAAAGTCATATCACTTTTTTTGGAAAGATGTCGTGAAGTAACACGATAGAGTTCTATTGGATGAGCAATCGGTAGGGAAGCTGGTCCTTGCCGATATAGGAAGCCTCTTCACATCCTTTATTGCGTACCCGGATGACCGCGTGTTGCCGCCCAATGGCCAATGCCACGTCCCCCGCGAATGTAGAAGCTTCCCTCCCTCGTCTAGCTGGTTCGCGCGTTTTCCCTTGTTTTTTGCCGCCTGCCCACCTATAGGACCGCCTCGCGCCGGCCAATTCCTCTCCAAACACCTAGGGAGGCGGTTGAACCGAACAAGTCTAACTTGTTTATAGTGGGTACATTGACGTGGCATCGAAAGGGTGTGATAGCTGACTGGCAAAATAAATGCACTTGATGGAGAGAGAAAAGTGATTTTTCAGTGGGCCCCAGGAGAACTAGCTCCAATTAGCACCACTTGGCTGGCGGGATAGAGAGAGAAAAGTGATTTTTCAGTGGGCCCAATGAGAACTGGCTCCAATTAGCACCTCTTGGGTGGGATAGTTTTTTTTTGGTGGGTTAGGTGCAACTTGCTCCAATTTAACCCTCATGTTTGGATACTTTAGGGCTATTTGAGCCCCAACTAGCTCAAACTAACTCTAACCCATGGATCCAAATAGGGCCAAAGTTAGTCTCCGAAAATGCATTAAGCCCTATATACGTGGACAGACGGAGTACATGATACTAGCAAACGCTCACCATTAGTAGTAGTTCATTGGTTGGTTTCGATTTTTTATTCAGTTGCTATGCTGCTACCGTCCAATATTCACGTGTGGTTGTTTCTAGAATAAAAAAAGGAGGTAGTACCTACTGTGGG
Organism: Thinopyrum elongatum; assembly: GCA_011799875.1. Classification (NCBI taxonomy): domain Eukaryota; kingdom Viridiplantae; phylum Streptophyta; class Magnoliopsida; order Poales; family Poaceae; genus Thinopyrum; species Thinopyrum elongatum. The sequence continues at coordinate 116,275,428 of CM022301.1, read as the reverse complement.
AAAGGTGAAGTGATGGTTGCTTCGCCCGAGCAACTTATTACTCTGGGAATATTGGAGTACCAGCGGATTCAACGAAGAGAGAAATGATGGTTGCTTTGTCCGAGCAACTTACTGTGGCGAAGGTGGGGCTCTGTGATTTGACTGCTCACTAGTTATTATTACTGCAGCGCAACGACCGGGGTGAATCTCCCCTGCAGTTGTGCACTCAATATTGCTGCATGGCAGGTGGAGCCGGATGAAGGATGTCCCACATGTCGGCGAAACGAAGTTGAATTGTTTCTGGCATTGCTATCAATCTTTCAGGATTTGTTTATATGTACGCATAATTTTTCAGCATAATGAAATTGTACTGTGGTGCTATGAAGGTTTCAACTTTGGTTCCCGCAGAAAAAAAAAGGTTTCAACTTAGGATTCATGTGTCCTCTTGCCTCAAGATTGTCTCGTTACAACATTCCATCAAATACAAATGAAACTACCATGGCTGCTAATGCATCTCAATGGTTCGCAGATCAGTGCTAATATTCACATCACAACTGAAGACAAAGTTGTGAGAAGGTGTACAAATAAAGAAAAATATATAATTGATCGATGATGTTCGTAGGCATGGCTCCATTTCCTGGGCACAGTGTTCATTGGTTGGCAGCTAGTTTCACGCAGCTCTGTAGCCAAGAAAGAGGTGTATGGAGGACATCACAATCCGATCATTTTGTGCAGTTCCACTAAAATCGAGCTGATCATCCCTGTTTGCAAAGATATTCAGTCAGTGTGATTACAATAATAGTGGAACTAGATGATGAAACATAACACACACAAATAGAAGTCGATCACCTCTGCGATCTCTCTTTAGGACTAACTACTTGTTGGAGAAGATTAGGCACGGAGTTGGATGAGGAGGATAGCAAAACCAATCTCCCTTTCCGCAGTCCCACAGAAATGTAAAAACGTTGCCCGTGTGACATTTTGGCAGAACTGCACAAAACAGTCTTAAGAAAAAAGTGATTTGTGCAGTTCGCCAAAAGGTCGCAATAGCAACGAGGTGAAATGGATAGCCCTATTTGTAAAAAGCGATAGAAAGGAAACAACTACTGCCCAATAACAGGAGTTGAAGACACATACGCCGACAAAAAAGAAGCATATTCCATGTCATAAGGGAAAGATGGCAGCATGGTGGTTTATCAAAAACGGTTTGAGGATGAGATTGCAACATGGAAAGTACGCCGGTCGAGATATGTTTTAAGCAAAGAACTAAAGAAGATCCACATGCAGGATTTTCCACATGCAGCAATGTGGGAAGATGGGCAGTGGAGCAAGGCCGGAGGAAGCTGTACCTGAGGGTCATCGGGATGTAACTAGGAGGGCGCCGGCGGCCGGGATCTGCCCATACTGCGACAGCGAGCAAGTGGCGAAGGCCCAACCACGCCGGAGCTTGGTCAGAGAGAATGGCGGGTACCGCAGATCGGGACGTGCTGCCTCAACACCGTCGAACAGAGAAATGATACACATCCTCCCTTTCCGCCGGTGGACTGGATGCGGCTGGATCAGTGACCAACGGTGAGAGAGAGAGAGAGGTCACCACCGCCTTGTGTGAGATAGTGTGACGAGAGACAAACCCCGGCAGGCAGGCTCCATTGTATATAGTGGAGCGGATTTCTTTTTTCCCGACGACAATCATTTTATATTCTATACATGCCATTGAGGAATATAACTTTATTTAATACTAACGCGTCAAGTCGAACTTTGTTCCGTCTACGCGTGGTACACGACCCTCATTCGAGTAAACAACCGCTACACGCGTCAAATTATCACATGGGCTGCCTTTTCGTACAGAAATGAACTCCATCGTGTACCCGCGCGGGTGTGGCCGGGAACGAGATGTGAATACGTGCGTCGTGCGTGCACCTCTTCTTTACGTGCAGGTGCGTACGTGGGTGGGTGTGAGAGAGATGGTTTGTGCAAAACAGAGGCAATGTGTCGATGATATCTCAAACAAAAAAATGTAACATATGCAATGTGTGTGAAACAGAGTCATGGATATATCATATATAGAGGGAGCGATCCACGAGAAGAGAGTGGAGGGATCATCGGCGTGAGATATTGATAGAATTGAAAACAGGGATGAAGTGTGTGGGTGCGTGATCGATAAAGAGTGTCATCAAATTTGTGTTTGCCCACGTCAAAGATACAGGGCGGCTGGCCTACTGGAATGTGAGAGGGCAGAGGTGCAGTTTGTCTCTGTGGCATGGATACCTACCTACAATGTTTGACTATCGGTGTGTGGGGGGGGGGGGGGGGAGGGGGTAGAGACCTAACTATAGAGAGGTAGATCGACTGGTATATGTGTGGAGAAGGAGAGAGACCTAGCTATGTATTGAGGGAGATCGATCGGCATCCATGCATATGTGTAGCAGAGGAATAAGGTTGGGAGAGAGACAAAGGTGGAGTGTCAGAGGGTTGGTGGTGGAGTTGCGTCTCACAAATGGTGGGAGAGGCCGCTAGATAAACGGAGGATACGAGTGCAATATCAATAAGAGAGGGGATGTCTGCCTGTCTATTCACGTGCGTGTGAGAGACGGGTCGGGAGGTATGCAAGGATGATGAGGGGGGACGATATGGTTGTGGTAAGCAGATGTAACTACATAGGAAGATCAATCGTCGTGTGTCGGAGAAAGGGAGAGACATAACTAGTGAGGTACGTCGATAGGTGCGTGGGTAAAAAGAATTATAGTCGACCTAGCTATATGTAGGGAGATCGGTAGGTATACATGCATGCATGTGTTAGAAGCAAATAAGGTCCGGAGAGATGGACAGGGGGAGAGGGGTGCGGCTAGGAGGTGGTGCGAGAGGCCTACTATGCCCAGGGGGGAGGAGTGTGCGAGTATGAGATCGATGAAAAGAGGGGCGGGAGTGTGCACCTGCGTGGAACCGTATTGGACATAGGGGGGCATGGACGGTGAGAAGAGAAGAGGGGAAGTGTGTGTTTGTGGTAGGCACGCTTGGCTAGAGAGGTATATCGACTGGTGTGTGCCGGAAAGAAGGAGCCGGGGGGCCTACACACACCGTGGGAGAACGACCTAAAGAGAAATAACGAATGTGCGCGATGGAGGGGACGCTGAGGGAGGGTGAGAGGGGGGCAGGCGTGTGCATGCACGATAGAAAGTTAGCGCTAGCTACAAAGAGAAGAGGATTGTGTGGGTATAAAAGATGAACAAAAATCATAATTCATTATAAAAAAAGTGGATTTGGATATTTGAAGAAGATATCATAGTGTTTTAAACCGACGCATGCATGAATGAATATATATAAAGGTGATCCGCATGGTGTGGTTATGAACATGTTATACTACATATAATATATAGAACATTGATTATAATTTGTGATAATGTGTGGCTTTTGCAGCTCAGGGCTAAATACTTGTCATAATGTAGGGGGCAGGGCACTATACTTTGTGTGATAAACACGGTGTACGTATGGAACATGGTTTAGATTATGAAGATCTAGTTAGTACATCAAATGTACTGTTATTTGGAATCAACATCAAGTGTATTCAAAATTTTGAATTCGAGTTCATATAGTACACATAGTTCATATCTATCTCTATAGTAATCATGTGGTGTGTTTTTAAGATAATACACGAATGATGGTTTAAGTTGGCAACAATCATGACTGTATATTCTTATTCAAATAGAGAAACGAATTCAAATTTAGTTCGAATTGCAGCGGTAGTATAGACATTTGGAATGCACTAAAATGTTCGTATGAGTAGGTTACATGCATTATACAGAAGCAAAAAAAATTAATTGGACATAACATGGATTCATAGCTTTGAATAGCATTTGTCCAGTAAAACGGGACAAGACTCTCTCTTTATGTGGTGCGAATAGTTTTTTTTTTGTTTTTTTCGTTGAGGGAAGTTCGAATTGATTTGGTACGTGCTACAATATTACACGTTAGGCTTGTCCCTAAAATTCAACCCACGCCTTGTTATATCCCGAAAACTTAGATATCGTGATCCCAAAACTCGCGCCTTCACAACCCGCGCCTTGCTATCCCGAAATTACAACGCGCGCGAAAACTCCCTCCAGCTGCCAAATCCCGACATGCAAAATTCCCCTTCTAACCCTGAGCCGAAAGGGCCGCTAGTTCAAATCGGTGGGGGTACTTTTGTAACACACCCTACATTTTAGACAAGCGCGTCCCTAAGTCATGGTTCCCCCCTCCCATCACCTCATTTTCGCCATTCGAAATCCCCAAACGAAATCCCAGGCCGCCATAACCTCTCTCCTCCAGCCACGAAACCCCACCCTCCCCCGTCCACCACCCCACCGCTACCCATCCGGAGCCTCTTCCCCGATGACGTCGTCCACCGCAACAGCCCAACGTCCCTCATCCACCTCCCTGGATGAGGATCCGTCGTCGATCTCGTTGTCCCGCCGGTTCAGCTGCCTCATCCTCCACCTCCAAGGAGCTGCTCCGACGATCGCCTCGTCTATCGCGGCTGATCCATCCCCACAGCGCCGCCTTAACCTGCTCCACCAGAACTGCAGCATCCTCACCGACTCCTCGGACGAAGCCGAGGCCTACTCGGCGCCACCAAAAAGGTTGTACACTCATCGCATCGCGCCTTCTCCTTAACTCGACCTCCCGGCGCCGACGGTGCTCCATCCCGCACCCCCATGGCGCGGCTACCTCGAAGCCGGCGCCGCGAGCGACATCTCCACGGTGGCTCTCCCCCAGAGCGAGGCCCCTTCGGCAGCGGCATCCATACCAGCCAGATCTGCTGCTGCTGCTGCTCCGGCTCTCGCTCGGTCGCGCTGCTGCTCTGCTCTCCCCCTCGCTCGTGCTGATGCTCTGCTCTTGCTCTCGCTCGCACTGCTGATGCTGGTACATGGGCTGCTGCAGCTACATGAGTTGCTGCTTCGGCTCTAGTTCGCGCTGCTCCTCCAGGCGCTGCTGCTCCGGCTGCTATCTGCTACTGTGTTCCCCGTCGATCGCCTGCTGATTTAGATCACTGTTTCTCTACTACTAGTGCTCGAGTGGCCTAAACTACATGTGAAGTGCCTCTCTGCTACCAGTGCGTTCAGTTTCGACAGTAATGTTCAGATTCCACAGTAAATTTTAGTTTCGACAATTAAGTTCAGAGTCAACAGTTTTTATCTCATCTGTTGTAGTCAGGTGTTTTTTGGTGATGTAAATTTTACATCTATCACTTTTTGGTAATGTATTTTATATCATCTATTGGAGATGCTATTAGAATCCCACTTGAGATTAACGATGTCTGTCTTGTACTACTTCAGCCTCGACGTCTTACGGCTCGCCGGAGCTGCTCCAACGATGGAACCATCCATCACAACAGAGAAGTGCCCTGGACGCCGTCTATAGATTCCTCAGGTCTTCCTCCACACCTTTGTTAGCCACCTCTGCCGCAACTTCTTTAGCGACCAACCCAATGATGCTGAGGTCAACACGGCTACGGCAAAGAGGTTGTACACTTGTTGCATCACTTATTACTCTACATTCATGTCGATCCATTAGGGCTATTTTGGTTCAAAGGAAAAAGTGAAGGAAGAACATAGCAATAAGAAATTTTCCTATGGCACTCTACTATTCAATTATTCATGCATTTTGTTGAAAGGAATGGAGCAAAACATCCACCTGGACCTACTTTTCAAAATCCTATGCATGAAAATAAGACCAAGTGCATTAGTGGCAGAATAACATTCTAACTGTACACGCTTTCATATGGTTTCACTTTAATTTGGCCATGTTTCTTTGCATTCCTCTGCTCTTCCAATTCCTGTGAACCAAACACCCAAGTTGACAGAAATCCTATGTTTACAAATGCTCTATTTCCCACGTGCATTCCTATCCTATTCCGGTGTTTTTCCTATCCCTGAGTTTTTAGAATCCTGCAAGCCAAAGGAGCCCTTATAGAATTACTTCAGTTACAGGTAGGTGTCGAAGAAAACTTTGTGTGGTTTGTCCTACTCCTGCCGCGACGTCGTCCACCTCACCTGAGCTGCTCCATCGACAGAAGCATCCACCAAACCAGACATCACGACTCCTGCCGTCTTTCGCCACCTCAGATCTCCTTCCCTGCCGCCGGCACCCACCGCAACTGCATCACCATCATCAACTCAGCAGATGAACCTGAGGAGTACATGGGTCCACAAGAGAGGTTGCACTCTTTTGTTTCTGCTTATGTTATGCATTGCTTAATATTACCTGCTACTTTATCATCATGTTCACCTCTTAGACTCCAAGTCAGGTCCAAATTAATGTTCAAACTTGAGTTTTAAAATTACTTGTGGGGCACATATCGAGGCAGCAATGAATAGTATCTTTGTCTATTATATGGTTCACCTAGGGTATGCCTATGTTGTTCATCTTGGGTGGGAAACAAATAGTAAAGCAATCATCATCTGTCTTTTTATTAAATTAAAGCTATCATCAGCCTGCTATCATTATTTTTGGATCCATCCACTGGTTGTTACCATCACTCTAGATTTCTGCATTCTCTCCTTACATAATCTCACTATATTTTTTTCGTATGCATGTCAGATATTGTACACAGTCATGCTGAACATGTAGAGAAAAAGAGAAGAGTTTTGCGCGGTAATACAATGTCATGCAGACATTGCTCCATGGTGGGTTCAATGGCAAACCCTCCCCCCTCTCCAGATTGTAATCCAGAGGAAGATATCTGTTTTGAGGCGGATTCAGACGCAGCTGACCACTCCTATTTACCCCCCAAGGTGTTTGCTTTAACTTGGCATGATGATGTTGGTCATATCATGCATATGTTGCCTTGCAGTGCCTACTTTCGACATCATATATGTCATCTGCTTAGTTTAGACATGTTCTGTAATGCCACCTGTTTAGTTTCTATATCATATATGGGAATTATGCAGTCTCATCTCTTTTAGCCAGCCATAATATATGTGAAATATGCAATGCCATCATGTTTAACCAGGCATCATATATTTGAATGATATCTTGCCCATCCTTTTCTTCATTACATTTCCATTTGTCGACAATGTTTGTACATTAAACTACTCTTCCTGTGAATCAGCCATTTGAGTGGGTGATGGAAAAATCTGGAGTGAAAACAAGGTCTTCAGAACAGACAATGCTACCTGTCGAAGCAGATCTCTTGCTGGGTCCCGATAGCTCCTCAGAGATGGATTCAGTGACAGATAACCAGTCCTATTCCCCCACCGAGGTGTATGCTCTAACTTGGCATGGTTATACTACTCATATCATGCATATGGTGTCTTGCATTGCATAGTTTAGACATCATATACACAATATTCAACACCATGTTCTTAGTTCAGACATCATATATGCGAATGCCCTCTACTTAGCATATAAATCACATATGTGAATTAAACCATGTGATCCTGATTACTTAGATAACATGTATGTGAATTATGTCATGCGAACCTGTTTACTAAAGACATCATATAATTATCTCATGCCATCCTGTTTAGTTAGTCATCATATCTTTGAATTATGTCATGCTATGCTATCCAGTTTAGATAGACATCATATATGTGAAATTATGTCATGCTATCCTTTTTAGTTAAACAATATACATGTCAAATATTTCATGCCCTCTTTTTTCCACACTATCTATTGCATCTGTCTCTCATACAAGGTATGTACATTCAACTATGTTTCCTGTTTATCAGCCATTTGAATTGGAGTGGGTGATGGCAGTATCTAGCGGAGTAAAAACACGGTCTTCAAATAAAACAGTGCTACCTCTTGGTGGAGATAGCACCCTGGTTGTACATGCATGAGAACCAGCCCTACCACACATAACCCAGACTCTCGCAGATTGTACCCCTACTGCGATGGACAGAGAACCAGCTTAACCAAATCTAACCCCAACCCCAGCAGATAGTAACCCAGTTCCTGTTGACACAACACCATCTCCACCACAGAGCTCCCAAACAAGAGCAGTTAGTACAGTAGCTCCAGTGCCCAAAGCGCCAGTACTACCACGGCGAACCCCAACTCCACCAGTTAGTACACCTATTCCTATGGAGGAAGCACAACCAGCCATTCGTAGTTTAGCATCTATCGCATTTGATGTTGTTAAATCCTATGTGTGTATATTCCCATCATGGAAATATTATACTGAAGATGAAGGAAAATGCCAGTTGCAGGTTTTTGTCCAGGAGTTATGTGTAAGTAATGTTATTCATGGCAATTACTTTGCTTTGTCCCATACATTCTACCTCCATGATGCTTATAATACAGCAAATTTTCCCATTTTTCTCTATAGAGAAGGACCAATTTGGAAACTCAGGATGAGGTAACATGTGCTAATACCTCTGCTATCTTCAAGAATGCTTGGTGGCAGTATCGGAATTACCTGAAGAAAACGTACTTCACTGGCAAAGAAACTCATCAAATTCCCTTACGTTCTCCTGAGACACATTTATTGGACGATGACTGGGAACGCCTTGTTCTGTACTGGTCCCGAACCAAGAATGTGGTAAGTTTTGTGAGCTCATTTTTTATTTTTAAGTACTATATGCCTGCGTCTTACTGTACTCTGTTCGTGTAGAACAAGTGCTTAAACCTGAAGAACAACTGTTCTCATTTAAGATTCCATTGCTATCATGCATACTGCTTTGCTCTTGTATCACTGTATTTACTCACACAAACTTATTTTTAAATTGAAGGATCCAATCGAAACTCCAATGGCACAACAGGTATGTTTACGCATGTTTCATTAACAGGTTTGCTCTTATAAATAGCTCTGTTGATTTCAATTTCAATTGTGTATACAGTTGACTTCTCATATCATGCACATTACTAGCATCACAACAGAGCCAATAGTGTTGTTGTACATGTAGACCCGTGGTACCCATATGAAATCTTGTTGTGCCGTGTAGTTTCCCACGCTTTGTATTCTTTCAGTGATGCTTTGTCTTGAACTGATATGATTTGAACCGTGTCTCTATTTTGATTTGGCAAGACAATGCAGCGGCGGGGGGCATATGATCAAGGATTTGCCAACAAGGGGGGTTATCGTCAATTGTCCCGACAATGCAGTGACCGTAGGACATAAATATATGTTTGTTTGATGCTTTTATTATGTACTACTTGGCAATAGAAGACTTGGAAGTTTAATCCTGTCCACCTTACTAATGAACTGGTTCACCGAAATGAGTTTCATATACTAGTACATGCTAAACCTGTTATGTGTCTGCTTGTTTCTTCTTTTAGAATGGTGACAGAATATTGGGGAAGAGTGCCTTATTAAGCAATGGTAAAGGAAGTAATGCAGATAAGATTCAGGATAGTGAGACATCCTTGTTGGTCTCCAACAAAGCTGATAAAACAGCTAAGGAAAACTATCTTGAAGGCAGTGAGACAACCCCAAAGTCCTGTCTTGGTGTAGTGTTCGAGTTACTGGCCACTACCGCTGGCACAAGCTATTCAAACTCACTGTCTGAATCAGTTCGGTTTCTTGAGTCTCAACTACAAGTTGAAAGACATCAATCAGCTGTGCTGCGACAAGAAGCCGAAGGACTGCGGAAGTCCCTGGAGAATTCAGATGCATACTTTCTGGTGCAATAGCAAGCTTTGGAGGATTTTAGCGCCAAACAGGAGAAAGCTAATAAGCTTGCTAAGCTTATTGCCAGCATGGTGGATACCCAGGATAACGTTTCTTGAGCTCTTCTGAAGTTGTTTCAGTTATGGACTTGTTTTGCTGCCACGTTTATTTGCACTGGTGGCCAATTTAGATGGTCAGTGTATGTAATATGCTGCTTTGTTCCCTATATTTGCACTGGTGGCGAACTTTGATGCCCAGTGGATGTAATATGTGTAATAGCCGTAATAGCCTAGCGTTAGTTGCTTGCTTATTTATTTCCTTATTGTCTTGTTTAGTTGTTTGCTTGTAGTCACTGCAGTTCTTTTTCCGTGTTTTTCTAGTGGCCACAATAACCTATTTTTATAACTAGGCCACAATAACCATGGAAACACACGGACTGTTGTAACCATGGTCCTGCTACCTGCTGTAGTGACCATGGGCCTCCTACGGGCCGTAGGATCCATGGGCCTTCTATGGGCCGTAGGATCCATGGCCTTCTACGGGCCATCTAATCAATGGGCCTTCTACAGGCCGTATAATCATTTCGCCAAACATGGGTTGTACTATTCATGGACCAATAACGGTCCGCAAAATGGGCCGTAAACGGGCTAGAGTGGAAATCGTCTGTTTATGGCCCACCATAACGGGCCGTTAATAGGCCGTATTTGATAATGCTATGAAAACAACCCAACGTGTTAACGGGCCACAATCAGGCTGACTGTAACCACGGGCTAAATTTGGCCCACAAGCGGAACAGGCCAGTAACGGACCGTAAGTAACCGAATTCTGGAAATGAGCCCAAGAATAAATGGGCCCTTAGAAGGCTGAAAGTTAACATGGGCTGGAAACGGCCTACGGAATAATGGGACATTAATGGGTATAAAGCGATACACTGTTCATTATGGGCTAGTTTCACCTCAGGCCTTTAATGGGCCCAGAGTTACAAAGGGCCTCGTATGGGCCGAAAGACGACATGGGCCATACATGGGTCGAAAGTTACAACGGGCTGGAATCATATTGGACGGCCCAGATGACGCTACTGGGCCTAATTCGGATAGGCCGTAACGGGTCGTGAGTTAGCGGGCTGTAAATGGGCTATATGCGAACAGGCCGTTAAAAAGCTTTCCGTGGACCGGCCCGCTACCTTTTGACCAAGTCAAACGGGCCGGCCTTTTCACCGGAATGGGCCTCTGTTGGGCCGTGCCATGTGTCGACATATCATAGGCGCCTCCGGTCCAATGAGTGGATGACATCTGTCCCAACGATGAGCCGACACGTGGTTCCTCTGGCCATTGAGAATTTTACACGTGGAAAATCCCCATTGGTCCGGGCTGTTAACGGGTTATCGGATTCGAACCGGAACCCGATAGCTTAACGGCGACCCGTTACGGTGGATGCCACATGTCGGTTACCCTTGACGAAAGCACTTCCATGACGCGCCATTTATCATCATGGAAGGGGACACTTCCGTGATGATAATTTTGGTATTGTCATGGAACACTTCTACGACAGCACAGGTATGACTATCTTGATTCTGTCATAAAATCGTCATGGATGTACATGCATGACAGAAAACATGATCTACTGTGACAAACACGTATCATCACGAAAGTGTATTTTTTTTGTAGTGATTGTACTAACTCTCAAACAAATCTAAGTGAAGCATGAGAGTATTTCTTCAAAAATATTAAAGCACACCATGCTAAAAAAGATATAAGTGAAGCACTAGAGCAGTTCCATAGCTCAAAAAATTTAAGTGAAGCATAAAGAGCAATTCCAACAAATCATAGCATAATTTTGGCTCTCTTAAATAGGTGTATCCAGCAAGGATACTTGTGACAAACTAAAAATCAAAACAAACAAAGACTCATATAATACAAGACGCTCCAAGCAAAACTCATGATACGAGACGAATAAAAATATAGCTCCAAGTAAAATACCGATGGTCGTTAGAAGAAAGAGGGGATGCCTTCCGGGGCATCCCCAAGCTTAGTTGCTTGGTTCTCCTTGAATATTAACTTGGGGTGCCATGGGGCATCCCCAAGCTTAGGCTCTTGACACTCCTTATTCCTTCATCCATCGTGATCTCACCCAAAACTTGAAAACTTCAATCACACAAAACTTAACAAAACCTTCGTGAGATCCGTTAGTATAATAAAGCAAATCACCACCCTAAGTATTGTTACAAACCCATTCATATTTTATCATTGCATTATACATACTGTATTCCAACTTTACTATGGCTTATACCCCCCAATACAATCCATAGGTTCATCAAAATAAGCACACAATGCAACGAAAACAGAATCTATCAAACACAGAGCAGTCTGTAGTAATCTGAACTCCAACCATACTTATGTAACTCCAAAAATTCTGAAAATTTACGAAAACATGGAAAATTTGTATATCAATCTTGTGTAAAAAAATAGGAATTTTTTGTTGCTTTTGTGATTTTACAAAATTCTGCTACTGGACACAAAAGTTTCTGTTTTTCAACAAGATCAAATCAACTATCACCCAACATGATCCCAAAGGCTTTACTTGGCACAAACACTAATTAAAACATAAAAAACACAATCATAACAGAGGCATGATTGTGCAAACACTCAAGAACAGAAAGAAAAAGGCAAAAATAAATTTTATTCATTGGGTTGCCTCACAACAAGCACTATGGTTTTATGCCCCTAGCTAGGCATAAGATATTAATGATGCTCACATAAAAGACAAGAATTGAAGCACAAAGAGAACATCATAAATCATGTGACCAACCGATTTAACTCTAACATACTTCCTATGCATAGGTATTTTATAAGAAAACAAACTATCACGGCAAGCAAAAACTAGCATATGCAAGGAAGAAGAAAGAAACAATAGCAATCTCAACATAACAAGAGGTAAACTAGTAACATGAAAATTTCTACAACCATATTTTCCTCTCTCAAAATAATTACATGTAGGATCATCATCAAATTCAACAATATAGCTATCAGATAAAATTTTCTCTCCATGCTCCACATGCATAAAATCCTTATAATCTTCCAAGATAGTGGGATTAACATCAACTAAAGTCATGACCTCTCCAAACCCACTTTCATCAAAAATTTCATAAGATTGAACACTCTCTAAATATGTGGGATTATTTTTACTTAAAGTTGATGCTCTTCCAAACCCACTTTCAATATTATCGCAAACATATTCATCATGAGCCTTAAATAAATTTTCAAGATCATAAGAATCATTATCACCCCAATCATGATCATTGCAACAAGTAGTGGACATAGCAAAATTAGCATCCCCAAGCTTGTAGCTTTGCATATTATTAGCACAATTGACATTAATAGAATTTATAGTAAAATCATTGCAATCATGCTTTTCATTCAAGGAGCTATCATGAATCACTTTATAAATTTCTTCATCACAATTTTCAGATTCATGAATCTCAAGCAAAACTTCATAAAGATAATCTAGTGAACTCAATTCACTAGCACTTGGTTCGTCATAATTGGATCTTTTAAAAAGATTAGCAAGTGGATGACGATCCATATCAATATTTTTTTAGCAAGCGAAGATGAGAGCAAATAGAAGGAACATGGCAACACAAGCAAACAAAAGATCGAACGAGAAAAAGGCAAACGGAAAGAAGGCAAATAAAAAGGCAAATTTTTATGAAGTGGGGGAGATGAAAATGAGAGGCAAATGGCAAATAATGTAAATTGCAAGGAGATGAGATTTGTGATTAGGAACCTGATAGATGTTGATGATGTCTCCCCCGGAACGGCCCCAGAAATTCCTTTTGATGCGGCTTGAGACTGCGTCGGTATTTCCCCAAAGAGGAAGGGATGATGCAGTACAGCTACGGTAGGTATTTCCCTCAGTTATGAAACCAAGGTATCAATCCAGTAGGAGAGCCAAGCAACACTATGTAAATGGTACCTGCACACAAAGAACAAATCCTCACAACCCAACGCGTAAGAGGGGTTGTCAATCCCTCCTCGGTGAAAAGATAGATTATTTTGTATGAGTTTGGATAAATAGATCTCGATAAAACATGAAATGAAATAAATAAAGAAAAAGTGCAGCAAGGTATTCTTTGGTTTTTGGAATAATAGATATGAAAACAAATGCGAATAAAAATAGATCAGAAAGCAAATATGATAAAAGATAGACCCGGGGGCCGTAGATTTCACTAGTGGCTTCTCTCGAGAAAATAGCATACGGTGGGTAAACAAATTACTGTTAGGCAATTGATAGAAGATCGAATAATTATGACGATATCCAAGGCAATGATCTATATATAGGCATCACATCCAAGATTAGTAGACCGACTCCTGCTTGCATCTACTACTATTACTCCACACATCGACAGCTATCCAGCATGCATCTAGTGTATTAAGTTCATGGAGAAATGGAGTAATGCAATAAGAAATGACATGATGTAGACAAGATCTATTCATGTAGGAATAGACCCCATATTGTTATCCTTAATAGCAATGATACATGTGTGCCTCGCTGCCCCTTCTGTCACTGGGAGAGGACACAACAAGATCGAACCCATCACAAAGCACCTCTTCCCATGACAAGAAAAATCGATCTAGTTGGCCTAACTAAACCAAAGATTCGAAGAAGAAATACAAGGCTATAAATACTCATGCATATAAGAGATCAAAAACTCAAATAATATTCATGGATATAGATCTGATCATAAACTCAAAGTTCACCGCATCCCAACAAACACACCACAAAAAGAGTTACATCAAATAGATCTCTAAGAGACCATTGTATTGAGAAGAAAAAAGAGAGAAGAAGCCATTTAGCTACTGCCTACGGACCCTTAGGAATATGGTGGACTACTCACGCATCATCGAAGAGGCACCAATGAGGATGATGAACCCCTCCGTGATGGTTTAGATTGGATCTCGTGGTTCTGGAATTGTGTTTTGTCTCCTGGATTTCCGGAATATTTGGGAATTTATAGGGCGAAGAGGCGGTGCAGGAGACCTCCGTTGGCCCCACAGCCCACCAGGGCGCGCCTGGGCTCCTGGGCGTACCCTGGTGTATTGTGGTCCCCACGAGACTCCTTCCAGGTGCTTTCTTGGCCCCCAAGATGTCTTTTGGTCCAAAAAAAATCTCCAAAAAGTTTCACTATGTTTGGACTCCGTTTGGTACTGATATTCTGTGAAGTAAAAAACAAGCAAAAAATAGCAACTGGCACTGGGCACTATGTCAATAGGTTAGTCCCAAAAATGATATAAAGTTGCTATAAAATGATTGTAAAACATCCAAGAATGATAATATAACAGCATGGAACAATAAAAAATTATAGATACGTTGGAGACGTATCAGTCTACCACTACCACATGGCCACAAGGCGTTGCAAGCGTTTCGCCAGGTTTATCAACAACACCGACCACAATTTCGCTATGGTGGACACCACCAACGATCTAAAGGCGCTCGATGTTTCGGGCTTGACCTGCCAGAATCTTGTCAACATCCGTGACCACTACTAGGTCTGAGGTAGCACCAAGAATAAATAGAACTCCCTGGTTGACCTCGCCTCGGCCATCATCGACCCGTACTACATGAAGATGAAGGATGAGAGAAAGAAGGACAAGAACGCCTGGCACAGTGCCTGGGAACAGAGACTGGATGAAGAACATGTCAAGTACGCGGCCAAGGATGCGTACACAAGCTACAAGATGTACAGGCGGATCGTTGACATGAGAAAGTGTCTACGTCCTGCCCCAGAGAAGGGATAGAGCCACAGAGCAGTGGAGGGAGCGTCACAAGAAGTAGGTGACTAGATGATCGTTTCTCCTAGTTTAGAATGCATGCAATTGTTTATTGAGGTGTGTGCGAAAGATCTGTATAGTCACTTATGTAATTGGATGTTTATTTTAGTTATATATATGTTGTTCTTCTGTAGACAGAGCAAATCACACAGCTTATTAGCAGCAATCATTTGTGTTATTATTGGTCTTCGCACACATTTCTGATCATGGGCCTGTTTGCCGCATATCACACACATCTTGTTCAGTTGAACTATTTTTGTTGTCTTGGCTCATCGCAAACAGTTCATCCGAGTGAACTGTATGCCCTTCATCACACACACCTTGATCCGGCTGACTGTTTCTATTGTGTTGCCTAATCACAGACAGTTCATCCCAGTGAATTGTATGCCATATATCGCACACACCCTCATCTGACTGACCATTTCCATTGTTCTGGATCATCGCAAACAGGTCGTATGGATTAACCGTATGCCACGCATCGCACACGCAACTCTGACCTGAATCGTGTTTGATCTGTGCGCCATCGCAAACAGTTCATCTCATTTTTGATGGTTTTCTTACACCATCGTTTGCGATTAATGCATCGCACACAGTTTCGTCGAAGGGTCTCTGATTGGACTATCGCGTTTGGAGCATCCTGCAGTAGTGGTGTCCCCCTTGTGGGTGAAACGATAATCGCTGCATCTTCT
Source organism: Thinopyrum elongatum (assembly GCA_011799875.1). Classification (NCBI taxonomy): domain Eukaryota; kingdom Viridiplantae; phylum Streptophyta; class Magnoliopsida; order Poales; family Poaceae; genus Thinopyrum; species Thinopyrum elongatum. Next base: position 116,259,343 of record CM022301.1, on the reverse strand, counting down.
TGCCTTGTATTTTTTTCTATGGGAAACATGGAACAACAGGAGATTCATGCAGAAATTTGAAATTATTCAGGGTTCGTTTGGCCTTTTTTATACATTAATTGAGTTGTTTAGGCATTTGATGTCCATAAATCAAATCTAAACTACAAGTACATGCTCCAATGCACCAAATGGCTAGAAAAATCATACATGTGTCCTTGGTGCTTGTTTAGGTCCCATGCAAGGAATGGGAATGAATTACAAACGTCTCGGCATCCTGGCTCAGCCTCAAACATTGGGAATCACATTTTTTAAATCCCCGTAAATCCAAAACTCACCAGAAAATCATGAAACTTGACATGGTGTCACGACATGGCACATATATGTGGTGGTAAAAAAATTGTCCAATTTGGGGCAAGATTTATTACAAGCCTCTTACAAACCGGAGCTTCTCGCAATAAGCCTCGTGGTTCCGGTAGGGAACGCGCCCCCTTGTGGGCGAAATGATAATCGCTGCCTCTTCTCGCCTTGTATTTTTTCTATAGGCAACATAGAATAATAGGAGATTCGTCCTGAAATTTGAAATTATTAAGGGTTCGTTTGGCCTTTTTATATATTAATTGAGTTTTCTAGGCATTTAATGTCCATAATTCAAAATTGAACTACAAGCACATGCTCCAGTGCACCAAAATGGGTTGAAAATCATACATGTGTCCTTGGGTGCATGTTTAGGTCTAATTGAAGGAATGGGAATGAATTACAAATGTCTCATCATCCTGAAACATTGAGAATCTTTGTTTTTAAATCCCCGTAAATCCAAAAATCACCTAAAAATCATGAAACTTGGCATGGTTTCATGACATGGCACATATATGCCGTGGTAAAAAAATCGTTCAATTTGAGACAAGGCGCACACATTAATAGCCAACATAGTCCTTCTGGAACAAATAGCTGACACGTTACTATCGCAAACGGTTGTATTATTTGAATTGTGTGTGTTCCTGTAACCATTTAAGTGCGGCCACGCGTCCCTCTTCTTATTGGAGAGTACTACTTCGGTCCTGGTTCATTGGTCCTCTTTGTATTTTGTGCCAAAATTTAACCATAATCGGTGGCGTGCATGCAGCTGTTTGATTAGACAGGACGAGCACGAGAAGTCCACCATGAAGGCTCGATGGGACGCATGCGAGCAGTTCGCTGCGCAGGCTCAACGGGACGTGTGCGACCTGTCCGCCGCGCATGCTCACTGGGAAGCAAGCTCTTTGACCTCCATCCACCACCCGCCCGCCTCGCTCACAACCTCTCCATTAATGGTGGCCGAGCCGCTGTTTAACATGCGGTTAATTAAAGCACCTGGATGGAGGGTGTTTGCTTCTGGTCCCATGGCCCCGCTTAACGTTAGCATTTGCTTTGTCCGTGCCTCGCTGAGAACGTGATTTTAGCTTGTTTTCAACTCGTATTCTGGATAATTTAAAATGCCACATGCGGCAACGGATAATACGACGACAAAATAAAATGGCAACGAATAATACGACGACAAATATACAATGGCGTGGATAATAATTGTCTTACATATTCTGGATAATTTAAAATGCCACATGCGGCAACGCCCGAAAGACACATGGGCAAGAGAAGAAGGAAATCGCAAACGACGATCTGGGTCCGTACTGTCTCTACTCCTCGATGGATCGCCGAGCGACGAGTTCCTCCAGCTCCTTCTTAAAATCCTCATGACTTTGCTTGACAGTAGCCACAGATTCCTCCACCTCCAGCTCGCGCTTGATGCGGAGCTTCCTCAAGTCACCCATTAGTTCCTCGACGAGCGCTTTCAGGGTCATCCTCGAGGCACTGCTCTTCTCATGCAGCTTCTTCCAGCTGGCAGCCTCCTGCTCCTTCTTGGCGAGCTCCTTGAGGAGCTCTGCATTGTCACCCATGAGTTCCACGATGAGGCCGGTTGCCTTCTCAACCGAGGCATCGCTAATCTCGAGCAGCTTCACCAAGCCGTCGACCAGCTCCTGCTGCTTAATTAGGCCAGTGAGACTGTCGTCATTGCTGGCCAAGGACTTCAGCACCGCCAGCTTGTCACGATCATCGATGCGGTGAGTGCGCTTGTGAGAGCCCTCGCCTGCCGGTGAGAGCTCGTTCGAGGGCTCCGTGGCGCTCCAGGACATCATTGATGTGGCTGCCACGTAGTGGCAGGACCTCTCTAGTGCTTCTGCAGCCTTGGTCTTTGCTCCCTGGTTATATGTCGACCCGAAACTCCTCCTACCAGTCATGGCGGAACAACTTGACAAGGAAAGACCTGTTTTTTCGGTGATGAGGAGAGGGATTGTGAACTAATTTTTGAGTGGGTAGTTTTTATAGCCCAATGCTAAGTGGGAACATGTTTAGGTTTGATCGTTGTGAACAGATTTGCAATTACTTATTGCATGGTAATCTGGAATCTGACGAGAAACAAGCTCAAAATTTATTGATGGTTCTAGGCTCGAAGCCCGAAACGGTCCCCGAATGGTGTACGTGCGGCCGCATTCTCGGACATGTACGTGTCTGCCAGCTATCACACACGGTCCAGATATCACCATCGTGTCTGATGGATGGGTCGTCGCGCCTCCCATGGGGTGCCAGAAGGTTAACCAGAATTGCAATATGCAGGTGTGGTTGTTCATTGTTCAGGCGGCCGCGGCGCGCTCCGCTCGCACCCCTCCCCCCCCCCCCCCCCGTGTGCTCTGCTCGTTGTTGAGGTGGCTGCGATGAGCTCTTCTCGCGTCCATCCACGCATTTTGCTCACCATTGAGGCGGCCGCGGTGTGCTCCGCTCTGGCGTCCCTCCGCGCGCTCTACTCGCTGTTGAGGCAAATTTACAATGGCAACGGTTAATAATTCTCTTATATATCCAGGATAATTTAAAATGCCACATGCGGCAACGCCCAAAACACACACGAGCTACATATGCTTAGTGACTTAAAATGTCGATATGCGACATTTGCATACAATTATAATAAAATATAGGCTGAGCTGGCGGCCTTTCGACGACGGTCTTCTCGGACTCCAAGATCAGCATAGCACCCTTGCGGCCGTTCATTCCGAGTGTCCCGACACATGGCCACGTTACCTGTCTCCGCCTACATAGCTACTGGCGCTGAGAGTCTCTTGGGGCTACTGGGCCTCTTCTAGAAGAGTTTGACAGCGTGCAGTCATGCGCATGACACGCCCACGGAACCGCTCCATTTCCATGTCTCTGCCCTGGTAGCAAATTCCGTCCATCACCTGCATCCTCAAGATATCACGTTGGCGATGTTTTACTTCGTCGGGGACGTCAACTCCGCTAAGGATGCGCTCGAGCCTGGCCACCACATAGTCAGGATCAAGGTTGACACGGCTGCCGCATGCAATGATGAAGCCGTAGGCTGGCAGTCCCATAGCTGAATCGCAGAGGTCCTCTGCCCATTCCTAGCGGGGCATCAGGCTCTCGATGAGCACCGGTGATGGCGGCTCTTCGGGTGAGCCGTCGATCATGCCGCCAAGCAGCTCTGGATCTTTTGCATGGTGGATGGCAAACTGCTCATCACACTTCCTCTGCAATATTTCCATTGCGCCCTCAAGGACTGGCACGGCGATATCGCTGCCGATGGGCCATGGCGCCTGCATCGGCCAATGAAGCTCTTGCTCTCCGACCTGCTTTGGCTCGTTCTCCTCGCCGAAGATGTAACGCAGGAAGAGGTCGACGTCGAAGCTTTCATCGGTGCCTGACATGCTTGAAATAACTAATGGTAGATGGGTGTGGACTAGGTCTGCGCATAGTGTCACTATGGTGCGTTGCCGCCTGGGTCATATGGAGCAAGCCACATGCTGGTGGCGGGAAACCAATGAGGGAAGAGGTGGGAAGCATTGACGTGGATTGCGGGACATGTGTATAACGTCATTAATTTCTGCACTGGGCGACTGTGTTCATATAGGTACTACCTCCGTCGTGGTTTATTGGCCCCTTCGTATTTTGTAGTACCAAACTTTGACCTTAGATTTAACTAAGAATATATTAATGCATGTCATCAAAAATAATATTGTTGGATGGCTATTTTCGGCTATGTTCATCTGCTATATGCAATAATTATGCATGTGCTTGCTTGTCGTTTAGGCGGCCGAGGCGCGCTCGGGTTGCGTCCCTCCGTGTGCTCTGCTCGCCGTTTAGGCGCCAAGGCACGCTCAGGTCGCGTCCCTCCGCGCGCGCTCTGCTAGCGGTTGGGGCCGGCGCACGATCACGTTGGGGAAACTTTAGTTATTTGATCTTAGGTTATGTTAATTAATTATACCTCCGGCTCTGGAGGTATAATTAATTAACCTAAACTATGATGGGCCCGTTCTCGACGCGCAACTCCATCCTGTCGTCGGCCGTTGGGGGTATGCCTGTATGTGTGGGTAACTAGCTAGCAAGTGGATCAGTAGCGAGTCACCGCCGCCGGCCGTTGTTGTGGTTATTTATAACTAGCAGCTGGCTAGGGGATTGGGGATTTTACAATTCACCCCTGTGGAGCGCAGGAAGACTAAGTGGAGCACACAACCCGACAACCGTATGCGGTGTCACGTGTTAACATAAGGAAACGTATGTGTAACTTAGTAATCATCACACACGAGTACTCGCACACGCATCGTGTGCGATACTCCTAGCCATTGCAAGCAACTAGTTTGCATTTTTCAAAGTTCTTTCTACACACAAATCGCACACGAATTAACTCTAGTAACCGTCTGTGTTATATTTTCTCATCGCAAACAGTTCATCCGAGTGGGCTATTTGCCGCGTATCGCACACATCTTGTTTACACGAATCGTTTATGTTCTTTTGGCTCATAGCAAATAGTTCATCTATGTGAACTGTATGCCGCATATCACACACATCTTGTTAAGTTGAACCGTTTCTGTTGTGTTGCCTACTCAAAAACAGTTCATCCGAATGAACTATATGTCGTATATCGCACATACCTTGATCTGACCGTTTCTGTTGTGTTCCCTAATCGCAAACAGTTCATCCGAGTGAACTGTATGCCGTATATCACACACGCCTTGATATGGCTGCCCGTTTCTGTTGTTTTGGATCATCGCAAACAATTCTTCTGGATTAACCATATGCCACACATCGCACACGCAACTACAATCTGGATCGTGTTTGATGTCTCCGCCATCGCAAACATTTCGTATCATTTTTTACAGTTATTTTACATCACCGTTTGCGATTAATGCATCACACACAATTTCATCGAAGGGTCTCTTATTGGACTATCATGTTTGGACCATCCTGCAGTAGTGTATAGAAATGAAAGAAGGAAATATATGGTTCCAGTTTCCATTAAAGAAAGGGATGGAACACTTCCCTAGAAAGAGGATTAAACTACCATATGAATCTATTATGAGGGCCACCTATGGAATTAAAACTCAGGATGACAGTACTTGAAATAATGCCTTACGCCTAGCTAGGGGCGTAAAACAATAGCTCTTATTGGGAGGCAACCCAATAGTTATCTTAATTTATTTATTTTTCTGATTTGGTGTGTTGACACAATTAATGCTACTGTTATGATTGTGTTTTTACATTTTAATTAGTATTTGTGCCAAGTAAAGCCTTTGGGATGATTTAGTTGATAGTTGACTTGATTCTGTGAAAAAAAGGAACTTTTGCGCCCAGTGGTGGAATTACTATAATTCACTGGGACGTGATAGAATTCTAAGACTTTACACATGATTGATATACAAATTGGCCACGTTGTACTAAATTTTCAGAGTTTTTGGAGTTATAGAAGTATAGTGTTTGTTCAAATCATTACAAAATGTTCTGTTTTAGACAGATTATGTTTTCTATTGCATAGTTCGCTTGTTTTGATGATGCTATGGATTATATCGGGGGGTATAAGTCATGGAGAAGTTAGAATACAATAGGTATTATGCAGAATAAAATATGAATGGGTTCATAACAGTACCTAAGGTTTATGATTGGCTTATTATAATAACGGATCTCACGAGGTTTCTGTTGAGTTTTGTGTGCTGAAGTTTTCAAGATTTGGGTGAGATCACGATGGATGAAGGAATAAGGAGCGGCAAGACCCTAAGCTTGGGGATTCCCAAGGCACCCCAAGGTAATATTCAACGAAGACCCAAGCGTCTAATCTTGGGGATGCCCCGGATGGCATCCCCTCTTTCGTCTACAACCTATCGGTATGTTACTTGGAACTATAATTTTATTCATCACATGATATGAGTTTTGCTTGGCTCGTCTTGTGCCGTAGTAGTTTTTTCTTTGCCACAATCATTGTTTGCCAGACACACCTTTTGAGAGGAACACGCATTTATTCGCGAGTTGCTAGAATATTCTATGTACTTCACTTGTATCTTTTGAGCTAGGCAGTTGCTCTAGTGCTTCACTTATATCTTTTTAGAGCATGGCGGTGGTTATATTTTAAAGAAATAATTGCACTCTCATGCTTCACTTAAATCTGTTTGAGAGTCTAATAAATAGTAATGGAAATTTGCACGGGTTATAATACTAGTCCATAAAGGATAGGTATTCAAGGGGGGTATAATAAAAGTAGCAAACATTCAAAAGTAACTGAGTCATCATATCATCCTGACAGTACATGATATGTTTGATTACATAAAATTAGCAAACATTCAAACAAAATAAGACTGGCATCCAGTTCATCAAGGGGAAGAAAAACATATTTGAAGCAGTCTTCTTCTTCCGCCCTTCTTTTCTTTCCATGGTCTCGTTCATCATTTGGAACTCTTTGGCTGCGTGCTCTTCTCCTTGGCCTTGGATACCTTGGCCACTTCCCCTCGAGCTTTATTTTTCTGCCTTTCAGCCAGCTTTTCCTGTAGCTCTTCCTCAGCAACCTTGCAAAAATGATTTAGTCAGCTTTTTTACCACTTTTTTCTGAATAATAGGAGGTATTGCATTACAAGGAAGACATCCCTTATCAGGGCAAGAATTTCTCTTATAACCATTGTTTGCAGATTTAATTTTGTCACTTCTTCTTACCTCATCTTCCACAAGAGGCACCCTCCCCCTTCTTTTCCTTGAGACAACCTCTCCAAGTGGCAGAAGGATCACATTGTTATGAGAGGCAAGTTGCAGAGGGCTAGCATATGCACTAGATGAGTGAGCAACAGGGCTATAACCCTCATTTTCCTTATCTTTAATACCGAGGGCATCCAGTTTGCACATGGGGGCCTATGAGGTGGAGCAAGTATCAGGAATGTGAAATATAATAGTTTCTTCATCTGAACTGTTGGCAGTTAATAGTAACCATAGGGCTGATTTGAGAAAATGTAGAGTCCGACCAAATTTGTCTGGAGTCAAAAGCAGTTGTATGATAAAGTTAAACCAACTTAGTGGAATAGCAATCTCAAAAGATGACCCCCCCCCCCTTCTGGTTTAGGGGAGCAAATTTTTTTACCCAGAGATCGAGACCTTCATCAGAAATAAGATGAGCACCATCAATAACTGATAAAGCATGTGATTCTGCCATACTTACAATATCTAAATTATTATACAAAATATTATCTAAAATACAATCATCATTACCTCCCTGGGAAGTCATTTTCCCCCCAACAGAAGTACCAGAGTCTATGTTCTTCTTATGTGCCACATGCTCAGTAATCTCATTAGTTTTAGTAACTCTGGGATTGTACAAATTGTGTTTTCTGAACCAATGACAATAGCATCAGGCAGAGCTACATCACAAGCCACACCTGCAACACCAGGCTGCATAACAACAACATCTAGGCCCATCCCTGCAACATCTTGTTGCACTACAACAACTGGCTGCGGGTTTAGATTTACATCACCAGTAGTTGTCTGAATTCCAATTATTGTGGGGGTTGCAACAATGTCAGACATAGGAGTAGGAACCTAAACTTCAACATCACTAACTATTTCAATTGCCTCATGTTCAACTGCAGGAAGAGCCAGTACGGCTTCCACCACTTGAGCAGGTTGCACATGAACTACAACATGTACTTCAACTTCTTCATCAGTATTCATTTCATCATCTGGGTATGCAAGGAGCAAGTTATGCATTCCAAAACCTAAAGGCATGCCTTCATTAATTTCCAATGGGACAGCTGCTAATTGGCTGACTTCCTCATTCAGATGACTGTTTCCCACAACATTATTATGAGAGAAAGCTCCATCTAAGAGGGACACCGTAGTAGTTATGTTGCTGTTTGGAGCCCCTTCCATACCAACTTCAGGAACAATATCTTGCTCTTGAGCCATTGGCTGAGCATCTTGCTATGGAAAAGCCCGATGACCTTGCTCTTCCCAGTCTTTCCAATCCTCATTATCAAGTTGAGCCTCATTGACCTGCATGCGCTAAAAACCAGGGAAATCATTTGCATTCTGCAGCACTGGATGAGGGTCAACACCCGAGGAGGGATGGGTGATACGTCTCCGTCGTATCTATAATTTTTTATTGTTTCATGCCAATATTATACAACTTTCATATATTTTGGCAATATTTTATATTATTTTTGGGACTAAAATATTGATCCAGTGCCAGTTCCTCTTTGTTGCATGTTTTTTGTTTCATAGAATACCCATATCAAACAAAGTCCAAACGCGATAAAAATTTACGGAGAATTATTTTGGAATATATGTGATTTTTGGGAAGCGGAATCAATGTGAGACGATGCCCGAGGGGCCCACAAGCCCTAGGGGGCGCCTCCTACCCAGGGCACGCCTGGCAGGCTTGTGGTCACCCCATAGGTCGGTTGGAGGTGTCCTTCGGTCGCAAGGAAGCTTATATCCGGGTAAAAATCATGTAAAAATTTCAGCCCAATCGGAGTTACGGATCTCCGGGAATTTAAGAAACGGTGAAAGGCCAGAAAACAGGAACGCGGAAATAGAAGAAAACACAGAGAGAGATCCAATCTCAGAGGGGCCCCCTCTACCGCCATGGAGGCCAAGGACCAGAGGGGAAACCCTCCTCCCATCTAGGGGGGGGGGCAAGGGAGAAGAAGAAGGAGGGGGCTCTCTCCCCCTCTCTCCCGGTGGCGCCAGAACACCGCCGGCGCCATCATCATGACGGCGATCTACACCAACAACTTCACCGCTGTCATCACCAACTCTCTCTCCCCCTCTATGCAGTGGTGTAACACCTCTTCTCCCCACTGTAATCTCTACTTAAACATGGTGCTCAACGCTATATATTATTATCCAATGATATGTGGCTATCCTATGATGTTTGAGTAGATCTGTTTTATCCTATGGGTTGATTGATGGTCATGATTGGTTTGAGTTGTATGTTTTATTATTGGTGTTGTCCTATGGTGCTCTCCATGTCACGCAAGCTTGAGGGATCCCCGCTGTAGGGTTTGCAATATGTTCATGATTCGCTTATGGTGGGTGGCATGAGTGAAAGAAGCACAAACCCGAGTAAGTAGGTTGTTTGCGTATGGGAGTAAAGAGGACTTGATACTTTAATGATATGGTTGGGTTTTACCTTAATGATCTTTAGTAGTTGCGGATGCTTGCTAGAGTTCCAATCATAAGTGCATATGATCCAAGTAGAGAAAGTATGTTAGCTTATGCCTCTCCCTCATACAAAAATTGCAATAATGATTACCGGTCTAGTTATCGATTGCCTAGGGACAAATAACTTTCTTGTGACAAAAAGCTCTCTACTAAAACTAACTTAATTGTTTCTTTATCTAAACAGCCCCTAGCTTTTATTTACGTGTTCTTTATTATCTTGCAAACCTATCCCTTTACACCTACAAAGTACTTCTAGTTTCATACTTGTTCTAGGTAAAGCGAACGTTAAGCGTGCGTAGAGTTGTATTGGTGGTCGATAGAACTTGAGGGAATATTTGTTTTACCTTTAGCTCTTCGTTGGGTTCGACACTCTTACTTATCGAGAAAGGCTACAATTGATCCCCTATACTTGTGGGTTCTCAAGACCTTTTTCTGGCGCCGTTGCCGGGGAGCAATAGCGTAGGGTGAATATTCTCGTGTGTGCTTGTTTGCTTTATCACTAAGTAGTTTTTTATTTTATGTTCTTAGTTGTTCTCTATCTTTAGTTATGGATATGGAACACAAAATACCAAAAAAAATAGGTGTGCTTGCTACTCATGGAGATGGGGAACCTCCTAAAACCCTCGATGCTCGTTATGTGAAAAATATTAAACACTACTTTGATAATCCTAAGAAAATCCCATTCAACTTGATAATGGGAGACACGTTGGATCAATGTGAATACTTCAGGGATTATTGCTTGACTCAAAAAGGGAAACTCTTATGGGATCAAATTCATATGTTGCATTGGTATGCTCGGGATCTATGCTTGAGATATCATTATACTTGTTGCTCTAGGATGAAGGCTCCACACCTTCCCTTTTCATGTAAATTTAGTGATAATGAAACCTTGGCTTCTTATGCTAATGGTATATATGATTACTATGATGTGGAACAAATAGAAGAATTCGTTGCTTTTAAGGGTGCTTATGAAATTGAATCTTTGTTTGTAAAGTGTGAAAATTATGATGATGTTGTTTACATACCTGAAAATTATGCTATACTTAAATATTGCTATGAGAATTATGAATATAATGTCGATATTAATGAGTTTATTGAGAAAGTCTCCGTTGTCCAAGAAGAGACTAATATTTTGTAGGAATCTATGGAAGAAGAAATTGATGACACTATGAGCTCATTAGATGAAAAAGATGACGAGGAGAGCGAAGAACAAAAGGAGGAAGAGCGGATTAGCTACCTGTGCCCACCTTCTAATGAGAGTAACTCTTCAACTCATACATTGTTTAATTGCCCTTCGTGCTTACCGAAGGATGAATGCTATGATGATTGCTATGATCCCTTGGATTTGTTTGAAATATCCCTTTTTGATGAAATTGATGCTTGCTATGCTTGTGGCCATGATGCCAATATGAATTATGCTTATGGAGATAAACTTGCTATAGTTCCTTATGTTAAGAATGAAATTGTTGCAATTGAACCCACACATGATAGTCCTATTATCTTTTTGAATTCTCCCAACTACACTATATTTGAGAAGTTTGTGCTTATTAAGGATTATATTGATGGGTTGTGTTTTACTACACATGATGATTTTGATAGATATAATATGCATGTGCTTGCTGCTCCTACTTGCAATTATTATGAGAGAGGAACTACATCTCCACCTCTCTATGTTTCCAACGCAATAAAATTGCAATAAACTGTTTATGCTATGTATCGGCCTTCACTATGTGTGCATGAATTGTTCTTTTATGACATGCCAATGCATAGGAACAGAGTTAGACTTCGTTGTTGCATGATATATGTTGCTTTGTGCTCACTACTAAATTACAAATCATTGCTAATTAAAATTGGCTTTGATATACCTTGGGATCCGGGTGGATCCATTACTTGAGCACTTTATGCCTAGCTTAATGGCTTTAAAGAAAGCGCTGCTAGGGAGACAACCCAGAAGTTTTAGAGAGTCATTTTATTCTGTTGTGTGCTTTTATAAAGTTTAAAAACAAAAAATATAGAGGGGAACTTAAAAACTTTTTCAAAAAGAAAAGCGAAAGTGAGAAAGACGAGCATTGTTAAAGTGTTAGCTAGCCTTGAACTTTGTTCATGCCCATGGAAACTTTGTGAACCTTGATTACAGAAACTTTTCAACAAAAATAATTATCCCCTTGTACAAATCCATTGTATTATAAAAATAATGTGCCAAGATTTGCCTTTAGGATGATTAGATTGCTTGTTTGGTATGTGCAGTGCAAAAACACAAACTTTGGCTGTGGTGCGTGAATTTACATTTTTTACTGGTACATCAAAAGCTTCTGAAATTTTTACACAGTAATGCTATGCAAATTGTTTATTTTTTTCCTAATGTTTCAGAATTTTTGGAGTTACATAAGTATGGTCAATGTTCAGATTGCTACAGACTGTTATGTTTTTGACGGATTCTGTTTTTGATGCATTGTTTTGCGTGTTTTGATGAATCTATGGATTGTATCGGTGATATAAGCCATGGTGAAGTTAGAGTATAATAGCTATAATGCAAAAATAAAATATCAATGGGTTTGCAATAGTACTTAAAATAGTGATTTACTTTATTATACTAACGGATCTCGCGAGGGTTTTGTTAAGTTTTGTGTGATTGAAGTTTTCAAGTTTTCGGTGAGATCACGATGGATGAAGGAATAAGGAGTGGCAAGAGCCTAATATTGGGGATGCCCGAGGCACCCCAAGGTAATATTCAAGGACTCCCAAGCAACTAAGCTTGGGGATGCCCCGGAAGGCATCCCCTCTTTCTTCTAACGACCATCGGTAATTTTACTTGGAGCTACATTTTTATTCGTCACATGATATGCGTAAATTCTTGGAGCGTCGTGTGCTTTTTATTTTTCTTTTAATAATGCACCATGCTGGTATAAGAAAGTCCTTGGTTGATTTATAGAATGCTCTTTGCACTTCACTTATATCTTTTGAGTATGGCTTTATAGAATGCTTCATGTGCTTCACTTATATCATTTGAAGTTTGGATTGCCTGTTTCTCTACACATAGAAAACCGCCATTTGTAGAATGCTCTTTTGCTTCACTTATATTTGTTAGAGCATGGGCAAATCTTTTGTAGAAAGAATTAAACTCTCTTGCTTCACTTATATCTATTTATAGAGTCAACAAGAATTGGTCATTCACATGGTTAGTCATAAAATCCTACATAAAACTTGTAGATCACTGAATATGATATGTTTGATTCCTTGCAATAGTTTTGCGATATAGAGATGGTAATATGTGGGAGATACTAGTGAATGATTGTGAGTTTAGTAAGAATATTGGTGTTAAGGTTTGTGATTCTCGAAGCATGCACGTATGGTCTCTCGTTATGCCATGATATTGGAGCATGATTTATTATTGATTGTCTTCCTTATGAGTGGCGGTCGGGGACGAGCGATGGTATTTTCCTACCAATCTATCCCCCTAGGGGCATGCATAGTAGTACTTTGCTTCGAGGGCTAATAAACTTTCGCAATAAGTATGTGAGTTCTTTATGACTAATGCGAGTCCATGGATTATACGCACTCTCACCTTTCCGCAATTTGCTAACCTCTTTGGTACCGTGCATTGCCCTTTCTCACCTCGAGAGTTGGTGCAAACTTCGCCGGTGCATCCAAACCGCGTGATATGATACGCTCTATCACACATAAGCCACATTATATCTTCCTCAAAACAGCCACCATACCTACATATCATGGCATTTCCATAGCCATTCCGAGATATATTGCCATGCAACTTCCACCATCATCATATACATGACTTGAGTATTCATTGTCATATTGCTTTGCATGATCGTAAGATAGCTAGCATGATGTTTTCATGGCTTGTCCATTTTTTGATATCTTTGCTACGCTAGATTATTGCACATCCTGGTACACTGCCAGAGGCATTCATATAGAGTCATATTGTTCTAGATATCGAGTTGTAAGTAGATAAAAGTGTGATGATCATCATTATTAGAGCATTGTCCCAGTGAGGAAAGGATGATGGAGACTATGATTCCCCCACAAGCCGGGATGATACTCCGGATAAAAAAATAAAAAAATAAAAAAAGAGGCCAAAAAGATCCCAACGAAAAAAAGAGAAAAAAAAACATGAGAGAAAAATAGAGAAGGGGCAATGCTACTATCCTTTACCACACTTGTGCTTCAGAGTAGCACCATGTTTTTTATATAGAGAGTCTCCTATGTTGTCACTTTCATATACTAGTGGGAATTTTTCATTATAGAACTTGGCTTGTATATTCCGATGATGGGCTTCCTCAAATGCCCGAGGTCTTCATGAGCAAGAAAGTTGGATGCACACCCACTTAGTTTTCAGTTTGAGCTTTCATACACTTATAGCTCTTAGTGCATCCGTTGCATGGCAATACCTACTCCTCGCATTGACATCAATTGATGGGCATCTCCATAGCCCGTTGATTAGCCGCGTTGATGTGAGACTTTCTCCTTTTTGTCTTCTTCACACAACCTCCAACATCATATTCTATTCCACCCATAGTGCTATAGCCATGGTTTACGCTCATGTATTGCATGGGGGTTGAAAAAGCTGAAGCGCGTTAAAAAGTATGAACCAATTGCTCGGCTTGTCATCGGGGTTATGCATGATAAATACTTTGTGTTAAGAAAATGGAGCATGACAAGGCTATATGATTTTGTAGGGATAACATTCTTTAGCAATGATATTTTGAAACACATAATTGTTTGTTGGGATGCCTGAGTATTTATGTCTTTATGTCAAACTATAGACTATTGCTTTGAATCACTCGTGTCTTAATATTCATGTTAGGTAGCATTCCACATCAAAAATTATATTTCTTATCATTTACCTACTCGAGGACGAGCATGAACTAAGCTTGGGGATGCTGATACATCTCCGTCGTATCTATAATTTTTGATTGTTTCATGCCAATATTCTACAACTTTCATATACTTTTGGCAATATTTTATATTATTTTTGGGACTAACAATTGATCCAGTGCCCAGTGCCAGTTCCTGTTTGTTGCATGTTTTTTGTTTCGCAGAATACCCATATCAAACGAGATAAAAATTTACAGAGAATTATTTTGGAATATATGTAATTTTTGGGAAGCGGAATCAACGTGAGATGATGCCCAAGGGGCCCACAAGCCCTAGGGGCACGCCCCCTACCCAGGGCACTCCTGGTAGGCTTGTGGCCACCCCGTAGGTCGGTTGGAGGTGTACTTTGGCCGCAAGGAAGCTTATATCCGGATAAAAATCGTGTTAAAATTTCAGCCCAATCGAAATTATGGATCTCCGGGAATTTAAGAAACGGTGAAAGGCCAGAAAATAGGAACACAGAAACAGAAGGAAACAGAGAGAGAGAGAGAGATCCAATCTCGGAGGGGCTCCCGCCCCTCCACCGCCATGGAGGCCAAGGACCAGAGGGGAAACCCTCCTCCCATCTAGGGGGGAGGCTAAGGAAGAAGAAGAAGAAGAAGGAGGAGGAGGGGGCTGATGACCCACAAGTATAGGGGATCAATCGTAGTCCTTTCGATAAGTAAGAGTGTCGAAACCAACGAGGAGCATAAGGAAATGACAAGTGGTTTTCAGCAAGGTATTTTTTGCAAGCACTGAAATAGTCGGTAACAGATAGTTTGATAGCAAGATAATTTGTAACGAGCAAGTAATGGTAACGGTAAATAAAGTGCAGCAAGGTAGCCCAATCCTTTTGTGGCAAAGGACAGGCCAAAATGGTCTCTTATAATAAGCAAAACATTCTTGAGGGTACACGGAAATTTCAACATATCACTTTCATCATGTTGGTTTGATTCGTGTTCGCTACTTTGATAATTTGATATGTGGGTGGACTGGTGCTTAGGTGCTGTTCTTACTTGAACAAACCTCCTACTTATGATTAACCCCCTCGCAAGCAAACGCAACTACGAGAAAAGTATTCAGATAAAATCTAACCATAGCATTAAACTTTTGGATCCAAATCGGTCCCTTACGAAGTAGCGGATAAACTAGGGTTTAAGCTTCTGTCACTCTAGCAACCCATCATCTAATAACTACTCCACAATGCATTCCCTTAGGCCCAAATATGGTGAAGTGCCATGTAGTCGACGTTCACATGACACCACTAAGGGAATCACAACATACATATCATCAAAATATCAAACACATATCAAGTTCACATGATTACTTGCAACATGGCTTCTCCCGTGACCTCAAGAACAAAAGTAACTACTCACAAATAATAATCATGCTCAAGATCAGAGGGGTATTAAATAGCATAATGGATCTGAACATATAATCTTCCACCAAATAAACCATATAGTAATCAACTACAAGATGTAATCAACAGTACTAGTCACCGACAAGCACCAATCTAAGGTTCGGGTACAAAGATTGAACACAAGAGATGAACTAGGGTTTGAGAGGAGATGGTGCTGTTGAAGATGTTGATGGAGATGGCCCTCCCAAATATGGTAGAGTTGTTGGTGATGACGATGACGATGATTTCCCCCTCCGGGAGGGAAGTTCCCCTGGCAAAATCGCTCCGCCGGAGGGCAAAAGTGCTCCTGCCCAAGTTCCACATCGAGACGGCGGCGCTACATCCCGAAAGTCCTCTCTTTATTTTTTCTAGGTCAAAATGACTTATATACCAGAAGAGGGGCGCCGGAGGTGGGCCGAGGAGGGCACAACCCATCAGGGCGCGCCTGGGCTCCCTGGCGCGCCCAGGTGGGTTGTGCCCACCTGGTGGGCCCCCTCTGGTAGTTATTTGCTCCAATATTCTTCATATATTGCAAAACAATTCTCCGTAAATTTTTAGCTCATTTGTAGATGTGCAGAATAGGTAACTCTAACGTAGCTTTTTCAGGTCCAAAATTCCAGTTGCCGGCATTCTCCCTGTTTGTGTAAACCTTGCATATTATGAGAGAAAAGGCATTAGAATTACTCCCAAAAGCATTATTATGCATGAAAATATTATAAATAACAGTAGGAAAACATGATGCCAAATGAACATATCAACTCCCCCAAGCTTAGACCTCGCTTGTCCTCAAGCGAAAACCGAAATCGAGAAACATGTCCACATGCTTAGAGAGAGAGGTGTCGATAAAAACAAAATACGAACATAGTAGCATCATGCTTATTATTATAACAGCAAGGAATTTAATCATAAAGCTTTATCATATAACTTCTCATGAACAAGTAACAATTCATCACAACATTGAAGTATAAAGCATAAACCTTATTGAAAACCAACAAACTATGTTCTCAGTCAACTTTGCAACTACAATTCATGATACTTTCAGGAAGGGTCACGTATCGGAGCCTTTAGGCAAGTCCACATACTCAACCATCATTTAATCTTCTATGCTTGCTAACACTCACAGCATACCCATGAACAAAAAAGTTTCAACCGGACACATAGAAAGATAGAGGCTTATAGTTTCGCCTCCCAACGTATTCACCTCAAGGGTGATGTCAACAATAATAACTCATGTCTACTCATACCTAACTGGATATATGTGCCTAGATCTTTCCTCACCACATGATGCTTGCAAAAAGAGAAAATAAAAAGGAATAGGGAAGAAAACTTTTGACTCTTACATAAAAGTAAATGCATAAAAGTAAAAGATAGGCCCTTCGCAGAGGGAAGCAGAGGTTGTAATGCGCTTATTTGTTTGTATGCCAAATCCCTTAATGCAAAAGAACATCATGTTATATTGTCCCTTATGATAGCAACCTTTATTATGCAGTCCGTTGCTTTTATTACTTTGCCATCACAAGTTCGTACAACGCTCAATTTTCTCTTACACTAAATGATCCAACACATTTAGAAGCAATTTTTATTGCCTTATTGCACCGATGACAACTTACTTGAAGGATCTTACTCAATCCATAGGTAGGTATGGTGGAGTCTCAAAATAAGATTTGGGTTTAAGGGTTTTTGGATGCACAAGTAGTATCTCTACTTAGTGTGGAATTTTTGGCTAGAAAAGATATTGAGCAAGCACCACATGTTAAAGGATCTATGACAATATAACTTCTATGTGAATATGAACAAACATAAATCATTACATTGTCTTCCTTGTCCAACGTCAACAATTTTGACACAAAATATTTAATGGGGGCTCACAATCATAAAAGATGTCCAAGATAGTGTATTTGCATGTGAATCTTCTCTTCCCTTATTAATTCTTTCATGAATTGCATCATTGACCAATGTTATGTTTGTCAATCTCCAATAATTTTTACCACTTATACTTTTCCTTATGTGATGACATTACTTACCATAAGATTAGCATATGATCTCATTCATTTTTTTCCTTTCTTTTTATTGAAACATTAAAGTAAAGAAACAAAACTCAAACTACTCTTTATTATATATCTTGCACATGATTACATCGATAGATAGATCACTAAGCAAACACTCAAAAAGAAAGGATCGAACTAAACTTTTATTCAACTAAAATAGATAAAAGCGAGATAGTGGTGGTGATACGATACCGGGACACCTCCCCCAAGCTTGGCACAAGCCAACGGGAGTGTCCATACCATGAACTCAAGTCTCCTTTGGTGATGAACAAGGTGGTGGTGGTGATGTAGTAACGTCACACTTTAGGCTAAGGAGGTACTCCAATCTACGAATGATGCTCCGGAGGGCGATGACATGCTCTTGCAACAGAATATTTTCACGAGTGAGATATTTATTTTGCACACAAACCGTTTCAATGATCCTAAAAGCTTCAATTTCAGTAGGGGTAAGATGTTCGTAGTAAGGCAGAAGGATGTCTTCTTCTGCTGCTGCTGGGACGGCTTGCCCCTCTGTTGGAACTTGATCTCCCGCGACTTCCTTGACCTTGTCACCCTTGATGGTCTTCTCTGGTTCCTCTCTTTTTAGCTCTATTTTCATTAACCAAGCATCTCCTTCTACTTTTTCAGAGGAGGGAGAAGACATGATGTCTGGCTTGACAGATCTGACAGAAAACAGCAAGAAAGAAGAACAGAAGATTTCTTCGTGATACGGTGTTCAATACGTTCAGGGGGTATATAAAGATTTTTTATCTTGGGAAACAAGCAAACGGGAGGAAAATGGAGTCGGGAAGGTTCCTGAGGTGGGCACAACCCACCTGGGCGCGCCAGGGGGCCCAGGCGCGCCCTGGTGTCTTGTGCCCCCCTCGGGTGCCTTCCTGGTTGCTTTTTATTTTCATAATTTTTAAAATATTCCAAAACTGACAGAAAATATTTTTGCGGATTTTTCGGTGTTCGTTACTTACCGTACCACATACCTCCTCTTTTTTAGTATTCTGGAGTGTTCCAGAAGGTCTCTTTTATGTGTTCCTCCGGTGTCATGGTTTGAATAATATTGCTTTCAACATTAATAGGCGTACCTGAGATATAGTGTTTAATTCTTTGCCCATTGACCACCTTCGGGTTAGTACCTTCGGCATTATTTATTTTAATTGCTCCAGAGCGGTAGACCTCCTCGATGATATATGGTCCTTCCCATTTAGAGAGAAGTTTTCCTGCAAAGAATCTGAAATGAGAGTTGTACAAAAGAACATATTCTCCAACTTTGAATTCCTGCTTTTGGATTCTTTTGTCATGCCATCTTTTAACTTTTTCTTTAAATAACTTGGCATTTTCATAGGCTTGGGTTCTCCATTCATCTAGTGAGCTAATATCAAATAACCTATTTTCGCCGGCAAGTTTGAAATCATAGTTGAGTTCTTTAATTGTCCAATATGCTTTATGTTCTAACTCATGAGGCAAATGACAAGCTTTTCCATAAACCATTTTATAGGGAGACATACCCATAGGATTTTTATATGCTGTTCTGTAGGCCCAAAGTGCATCATCTAATTTCTTAGACCAATTCTTTCGGGACCTATTAAAGGTTTTCTGTAATATTAGTTTTATTTCTCTATTGCTAAGTTCAACTTGACCACTAGATTGAGGATGATAGGGTGATGCAATTCTATGGTTAACATCATATTTAGCAAGCATTTTACGGAAAGCACCATGAATAAAGTGTGTACCACCATCAGTCATTAAATATCTAGGGACTCCAAACCTCGGGAAAATAACTTCTTTAAGCATTTTAATGGAAGTGTTATGATCAGCACTACTAGTTGGAATAGCTTCTACCCACTTAGTAACATAATCAACGGCAACCAAAATATGTGTATACCCATTAGAGGAAGGAAAAGGTCCCATATAATCAAAACCACAAACATCAAATGGTTCAACAACAGGTGAATAATTCATAGGCATTTCCTGACATTTACCAATATTACCAATTCATTGACATTGATCACAAGATAAAACAAACTTATGGGCATCCTTGAAGAGAGTAGGCCAATAAAAATCAGATTGCAATACCTTGTGAGCAGTTCTATCTCCCGCATGATGTCCTCCGTAGGCTTCGGAGTGACATTTCCGTAGGATTTGTTCGTGTTCATGCTCAGGTACACAACGTCTAATAATACCATCTACTCCTTCTTTGTAAAGATGTGGGTCATCCCAAAAGTAATGTCTTAAATCATAGAATAATTTTTTGTTTTGTTGGTATGTGAAACTAGGTGGTATGTATTTAGCAACAATATAATTAGCATAGTCAGCATACCAAGGAGTGTTATGAGAAACATTTATTGCAGCTAATTGTTCATCAGGAAAGCTATCATCAATAGGTAGTGGGTCATCAAGGATATTCTCTAACCTTGACAAGTTATCAGCTACGGGGTTCTCAGCTCATTTTCTATCAGTGATATGTAAATCAAATTCTTGTAGCGAGAGAACCCACCTAATGAGTCTAGGTTTAGCATATTTCTTTTCCATAAGATATTTAATAGCAGCATGATCAGTGTGAACAGTAACTTTAGAATCAACAATGTAAGATCTGAATTTGTCACAAGCAAACACAACTGCTAAAAATTATTTTTCAGTAGTAGCATAATTTCTTTGGGCACTGTCTAGAGTTTTGCTAGCATAATGAATAACATTCAATTTCTTACCAACTCTTTGTCCTAGAACAGCACCAACAGCATAATCAGTAGCATCACACATAATTTCTAAAGGCAAGTTCCAATCAGGTGGTTGAACAATAGGTGCAGAAGTTAAGGCTTTCTTAAGTGTTTCAAAGGCTTCTACACAATCATCATAAAAAACAAATGGAACATCCTTTTGTAAAAGATTTGTAAGAGGCCTAGAAATTTTAGAGAAATAAATCTCCTATAGAAACCAGCATGACCTAGCAAACTACGAATACCTTTAATATCTTTAGGACATGGCATTTTCTCAATTGCATCACCTTTAGCTTTATCCACCTCAATACCCTGTTCAGAAATTTTATGCCCCAAAACAATACCTTCATTAACCATAAAGTGGCACTTCTCCCAATTCAAGACAAGATTAGTTTGCTCACATCTCTGCAAAACTCGATCAAGGTTGCTCAAGCAATCATCAAAAGAAGTTCCATATACAGAAAAATCATCCATGAAACCCTCAACAATCTTTTCACAAAAATCAAAGAATATAGCAGTCATACATCTTTGAAAGGTAGCAAGTGCATTGCATAAACCAAAAGGCATACGTCTATAAGCATAAGTTCCAAATGGGCAAGTAAAGGTGGTTTTCTCTTGATCAGGTTGTGAAATAGGTATTTGAGAAAAACCAGAATATCCATCAAGGAAGCAAAAGTGTGTGTGCTTTGATAATCTTTCTAGAATTTGATCGATAAAAGGCAAAGGGTAATGATCTTTCCTACTTGCTTCATTTAATTTTCTAAAATCAATTACCATTCTATAGCCAGTAACAATTCTTTGTGGAATGAGTTCATTTTTATCATTAGGAACAACGGTAATACCTCCCTTCTTAGGGACACAATGAACAGGGCTTACCCATCTACTATATACCGGCTATGGGATAGATTATACCTGCTTCCAGAAGCTTTAATATTTCAGTTCTTACCACTTCTTTCATTTTAGGATTCAAACATCGTTGATGATCAACAACGGGTTTAGCATCAGGTTCCATATTAATCTTGTGCTGACAGAGAGTGGGACTAATACCCTTAAGATCATCAAGAGTATATCCAATAGCAGCTCGGTGCTTCTTCAAAAAATTTAATAATCTTCCTTCTTCATGTTCTGAAAGGTTAGCACTAATAGTAACAGGGTATATCTTTTTATCATCGAGATAAGCATATTTCAAAGTGTCAGGCAATTGTTTTAATTCAAACATAGGATCACCTTTAGGTGGAGGAGGACCTCCTAGAGTTTCAATAGGCAAATTATGTTTGAGCAGAGGTCGTTGTTCGAAGAAATTTTTATCCATTTCATTTCTTTCATGCATATGCATATCATTTTCATGGTCTAGCAAATATTGTTCTAGTGGATCAGTAGGAGGCACGGCAATAGAAGTAAGACCAATTATTTCATCCTTACTAGGTAATTCTTTCTTATGAGGTTGTCTATTAAACTTGGAAAAATTAAACTCATGAGACTCATCACCAAAGCTAACACTGACAGTTTGTTTATGGCAATCTATAGTGGCATTGACAGTGTTCAAGAAAGGTCTACCAAAGATAATGGGACATAAGTCATCTTGTGGGGAACCAAGAACTAGAAAATAAGTAGGGTATTTTATTTTCCCACACAAGACTTCAACATCTCTAACGATTCCAAGTGGTGTGATGGTGTCTCTATTAGCAAGTTTAGTAGTAACATCTATGTCTTCTATTTCAGCGGGTGCTATGTCATTCATAATTTCTTGGTATAAGGTAAAAGGAATAGCACTCACACTAGCACCTAAATCACATAAACCATGATAACAATGATCTCCTATTTTAACTCAGACACATGCATGCCAACAACAGTTCTATGTTTATCTTTTTCATCGGGTTTGGCAATTCTAGCAGCTTCATCACAGAAGTAAATAACATGCCCATCAATATTTTCTACCAAGAGATCTTTAACCATAGCAACACTAGGTTCTACTTTAATTTGTTCAGCAAGTTTAGGTGCTCTAATATTACTTTTGCGAACCACAGTTGAAACCTTAGCATGTTCCTTTATACTAATAGGGAAAGGTGGTTTTTCAATATAAGCAGTAGAAACAACTGGGTCAACATTGTAAATAATAGTTTCATCTTTAGCTATGACCGGTTCTTTAGTCACTTCTTTAATAGGTGGGTGATATTTAAACCACTTCTCCTTAGGGAGATCAACATGAGTAGCAAATGATTCACAGAAAGAGGCTACTGTCTTAGAGTCAAGTCCATATTTAGTGCTAAATTTCTGAAAAGCATCGGTATTCATAAAAGATTTAACACAATCAAATTCAAGCTTAATACATGACTCTTTACCTTCGTCGAGTTCCCAATCTTCAGAGTTGCATTTAATTCTTTCTAAAAGATCCCACCTGAATTCAATAGTCTTCTTCATAAAAGAACCAGTACAAGAAGTATCGAGCATGGATTGATCATCATGAGAAAGCCGAGCATAAAAAATCTGAATGATAATTTCTCTTGAGAGCTCATGATTGGGGCATGAATATAACATTAACTTAAGCCTCCCCCAAGCTAGAGCGATACTTTCTCCTTCACGAGGCCAAAAATTATATATATAATTCCGATCACGATGAACTAGATGCATAGGATAATTTTTTTGGTGAAATTCCAATTTCAATCGATTCCAGTTCCAAGATCCAATATCATCGCATAGCCTATACCATGCCAATGCTTTTCCCTTCAAAGATAAAGGAAAAACCTTCTTCTTAGCTTCATCTCCAGGCAAACCTGCAAGCTTAAATAATCCACAAATTTCATCCACATATATCAGGATGTTCGGTTCCACCTCCTGCATAAGGATTAGCTAGCAGTTGTTCTATCATACCCGAAGGAATTTCATAACCAATATTTTCAGTAGGTGCAGTAGGTTGAGGTGAAACTAATTGTGGTTCCGGTCGAGGTGAAGATACCCCGAACAAACCCCTCAAAGGATGGTTCTCCATAGTGACAAGTGACAATAAATTTCAGCACGTAGTAATAATTTTTCCTTACCAATTTTCACTTACCAAGGGCGCTTCACTCCCCGGCAACGGCGCCAGAAAAGAGCCTTGATGACCCACAAGTATAGGGGATCAATCGTAGTCCTTTCGATAAGTAAGACTGTCGAACACAACGAGGAGCATAAGGAAATGACAAGTAGTTTTCAGCAAGGTATTTTCTGCAAGCACTGAAATAGTCGGTAACAGATAGTTTGATAGCAAGATAATTTATAACGAGCAAGTAACGGTAACGGTAAATAAAGTGCAGCAAGGTAGCCCAATCCTTTTGTGGCAAAGGACAGGCCAAAATGGTCTCTTATAATAAGCAAAACGTTCTTGAGGGTACACGGGAATTTCAACATATCACTTTCATCATGTTGGTTTGATTCGTGTTCGCTACTTTGATAATTTGATATGTGGGTGGACCGGTGCTTAGGTGCTGTTATTACTTGAACAAACCTCCTACTTATGATTAACCCCCTCGCAAGCATCCGCAACTACGAGAAAAGTATTAAGATAAAATCTAACCATAGCATTAAACTTTTGGATCCAAATCGGTCCCTTACGAAGTAGCACATAAACTAGGGTTTAAGCTTCGGTCACTCTAGCAACCCATCATCTAATAACTACTCCACAATGCACTCCATTAGGCCCAAATATGGTGAAGTGTCATGTAGTCGACGTTCACATGACACCACTAAGGGAATCACAACATACATATCATCAAAATATCGAACACATATCAAGTTCACATGATTACTTGCTACATGACTTCTCCCGTGACCTCAAGAACAAAAGTAACTACTCACAAATAATAATCATGCTCAAGATCAGAGGGGTAGCATAATGGACCTGAACATATAATCTTCCACCAAATAAACCATATAGTAATCAACTAAAAGATGTAATCAACACTACTAGTCACCGACAAGCACCAATCTAAGGTTCCGGTACAAAGATTGAACACAAGAGATGAACTAGGGTTTGAGAGGAGATGGTGTTGTTGAAGATGTTGATGGAGATGGCCCTCCCAAAGATGGGAGAGTTGTTGGTGATGACGATGACTTCTCCCTCCAGGAGGGAAGTTCCCCCGGCGGAATCGCTCCGCCGGAGGGCAAAAGTGGTCCTGCCCAAGTTTTGCCTCAAGACGGTGGCGCTACGTCCCGAAAGTCCTCTCTTTATTTTTTCTAGGTCAAAATGACTTATATACCAGAAGAGGGGCACCGGAGGTGGGCCGAGAAGGGCACAACCCACCAGGGCGCGCCTGGGCTCCCTGGCACGCCTAGGTGGGCCCCCTCTGGTAGTTATTTGCTCCAATATTCTTCATATATTGCAAAACAATTCTCCATAAATTTTCAGCTCATTTGGAGATGTGCAGAATAGGTAACTCTGACGTAGCTTTTTCAGGTCCAGAATTCCAGCTGCCGGCATTCTCCCTCGTTGTGTAAACCTTGCATATTATGATAGAAAAGGCATTAGAATTACTCCCAAAAGCATTATTATGCATAAAAACATTATAAATAATAGTAGGAAAACATGATGCAAAATGGACGTATCAGGGGCTCTCTCCCCCTCTCTCCTGGTGGCGCCGGAACGCCCCCGGCGCCATCATCACGACGGCGATCTACACCAACAACTTCGCCGATGTCATCACCAACTCTCTCCCCCTCTATGCAGTGGTGTAAGACAATCTCCAGCCACGCCCCCAACATGCCCCCCCAAGGCCATTTTTCATCACCAGCGCAGAAAATTCGGCCCAGTCACGCCCCTAGAAGCCCATTTTTAGCCGGTTAGGGCCGATTTTGGCGCCGGCGGACCCAGGCCGAAACCGGCGTGCTGAAGAGCGCCCGGGGGCGCCGAGGGAAACATTTTTGGCGCGAAAAGGAGTGGGTCCGCCAAGTCAGCGACTCGCCGCTTTTGTCGTCCTCATCGCCCCGGTTCCCGCGGGAATCAATGCCAAGGTTGCCGCGCTGCCGGGCCGGTCAGCCTTCCATTGATGCCTCACGGGCGGCGCAGTGAAGGCGTGGTGACGCGCGTCCCGCCCGCTCCCGCCACGCGGCACACGGCGGCAGCTCTCCCACCGCCCATCCGCGGCTATAAAAGCCATCCTCCCTCGCCAGTGAACGCACAAGCTCTCGCCACCGACACCCTTCTCTCTACCTCTCGCCACCGACGCCTCTCTCTCCCACTCTCTCCCCCGCCGATGGCAATGGCCGAGTGCTTCCCAGGCAACAGCGCAGCGGCGAACGGCTTCGGTCGCTGCCATCTGCACGAGGATGAGGCGCGCCTCCTCTACGAGGCCAACTACCCGGCGCCCCCGGACATGCGGGTGCCGGGCACCTGGAGGCTCAGCGCCGGTGGTGTACCGGTGTCGCCCACGCCCACAGGAGCGGCTCAGCGCCGAAATCGCGCGCATCCGGTCTTCGCTGCCGGAGCCGCAGCGGAACCGGCCGAGGAACACCCCCAACAGCAACGCGTTGTGGATGGCGTACTTCGAGCGGCACCACGAGGAGCAGATCGCCGCCACCAACGGTGTCGAGCCCCGCGGCCGCCGCAACTCCGAGGGGCAGCGCCTATGGTGGGGCGTCCCAGGCCGCACCCTCGAGGCCGTCCTCGAGTACATCGAGGCCGGCAACATGCCGCACCTGGAGTACCCGGCGCCCCCCTCCTTCTCTCACCGTCGCAGCAGCTCCTGGACGCCGCGGCGAATGGAGACGGCAACAACGTCATCGTCGGGCTCTGGCTCTCTGTCCTTCGGCTCGCCGGCGCTTCGCCCCGTCAAGCCGGAGCCTCAGGAGATGCCACTTGGGCGCGGCACCCGCGGCGGCGCCCTCGTCATCAACGAGATCGGCCGCCCCTCTCCTTCTTCCTACCGCCTCATCCGGCCGAAGACCGAGCCGGGTTTGCTCCCTGTGAAGGAGCACGAGGCGATGGCCGCCACCGACGAGACCGCCCTCAAGTGGGCGAAGGCGGACTACGTCCGCGAGCAGGTGGAGCGTCAGCGTCGGGCCTTCAAGGAGATCGCCGCTCGGTGCCGCGGACGCGAGGAGGGCAGCGTGGTCATCCTCGACAGCGACGACGAGGATGCGCCCGGGCCGTCCAACCCCCCGCGCATGGGCGACGCTGGTCAGGGGTGCAGCAGGGACAGCGGCGGCACCCAATACGGCGGCGACAATGACGGCGACGATGACGACGATGGCGACTACACCCGGTTCTACAAGCTCCTTGGCATGTAGAAGGCGGGAGGCGGCGGTGGCTGGGCGTAGTCGTTTTTAGTTTGTGTTTTTAATTTGTGTTTTTAAGTTTTTGTACATATATCAATGAAATCGCCTAGTTTGGACGAAATTGTGTCGTGTTTGGCCGATTTTATGTTTCAAAAAATGGCGTCTGGGGGCGACCTGGGGGCGGTGGCTGGGAACCCGATCGGCCCCACGCCGAAATTATCGCCGGTTCGCCCCCAGGCGGCGCTATCTCAAGCCCCTGGGGGGCCGAACAGCTGGAGATGCTCTAACACCTCTTCTCCCCGCTGTAATCTCTACTTAAACATGGTGCTCAACGCTATATATTATTATCCAATGATATGTGGCTATCCTATGATGTTTGAATAGATCTGTTTTGTCCTATGGGTTGATTGATGATCATGATTGGTTTCAGTTATATGTTTTATTATTGGTGTTGTCCTATGGTGCTCTCCGTGTCGCGCAAGTGTGAGGGATCCCCGCTGTAGGGTTTGCAATATGTTCATGATTCGCTTATGGTGGGTGGCGTGAGTGACAGAAGCACAGACCCGAGTAAGTAGGTTGTTTGCGTATGGGAGTAAAGAGGACTTGGTACTTTAATGCTATGGTTGGGTTTTACCTTAATGATCTTTAGTAGTTGTGGATGCTTGCTAGAGTTCCAATCATAAGTAAATATGATCCAAGTAGAGAAAGTATGTTAGCTTATGCTTCTCCCTCATATAAAATTGCAATAATGATTACCGGTCTAGTTATCGATTGCCTAGGGACAAATAACTTTCTTATGACAAAAAGCTCTTTGCTAAAACTAACTTAATTGTTTCTTTATCTAAACAGCCCCTAGCTTTTATTTACGCGTTCTTTATTATCTTGCAAACCTATCCCTTTACACCTACAAAGTACTTCTAGTTTCATACTTGTTCTAGGTAAAGCGAACGTTAAGCGTGCGTAGAGTTGTATTGGTGATCGATAGAACTTGAGGGAATATTTGTTCTACATTTAGCTCCTCGTTGGGTTCGGCACTCTTACTTACCGAGAAAGGCTACAATTGATCCCCTATACTTGTGGGTTATCAACGGGGTCTTCATCAGGCGGCCCACCACCCATCATTTCCTCCAGGACTCTTCCTTGAATTTCTCCCCCTCAGACCATCTAATACTCTTCGATATATGATAACCCACAAGTATAGGGGATTGCAACAGTTTTCAAGGGTAGAGTATTCAACCCAAATTTATTGATTCGACACAAGGGAGCCAAAGAATATTCACGAGTATTAGCAGTTGAGTTGTCAATTCAACCACACCTGAAAGACTTAATATCTGTAGCAAAGTGGTATGATAGTAATGGTAACAGTGGCAATAGTGACAGTAGTGATTTTGTAGTGATTGTGATAGTAGCAACATCAAAAGTAACTTAGCAAAGATCAATATGTGAAAAGCCCGTAGGCATTGGATCAGCGATGGATAATTGTGTTGGATAATATTCATCATGTAGCAGTCATAACCTAGGGCGACACAGAACTAGCTCTAATTCATCAATGTAATGTAGGCATGTATTCCGTATATAGTCATACGTGCTTATGGAAAAGAAATTGCATGACATCTTTTGTCCTACCCTCCCGTGGCAGCGGGGTCCATAAGGAAACTAAGGGATATTAAGGCCTCCTTTTAATAGAGAACCGGAACAAAGCATTAGCACTTAGTGAATACATGAACTCCTCAAACTACGGTAATCACCGGAAAGAATCCCAATTATTTTCACCTTGGGGTATGCGGACCATAACTCGCAATAGGTGTCTACAACTTGCAAGATAGGATCAAGAACACACATATATTCATGAAAACATAATAGGTTCAGATCTGAAATCATGGCACTCGGGCCCTAGTGACAAGCATTAAGCATAGCAAAGTCATAGCAACATCAATCTCAGAACATAGTGGATACTAGGGATCAAGCCCTAACAAAACTAACTTGATTACATGATAAATCCCATCCAACCCATCGCCGTCCAGCAAGCCTACGAAGGAATTACTCACTCCAGGCGATGAGCATCATGAAATTGGTGATGGAGGAAGGTTGATGATGACGATGGCGACGGATTCCACCCTCTGGAGCCCCAAACGGACTCCAGATCAGCCCCCCGATGAAGAACAGGAGGTGGCGGCAGCTCCGTATCATAAAACACGATGAATCCTTCTCTCTGTTTTTTCCTCCGCGAACAGGTATATATGGAGTTGGAGTTAGGGTTGCCGGAGCTCCAGGGGGCCCACAAACCTGGTAGGCGCGCCTTGGGGGTGGGCACGCCCCCAGAGCTTGTGGCTCCTGGGTGGCCCCCCTCTGGTATCTTTTTCCACCAGTATTTTTTATATATTTCAGAAATATTCTCCGTAAATTTCCAGGTCAATCCGAGAACTTTTATTTCTGCACAAAAATAACACCATGGCAATTCTGCTGAAAACAGCGTCAGTCCGGGTTAGTTCCATTCAAATCATGCAAATTAGAGTCCAAAACAAGGGCAAAAGAGTTTGGAAAAGTAGATACGATGGAGACGTATCAGTATAGCAATCAGATCAATGCACCTAGCTTTAACAAGAAATTTCCCCTTTAAAGCACCTTCCTTTTCCCAACTGGTTATCTTCCCAAACTTGGCGATTGCATTGGCAATGTCTTCAGTGTTGAAGTTGTCAAAAGGAACCCCCACAAGTAAGAGCCAACGAACCCTATTATAGTGAACTCTCCTACAATTTTTGCCCTCGTTGTGCTCGGTGAAAGTCAGAAACACAACCCCAAAGGCATGAGGGCTTCCCCTGATCAATCTGTCGGGATCTCGAACATGCGTGAACTGAACATATGCCTCTCCAAACGAGCAGGGCTGAACATCTTGAATACCCACATGAGCTAACTCCACGAACTCCTCTACTACATCACGAACATTGGGGAAGTGTACCTCATCTTATAGTGGTTGAATGGTGACGATGGCCCAATCTTCATGCTGGCACGGCCGATGCGGCAGAACCACTCGTGAAACCCCAATTCGGCCTTCGTTGTGCTGAATCTGAAAGCCTTTGGGGATGAACGATAGAGGATCGATGGGTATATTGGCCATTTGCTCGAGGGAATCCTCTTGGGACACAACTAGCTCACGAGATGAGGCAAGGGTAGCAGGCGATGAGCTCGACGAAGGATGAGCACTATTGCTAGTAGAGAGGAATGCGAGGAGAGAGTGGGATCTCAGTTAGAAGTTTGGAAAAAATCTCGTAACCAGCTCCTTGAATGGTGTAACTTGCCGAGTCGGTTGATGCATCCCGCAGGCCTTAAACCAGTCATCCACTACTCCATCAGCCCAAGCATATTCTGGTGGGCCTTCAAATGTGTCGAAGCTCAAAAGTGGCCAAAGCCCAGGTAGGTTGTACTCTGGGCAAAAACGTGCAAAGTGGCCCAAGCCACCACCGCGGCGACTATTTGTCACGTTAAGCGATCAGATCATTTTGCTCTCGCTGAAAGAATTTTGCTGGCGCCTACGAATCGGGCCGGCCCATCGCGCGTACATTAAAGAAAAAATAAACCGAAAAGGGAGGAAACGCGGGGATCAATCCCTGGTCTCCAAGAGGATCACCAGCGCGGCTAACCACCCAACCAGCTTCCAGTTACTGGTTAGAAGAAGGATCGGGGTCAACTAGAGGCGACTGAGCCGGACTTCTCCAGTTTTTTGTTTTTTGTTTTTTGTATTATTTCTTTTCTTCTCCGATTTTTTCATTCACTCATTCTTCCTCTTCAAATTGTTTCATTATTTTTCGTTTTCTTTTGTTTCATTTCTTTTTTTCTCCAATTTTTTCATTCTTTTCTTTATCCTTCTATACATTCTTTGTTTCTTTTTTTTTTGTTTCTCATTC
Source organism: Thinopyrum elongatum (assembly GCA_011799875.1). Taxonomy (NCBI): domain Eukaryota; kingdom Viridiplantae; phylum Streptophyta; class Magnoliopsida; order Poales; family Poaceae; genus Thinopyrum; species Thinopyrum elongatum. Next base: position 116,228,667 of record CM022301.1, on the reverse strand, counting down.
TACATTCTTATATACATGATCAACCTTTTTCAAATACTTGTTCAACATTCTTTTTTCTTCTCCGATTTGTTTTTCATTCTACATTCTTATATACATGTTAAACATTTTTTCAATACTTTTTTCAACATTTTCAAAACTTGTTCAGCATTTATATATAGATGATCATATTTTTCAAATACTTGTTCAACATTATTCAAATACTTGTTAAACATTTTTTTCAAATACTTGTTCAACATTTTTCAAATACTCGTTCAACACTTTTCAAATACTCGTTCAACATTTTTCAAATACTTGTTCAACATTTTTTAAATACTTGTTCAACATTTTTCAAATACTTTTTCAACATTTTGAATAGTTATTCAACATTTTCGAATGTGTATTGTTCAAAAAATTCAAATAGTTGTTCAACATTTTTTAATACTTATTAAACATTTTTCGAATACTTGTTCAACATTTTTCAAATACTCCTTCAACATTCTTCAAATACTTTTTCAACATTTTGAATAGTTATTCAACATTTTCAAATATGTTTTTTTCAAAAAAATTCAAATAGTCGTTCAACATTTTTTAATACTTATTCAACATTTTTCAAATACTCTTCAACATTTTCAAATACTCGCTCAACATTTTTTAAATACTTGTTCAACATTTTTAATACTTCTTCAGCATTTTCAAATACTCGTTCAACATTTTCAATTACTCGTTTAGCATTTTTCAAATACTCGTTCAACATTTTTTAATACTTATTCAATATTTTTCAAATACTTGTTCAACATTTTTCAAATGTGTTTTGAAGAGTGTTTTTTGTAATATATATATATGTAGAATATTTTAAAGTATAAATAAAAGTACAAAAATAAAGCAAAATATGAGAACAGAAAAGAGACAAAAACAAAAAACAGGCCCTGGGTCTCCCGCGTGGCTGGCCCGGCCCATCTGGGGCTGCCCCCGGCGCGAGGCTTGCCCCGCTCTCGCGTAAGGCGACAAATAGGCGTGACGAGCCACCACATGCATAGCAAACTACTCCCTCTGTCCTTGAAAGAGTGTACTTTCAACTTTGTTGGAGGATCAAACTATCTCAAAGTTTGACCGAGTTTGTGCAAAAATATGTCAATACTTGTGAAACCAAATAGGTATATGACGAAAATATATTTTATCATGAGTCTAATGCTTCTAATTTGATGGCATAAATGTTGGTATATTATTGTATAAATACGGCCAAACATAAAAAGTTTGACTTTCCAACAAAGTTGGAAGTACACTCTTTCAAGGACGGAGGGAGTACGTCGCTCCTGTGGCGTACCACCACACATGACCCGTCATTTAACCCCCCCCCCCCCCCCCCCCATTACCCTCCGACACAGTAACATTAATGAGATTAGGAATAGTTGTCGTGCCCTGATTATGTGGGCATTGATATGGCAGACTTAAACGCTAAAACACTGATGTCGGCCTCGCCGGAGACAACTACTTTACCCTTTCTGCCCACTAAAGTCCATTAAACATCTTCCCGTTTGTAAAAAGCAAGCTCTTCTCTATGCCAATTTGGGCCACCGTGACCCCAAAGGCAAAAAACCATATCGAAATCTTTCTCTGTAACTCTACCTTTGTTGTAAATTTCAAAGCCTACTGATTTGGAAGCAACAGAGAACTTGAACGATCTAAGAGACGCACCCTAAAACCTTGGGAATAACCACCAAAAGCAGCATGAAGTGCAACACTAACCGTATGAGCATTGAGCTTGAAGGTTGCACGACTGAAAGACACCACCTGGGTGAACTCCCTTTGATGAAAGCTGGGGGAGAAGACCACCGGATGGCCAAACATGCGCTTAACATCCGCTTGAAAGTCTTTGCCATGATCAAAGTTGAGGGAGAACAATGCCATGGTTGACGAGGAACCCACGTGATAAGTGCCTGCCAGGGTTGGGGTGAGCACTGGCAAGTGGGTGGCCATCGTGGCCGGAGTGGCCGCCGGCGTGGGAGGTGGGCGCCGGGGCCGGTGTGGCCACCGAAGCAAGATCGCCTAGGACCACCGACATCATCCCATCAAATGCCTTGATCTGCATCATGTGACACTTTTATGACGATTACTGTTGGGTAATTGATAGAAAAGCGCATAGTTATGACGTTATTCATGGCAATGATCATGTATATAGGCATTTCGTTCGTGACAAGTAGACTGACTCCTGCCTGCATCTACTACTATTACTCCACTTCAAGAGCGCTTCTATGCTTGCCTCTCTACGTATTAAGTTCATAACGAACAGAGTAATGCATGAAGTATGATGACATAATGTAGACATAATAAAGCCAAGCAATATGATTAAACCCCGTCGTTTTCTCCTTAGTAGCAACAATATAATACGTGCCTTGCTACCCTTTCTATGACGAGGTGAGGACACCAAAAGATTGAACCCACAACAAAGCACCTCTCCCACTAAAGATAAATCAATATAGTTGTCCAACCTAAACAGATAGATCGGAGCGAAATACAAAGCTATAATAATCATGCATAATAAAGTTCAGAAAAGACTCAATTATTTTCAATGAATAATCTGATCATAAACCCACAATTCATCAGATCCCAACAAACACATCGCAAAAAAAGATTACATCGAATCGATCTCCGAAGGGAACATTGTATTGAAGATCAAAAAGAGAGAAGAAACCAATTAGCTAATCACTATGAACCCGTATGTCTGTGGTAAACTACTCACACATCATTGGTGGTGTAGCAAGAATGATGTAGAAGCCCTCCGTGATCGATTCCCCCTTCAGCAGAGTGCCGGAAAAAAGCCCCCAGATGGGATCACGGAAGAATAGAAGCTTGCGGCGGCGGAAAAATTGTTTCAGGTGTCTCTCTGTTGGTTTGGGGATATTTGAGAATTTATAGAAGTGGAATTAGGTCAGACGGAGCCATGTGGGGCCCACAAGGCATTAGGGCGCACCTACCCGCCCAGGGCACGCCCTCTTGCTTTGCTGTCTACTCGCTTCTCGTCTGGTCTCCTCCCAAAGCTTCTAGGGTCTCTTATGTCCAGAAAAACCGTCAAAAAGTTTTGTCACATTTGGACTGTTTTTCGTACAGATTTTCTATAAAACCAGAAACAAGCAGAAAACAACAACTCGCACTAGGCACCGAGTTAATAGGTTAGTCCCAAAAATGATATAAAATTGCATATAAAGTATCTAAGATTGATAATATAATAGCATGAAACAATAAAAAAATATAGATACGTTGGAGACATATCAGCCGTCAAGGTGTCGGCGGCGCCTAGCGGCCGTCTCCACGGTGGTAGCGAGGTCAGGATCATTGCGGACCCATTCCGACACCACGTCCATCTTGGCGAACGCGAACGGTGACCGACATCGCGCCAGTCGTACCTCACCTACTGCCTCGCCGCGCGCTCTGTCTCGGATAGCACGACCCGAGAGCCGGAGGCACTGCCATAATCGCCTCCTCTGACGTAGTGGAGGATGCGGCCACGCGCCTTCGCGATCGCGGGCGGCAACTCCTCCTTTATCGGGCGACGCTCTCGACGTGGTGCTGACGAGGACCCGTCAATCCGCGTGTAGCGGCTGTGCGGCGGGGGTAACGCCGGCTCGTCCTTGATGCAACAAAGGCGTTGGGGAATGTTGGCTCCTTCACGCGCCCGCCAATGTGGAGGCCGTGTTTGCACGGTGGGGACGCGAGTTCATCTTTCACCTACCAGAGTGGGGATGCCGGCTCCCGTTTCACGCGGACGCACCTCGGGGACGGTGGCTCCTCCTTCACGCGCGCCGAGATGGTGGCGCCAGGCCCATCTGACGAAACGAGCGCTCCGTCATTTCATCCGCCAGAGTCGTCTCCGATAGGAAACGAGGCCATTGTTGCGGCTCCTAGTCCTCCTCATCACCGAGGAGCCCGCCGTCGTGGACGCTAATTGTCCCGGCAAGGGCGGTGATGCTATGATCCGTGATCCGAACATATGCGGGTGATTCGAGGGTCCGCACTGGAGATGGCCTTAAGAGCAACTCCAACGCGCTGATCCATACGGACACATGCTTTGTCAGCTTTTTGTCCATTTGGGTCTGCCGCCCACTCGTCGTCTGCCCTGTTTTTGGTTTGGGTCGGCAGTGCGCCCAACGCGCTGACTCATATTCGCCCGCGCGGCCGGCTTGCTGTCGTTTTCAAACAAAATATACAAATTTTACATAGTTTCACAAGTAAACAAATATAACATAGTTCCACAACCAAAATAAATATATCATAGTTTACAAGCTGAATAAAAATAAATTATCTCAAATACATTTTAAAAAAGATACATCTATTGGTTGCCAACATGAGCCCACATATGCTCAACCAAATCATCTTGCAACTGAATATGAGTTTCCCAATCACGCGTTTGATGATGAAATTGGGTGAACTGTGCAAACGTTGCCCCTCCTCCATGCCCAGGCACAACATTGTCACCCTGGAACTGAAACACTTGATCGTGGATACATTCTGGGCGCTCATCCTCTACGATCATATTTTGCATGATCACATAAGCAGCCATCACCTCCCATAACTTCTTGGTGCTCCAAGTTCTAGCAGGATACCGAACGATGCCCCATCGAGATTGCAGAACACCAAATGCACGCTCGACATCCTTTCTAGCACTCTCTTGCTCTTCGGAAAATCTCCTCCTCTTCTCTCCAACAGGGTTGGGGATTGTCTTCACAATCTTGGTCCACTGAGGAGAGATACCGTCAGCTAGGTAGCATCCTTTGTTGTAGTTGTGGTCGTTGATGTTAACTTTCACCGACGGGCAGTTGTGATACGTCTATTTTGCATCATGTTTTCGTATCAATTTTTTTGCATTATGGACTGTTATTTCAATTTATAATACAATTCTTATGCCTTTTCTCTCTTATTTTGCAAGTTTCACATGAAGAGGGAGATTGCAGGAAGCTGAAATTCTGGACCGGAAAGGGCTATATCGGAGACACCTTTTCTGCACAACTCCAAATGACCTGAAAATTGATGGAGATTTATTTTGGAATATATAAAAATATTGATGAAAGAATCAATAAAAGGGGGGCGACCAGGCAGCCATAAGCCTGGGGGCGCGCCCCCTGAGCTTTGTGGGGCCCCTGGCAGGCCTCCGAAGCCCATCTTCTGCTATATGATGCCATTTGACCTAGAAAAAAATCAGAAGAAAGGTTTCGGGATGAAGTGCCGCCGTCTCAAGGCGGAACCTGGCTGGAGCACTTTTGCTCTCCGACGGAGCGATTCCGCCAGGGAAACTTCCCTCCGGGAGGGGGAAATCGAAGCCATCATAATCACCAATCGAAGCCATTGCATTTGGTGCATCGGTTTGAGTTCTCCATGGTGGTACGTGGAAGTGAAGTTCAGAAGCTTGTTACTCTTGGGCGTTTGGGCACCCTAGAGCTTTCCTCTTGGGTGCCTTGGTGCCCTAGACGGTTGGTGTTGTTGGAGCTCAATCATTGTGGTGTAAAGCTCCGGACAAGCGTCGGGGTCTCCAATTAGGTTGTGGAGATCGCCCCGAGCAATTTGACGGGTACCCGTGACCGCCCCCAAGGGTTGCCAAAGTTTACGGGTTCGGTGACCGCCCCCAAGGGTTGCCATTTGTACGGGTTCGGTGACCGCCCTCAAGGGTCCCTTAGTGGAATCACGATATCTTGCATTGTGTGAGGGCGTGAGAAGATTACGGTGGCCCTAGTGACTTCTTGGGGAGCATCGTGCCTCCACACCGCTCCAAACGGAGATTAGCATCCGCAAGGGTGTGAACTTCGGGATACATCGTCGTCTCCGCGTGCCTCGGTTATCTCTTACCTGAACCCTTTACTTATGCACTTTACTTTGTGATAGCCATAGTGTTTCATGTTACATATCTTGCTATCACATAGTTGTTTATCTTGCTTAGCATAAGTTGTTGGTGCACATAGGTGAGCCTAGTTGTTTTAGATTTTGTGCTTGACAAATTAAACGCTAGTTTATTCAGCATTTGTTCAAGCCTAAACCGTAATTATTTTAAAGCGCCTATTCACCTCCCCTCTAGGCGACATCCACGATCTTTCACTTGACATGGCCCCTATACTGCCCTTGCCAAGTAGATGGCCCCTATACTGCCCTTGCCAAGCAGAAGGGCAGTTATTCCACTCCTAGTGCATGCAGTCTATGCTGCCAAGCATCCCCGGGAAGCCCCTGCTAGCATTCATCGCCAACAATCGGGCTGTATCTTCGCCATTTGGCTCTCTCAAGTACTCAGGGCCAAACACTGCAATCACCGCCTTGCAGAACTTGTACATGAAGTTTAGGCACGTAGACTCGCTCATACGGACGTACTGATCAATGAGATCACCGGACACTCCGTATGCAAGCATCCGGATAGTTGTAGTGCATTTCTGATAAGAGGAGAAGCCGGGCATCCTCCTTGCACTCGAGATACTTATCATATCCGACCACCCCCTTCTGAATACGATTGAAAACATGCCTAGCTATACGGAAACGGCGCCGGAATTGGTGATGTTTGAAGAGTGGGCTGGGTGTCTCAAAGTAGTCCTTCCAAAGAAGGAAATGGCCGCTCTCTCGGTTGCGATTCAACGCCGGAGTGTGCCCCGGGATCGAGCCCCGGAACAATGGTCGCTGCCTACTAAGGTGGTCATGGATGACCAACACGACATCCACAATCTCATCATTATCCGATGAGGAATCATCGGAGTTGCAGAGGAAATTGTGGAAAAAAAAAACTCGTCGATGGAGTTCATTTGTACCTTGGGGGCAAACTGTCGAACAACTTGCAGGCGTCGTCGAAGAAGCTGGCCGGCGAAGAGATGCGCGCCTCCCTTGGACCAGGTAGCTGGCCTAGCGGCGTCCGACGAGCATGGCGGTGTCAGACGAAGGAGCTGGCTGAGGGCGCGAGGGGCGACTTCGTGCTCGCGGTGATGTCAGAGGGTGGGGGGAAGCTGCGGTGGCCCGGCGGCGAGGCGGTGGTGGCGGCGACGTGAGAGGTGGCAGCGTGCAGGGGAGGTGTATGGGCGCAGACTACTGGCAGGGGCACCAGAATTAGGCGGCGACGGCTTACTGTCGATAGGGGTGGAAAAGAATGGCCTATGTGCCATTGATTGGCGGGCCACGGGGAGCAGTAGGCGGGCGTCGCGCGCGTCCGCTTTGTGTTCGTGCGGATGCAAATGAGGCCTAAATTTGACCAGTAATAGATCGCCCGACGGACGAAAAGCGAACGCACATTCGTTCGTGTTGGTGTGTTGGGCTAACTTTTCTGTTCGCGACGATCCAAACGAACACGCGCGGAGGAAATGGGTTGGCGGGTTGAAGTTGCTCTCACCGCCGCCGCGTGAGATATTTGTGCACCGTGCGCGCCGTTCCCTCAATCTCCCTCTCGCCGCGTGCTCTTCGGTTCAAATCAAAAACGAAAAGAAGTTGTACCCCGTCTCTTGGAACGTCCCGTCAAGCTGCGCACACCGCCCCCTCTGCCCACTACTAATAGTACTGGAGGGAAAATATCACATGATACCATCCCTTAGGTGATACCATGATCCCATTTTCAAAAATTCAATTTTAAATGTTTCAAAATATTCTGGAAAAAATTGTGGATGTTGACATCACATGAGTGTACAATCCCTAAAAATTTCAGATCCAAATTCGAAATATACATTGAGAAACGAAAAAGATAAATCCAGCATGAATAGTGTCAAAAAAGACAAAAGTCATAATGTCACTATTCACATCCAGATTTGTCTTTTTTGTTTCTCAATGTGTATTTAGAATTTGGACCTGAAAATTTTAGGGGTTGTACATTCATGCGATGTCAACATCCACAATTTTTTTCAGAATTTTTTGGAATATTTAAAATTGAAATTTTTGGAAATGGTATCATGGGAGCATTGGGGAGATGGTATCACCTGATACTCTCTACTGGAGTAGTATCTCTCTCCCCTCGTTGCTTCCTCCTGCCCTGCCGTCCCGTCGTCATCGCAGCTTCCCCAGACGCTGCTTTGCCATTAACCCCCGGCCCGGCCGCCCCCCTCCCCCCGCATTCACCAACCCATCCAGGAAAACGAAGAAAACAAGAAACTCCAAAGCTCTCTAGTCTTTGCCGTGAGCAATCGACAGAGGTACTAGAATCCATCCGGTTGGTTGCAGATTCGACTGATGTTTTCGGTAGCAGACATTCTTTTCCTGATATTGTTCCGTACTTTTGGACCTCCTTTTCGGTTGATCTTGTTTTGCTCTGCGTTCTTCGTAGTTCCATCCCATTCGTTTCGTTCTTGGTCACCGCAGATTTTTGCCTGCATTTCTTCCTGAAGCTACATTCAAGTTTTTGTAGTATGCTGCAATAGTCGCCTACTCCCCTTTCTGCCCTTTATTGTCCTGCTTGATTTTCCCCTTTGCAGATCTGTTGCATCCAACAAATCGGTGCCACCACTCCTGCTGAGGTGACGTTTTCCCTGCAACTTGTTCGTATTTTTGTTTTGTCATCAGAGAAACACCATATTTCTGGGATGGGGGAGTTCGTCAGTGTTTATCATGATAGATCTTGATGTTGTAAGCTGTAACCATTGCTGTTTCTAGAAGAGGTAGAATAAAGAAGCACAAATTGTGCTATCCCTATTCCCCTCTTAGTATTTGGTACATCAAACGTAAACATTTTCGGAAAACATAAAAAACGTGCTACCCAGCTAAAAGAAGGGCTCTTGGACAACACTGTAAATCTACAATAAAACAGATTCGACAGGGAAACTTAATATATAACTAGAGCACTTGGTACACCTGCCATTTTTTCTTGTCAAGTATGCGTGCATGTCGAACCGATTTGTGGTTACAAGATGCTCCCGAGAATCTTTTAAGCCTTTTGGCTTTGGATTGTAAACCTATTCATTAATCGATAAAGCCCCCAACTTTCCTGCAAAAAAAGAAGTATACGTGCATGCAGATTCGTCTAACTTTTTTTTTTAGAACGAAGGCTCGCGAAGAGCCCGGCTTTGAATTAACAAAGCCATCAACCGGCCAGGAGTTACAACCAACAACCCAAATTACATTTACCTGCCATTTACCTTTTTTAAAATGATTCGTCTAACTGATCATTTACCTGCCATTTTAGGGCGCCCAATTGCATTTTCTCTGTTACAACTCTTTTAAAATCATTACATGAGCATGCCTCACCGTGTGATATGCAATCCAATTGTATGCTCTGACTTATTCAGAAATTGACATGATGTTTTCCTTTTCCTCTGATTAACCGTTAATGACAAGAGTTTTCGGATTAATTTTTATTTCCATGACTGGTGTCTCCGGTTAGTACTTCATACAACACAAACACAAATTCGGGTTTTATTTTCGTAGGTTTCGAAGTTGATCCTAGTAGGGACTTTAAATTTGATCATGTCTTATGGTTGGCATTTGTCACTAATTTGATCTTTCATGCCCACACATATAAATTTTTTAAAAATATTTTATATGTGGTCGAAACTATTTCTATTTAGCAAAATAATTCAGGGAAATCAGGAGTTCTCTGTATCAAGATTTAGATTTGAATTTATTATTATTATTTTTAATTCTCAGAACATTTATTTGGGTGCACATTTATCGATTTACAGGTACATTGACTTCATGCATGGTTTAGATTCCAGCTAATACTATTTAATTTTCCTTTTATATTTGGAATATGCAGACAAATGGGTTAGTAAAACTAAGATTTATGAACAAGAAATGACACCTTGGATAATACTTCAATTACCTTTATTTCGCTCTTTAGGTAAATTCATTGGCACGTCATGAACTTGTACCAAAGAAAGTTTGCGTGGATGAAGAATAAAAGTACAAAAAGGGAAAAAGTGCCATCTCATTAAATTTAGTGGAATAATGATACTTAAGTTCTGAGGACAGTAAAGATTGTTTACTGCTTCTAACCCCTGACCACGGATGTATCGGTCACTGGTTTCCACAATAATTGGTTGATAAATTAAACCCAAATGGATCTATATTCTGATATTTTATAGGTCCACTTGCAGGCTATATGGCTGAGACGGGAGGTGCACGTCGTTTGCCTGCAAGCCTTGATGTGTTGGCTTCTGATGTTCACTCCAGGCTGGAGTTCCACAAGAATGCCTGTATGGACTACGTTGGCATCAACAATGCGCTTCACTGTATCATGGAGGAAAAAGCAAAGCTTCAGCTAGAACAGAATGGTAAAAACTCTTGTGTTTTTGTAGGAATTCTCATATCCTTTAGTATGTAATAATAACCGTCTAGGTGATAACTTTGAAGTGCTCGTAATTTCTACATAAGAAGATCGTATCGCAAGAGATGAATTCTGTTGCCATGACATAATAGGATCATCAGAAACACAATAACTCCCATCTGTTTGTTAAAAAATATGTTTTGTGCATGGACATGGTCTCTGCTATGCAACTTTTCTATATTTGTCACATGAATTTGCTAATAGAAATTTGAAAATTTGTGATATTATAAATGTATTTTCTCTTACTGGTCTAATAGTATTAGTTTCAAAATAACGACACTAAATAAGTTTTCACATGGTGAGTCACAGTTAGAAATGTTTTGACTGCACATTCTAGGATGTCATCTAATTACGACAGGGCGAGTAGTTTACTACCTTAAGCTATACAAAAATAATACCGATACTTCACACTTGAACTTTAATTGTCAGGCAAACCAAAAGATAATCCTTAAAAACTAAACTGAGCTTTGTTCTATTCTTTTTGGTACTGTGAACAGCGAAGGAGCAACTGGTCACTGAAAAGAACAAACTGATCACTGAAAAGGACAAACTGATCGCTGAACTGAAAACAAGGAATGAAGAACAGGCATCAGAGATTGAATCTCTAAAGGAACAGCTGGAAGCAAGGGAGTCAAGCCATGTACTACTAGCACTGCAGGGAAGTGGTCTTCAGAGTAGCCAGTCTGGAAGAGTGAGTATTTTTCCTTGGAGCAATTGGAAATCGCATTTTGATTGCTAATCCTTGCTGCGTTGAATGAATTAGAGGCACACTACCTCTGTTCAGATTGCAGATTACAGTATAGCATCTTGATCGTTCTTTTGTTTATGGATTTTTTATCAGATATTCAGTTTATTAGCTGCAGTTGATCTATGTGGATCTTTATTTGCAGTAGTGCTGTCGAGTAGTTACATTTCATTGGGTCATTGACTGGTAAACTAGTATAGTTATCATTGTCTTATTCTTATTTGGAGTCATTGATCTTGGTGATTTAACGAAGTACAAAATTTCCCACTTTATTGTGTACGTGTGTTTGTCAGCGCCATGTAATGCCCTGATGAATCTTTATGCACAGAATAAACGGACACGAGAATCTGATGGCAACGGTGAAGTTGCTGATGAGCATGGTGTTATGGACAATCCTGATCAAGGTTTAAGCACTGAGCTTGAGAATGCTAAAAAGGAACTTTCTGATATCCACTCTAAGCTGATCAAGGTTCGGTCACCCTCTGCTGAGATTAGATTCTGCATGCATTCTGATCATTACTGTTTGAACTTTTTTTTATATGGCAAACAGTGGGGAAAAGCCCCACTGCAGTTTTTATTAATAATAACTAGAAGCAGTAAAATGTACAAGAAGATAAGCAGAGTTAACCCAGAGAGCTTAATAAATGAATAAAGACCTAATAAAAGAAAGAAAATACTCATCTGTAAACTTTTATAAGACGTTTCAGGTGGTACCTACTAAAAAAGAAAATCCTTGTTGAAGATTACTCAGCCATTCTTTGAAAAATGTGGAATGTTTGCTCGTAGCTCTATGGCCAACCATGGCTAGTTTTTTTTTTTTTGAAAAGGAGGAAGACCCCCGGGCTCTGCATCTGGGCGATGCATGCAGCCACTTTATTAATTATTCACAAAAGACCTTACAAAGAAATACAACAGAAAGTCTGAAGCCACCGTCTAGGCAACGTCTGTCGCGTACTCCTATCCAGTTGATGAAGGGATGCTGATAGTCCGGGCCTAATACCAAACAGACCTCGCAGCTAAGCCTATCATCTGACCTGAGGCCCCAACCAAGCCACTTGCCGGGTATGGGGCACACACCGGTCCGGCGCATTCTTAGAGGCCGTCGCCGCCAACTGCCACTACTCCATCTTCAGAGCTGTACTGACGCATCCACTTTGCCCGGTCTAGCTGTCGTCGACGCCACCACGATGCCAGACAACACCACCATCCTGCACTCGTCCATCAACACACGCCCAGTAGCGAGACCCCACTGCTCCATGCCGCTGGACCCGCCGTTGTCGACGTGTCGGATGCAACGCCGCTCCTTCTTCGCGAACACCACCTGCTGCCACTGGTCCCATCCCCTCCACCTGCAGTTCCTCTGCACTCCCAACCGAGCCCCAGTGCCCTTGACGACACCTCCAGGAAGGTCACGACGCGAACAGCGCCGCTGCCGCCAAATCCGAAGAGGATTGAAGGTTTTCACCCGGCCGGGGATCGGGGTGGGTAGATCGGTCTCTCAGCTGCGCCTTCATGAAGGAAAGCGGCGCCCATGGGCATCGCCGCTGCCGGGCCGGCCAGACCGGCCAAGGTTTCCCCCGGACCCAAAGTACACCACCAGGGCTCACCATCATCGGAGCCTGCAGCTGCAAACCACCAGGACGACGAGAGAGGCAGCAGGAGGAAGGGGAACCTCCAGATCTGACGCAATGGAGCACCGCGCCATGGTCGGACTCCACCAGCGACCCGCCGCCCGCGCGGCCGAGCACGCTGGCCAGCGTCGCCTGTCGTCAGCCGCCGGACAACGCCGCCTCGCCGAGAGGACCGCCGCCCAATGATCCACAGGCCATCGATGCGATACTCCGGCCTGCAGGCCGACGGGATCGATCCGGGCGCCGAGATCCCCGCCGCCACCTTCCCCGGCGCCCGCGCAGGCTATGCCGGCGGCCGTCTCCGGTGGCAGCGAGGGAGGGAGTTTGGTCACACTATTTTAACTGTTCTGTTGAAAAATGAACACGAGGTGGAATATTGAAAATTCTTGTGCTCCAGGGATTCATGGATATTAGTGCTACTTCAACACGGAATATTGCATTAAAGAACATAGGCGAATTGAGCTACAAGCCGTTCCAACAGGCATGCCTTAAGAAGCTGCCTCCAGAAGAAGCTTCGAAGAAAGCTTCTGAGTTGTACAACTTTTGGCAGAAGCAGCTGCTGAACCCAGAGTGGAATCCCTCCAAAACTGTCATGGAGGAAGGTATCCCTAAGGTACTACTGCACCACCTTGGCTGAACCTCAAAGTTCTTTTACAGACCATAGCCTGCGTTCCTTATCATTTGGTGGAGATGATAATTTATGAGATTTTACTACTATTTGTGTGATTAGGAGATTCATGTTGATGATGCCGATCTGCTACAGCTACGTGCTGAATGGGGTGAAGAGGTGTACAAGGCTGTGGTGAATTGTTTGGTGGAAATCGAAGAATGTGGCAGGCTGACGGACAGAACCATCATACCCGTGATTTGGAATTACAAGGTGAACAGGACAGCCACTCTCAGTGAAAGTGTTGAGTACATGTGCAGCCTCCAAGTGAGGCGTCTGAGCGGTGTGAAAGGCAGGGCGACTGCGACACGCAGGTATGACAGTACGAGCTTAACATGTGTTTTCAAGTAAGAATCTTCTGTTTCTTATAGATTGTCCTTTGATATTTGGCTAGAATCTTTTTTGTGTACAATTTAAAACAGAAACATTAGTACTGATTGGAACGCCATAATGGTATTCATAGTTTTTGATGCTTGTGAGAAATGGCAATGCAAACTAGTAGGAGTATCTCTTAGGAGCTGAGAAAGCCAAACATTTTTGGCCTTCTTAAGTGATTTATAGTAGCCGATTTGTATTAAGTGAAAATCTTATATGAACCTATGTCCACATTTACCCCTCCATGAGTTTGTAGACTTTTGTGCTTCCAGAAATTTTGCCGAAAATCACAATGTTATAAAAAATTTAAATTTAGGTACATGTAACAAATTGTGAAAAAAAAGAACCATATGTGCTCTGTACAAAAGATGAAGATAAGAACATGTCTTTGCTACGTAATTTGGTACCTCTCGTTTCCTTGTACAGTACACATAATCACATTCTTCAATGAATATTTGTACATGCACCTAAATTATTTCGTGCAGTACCATGAATGTTTGAGATCTCCTTTTCGAAAAAAATTGAATGTTTGAGATCTTTTGATACAAACACTTGAATAAGTTAATATGAATGAGGCTACGCTCATAAAACATAAAATTTGATTTGATAAAATTAGATCATATATACCCATTAAATATATTTTGAAGACTTGTCTGGATGTATGCAGGAACTGACTTTGCAGGCGCAAGGCAGGCTGGTGGAAGAACATGAAGGTGATTTACTGTTCTTTGAATCGCTTTAATGTGAGATCCTAGAAATTCTGGACCTTATAAATTTTGAGAAAGCAATTTTCTGAAGGAAAAACATGAACCTCCTAGCTGATGTTGCATGAAAATTATTGAAATTAAACCAATACATCTCATGGTAACCACTATAACAGTAGTCATAATTGCCTTAGCTGACATTATCCTGTTTTCTGACTAGGTCTGTTGTATCGACTCCATTTTGGAAACTAGAAGTAGCACACCTATGGTGAAGAACTGAAGACTGGAGAGTCTCATTTTGTCGAAGAACGAAACCGCAGCTGATCGTCTGGCAGAACATTGTCATGATCGGTGTGTTATGTGATCGTTTAGTACTACCTAACTACCTGGAACCTTAAAATAGATTAACGCAAGCAGCTCTTTTGCCCATCGTATTTTAGCTGTCCTCTTAGCTTCAGTGTTCTAGACTCTCCAGCAGCAATTCAGCGGTACCTACATTGCTTTGAACTGTAAAGCTTGCTGATGCGGGGAACTTTTATATCGTTGCACTGTCGTGCTGCACTGCCAACGTAATATATTAAACTAGCCTTTTAAATTATCTCTTGCCTGTTTTATTGTTTGTCTAAGCTTTTCCTGGCCAAGTTTTGAGCAAACACAATTCGGCAACTGGCTTAGTAAATCTAATTAGTTTTTGACCGCGACAATGACGATGTTGTGATGACCTACAAAATCACAACTTTAGCAAAAAAAAAAAAGCGCTTAAAGTTTTAACTTTGAAACTGGATGAGCAAGCGACTGAGAAAATCGCAACTTTCAAAGATTTAAACTTGAAGCTTACTAAAGATTAAAACTTGAAACTTATGCCCTCGTGTGGGATCCAACTATATGAATCGTGAGTATCGGGTGGCTGGGTAGGTGCGTGCTCCCGCACCTGCGTGCCCATGTGAATTTTCGAGAACTTAGGGCAATTGCAACACTGATTATCAAAACAGATATCACTAAATGTTCATTGTCACGCCCCGGACTTCACGTGGACATAATAGAGGCGGAGGACATCCAACCAGAGTCACCAAATAAAAAGCAGACACTGGTTTGGTGCGTCGTTGGCCTCCACCTCCAACGCCTCGAAGAGGTGGTTTCGCTCCGCCTTGTTCACGCGAAACAACCACCTCTCACAGCGGATGGTGCAGGCGCTGCGCACGGAATCGAGCACCGCCCGTTGCTTGTCCATGATGCTCAGGTCCATCGTGACCATGGTCCGACGGCCTGGCCGAACGCCTACTCCCCTGCGATCTAGTACTCCGCCAGCCAGTGCCCCTCGAAGAGCTGCAGGTTGTACCACTGCTCCTCCTGCAGTAGTCGCAACATGGACACCGACAATGCATGTTTCTCCTGCTCCACATCCTCCATCACCCGGTTTTAGTGTTATTCCGCTTGCGGCAGGGTGAACCTGTCAACCGGTGGCTCATGCACCGACGCGGGTGCCTGCTCCTCCTTCTCTGCTTCCTCCGTTGTCTCGTCCACCTCGTCCGAGCTCGACTCATGAGAGGTCTGAGGCTGTCCCTCCGAAATGCAGGCTGTGCGTGGGGATTCCCACGCGCGCACCTCGACCGCGACTTCGTGGCGGCGTCATGACGACAATCTCTTTCACCACCCAGGATGGGTCCCGACCATTGCGACGACGGTGGACGAAGGAGGAAGGGGTGGTGCGCCGACGTCTCAAACGAAGGGAGATGAGGCTCGGAGGGGTAGGGTTTTGTGGCATCGCCGGCTTGCTTTAAATAGCGGGCACCCGGGCAGGCAGAGCCGTGGCTTGAATGCGGGTGCTCGGAGTTGGATTCTCGTTCGCCGCGTCGGCCGGTCAACCGTCTTGAATGCGGTAGGGAGCCATCTCGTTGTCCCGCACGATCATGTTCTCTCTGAACCGGCATGAATGCGGCGGGGAGAGCGAGCGGACGTGACGGGAAAGGCGGAGCGGCGGCTTGAAGGCGGGAGCCCGGATTTGGCTTCTCATTCGCCTCACCGGTGTGAATGCCAGCCGGCTTGAGTGCGGTAGGAAGTTGTCCCATTGTCTTGTCCAGCCACATTCGTTCTAAACCGGCATGAATGCGACACGGGTTGCGAGCGGACGTGTCGCAGGAGGCGGGAGAGGGTTTTTTGACATGGGCCCACGATGCGGCAGAGGATCGGACAACTGCAAACATCCCTAAGTTTAGTATCGGTTTGTGGCATTTCGGACGGTTAGACCGGTCCGGGCATTTTTAATGACCGCGTGCTGAATGACAAAAGGGAAATTCGGACTGTTCGATCCATATATTTGTAGGCGATCTGGTGGAGTTGAGTCCAGATATTTGTAGGCGATCTGGTGGAGTTGCCCTCATGAAACGGCAGGATCATTTTTTTTAATTTTTTTTGAAAAAGGAGGCTTGCCCCCGGCCTCTGCATCTGAACGATGCATGCAGAGCCATATTATTAAAAAAGTCTCAAAACATTACAAGGTCTTCAAAGTATTACAGCTCGCAAAAGGAGCAAAGAAAAATAAAAAACCGCAATGCCACAACTGGTATGAATTAAAGGACTAGGGCCCTAGACTCCTATCCTGTTATGCGACCGCCATCCAAACCGGTTGAATATAGCCCGTGCTACCATCTCCCATTGGTTGCACCCAGTAACCAGTGGCTCCCTGGAGTCCATAGGAGTGAGTAAGGACCACGTACGAATCCATGCCGTCGCTCTGAAGATGAACTACAAGAAGTTTAAAATGTGTTGTCTGTTAAAAATCATACCATTCCTGCAGTTTCATATAGCCCACATAAGTGCACATATTTCAATTCGAATAGGAGCCGCAGTAAAAATTTCCACCCCAGCTAACCACGTCCCAAATAATGATTCAATGCTAACTGAAGGGACGATGTTGAAGGCTATATGGATCGTGCGCCAAAGTAATTTTGCGAGAGGGCAATCTATGAAGAGATGTTGAATTGTTTCATCATGATCACAAAAACCACATCGTGAACTGCCTACCCATATTCGCTTTAACAAATTATCTTTAGTGAGTATCACTTGCTTATGGACAAACCACATAAAGATTTTAATATGTAAGGGCACCTTAACCTTTCAGATATGAATAGATCTCGGGATTGAGCCAGAGTTAATAAGGTCCATATAAAAGGATTTTACCGTGAACACTCCGTTACTAACTTCCAGTGTACGGAGTCCGGTTGATCGGATAATTGAACATCCATCAATCTCCGAATCAAATGTATTCAGACATTCCATCGCTCCCCTACCCTACTAAAGATCACCTAAACAATATATATTGAATGAGTTGTAAACGGAACTGGTTTTAGAAATGTGACTAGCATGGAAAGCTCCTTTGCAGTACACAGAAGACCCCCCTGCCTAGTGGTGCGAAGCGTGCCTGGCACGTGCGGCGCAGCCTGCCGGCTACATCCCTCGGGTCTCGTCCTCTCCCCCGTTGCAACGGCGCGCTTCAGCTCCTCTCACGCCATTCTGTCCCCTCCTTCCTATTCTTCCTCCCATGTGCTGATGCGCCAGAAGGGAAAAGCCCCGAAGCTCCGGTAAACTTTACCCTCCCCTCCCCTTGCTATTTCCGTTCGTTCTCTGGTTCCCTCTACAGTTCGCAGTTTTACAGGAGGGTAAGGATTTTTCCCTTCCATGTGTATTCTTGTCGCCCCCGCGTTCTTGTTTGTGCTTGAGCCTCCGTGGGCGTTTCTATGTGGATTTCTGACAGGGTTGAAGGGAGGTTCTTGTCTGTGTGCCAAGAACCTTTGCTCTCGGTTCGTCAAAATTTCCCACTTCTTGTGTTGTTCTTCTTCCTTGGAGGGGAGGAAAGGACTGGAGCACAGTGTTTCGCCCTTACCCAGTCCTTCGCCTGCCAATTTGGTTTGTTTTTGGAGGTTCTGAACAAATATTTATTTCGGAATCGGAAGCCTAAATTTGTGATTTTGGGATGCACGCCCGGAAGAACAGCTTCCGATCTTGCAACCTTTTTTTGTGTGTCCTTTTCGGAAGTTGGAGGAAATGTGTTGTTGCTCTGTTTACTGGGTTTCTTTCTGGATCATCCCCATCCTGTTTTGTTCCTAGATTCGAAATTCTGTTTTTGTGTTGCCTCAAGCCCTAAACCCCTTCAGTCTTTCAGTCACCTAATCCATTGTTCCCCTCTGCAGATCAGTTTGAGGCCGGGCCGGCGGTAGTGGAGGCAGCATCTTGGCTGAACCATTTGTAAAGGTGAGGTTTTTTTCCTCATCATCTTGGATTGCTTGAGCGCATGGCTGTTCGTTCACCTTGGATGATATAACACTTGTGTGTCCGTTTCCTGTGTTTTCCCAATCATAAATTGTGTGAGCTGAAAATGAGGAACATGCCAGGGGGGGCGATTTATGAACCTAAATGGGAGGGGTGTCTTGTGCTTATTTTCCTACGATGGGTGTTTCTTATCCATTCTGTTACTATGTTCATAATGCATATCAATGAGCTATTTTGGTTCATAGAAGCACTTTTAGTTACAAACTAAGCCACAGGTAACCACCACAGCGACACTAGCACTAGTAGTAGTATAATGTGGTGTTAGGTGACCATGTTTGTGATATTCTGTTAGCCATGAACTTGCAGGCTACATGGCAGACAGCAGAGGAAGGGGTGTCTCTATTGATGCTTTGACTTCAAAGCTTGAATCCAAGATATACTACCATAGGGATGCCGCTGTCGAGTACCTGGATATCAAGACTATGGTTGATAAAGTTGTAGAAGAAAAGAATAAGCTCTTGGCTGAGAACACCGAATTCCTGAATACTATTGATAAGATCGTGGAAGAAAAGGAAAAACTCCAGCATGATCATGAAGGTCTGTGAACTTTCATGTTGTTCGAGTTCTGATTCTAAACTAGTTTTGTTAGGATCCTGATGTTTGATGTTGCACTCATTTGGTGGCAGTGATTAATGAGCTGGTGGCACCAATGGCGGAGCAGCTTGAAATGGTAAAGAAGGAGCTTGAAGAAGTAAAATATGAGCATGTGGCAGCAAAGGAGGAGCTTGCTGTGGCAAAAGAGCAACTTGCTAAGAAGAACAAAGAGCTGAAGGTTCTAAGGAAGAAGCTCCAGGAGAGTGAAGCCATGCACACTCAACATGAGCAACAAATTGGAAGTGCTTCTGAGCCTGCTCGTTCCAAAATGGTAAACACTAAAAGCCATTTACCACAACTATTTAGAATTTGGAGCTTCGGTGGCCTCATAATTTTAATCTTGCAACATCATCAGCCATTCACCACAACTATTTAAAATTTGGAGCTTCTGACTTAATTCTTCATTTTCTAGATGCACTAACACCTTAATGGTTTTCTATTACTCTATAAACTGACACCTCTGAACCTTTCCATGTGTTTAGTTTTTTCGCTAGTATTCTACCAAAGCCGATGAAATATCTCTCTTGTTTGGAATCAGTGGCATAAATGCAATGAACAATCATGGAGCACAGAATTTCCTCTGTTTTATTTATGTAGTTTTTTCATTCTTAAACATTGTCGAACTTCTAAGCTGATTCTCTGTCCTTGATAGAATAGCCTCATGTTCGGTATTTTTTCTTGTTGGTCTATGTTTATGATTATAGGAGTCTCTCTGTGTAAGCAGGTAACAAGATTATCACATAAACGGGCTATCCTGCTCCAAGGATCATCGGACAATGACACAGACAGACATCGCTGTAAAAAACAGAGGTCCTATCCGCAGGTGCCAAATAACCCAACCGCTGGCCAGCATTCAGGCAGAGATGACGACCAGGAGGTGGTCAGACAAAAGCTGATCAAGGTTTTCTCATACAAACTTGAACTGAATACTGCATACATTCTAGATCCGTGATCTTGCAGTGAGCATATGCATATACGTTCGATTGATGTTCTATCCAAATTGATATTTCAGGGGTTCTCTGAAATTGATGCTGGACAGTCAATTGGGATAAAGAAAATGGGGAAATTAAATGAGAAGCCATTCCGGGATGCTTGTGCTGTCAAGCTGGCTCCTAAATATGCTGGTGCGAAATCTTCTGAACTGTACGCACTGTGGCAGGAACTACTCGATAGTCCAAACTGGAAACCCTTCAAGTCTGTCATAGTTGATGGCAATCATCAGGTAACTCGTTTACTGATCGTTGTAACTTGCAACATGTGCTTCATCAGTTCTTAAGGTTAACAGTTTTTGTGTGGCTTACGTGACTAGGAGGAGGTCATAGATGTTGATGATGATAAGCTGCAAGGACTGAAGATGGCATGGGGAGAAGGCCCCTACAATGCTGTCATTAGTGCATTGGTTGAGAGGAAAGAGTACAACACTGATGGAACAGGTGATGCTTTCGATCTATGGAACTATAAGGAAGGGAGGAAGGCCACTCTTGGGGAGTGTGTTGACTGTATCTTTGACAATGTAAAGAAACTCAAGCGGGTCCATCTGACATACAGGTATGGTGTCGGTGATTATGAACTTGTTACAGCCTTGGTAGATGCATCTTGCTGATTCTGTTGTGTATTTTTTTTATATGTGCATGTCATGGATCCTTGTTGGAGCATCAGAATTTGTGTTTCAGTTGTGGGCTTGTGGCAAGTCACATGTGTCGCGGTCACTGCTTTTGCCTTAAGCATTAGCTTATCTTTAATCATTTAAGGCATCAAAATGTTACTTATTACCATTTGTTAGATTCATGCATATTCTGTTTAGACATCCAGTGTGCTCTGCTGAACTCTGTGTGTTAATGAAAAGTCAGACAGGAAAACACTTCATTTCAAAAATATGTTCAGCCACCCTAAAGGGGAGACGACTATTTGGTATTTATCCTGCTCAGTAAAATAGGACAGTGTTTGTGTCGCTGCAGGGCATGATGACTAGGTGGCTGAAACAACACAACTGACATAACTAAATTTGAATTGCTCATGTGAAAATTTGAGATTCCTTTTAGTGTGGTTTTAACTTAGAAAGGAAGCGGCATGTGGAATCGAAAGGAAGCGGCATGCAGACCTTGCCTCCTCTGATCTAAAACCCAAAACATGACGCGTCTATGCAAATGTGCATGGTGGATTTCTCTTACATTATCAAAACTAGAAACATATTTATCCTTGAGAATCGAGTTTCTACGTTGCCACTGTTTTCCTCGTCGAGCTCATGCTTATGGTTTGTTCCTGGTTTCTTGTGCAGGTCGAGGAGAACAATGTGTACTGCCACTGCGAGCATGCATGACCCAGTGAAAGATCTGTCGGCAGCAAGTAATGAATGAAGTCATCAGATGTCCAACACTAGCAAGCATGGAAGGAAGTCATGATCTTAGCAGGCTTTTATTTTGCGCAACCATTTCATGCGTCTGATTAAAACTCTGGTGTATCAATATGCCGCTGCTTCGGTGTTACCTTGGTTTCAACTTCTGACAAGAACTCTGATGCATGAATATGTTACTGACTTTGGTGCCATTTTCATTTCACGCTTCTTCTTCAATGTTCCAGTGTTCTCCTTCTTGGAGTGGCTTTTCTTTCTGTTTGATACCTGGAGAGTGAAGAATAATAGCTTGGTCTCAGAATGCTAGCGCGCCCTTGGTTTATTTGACTACGGCGGTAACATTGCTGTCTAGATTGTGGAGTGTATCTGAAGGACCTCTTCTTCTGTAGTCTTCAGACACACTGGTGGTTACTGCTGAATTTCGTTTGTGTGTGTGTGCGTGTGAAATTAATATAGGCAATAAGTTTTTTTATATCATTGTAGACAATAAAGTTTGTTTCAGGGCCCTTACTCTTGCTTCGTGTACACCATCCAACTATTAAAACTGGTGCAGAATTCATTAGACCTTTGCTCGCTGATCCATACATGTCCACATGGATGTTATGGCCAACATAATTTATGCTCGTAAATACCACTTCCTCCGTTTCAAAATAATAAGTTCTAGCTTTCTCTTAAACTTCTTTAAGTCTGACCAAATCCATAGAAAAATATATTAACATATAGTACACCAAATTAGTGCCATGAGATTACTTATAAATTATATTTTCATATTATGTGTGTATGGTGATGGTGTTGTTGATCTTAGCATATTTTCCTATGTGACTTACGACCAAACTAGAACTTCAATTATTTTAAAACCGAGGGAGTAAAATTCAAATCACCAAAAATTGAGATAGCATAGGCAAGGCAAGATTTACTACATTTTTGGGTTAGAAAAGCGGTACGCCCGCTAAATCCATCTGCTATTTCAAGGTGGGCTAAGTCATAAAAAAAAAGGCTACAATTGATTTTGACTGATCTTGACTATGACATGGGCACAAGTGGCGCATCGTTGCAGCCCTAGTGCAAAGGACCTTGAGTGGAAAGTACAATGGAAACAAAGAAGTAGTCTGATAAAACAAAAACAATGGAAACAAAGAAGTAGGGTTCCTTGATGTAAAAACTAAAAGTATAAAAGTAGACTTACAACGTGAGGCGATGGCGAGGGCCGGTCCTGAGATTTTTGAGGGCCCGGGGCGAGACTAAAATTTGGGGCCCTTAATATAGACATCATAACAATAAAAATGAATATAAGTATATATGAAATATTACCAATAACACTTGAATGCATCTAAAATCAGTATGCATATCAAATAATTTATATATACTACCTTAAACATTTCTTTTAATATTCCTCGATGCAAAGTCACTTATGATGTGGTCGATGTGAATATCATCTAATAATTTCTTCTCGATGCATAATGTTGCCAAACCATTAAACCTGTGCTGGGTCATTGTTGACCTCAGGTAAATTTTCAGTAATTTCAACTTCAAAAAGCTTCTTTCGACCGATGTGATAGTCACATGCACAGTAAATAAGACACGATATGTAACAATTAGTTTTCTCTCACTTGGTCAAAAATCTCCAAAGTAGACGTTGCATCATCTCGCAAAACGAATCTCATAATCTTCAATTCGTAAATAAGATCATATACCTCAACATAACATGAACCATCAAGAAAGGAAGTGTCTGCAAACTTGATGCAACACTCTTGAAGTTCAATATCATTCACTCATCTTAGGGTGCCCGAACTCAATAAAAATCCAAATATTTCTTTAAGCACCATGAGTTCTTTAAATCTATATTTCAAAGAAGTGATCGCCCTATCAACCCCAAAAGAATATTTAACTTGGAAAACTCTCTCACCTTGTAGGATTTACTAGGAACCGCAATAAGACTATAGGATATACCTCGGATGACGATGGCCCCCGGGGAATTGACATCGGCGGACAATCTGAATTACAAAGAAAAATTCGATTAAGGAGAAAAGGAAGAAGGAGCGCCGAGCGTGCAGTTGCGAAGACTACGCGTTCGCAGCCGCTGCGAAATTGGGAACCGCAGCGTGAATGCGTGCGTGATGGAAGGGATCAATCAGTTTCTTTTTTAGATGTGCACGTACTAGTCTAGGAACAAACAAATCTGAAGGATCAATCAGTTCCTTATTTTTCGACATGCATGCACAAACTAGGAACGAATCGATCGCTGCTCGCTCGCTGTGTCCGTACGTTCTGCTGTGCCGCGTACGTCGCTCCCCGATGTGGGCCGCCGCCGGCAGGTCACCTCCACGCCGTCGCTCCCGCTCCCGCTCCATGGTCCGCCCCGCCCCGCCCGAAGCTCCCTGACACAACCACTAACCCATCACCGCCGCGTCAAGAAGCTTCCGCCTCCGCGTCCTCGTCCTCCTCGCGCTAGTCGCAACGCTCCTGCTTCACCGTCTCCTCCGTCCGCTCCATTTTGCCGGTGGATTTCTCTAAATCTTAGGTCACTTGGTTGAAATTTTCTTTGGGCCTTCAAAAAATATCTGAATAAACTAAGACATCCAGGTTTGCAACACGATGTGCAATTGTGCATTGCTATTTCTTGCTCAACAATGTGCATTTTTGTGTGTTCAAGCGATGGGGGGAAGGATCTGGTGCACAAGTAATTGCCAGTCCTCCTCATCTTCTTTCTTTTCTTGGTGCAGACCACGTGATTTTTCCGAGTGGATATTGTATAAAATTGTACTATTACGGAGTAATTTTTAAAGAGCCAACCGACATGACATTGCCTCATCTGTCCCAGTAGCTCACACCATTATTCGCTCAGTAAAAGAAGCCATCACACCTTAATACACGTGGGGTCCTCAGATGCTACAAGGTGGTGTGAGTTAGTACTCCCTCCGTTTCAGTTTACAAGTCCTGCGCGTATACCTAGGTTGTCAATTTTATCACCCTAATATAAACTATATAACAAAAAATTATACCGTTTGAAAATAGAACATCTGAAGTTTATATTGGTATATTTTTTGTAATATATGACTTGTATTAGGTTGGTCAAATTGACGATCTAGGGGTACGCGCACGTCCTCTAAACCGAGAGAGAGGGAGTACTGAAAAAAGATTAGCCTTCAGAACACCGTGTCTTGGTGGCTTGGTCGGTGAGTGGATTCAATGACCAGAGTTCTGTGAGGATTTATAGCCTGGAAACGACGAACTGAGTTGAGTGCCTCTCTTCGTTTTCCTCCAGTGTGCAAGAAAGCCCAAAGCTATAGCACCACATTTAGTTTCTTCGCTCTTGCTGTTTTCGTCTCGTGCATTTGTTCTTGATGCACAGTTCTGCTGGGTCCTAAAAGGTTCAGATTTTTCACTTTGCTGCTGTTAATCTGTCCTACTTTGTGATTGTTCTTTTTTTTTTTGACGCGTCAACGGCGGGCTTACGCCGGCCTGAACTTATATTGCCAACCCAAAGTTGTTACAGAAGAGAGTTACAGGGGGAAGGAAGAACTAAAAACAAGATTACATTGGTCTAAATTCTCGCAGCCAGGTGGGACAACATAGTACTCCAGTCCCGGAGTAGTGACTGACGTTGTGTATTGCCACAGCGGTGAGACAAGAGAGCCAGATCGTCCGCCGCGGCCATGGCAATGTGGTGGATGCTCAGAGTTTCATTGCGAAAAACTTTTGCATTGCGACGTTTCCAGGTGTTCTAAAGGATATCAATTATCACCGTCGAGCGCACCTTATTAGTCAGTGTGCCTCCCCAGACGCCTTCCAGGTCGTCTGGAGGCCCAACGCAAAGGCTGTCCAGCTCTTCCCAGAGGAGACGGAGAAGAGGGCAGCTAAGGAGAAGGTGGCCGATGCTCTCACAGCCACCACAGAAAGGGCAAGCATCAGAGGTTGCGATTGATCTGCGGAGTCGTCTCTCGTTGGTGTAGACACGGTCCTTGCGAGCGAGCCAGAGGAAGATTCTGCATTTATTGGGAGCGTAGTTCCTCCATATTGCCGCAGCCATCGGGTCATTCGGGGTGTCTTGCCAGACTGCCGAGTAGGCCAGTTTGGTGGAAAGGCTTTTGCTCGTCCCCCTGCAAATTCTTTTGTCTGGTACCTGCGTATCCAAGTTAACTGAGACTAAAAGAGCACGTAGAGAAACCAGTTCATTTTCCGCCGCGTGTGATAATCGAGGAGCTAGGTCTAGGTTCAGTTCCGTAGAAGCAAGCACCCGAGCAGTGGAGGCGGTATGTCTGGTTGAATGCGAGAAGAGAGCAGGGAAAGTACAAGCTAGAGTAGTTTGGGCGTTGGGTATCCAAAGGTCGTGCCAGAAGGAGGTGGTGGTTCCGTTGCCCACGGTTACCGTGGTGATTGCCCGGAAGAATTCCAAGCCTTTGAGAATATCGCGCCAAACTGGAGTAGCCAAGGGGTTGTAGGTTTCCAAGTCATGATGGGGGGACCATCCATACTTGTTAATGATGTAGCTAGAAGCGGTAGGGAGGCCAGACTCATGAAGAGTGGAGAGGTGTTTCAGAAGCAAGCAGAGATTCATGTGTCTGAGGGACGAGAAACCTAGCCCCCCCTTCGAGAAGGGGGTGCATACGAGGTCCCAAGCCACCTTGCATTGCCCGCCCGTGGTAGTGTCCTGCCCAGACCAGAAAAAGGCCCGACAACGTTTGTCAATCTCCTGTAGTGTTCCCGCCGGGAGAAGAAGCGTACTCATGGCATAGATCGGCAGAGCCCGAAGAGCAGCACGAACGAGGATGGCTCTACCTGCTAACAAAAGGAGAAGACCTCGCCAACCAGCAAGACGCCGGTCTATTTTATCAATGAGGAAGAAAAAGGCAGAGGTGTTCAGCTTAGAGGTTGACAGGGGGAGGCCTAGATAAGTCTGAGGGAAGGATGCTACCGGACAGCCTAGGATCGCCGCTAGGTTAGAAGAGTGTGTCGGGTCGACGTGAATGGGGGCAAAAGTGCTTTTTTGGAAATTGATGTGTAAACCGGTGGCTTCAGAGAATTGACTAAGAATACGCTTAAGGTGGTTTAACTGCTCCTCGATGGCCGGGAGTACAATCAAAGTGTCGTCCGCGTATTGGAGAACCGGGCAGGGGAGAGAGGCATCCAGCGGGTGAGTGATCAGACCCGAATCAAAGGCCTGGATGATCAAGCGTTGCAAGACATCGGCGATAATGATGAAAAGATAAGGAGATAATGAGTCACCCTGTCGCAAGCCTTTCTTGCAATTGAACCAAGGGCCCGGTTTGCCATTCAGCAGAATTGCTGATGTGCTGGACATGTGGAGACATGAGACCCAACGCTCCCAAAGCAAAGGGAAGCCCTTGGCGCGAAGAATAGCAGTTAAGGCGTCCCAAGAGACGGAGTCAAACGCCTTTTGGAAGTCTAATTTTAAAACAATGGCTGGGACCTTACGTTTGTGGCAAGTTTGAACAATGTCAGCTGCAAGTAGAAAATTTTCCGCAATACCCCTGCCTCGGATAAACCCTATTTGGCCATAGTGGATAAGGTCAGGCATAAGATCCTGAGTACTATTAGCTAGGCACTTGGAGGCAAGTTTGACTGCACAATTCTGCAGGGAGACCGGCCTGAAATTTTCAGGCTGGTTGGCGCCCAATTTCTTCGGAAGCAGGACAATGAAAGCCTTGTTGATACGACGGAGATCCGCCGAGCAGTTGTGGAAATCCATGAGAAGGCGGTGCAAGTCCTCTTTGACAAGGTTCCAGTTAGCTTTGTAGAAAGCTGGCCCAAATCCGTCCGGACCCGGGCTAGCATTATCATCCATACCCCAAAGGGCGAGCCTAATTTCCTCAAGAGTGAACGGCCTGACAATATCCCTAGCTTGGGAAGAGGAGAGAGACGAAGGGAGCAGCAGGGTGTCCAGATTAAAAGAAAAGGAAGTGGGGGAGGAGGAGCCAACTAGGTTTCTGAAAAACCCCAAGAGTATACGTTCCTTGTCCACATGCGAGGTGAAAGAGGAACCAGCCACCGAAAGAGATTTAATCTGATTCTTGCGGTGCCGAACGGACGCACAAACATGAAAGTAGGAGGATTTTTCGTCACCGACGACGCAATCCCGAATCTTAGCACGCTGCCTCCAGTACATGGCAAGATCCGCGTTAATTCTGTGTAGGGAAAGTTTGACGGCCGTCCTGAGGCGAAGTTCAAGGGCCGAGAGGGGGTGAAATTCTTCGAGCTTGTCGAGAAGATTAATCGTTGTGTGGCAATTTTTGGCCCAGATGGAGGGTAGCCGAGAGCTCACGGACCACTTTTTAGCCATGTTACGCGTGCGTTTAAGGCGGAGAGCAAGCATGCCAGTTGATCCCTTATGACCATGCCGCGAGTTGACACTAAGCCAATTTACCTCAACTTGCTCTTTGAAACAGGGATTAGACAGGAGGGCGTTGTTTAGACGGAAAATGGAAGATTTAGGAATTTGGGTCGCGGCAGAAAGATTGATAGGGACATGATCCGAGGTTGATCTAGTGGTCGAGGTAACAGAGCTGTCCGGGAATTTTTGGGCCCAGGCCACATTAATGAGCGCGCGGTCTAGCCGAACCAGGATGGGCACATCTTGTTGGTTAGACCAAGTGAAAAGCCAATCTAGGAGAGGGAGGTCTTGAAGTTGCATAGATTGAATAGAGGAGGAAAACATAAGGGCCTCATGACTATTGAAATTGGAAGACGATTTGTCGGAGGGGCGAAGGGTAAGGTTGAAATCGCCTATGATCGTCCAGGGGCCCGAGATAGTTAAGGACAGATCAAAAATGGAGTCGAGGAAAGCACGTTTGCTAGCAGAATCGCAAGGGCCGTAGACGTTAGTCACCGTGAAGGAAAGATCATCCGTTTTAGACTCGAAGGAGCAGGAGAGATAAAACTGGTTCTTGATAACCTTAGTGCAGTCCCAAATATTGCAATCCCAGGCCGTAAGGATTCCTCCTGCGGCGCCACAGGATGGGATAAAGTGGAGATCCCGAAGGTTAGGGGGCAAAAAAGTCATGGCCTTGAACCGGTCTACATCCTGAAGCTTGGTTTCCTGGCAGCAGATGATATAGCAAGAGGACGCGGCGATGCCGGCTTTGACATCAGTGCACTTCTTGTGTCTACCTAGGCCTCTCACATTCCAAGAAGATAGAACAAGGTTCTTAATCATTGGACCGGTTCGATACAACAAAGAAGGCACTAAGATGACAGAAAATAAATAAGGCGGTGGCACCGTCGGTTACATGAAATGAAGACGGATAAGAAGAAGAAAGCGAAAAAGAGAAGTAGAGGGATACATATGCTTCCTTGAAACAACGCAAGGGGAGAAAGCATGAGCTAGCCTGACAATGAGAAAGAAAAAAGGGAAAGAACTCTAGAGGGTAGGCTAGCCCGCACGCCCTGCAACAGAAACAACCGAGCCTAAAATGGTGAGTGGAGGGACGGATCTGAGGAATGGCATGCATGGGGTCGCGCGGCAGGCCTAGGGAGCACGCATGGTGTTCAAACATCAGCATCGGAGGCCATCAGGTTGAGGTCAAGCTCCGGCACCCCACATGCACGTCCAAGCTGCAAGGCGTCTTTGATTGGGAGAGGTGGGGCTCCCGCGGCAGCCAGCTCCAGAAGCTCGATGTCGGGGAGGAGGAGAGCCAGCACGGCCATGGCCTTCTTGCCTTCGAGCTTCAATTTCTTGCGCAGCATGGCCTTGTCGAGCATGGAGAGGCGGGATGGTTCCTCGGAGGCGATGATGCGCGCACTCCGACGAGAGTATACGATCGATGGAGGTGGCGCCCGAGGAGGCATGCTGGTGGCGATCGCAGGAAGGTGGACGATGGGGATGCCGGCGTTGACGTGCACCTCCGGAGGCTGGGTTGGCGGGGCTGGGATGAGCGGCAGGCCCTCGTCAAACCTGGAGAGCGCCTCTGGGGTTTCATCCGAATCAGTGGATTCCTCCCCCGATTCGAACTCATTCTCCTCCGGGTCCTCCTCTTCCTCCTCCGAAACCTCAGCGTTGGCGGTTTGCTCCGGGAACGAGAACACGCGGTGGTTGGGAGACGGGGTGGGGGAGAGGCGAGTCTCCTCATCGGAGTCGGAGCTAGCAATGGGGATGAAGTCGGCCATGGGTGGGGCTTGGGAGGCTAGGGGGGTGGACGGGTGTGAGGTGGAGGCAGAAGCAGTGGTAGCCGAGGAGCAAGAGCTAGAGGAAGAGGGGGTGATGGATGGAGGAGGGCTAGGGGGGGGTAATATAGCGTGGCACTCCCTGATGGAATGCCCCAAGCCCCAGCACCGACGGCAGCGCAGCGGGTCACGGCACTTGCGCACTTGGTGGTCAGGAGCAAGGTAACGATAGCACCGGGCCACGTGATTGATGCGTTTGGGAGGAGCCGAGGCGCGGCGACGTGAGTTGCATGGGAGCTGCATGCTATACGAGGAAGAGAGAAGGGCGCTCGCATAAGACATCGGGGGGCCAGAGCGGCAGGCGTGCGTGGGAGGGTGTGGTAGCACGCGTGGTGGCGCAGGGCCGGCCTCGGGAGCCCCGTTGTCACCACCCGTGCCCTGGGCAAGGGAGGTCAGCGCCGTGTCGTTAGTAGGTGTCCGTGGCGCGGGAGGGGGGTGGGTTGACCAAGGGAGCGGGCCCACTGGAGTCGGCAGAATGCCAGGAGCACAAAGGTCCAGCATAGGCCTCAACCGCCTCGAAGCAATTGGGCGTCCAGAATGAGACAAAGGGGGGGCAGAGGGAGCCAGGGTGGCATGCATTAGCCGCTGGGCCGGTGCGTCAGCCGCATGGCGCGCGCCAACCGGAGCTCCCGCATGGTCCTGTAGCTACAGGTGAGGCAAGTATGCCAATTGCACCAGTTGGACCGGGCCAATAGGGCGCTGAAGCAGACCCGCAGCAGCAAAGTCCAGGGTAGGGACCCCACGAGCAGATCGTGGGAGATCGGGCGAGGCGTCATGGCTGATCCGAGCAGACGAAAGCTGGCTGGGCGCCAATAGAAGAGCGCGAGAATCGCTACAGGAGATAGGGGACCGTATGCTGTCTGGGCAAGACAAGCCAGAGGGAGGCGGGGCCGAGGGATGGGTGGGGCGAGGCTGCGACTGCCCAAGGAGGTCTTTGTCGAATTGTTAGGAAAAGAGGGAGGCATTAGCTGAGTCAAGCAGAGCACGCGAGCCGGTGACCGCAGGTCGGTCAGCTGGACCACGGGGGGAGGAAGAGGACAAGGCAGAGGCCAGGGGGGCAAAAATGACAAATTTGACCTGTGGACGAAAAGAATTCACAAACTGAACTGTTGATGAAAAAATTTCACATAGCTGACCGTTTTGTGTAGCGCCCGACATCTAGGCGCCATACTACATTGTGCAACGCCTAACTGACAGGTGCTACACATCTGACTAGCGTCGCACATCGGACTACTTGAAAATTGCTAAGTCAGTGTGCAATGCCTGAGAGCTAGGCGCTACATAGCGCATATGCGTCGGTGCCGCGCTATGCCTAGTCAAAAATGTTTACATGTACCATCAGTTTGCATGCATGAGTTAATTGGCACATGCACATGTCATATACCTATGAGGCCCTAGGACACTGTTTCCCACAGCTGTACACAGCACACAAGGAGACAACAATTCTAGACAAAAATCTCAGGAACCCATGACATACTGTACCACATGTCCGACTTGGGCGCCTGAATCTCTCTCTCTCTCACGTGTCTTCACCAAGTGACACTTGCTCATAGAAATTTATGATTTACAACTTATTGTTTCTGAACACTTGGTAGAAATTGTTTGCGTCATTTGTATACACATCTGCATAATGGGGAAAGAGTGATAATACCGAACAAACATTAGAAATGAATGAAAAATGCAGTGAAAACAATAATAATCCAATACATGAAAAATAAATAAATAAATAAATAAATGATACAACTCTGGATTAATTTTACATGTGCTACTACAAAAACAAGGACACATGAATATGTCTCACGCATGTGGGGTCAGGTGTGCAGGGCGAGATAAAACTTCAGGGATCTTTCGTGGCCGATTCGAGGTATTTCAACAGCACACGGATACAGAAGATCCAACTAGAGAAAAAGCTGATTGTTGATAGGGACATACCAGGAGTAGCCCCAGGAACCATGCATGCACTAGCTCGTAATGGTACTGCTTAATCTACTAGCCCATCACACATTCCGAGATTCAGAGCTACGAACCAACGCACCAGATAACGCGACCCCTACTTGAGCGGCCTACACTATACAGGGTAGCGTCTAACTCTAAGGCGTTGCACGCTGACTTAGCAATTTTCAGATAGCCTGGGATGCGACGCTTGTTAGGTGTGTAACATCTGTGAGTTAGGCGTTACACAGTGTAGTGTGACGTCTAGATGTCGGGCGCTACATAAAAAGTCAGGTATATGAAAATTTTTCATCAACAGTTCAATTTGTGAATTCTTTTCGTCCACATGTTAAATTTGTCGTTTTTGCCGCCAGGGGGCGAGAGCGATCTGCTGAGCAAAGCAATGGAGCGGCAAACAGCCTAGCAGGCAAAGCATTAGGGGGAGGTGCAGCAGCGTGGAACCGAGTTCCTATAATTAATCCCTTCTAGCGATAAGATGAACTGGGCAACCCGTGAATTAGCAACAGAAAACGAGAATAAGCGGTCACTGACAAAAAGAATTAGCGGTCGAGCAAGCGACGAGCCGATCCATCCATTGATCAGGGCGACGACGGCCGCCGCCGGGGGCGGCGGCGCAGGCAGGAGCACCTCGAGCCAGACCATGGATGGTGCAGCGAGCGGCGACGCGGAGGACAGAGGAGAGCATACCGGCGAGGAGAAGTACCGCAGGGAGTACTGGAGCAGGGCGTCCCCAGGGGAAGACAGCGGCGGGTCCTCACCGCGGGCCGAAGGGCGGCGAAGCGAAGACGGGGTGGACGCGGCCAGGAAGCCCTTTCGGAGAGGGCGCCCGAGCCGCAGCTCGTCGACAGACGCGGCGGAGACGTCCAGAGCTCCAGCAGCAACGGGGCGCCGTGGGGGCGCATGCGGCGGCGCCACAGCAGCCACCGCGGCCGGGGGAGGGCTTGCCATGGCGGGCGGGGGCTGGGTGGGGTCTGGCATGGTGGCCGCCGCGGCCGGAGTGGCCGGCGGCGGTGCAGCGGCGTGGTCGCCTACCCTATCGCTTGTAGGTGGTTCTTTCTCTCTTTGCAGGACTTTGTGATTGTTCTTGTTGGTTGTGGGGCGTATGATCCAGATAATCGATGCTTTTCACCAGTTATCTGTTCAGATTTTTCACCGCTTTGTGAAATTTGCCCCCCTTTTCTGCTATTTCTCCTTTTGCAAGGAAAAAAAAAGAGCATTTCCTCTCCATGATTTCTTCGCTGTGCAATTTGGTTTCTCTTTGGAACTTTTATTTTGGTATGTTTGTCAGATATAACGTTCAATATCTTGCGACCATTCTGCTTATCGCTCGACAGCTGGAGTAAATGTGTTCTTGCTTTCTTTGGTGGGTTTCTTCTGGGCACCATTTCTGCCCTATTTGTTCTTATATTTCTTATTTCAGCTGGATTTCGGTGTGTATCTGTGTGACTGTTTTTCTTGATATGGTTGGGTTGCATTACTTGCTTGGCAGGCTCTGTTTCTCAGGCAACATGTCATCTTTAGCCCTAAAATTGTTCTGATCAGTGTTAGTGCCCTGGCTACTTTTGTGAATATCAACTTTTTTTAGATTGAGCACCATATGACATTGATTCGTCTATTTCCATTAGGAGGTAAAATAGATAAGCCCACATTGTCTAATCCCAATTCTATTATTAGGCAACATGTTTTCCATTTTTGCCAACTAAAATTCATGAAATGAGCAATAGTGAACATGTGGGTGAAACTAAATTATGAACCTTTATGCATCCTTGATGAAATTCTGGATGACCCAAATGAAAAGTGTTTTCTGATGCTTCATGTCCACTCTGTTACTACTTTGATGGTGTAAACCAGTGACATTGTACTTTATTAGTACAAAACAGAGCCCCCCCCCCCCCCCCAGCCCTACATTTTTATACCTTAATATGATTAGTAGTGATATGTAGAGTTTGTAAGTGATTAATCTTGAAATTTTTGTGCAGCATTTGATGTTGTTCCCTCCTTGTTGCTGGTGCAAGCTCCACCACTTCTGAATTCTAATGCTTATAGTCCATCCTGATCAATTCTATGTTTGTGATATTCTGTTAGGCATTGAACCTGCAAGCTATATGGACGACATTGTTGATGCATTGGTTTTTAAGCTTCAGTCCAAGATATGCTGCCACAGGGATGCCCATGTCGAGTACCTGGATATTAAGACTATGGTTGATAAACTCGTAAAGGAGAACAAGAAGCTCCAGGATGAAAAAAATGGAATTCCTGGGTCTGATTAATTCCGTCATAGAAGAAAAGGAGAATTTGCAGCATGATTATCAAGGTTCGTGATCTTTCATATAGTTCATGTTCTGTGCCAAAGTTAGTTTCTTAGGATCCTGATTTTTTATGCTGGACACATTTGGTAGCACAGTAATCAAGGAGGGGGTGGCACCAATGAAGGAGCAGCTTGAAACTGTAAAGAAGGAGCTTGAAAAAACAAAACATGAACATGTGGCAGCAAGGAAGGAGCTTGAAGAAGCAAAACATGAACATGTGGCAGCAAGGAAGGAGCTTGAAGAAGCAAAACATGGACATGTGGCAGCAAAGAAGGAGCTCGACGAAACAAAATATGAGCATGTGGCAGCAAAGGAGGAGCTTGAAGAAACAAAACATGAACATGTGGCAACTAAGAAGGAGCTTGAAGAAGCCAAACAACAACTTGCTCAAAGGAACGAAAAGCTGGAGGTTTTGAGGAAGAAGCTTCAGGAGAGTGAAGCCATGCACACTCGGCTTCATCAACAGAAAGAAAGTGCTCCTGGTCCTGAGCCTGAACATTCCAGAAGGGTGAAACTAATACATATATCCTTTGCCTGCGAAGCCTCCTTTCACTTGCAACATCATCGGCCATTCATATTTTACACTAGTTAGTTCTATGATGCAATAGAAGTACCTATAACACCATAACGGGTCACTGTTTATTCTATAAATTCGCTATCTTTAAACCTATATATTGCAGTGGTGGAGCTTGCACGAACAAAGAGGAGGGTCCAGCATCAAAAGTTGCATAACTCAGTAATTTAGGAAAATTATTTTCAAGGTCAATCAGTGAAAGTAATCTAAATATAGTGGGGCAATTGGTTCCCCTTGAGACAGTGGTGTATGTTTATCAAATGGACATTCACAGAGCTCATGAAACTCTTAGATTCTATTTCCAGTCTGGGACAGCGCCCTTGTCAATCTTTGCATACTGAAGTCCTAAGCTGATTCTCTGTCTTTAACAGCATTTTTTTTTTGCAGAACAAAAGCATAAATTTATATTCAGTATTTTTCTTTCTTTTTGGATTGTATTGTGATCATAGGGGTCTCTCTGTGTAAGCAGGTAACAAGATCAACACATAAACGGGAAATGTCGCTCCAAGAATTGTTGAGCAATGATGTTGATGGACATCGCCCAAAGAAACATAGGTCCAATCAGCATGCAAGCCGAGAGGATGACTTGGAGGTGACCGGACAGAAACTGATCAAGGTTTGATCATAAATCCCTGAACTTGTACTGATCATCTACCTAGATACAACATACACCCAAGATCCATGAGTTCATTGTGAGCATATACATAGATGCTGCTTATATGCTTTGCATACTAGATTTGTACATTTGGGGCACATGAGACTAGGTCGTTTGATGTTATATGCAAACTGGTATTCCAGGAATTTACTGAAACTAATAGAACGCCCGTGCGTTGCTACGGGCTATAATGCATATATAAATGAATCAAACAAATGATTAAAGTCGCCTCTAAGATCGAAACGTATTTCTCCCTCATACATCCTGGCGTGTTCGAACATCAAACAGGCGTCCGGTAGGATCCTCTAAATTCAACCATCTAGACAGTCCGGGATCCCCCAAATCCAGACTATATGTGGGGGAGAAATGTGATTGTCCGGACTATCTGCCATGTTATCTCCAGTATGCAGGCCCAACACAAAAACCTATCCCATGACGCAGCCTTCTCTTTTTTCTGTCGGAGCCTCCCTTTCCCGCTCAGTTTCCAACCGCAGCTGGACATTTCTCGCTGGACTCCTCTCTTTTAAAAATGGGTGATGCCCACCTCACCTTCGTTGTGCATTGCCCGTGCATTGCTATAGGGGCATATAATTTCTAGTATTCAACATTAATTTTGTCTAATATATATTTTTTAAGATCCTCGTGTACATCAAGCAGCGTTCTCGGCTTTCTTTTACCACTAAATCACTCTGCTTCCTCTTCTTCTTCCCCCCACTATCTCCAGTTCTCCAATTCAAGCACCCATTCAAATACGAAACCGTGTAGTTGGGGCATCTCTCTCTCCCCCTCCCTCCCTCTCTCTGCAGTTTGGGTATATTTCAGAATGTTCTTGTCTTAGCAAGGCGTGCAGGCAGTTTTTTGTTGCGTCATGGTAGCTAGTCTCCCTCCCTCTCTCTCTCTTCTTTTCCCTCCCCCCTCTCTCCCTCTCCCCCTCTCCCTCTCTCTCTCAAGACATATTTATTATGCATTATCGACAAGCTAGGAGAACGGTGTGCTACTTTACTGTTTGGCATGTCTCTGTGAAAGATAAAGAGATATAGGGGAGGAGGACATATACTTAACGGAGTAGGTGGCCACTTAGGTTGTTGTATGGTTGTTACGGAGAACGATCATCACGGCGTTGACGGGGTTCGGGGCAATGACATGTAAAAAAGCGAAAGGTATATTATCTTCAGATATAAGATGCACTTTGCATTGCAATAATAAAGAGTTTTTCCCGCTAGTCCTAGAGCATCCTCACACTATGTACTACAAAGAAATTAATGCGTCGGAAGTTCTGCTCAGTGGTATTTCTTTCACACTGATCATGTGTGCACTGAACTTTTTTTGAAGCTTCCCAATAAAATCTGAAGTGCTAATATATCAGTTAAACAGATTACTGGGAGTGATGCAACACGTTCTCCCCATTAGTGATCTCCACTGATATATTACAAATGTGTATGGGTAGATAGAAACACTCAATACTGTTGGTTGGTATTTCATTTCTTCTTATTTTGAATGTGTACGACTCCCTGGAAGGTTGATATGAAGATAACCAAACTAATCAATATCCTTATTCAAACCTTGAATAATGATTGAATTGCCAAAAAAAAAAAAGGATAATGAGATGAGGAAAACCTTGAATCATGTGTGGTGTATGCATTAGTTCTAAAAACACAAATTAAATTTCAGAGTTCAATGATATAATCGTGTGTTTGACAAATCTTAGCATATAGAAACAAAAGTATAATGCAACATACCAAATAGAGATGGTCTGTTCTTACTGAAATGAATAAGCTAATATGATGCGGCTTACAAAAGATTGTTGCTAAAAGCAAAATATAACATGAGATCTCGAATCCTTGAGCATAACCTATATAATAACCGATGTGACATCTCATTACCAAATTAATTAATATTGGTTGAACCTTGTTTTTGTGATGGTGTGCTTCTCTCCTGACAAGACACATGTCCATGTATGTGAATTTTTTTAATTTTTTTTTAAGAATGACTACCCAAACTTCACACAACAGTGTTACATTCAGCTAGCATGAGAGAGCGCAGCTTCGCCGGCATGTCCGCGAGCATCAAGTCTTCTTATCTTCTGGCTCTAGCTGCTAGCTCATGAGCGAACTTGTTTCTTTCCCTGGGAATAGCATTGATGCAGAAAGAATCAAAGGTCGTCAGTGCATCTTTTATTTCACAGATGACTGAAAAACAGTTAGACTGGCTAGATCTCCCCAACTGCAGTTCCTTGGCAATTAGTACGCAATTAGTTTAAATGATTATTGGGTCTTTGTAAACAGTGGACAATGCCTTGAGGCCGATCAGAATGGCATGCCCCTCGGCCTCCTCTACTGACGTACACGGCTGCACATGTTGGCTCACTGAAACAAACACCCATCCTCTATAGTCCCTTGCAACTGAACCAGCAGAACTCTCACCTGAATATGCGAAAAACACAACATCTATGCTATCCATGTATGTGCAATTTACAAACACTAATAATTAAATAAACTAAATTCCTCACTTTGCAACAAGCTTCTACAGAAGATCTTACAATATTTGAGAAATTTAAGGAAATCAGAAGAAGAAATCTTGCACTAATCAAAGAATTGAGAGTTTAGGAGTTATTCTAGGTACCTTGAGCTTGATTAAAGGCAGTGGTTGGTCGGTGGATGCAACAGCCTTTGGCCGTCCATGTGTTGTCAGCTGTATTTCGTAGATCCATCGTGTGAACCCTGTGCCTGATCTGTTAATCGTGGAAGATGAGAAGCTCGATTCCTTTATGAACCCCATACAACTACTTGTATTACCTGATGCACATGCAGACAATAGGTCCTAGTTAGCACTGAATAAAATTATTTGCATCAGGGATTCACCAAGTAGCTTGGCCCCCGGCGAGCGACACACACGTACATCAGGTAGATGGATTATAGAGGTTATATGTGCATCGATGTGTTCCTGGGAAACAGAAAAAAAGAGGGCTGCTATACCTTGGCAAGTGGGAGGCGAGATGATCCACAACGGCGAGGCGCACCATGTTCGTCGAGTCCGGATGGGGACGACGGTGTTGGCTTCGTCGTGGAGGCGGCTTGGACACGTCAGCGTAGGTGTCCTCGATGGCATGGAGCTCTGTCCCCCGCAAAGTCTCGGTACAATCGCTAGCGTCACCGCCGCTGGTCGGCCGGTGTCGTGGGCGGAGTATGTAAGTGCGGCGGCGGCCGGTGTTTGGTTAGGGAGATTGTGATCCCAGTCGATCGCTAGGCAGGACGTGCGCATGGATTGCTGGCAGAACATTGAATCTGGGGCCTTGAATTGGATGGCAAACCGTGAAAGCAAAATTGGATGGCAGATCGTAGAGCGTTGATTTTTCTGTGTACGCTAATCTGGCTGGCCTTGGGGTAATTTAAGTTTATAGCCTTATTACTATACCTGGATTGATTGATTACCATAATTACCATATTTGAAATTTCCTGAGTTTATGGCCTTACCATACCTAGATTGATTTATTCCTATAATTATCATATTTGAGATTTCTGAGTTTATAGTCTTACCATACGTGGATTGATTGTGATTGATTACAATAAGTACGTTGGGTATTCCCGGCCAGACGAGAAAAGAGGAAAACCGGTGAGAGGGGGTGAAGGGAGGTGGGAGGAAATAAAACCGGACGAAAATAAAACCGGAGTACCAGGCTACCAACTGCTCCATTAGGAGTAGAGATTGGTGCTGGGCAGTACCTTGGGATTAAGGAAATGGGGAAATTAGACGAGAAGCCATTCGGGGATGCTTGTGCTATGAATCTGCCACCTAGAAAATCTGGATCCAGAGCTTCTGAGGTATACACCTTGTGGCAGGGGCTATTTAGTAACCCAAACTGGAAGCCCTTCAAGACAGTTACAGTTGAGGTAACTCACTTACTGTAAGCATTACGGTACCTTGCAGCATGTGTTTATTTCGCTCTTAAGGTTGACGGATATCGTGTGGCTTATGAAACTAGGAGGTGGTCATAGATGTTGATGATGTTAAGCTGCAAGGACTGAAGATGGCATGGGGAGAAGGCCCCTATAATTCTGTCGTCAGTGCATTGATGGAGAGGAAAGAGTACAACACCAACGGAACAGGGCGCGCTGTTGATTTTTGGAACTATAAAGAAGGGAGGAAGGCCACTACTAGGGAGTGCATTGAGCATATCTTAGGCGCGCTTAGGAATTCAAACAGTTCTGTCTGAAGGCA
This sequence comes from Thinopyrum elongatum, assembly GCA_011799875.1. Taxonomy (NCBI): domain Eukaryota; kingdom Viridiplantae; phylum Streptophyta; class Magnoliopsida; order Poales; family Poaceae; genus Thinopyrum; species Thinopyrum elongatum. The sequence continues at coordinate 116,189,133 of CM022301.1, read as the reverse complement.
TCCTGACATATAGGTATGGCATCAATGATTCTGAACTTGGTACATCCATCTTGCTGATTGTAATATATACTGTATTGTTGTATATGAGCATGCCAACACTTGATGAGGTTAGTCCTGACTCCTGATTGGAGCGTCAGACTAGTTTTGTCACCCTTTTTAGCTTAAGCATTAGCTTGTCTTTAATAATTTAAGACACCAAACTGTTACTTAGTACCATTCGTTATTCTACTTGTGAATGTTCTGTGTAGGCATTCTGTATGCTCTGTTGATCTTTGTGAGTTAATGAAAAGCCAGGTATAAAATGTTTTCATCTGAAGATATATGCATTTCAGTAAAAATAGCACAATATTTGTGTTTTCCTAGGGGAGGATGACTGGGTGGCTGAAGCAACACGATAAGAGTATTATCTTTGAATTGCTCATGTGGAAGTTCTAGATTATTTTTTAGTGTGACCCTATCTTAGAAATGAAGTGACAAGATATGGATCCTTGTGTGATCCTATCTTTTTTACTGTGGAATTGAAAGGTTTCGAGCACGATGTCGATCTTATGTGACTTTTATGGTTAAGAATTACAGTACTCACCCAACCTATGGATGCGAGCAGGCGCAACTGGTTTAGGTACCATAGTTTCAGGTTTTGATGACGTTCCATAGCTGAACAACAGTTAGCTTCTAAACCTCAATCCAACCTCTTTTACCCTTTTCCGTACGTTAAACCCCTTGTAACTCTGTCAGGAGTATTTTCGGCACCATTTAGCAATAAAATAGGTCCAGGCGTGACAGTTTTAGTCAAAATAATAATAACTACAGAACTCATCTCCCCAATTTTTTTGAATGGTTCATCTCCCCTAATTTAGAACTCAAGCATGGTGCATCCACGTTAAATACCTTATGTTGCAATAGATTTGGCCGGCAGGGGTTTCTCTTGCATAGTTCCATTATCTAAAATAGGGAACAAATTTGGCCGTGCGAATCGAGTTCCTATGTTGCATAAGTTATCTGCATCGAGCTCATGCTTACATTTCATTGTCATGCAGGTCAAGGCGGGAGAGTATGTGCTGACAGTCTGACTGGTGAAGGATCTGACACTAATGTCTAACACTAGCAACTAGCAAGGAGGTTATGATCTTAGCAGGCTGTGATGCTAATGTCTTGCACTTGGAACCAGCAAGCGTGGAAGGAAGTTACTATCATAGCGACCTATGGCACTAGATCCAAATAGTGTTATAACACTAATGTTATCCCCATTTCCTGGATTTTTTACCATCTACCTCATGCATCTTTTTAGAACCTTGGTGTACAAATATCTTCTCACTCTGATTCGTGCTTCTACTAAGAATTCCGATGCATGCATATGTTAGTATGACTTAATTTTCGCTACCTTCATTTCACGGTCCTTATTTGATCAACCGGTGTTCGCTTCTTGCAGTCGCTTATCTATCTGTGTGATGTCTCTTTCTTTTGTGGGGCATTCTGTGTGATGTCTGAAGAGTGAGAACAGTGGCTTGAACTAAACGTGCTAGTGTTTTGTTGATTTATTTGCAAGTAGTGGTAATGTCGTTCTTGCGTTAGATTGTAGAATCAGATGAACTAGTTCTTTTGGTAATCTTCAGAATGGTTGCTGCTGCAGCTTCAGACTTTGGTAGGTTCAGTTTGTACTGCCCAATGGATGGTTTACCCAAAAAGGGTTTTCCCCGTTTTGTATTTCAAAGCAAACAACACCGATACATAGACAATGCTGGGACGAGCAGCACAACAAGCCCAAAGGGAAAAGGAAAAGGAAACAAATGCCAACAACGGCAGCTCGACAAAGCGAGGATGACCCGCCACCGTAGCGCCCTCTGGAATCGACCCACCACGATACAAGGCTCCGATCCGCCGCGTACCAAGCAGCACCTCCAAGAAGGAATGCGACGCCGACGACGCTGCTGCCCGGACGAGTCCTAGGGTTTCCCCCGGCACGCGGAGGGGAGTAGGGGATGGATACCACCGGCACCCTTCAGGAAGGACTGGCGGCACCCTCAGGCGTCGCCGCATCGGAGCCAGAAGACCCGGCAAGGATTTCTCCCGTACTCCATACCACACTGCCCAACCGGACCGGAGCCAACCAGCCAACTCGCCGCCCACCAACATGCGCCATCGCGGTCGCGACGCCACCCACGCCGCCTCACTGAGATCACTACCACGAGGCCAAGAGGACTAGGAGAGAAGCGCCGGGCGACGGGAGCATCAGCACCGTAGCCGCGCGGTAGGGAACCACCTCCACCGCCGTCGTGCGGGAGGCCCGTGCCTTCGGCACCATCGCGGTCGCCGTCCGGACGCGGCAGCAGGGCATACCAGGCCACCCTGGCCCGGTCAGGCCCGAATCGGGCCGGCTAAGCCCCACCGGCCACGCTGCAGCAGGGCGGCAGCAGCGCCGCTAGCACCCCACCGACCAACGTCGCTCCCCCGCCTCCCAGAAGTCGCGCCGCCGACCCGCCCCGCTGTCGGCCCGCCCAGACCCAGATGGGGCCCAAAGGGCCCAGATCTAGGCCGAGCGGGCGCCGCCAAGCCGCGCCGCCGCGCCACCCCGCCGCCAACGGCGCCGCCGCCGTCCAGCCGATCTCCCGCGTCGCGCCAGGATGCCCCGCCGCCACGCCGGACCGCCGCCGCCGAGGAACACCCCCTGGAGCCGCTCCGCCCCATGCCGAAGAGCACCCGAGAGGGGAAAGGCCGGGGGGCCGCCGCCGCCAGCGTCGCCCGGGCCAGGCCCAGTGGCAGGCGCCGATGACGGCGGCGGGGAGGGGGGGGGGGGGGGTGAGGGGGAGCTGGGGGAAGAGAGACCGGGGCGCGGCCGGTCGCCCGCGGGGGCGACGCGGTCGCGAGAGCTATCGACAATGGATGGTTTTGGTAGGGACACGTCTGAGCTCTGCCCGAGTTTTAATCTGGGATTCATTAGTTTCTAATAGTTTCGAATGGTTCGAGGCGTGAATCGCCTTCAAGGCACTGGTAAGATCTAATTAGAGACCAAAATGAGAAATCTTGCTGTAAATACAGTTCAATTTTTGTAAAACTGTTCACAAATTTAAAAAATACATTCACATTTTTTTTCAAAATTTAAAACATTCATGAAATTTTAAAAATATCCACAAACTCTAAAATCATGCATGCTTTTGTAAATGTTTACGAAGTGTTTGAAAAAAGGGCAGCACTACGCGTCGGCCGACGGATAATCTGAAAAGATTCGCCGCCTTAATAGTCGTTGAATGGAGTATCGAGAAGCCATTGATCTCTACAACAAGCTCAATGTTACGCTCATCTCTATGCAACAACGGTCTTGTTGCAATCTTCCCCGGACCGTTTTTTCCTTTGATTTCAGCAACATGAGCCTTGTTACGAAAATTTCCAGACCATTTTTTTCTCCGATATCAGCAACATGAGCCTTGTTGCACTTAGCCTTCTGCAACACCAACCTTATTGCAGAATTTTTTCCGACCTTCTTTTGTTCGATCTCTGTAACAGGATCTTTGTTGCAGAGAACCTTCTGCAATAAGAGTCTTGTTGTAAAATATTTCCATGCAACCGGAAGAAGAGCGCGACCATGGATGGAGAGGCGAGTGCGACCATGGACGAGGGAGGCAAGGGCGACTGCAAGCTATTGTTGAGCACCACCGTCGACCGCCGCCATTGTTGAAAAAAGCCACAACACACGGCCGAGCCTAGCCGCCATGGCCATGGACAAGTCCAAGCTTGGGCCGGGCCCCTTCCTGCCCCGCGTGTGTGCCCTCGCAGCACGTGCACGCCGCATGCTCCATGTTGGTGTAATTAAGTGCCCCAAGAGTTTTAGAGATTGTTGGGCAAAAATAGTGAGGGACTAATGTATTTGTAAGTGCACACAGAGAAATTAAGTCCCTAGAGTTCAGAGGAGTTTGCTATAAACTCGGAAGATTAATATCTCCAAAGCAGAGAAGAATGCTAAAGCAACCGAGGAGATTGCTATCGAGGAGATTGGGTGACGGAAGTGACCCCAAAAAATTGCTGACACGAAGCAATTGCTACATAGTGTGGTCCAAGAGTTTTGAGTGCAGCCGAGAAGAATGAAGACGAAGAGAAAGCATTTTCTTCTGTAGTTCATTTTTCTCTTACTTGAGTCATAGGACCACCGTACTACTAAAAGGAGTCGAAGTGTTCCGAAACTTATGTTTCTATTATGCTTAGCCGGAACATATCCCAAGTGAGTTATGAGAGAAATCTCTTTGTGCTTCGAGACATTTACTTGCCAGCCAGAGACAACGATCTTCTGGGCTATGAGCGAAATGTTCGAACCGAGGAGTCAATTTTACTTTGTTCCTCAAGTAAAGTTGCTGGGTTTGTTTGAAATCCGACTGTTAGATATGTGTTGGTTGGCCATTGGTTGGGTGTTGTGTCCTGATTGGTCATTTCCCCCTCGGGGTTGCTCCGGCTATAAATATCCAATCCGCGCCGTCCGAGATGGTTGATTGCTTTGTGTGATTTTGACAAGATTGTCAGAGCACCCTCTTTCCAAAAAGGTTTGAGTGAATCCACTAAGAGAAAGCCCCAGAGTCGAAATTTAGGTAGTGGTTGAGCATCATAGAGATCTAAGTCTAGAGAGCTCTGTCTATCACTCTTGAGAGTTGCTAACTCTCTAGGTGGTTAGGCGTCAAGTTTTCAGCAATCAAGAGTCATTGTGGTTTGGAAAGACAGTTTGTGAAGGTTATGGAGATTGCGTGAAGTATCTACCTCGAGTAATCGGCACAAGTTGATGAACTTGTTGTCGATGAGAATAGGACGGAGAGAGTTTTGCTCCTGTGTTCAATCACAAGTCCCTCCAACCAGACGTAACTCTTTTTCAGAACAGTGAACTGGTCGAACAAATATCATGTCGCCATCGAGCACCACTGGTTTCATCTCAGTCTTGCAATACTTTCAGTAATTTATCTTTTGTAGTATTTTGTTTCGCAAGTTTATCTTTTGTGCTCTTAGCTGTTGTGTTTCGTCCACATATCCATCTGTTATAAGATGTTTTCTTTCGTAGAACTGCGATTGCTTAGTTTATTTTTCGCTACCATGCAATGAGAGATTTTAAATTTCCCGTTCACTCCCTCTGGTAGATATACTCTTGATCCTACATTCCACCTGGACTTCGACCCTCTTCGCATTCTGGCTGTGATGGGATGGGCCACAACACAATGGCTGCTCCAACGAGCTATGCTCGCAGTGTCGCCTCCCGCAGCAGAAACCCCTCATGGTGATGGCGCACACTGACGAAGTAGTCTAGGGGTGTGGCCTTCAGTGCATGGCATTTTACAAGGAGAGAGGGGTCCATGGTTGGATCGTGTAGTAGAGAGAAGAAGACAGAGAGGAATGAGTGTCTAGGACGAGAAATCAGAGGATAACGAAGAAAAAGTGGACTGTTGTGGTGGGCCAGACACATCTTGACGAAGCGCAATACTGGTTACGTGTGCAGGACCACTGGACGCGCGGCGTGTGATGAAGACGGAGAATGCTTCGCTCAAATCGACCGGCTAACAATGCGTTTCCCTTAAAAATATGTTCATGAACTGAAAATAAAAAGAAAGATAAGAAAAGCGGAAAAGAGAAAAGAAATGAATAGAAACTAATAAGCAATAAAAGAAGCCAGAAATTTAGAAGATAAGGAAAGAAACAAAACGATCCAAAATAAATAAAAGCATAACAAAGAAAGGAAAGAAAAACAAAACAAAAACTAAATAAACAGAAAAGAAGATCCAGCAAAGAATCTGAAACGCGAACGACTACGAAATAAAATAGGGTGCAGATGGAAATGGGTTGGCCCACTAACTGCACCCTTTGCGTTAGGCTAAGGCTGCCTCATGCGGAGATGATGCTGCTTCATGGCCGCCAATCGCCGATCTAAAGTTGCCTACCTTTGATAAAGAAAAACGAAGAATGCCAAGCTCAATGTAGAAAATTTGCAACAATTAATATGAATCAGAGGGAGTAGTTTTTTGTACTATTTGTTATCTTAATTTAGTTTTCTAACTCTCGGGTCCCGGCTTTCAATCATCTCATGCTCTAGAATTCACATGGTTAGATCATTGCAGAATGTATGTGAGATGAACGGTATTTGCTAACGAGGTTCATTGAATATCAGCTATGTTTCTGGAGCATGACTATGGACGCTCCAGGAATTTCGGTACCTAGTACATTATCAAAATTTTGATAATTTCGTCCAAGTTTATTGAGCACTTCTCGCAAGCACATAATTAGCCCCAAATCCTTCCTATCTTTTCTGAACTTATATCCTTCCTATCTATACATGCCTGCTTGCATGAGCCCCGAGCTGTCAAACAACAACTGCAAATGCAAGCACGGCAAAACTGGGGTGGCTCATTGCCACATGTGTACAGCATGATGCAACTAACGACAGAGAGGAAAGACAAATCAGGAGAGGTGACGAACAAATGGAAATACATCATGAAACACATGCAAGGAAAGAATCGCTGATGCACGCATGCGCATCCCAATTCCCGGCATATCTGCGGCAAAGAAACCTTCCCGGAATCAATCCGCGCTTATTTCTACGCCGATCAAGCTGTTGATGATCGGACAGCGACAGCGATATGACAGCCGGATCATATCGATCGCGCTGGCCGATTAAAATCCGGCTGCCGGCCGGTGAGTGATTTGTTCCCTACGACGTACGGCCGGGCCGGGCCATATGGTGAATTTGCGTGGATCGACGGCGGTCCGGGCCGGCCGGTACCTCCTGCCGCTGGCCTTCCCGGCGTGCTGCGCCCTGTGGATGCTCCTCGTCTTCCCTTCTCCGCCGGTGGAGGTCGCCGTCTTCCGGCAGAGTTTCCAGCCGAGCATTGCGTTGACGGGGCTGCGGGCCGTTGACACGATGCCGCCGTGGCCGCTGGAGCGTCGGGAGATCGTTGACACGTCCTCGCCGCCGCCGCCGCCGCCGCCGCCGACGGAGCGCCATGTCATCATTAACGCGCCGCCTCCACCGCTGGCACCGAAACGTCAAGCAAGAACGGAGATGTCACGTCAAGCAGGGATAGAGACTCCATCGCCACCTCCGCCGGCGGTGGCGACCGACAGGTGCGCCGGCCGCTACATCTACATTCATAATCTGCCGAGTCGGTTCAACTCCGACCTGATCCGGGACTGCCGGTCCCTGTCAGAGTGGACCGACATGTGCAAGCACCTCGTCAACGCCGGCATGGGCCCGCGGCTCACGCGCACCGGCGGCGTGCTCCCGTCCACTGGCTGGTACGATACCAACCAGTTCGCCCTGGAGGTCATCTTCCACAGCCGGATGCGACGGTACGATTGCCTGACCACCGACGCGTCCCGCGCCGCCGCCGTCTACGTGCCCTACTATGCCGGGCTCGACGTCGGCCGGCACCTGTGGGGGTTCAGCAACGGCGTCCGCGACGCTCTCGCGGAGGACCTCTTCAAGTGGCTCCGGTCGTCACCGGCATGGGCGGCGCAGGGCGGGCGGGACCACTTCTTCGTCGGCGGTCGCATCACGTGGGACTTCCGGCGCGAAGACGGCGGCGAGTGGGGGAGCCGGCTGCTCCTCCTCCCGGAGGCCAAGAACATGACGATGCTCGCCATCGAGTCCAGCCCGTGGCAAGGCAACGACATCGGTGTGCCGTACCCGACCTACTTCCACCCGTCCCTCGCCGGCGAGGTGGCCTCATGGCAGCGCGCCGTGCGACGCGCGCGAAGGCCGTGGCTGTTCGCGTTCGCCGGCGGCGCGCGGGCGCACGACGGCAGCAACATGAACGTTAACGCCGTCGTTCGCGACACGATCATCAACCAGTGCGCGCGGTCACGGCGGTGCGGGCTCCTTCTGTGCGGCGGCCGTGGCCGGCGCAACGACTGCTACGCGCCGAGCAACGTCATGCGGTTGTTCAAGAGCGCCACCTTCTGCCTGCAGCCCCAGGGGGACTCGTACACGCGGCGGTCGGCGTTCGACGCCGTGCTCGCCGGCTGTGTGCCGGTGTTCTTCCACCCCGGATCGGCGTACGTGCAGTACCGGTGGCATCTGCCGGTGGATCACCGCAATTACTCGGTGTTCGTGCCGGAGGACGGCGTGCGGAACGGCTCAGTGAGGGTGGAGGACGTGCTCCGGCGGATCGGCGCCAGGGAGGTGGCGGCCATGAGGGAGCAAGTGGTCAGGATGATTCCCAACATCGTGTACAGGGACCCAAGGGTCACGGCTGGCTACCTGTTCAGGGACGCCGTGGACGTCGCCGTGGACGGCGTGATCGAGAGGGTGAGGAGGATCAAGCGAGGGCTGGAGGATGATGTTGGGCATCAGTGGGATAGTTACTTTGACAAGTAGCGAAACACTCTTTTGCTCTGATTTTCCAGACAAGGAGACACCAAAATGCATGGCCAATCAATATAATATCAGTAGGTTACGTCGTGATTGAGGGGAAAATAAGAGCATTTACAGCCGATCTCCGCGAACCCCCCTATATGCTCCATCGGATCACTGACCAGTATAAAAAAAAACACACATGAAAGCCTCGTACCATCCAATGGGGCTGACCGACACCCCTCATATCAAGCCCTAATATGGGGCAGGTATAAGGAGGACGGACGCGTTTGAGCGCGTCCGCCATGTCGGACCAGATAGGCCGGACCCCCGCAAATTGCCCCAATATGACCTAGTCCATCAAACCCACCGTCCTCCTCCTGCGTCTGTCCGTCATTTTTCGCGTCTTAGCCGTTGCCGTCGTCCACCCTTCTCCCTCATCCGCGCCACTGTCCTAAGTGTCGTGCATCCCGTCCCCAACCGCCCCCACGGATGTTGCCTCAGCCTCGTCCATGGGGCTCCCGTCCTTGGCTCCGGCCTGCAAGTCAGAGAATGTCACCCGGAGGGACTGGCGAAGGAGGCAGCGCGAGAGGGAGGCGGTGTCGCGGGGAGTTTCGCTCGCGAACCTCGAGGACGATGTGTCCCTCTGCCGCAACCGACCCCCCCGAACCCTGTCAATCCAGCCGCTGGCAAGGAAGGCGCCGTTCGCCCCACCCGCGATAAAGGTCGATCCGACAGCCGATTGGGCCATTCTGGACAGTGTTCCGGCAACGCAGGAGCCGGAGGACAACGTGTGTCACTCGCTGCAGCTCCAACAGGCGCGGACAAGCACGAGTAGCGGAGGCGCCCGGTCTGCCCGTGTCCTGTTCGACCGAATGACACAATTTTTTTTTTGCTCCTTTTCGATCAATACCTTGCATTCTCATGTCGGCCATGATCAATTAGTTGCATACACTGTTAGTTTATTTGCAATCATGATAATTTTAGGACAATTTCATGTCACGCATGATCACTAAGAATCAAGAAACTACCCAAATGGACTATGACTTGGGGGATCCAAATTGTCCGACATTTGAACTTGGCGGAACATCAAACCCCAACCGCAACAAGAAAAGAAATGCAAAGGTAGCCAAGGAAAGAGGTCCGACATTCACAACTTTTGAGGATATATTGTTCGTTAAAGCTTGGTTGGCCACAGGCATGGACCCTATATGTGGCACGGAGCAAAATGGCAATAGGTATTGGGAGAAGGTCCACAAGCACTATCATGAACACAAGGAATATGCCAAGCCACATCATACCATTTCTAGGGCTGTGGTGGGGGCGGAAATTAGAAGGGTTTGATGTGCTGGTTGCTCCATTGTAGGATATGTTTGTGAGCTTTGTGACTGACAAACCAAGAGGGGAGATGTCAGATGTTTTCTTTGTTTTCTTTGTAAAGGCATTTTCACGAGAATATGCTAAAAAAGCATTTTCACGAGAAGATGCTCGCCGGTCATCGAGTAGAGGATTAGATGGACAATTTGGGGGAGCGCAAACAAAGTTTCCTAAGTGGTTGCCATGCTTTGTTATTCTAAATTACTCTTTTGTTATAGCCATGTGTTGCTATCTGTGAAATTGCCACACACACACTAATGTTATCACTTCTTCAAGTTATCTCTTTACTCATTTTTCAAAAATAACACATGTAGTAAATTTCCATGTTCCCGTCGTGATCAGTGTTTGCCTCTTATTTTTTACTTGCTTCTCTTTTTATCCCGGAAACACCATTATATGTCCCAACATAGGTCCTATATTGATGGTTCACTAGTCAAATTTGCCATGCTAGGTTGTTGCAAGTTACCAACTACATGCTTGCTATTGAGAACTTGCCACACAGGAATGCTATCACTTTTCAACACTTTTCCTTTTTCTCAAGAAAATATCGTGTGTGCCATATAAGAAATTTGCCACGTGTACATCGTGATACTTGTTTGTTAGCGAATCCAAAATAATAACATATGGAAGTTTCCATACTGATTAGTTTATTCTAACTCCGAGAAACTGCCATATAAAGAATTGTGTAGTTCTTGTTGAGAAAAATTGCCATGTGTGTTTTCATATCTTTCATGTGTCTCGTTAGTTTCCATGTGCGCTTCATATGACAACTAATATAGAGGGGGCCTGGCAACTTACCATGGTTAGTATTTTAGGTCCATGGGAAAATGGTTACTTTTAAAAACCATACGGTAACTAATATAGATGGGCCTGGAAAATTTACTATGGCTACTATTAGATCCATGAAGAAAAAAAATGCTAACTTCAGCTGAAATCATATGGCAACACCAGGTCTATAGATAAGAATGTGTGCCCCTTAGAAACTTTGTGTGCTCTTTGATGGAAAAACTTAGTATATGATCATTGTAGCTCCATAAAAATTAGGGTGGTAACTTCTTCGAACTCTAGCACCAGGTTTGGGGATAAATATACATGCGCAGAAAAATATTGTTTGCCTCTTGTTGAAAAATCTTAGTATATGGTCATGGCAGCTTTGGGTTTTGATAGCTATGCTTATGAAATACGTGATAATTTCAAGTTGTTGATCATGGCAAATTTATTTGCAATGTCAAATGAATGCATACAATATTTGTCCGCCTAATGCCATATTTGCCATGTGTTCTATTTTTAAAACTTACCAGTTATCCTTTTTACCTAGCCGCCACTCAATACAAACAGAAACAAATCTATTCAACATCCTATGTTGTACGTTTTAGTCACCTAGTTTTTGCCATACCAATTCTATCTTTGTTGTCATGACGATTCAAAAAAGAAATTTGCCACATGATTTATGAGGAAAAAGGATGAAGCTATCATGCTATGTTGTACATTTTAGTCAGCTATCTCCGCCGGGCGGACACAGAGCTGGAGGAAGTCTTCGCGTGCCCGGACTTCGACAAGGAGCCGGAGTTGTGGGCCGTGGCCAGCGACGAGGATGTAGCACTGCCGGCATAGAGGTCGTCGATATCTTCGACGACGAGCAGTACTAGGGTAGTTTTATCTATGTAACATAGTATTTTGTGTTGCATGGTGTAGTATGGATTTTGGGAGTGATATTGGAGGTTTGTGGTTGCAGAGTGGACGAAAAATGAGGGTGACCTGGCCTTCTCCGTGGACGCGTCTGCCAACATATGAGGGGTCACTTTTGGGGAGTCCAGTTGTTCATGCTCTTATCAACACTTCTTGTTCTTCCCCTCCATTTCAACAAAGAGAGAGGGAGAGGGAGATAGAAAGAGAACTTGGAGTGCACTCCATCATATGCGATGAGGAGGTAGCGCCATGCTCGCTAGGGGATGTGGTGCCCTCTCCAACGGAAGGGACTTGGTGCGGCCTCCATCAGCGCACGTGCCTCCTTGCCCTCCAGCGAGTGACGTGGAGTTGCATGTCGCGCTGGCCGGGGGAAGCATCGGTGTGTGTCGCCTTCTTCGATGGGAGGGACTCGGTGCCACCTTCGTTTCTCTCCCCCTCCCTCACCCCCTTCCTAGGGAGGAAAGTGTTGCCACTGTCCCGCGCCAAGGTCACCGTCGGCCCCTTCCGATGCACCGTCTAGAACCCCCACAGCTGCACATGTGCACACCAACATCGAGAGAGGTACGAACTCATGTTCCCATCTATCATTTATGTGGTTGGTTTTGAGATGGTTTTTGTGCATCAACGATTGATGAGCGGCTATTTGGGGGGCATGTGGGGAGGGGCGTAATAGAAATGGGGCTTGGTGCGGGGTTGCTCGATTTGAGAGGGGGTAACTGTTGGGACCGAGAGTATATCAACCAGAGGGGGGGGGGGGTGAATGAGAGATTCAAAAATTCTTTCGAATGATATGAATTTATCCCAAACACAGCAGCGGAAATAAGGTTCGGTAGATACAAGCTTAAACAAGCACTTTATCTAGGAACATATCTATCGATGAAAGAAGCAATGATAGTACGAGTATAAGATATCACACGTTTGACAATGACAATGGTAATGCAATATGCTAACAGATGCAGCAGCATGAGGGACAAACAAAGTGAGTAACAACGAAAGATAACCACGAGAAAGAACTACTACAGTGTGAATGAAAACAACACAGAGATGCACAAGAGACAGAACAAGTAAAAGTAGCAGAGTAAGTGATTGAAATGACTACACTGAACGAGGAGAAAGTAACAGAGCAAGCGGCGTAAGGTAACAGATGATAGAGACAAAAGATATGCCGCATACAACAATAGATCAGATAAACTATCGACATAGAGCACAAATGTAAACTGCTGAAGGTAATGCAGTGAAGTAGATTGAACTAGTGGTGCTCGATGGCGACAGAGAGATTTGGTAGACCAGTTCGCCCTTCTGCCAAAGGACTACGTCTGTTTGGAGGGGTTGTGACTTAACACGGAAGATAAACTCTCTTCGCCCTATTCTCCTTCAACTCAGAGCTGATCAGACTCTACTTGATTTCACTCGTGGTAGATACTTGTCGGCGATCTCCAAACCTTCGATTGACCTTCGCGAACCACAATCACTCTTGGTTGCTGAAAATCTAGCTCGGTGAAGACAACAACTCTTCAACACTCGAGCCGACACCTATCCGTCTAGAGAGTGCGCAGCTCTCAAGAGTAATAGGTACAAGAACTCTAACTCAGAACTACTGTGATGCTCAACCACTGTCTAGGTTTTGGGATCTTTATTTTTCTCTCGGTGGATCTTAAACTCAAATCACTCGGAGAGGGGATGCTCAGTCTTCTCAGAAATCTTAAGCGGAGCAGCCACCGAACAAAGCCGGTGCGGGGTGGCTATTTATAGCCGCAACCTTCCCTGGTGGGAAATGACCATTTTAGACACGCGGTCTAGCCAATGGCCAACCGACACGTTCTCAACGGTTGGATTTCAAAGAGCAACAATAACATTACTTGAGGAACAAGTAATGCTAACTCCTCGGTCTGAGACAAATCTCTCGCAGCGAAGAAGAACACAGTCTCTTGCTGGCAAGTATTTGCTCGGAGCACAAAGAGATTTCTCTCGTATCTTTCATAGGTTTTGGGCTAAGCATCACAGCGGATCTAAGCTTTGAGAACCTATACCCCTCTTAATAGTACGGAGGTCCTATGACTCAAGTAAATGAAAGAAGAACAACGAAATGAATATTACGTCTTCACTTTGTCTTCGACTTCCATTCGCTGTTGTCATTTTCTTCGGACAGAATCTCCGAACCAATTGCTTCACGTCAGCAATAATTTTCGAGGGGCTAACTTCTTCACATCAATCTTCTCGTCTACATGTCTTTAATAGATGTAGTTCATTCTTCTCTGCAACGCAGATATTCTTCAGTGAACTTCCTCGAACTTGACATTGAAGACAACATTCTCTTCGATTCTGCATGGACTATTTCTCTCTGTATGCACTAGAAAACAAATCAGTCCATGCTTGTTTCCGTCAACAATCTCCAAAACACAAGAGGGCAAATATTGCACCAACAATCTCCCCCCTTTTGGACGATTGTTGACAAAACAGAACACATCGAAGGATAGATAAATGATTGAAGTGGAATGCGAGGGTAAGGAAGGACGAGAGATAATTACGAAGATAAAACACGCTCCCCCTGAGGATATGCATCGAATGCATAGATGATAACAATGGAAAGTCGTGAGATGAATCTTTGTACGAGTGATATTGACAAATGATCTCTTCGTGGTCTCTTTCAATACACTCGATAGTGTCTGAGGTGTTTCCTGTCACACACAATCTTTGAAAAAGAAATGTTAGATAAAGCGAGTACTTTGAAATGATTTGTGACGAAGGATAAGCCATGAAGATTTTCTCAGAACTGATAATCCCCAAGTGCAAGGAATCATCGTAGCAATTTCCAAAGGTGGAAGTGATAAGTATGGAGTGTCGAACCCACAAGGAGCTAAAGGTAAGATCAATATTCTCTCAAGTTCTATCTGCCACTGATACGACTCTACGTACACCGAACATTTGCTTCCATCTAGAAACGAGAAATAAAACTACGTTGTGGGTATGAAGAGGATAGCTTTGCATGATATTGGAGAACTAAAATATAAAAATAGGTGCTGTTATCATAAAGTTAGAATATATCACAATATATTACAAATAGCGAGTGTGGAATAATGATGGATCGGTGTGCGGAATTGTCCTAGGCAATTGTTAACAAGACCGGTAATCATTATTGCAATTTTATATGAGGGAGATGCATAAGCTAACATACTTCCTCTACTTGGATCATATGCACTTATGATTGGAACTCTAGCAAGCATCCGCAACTACTAAAGATCATTAAGGTAAAACCCAACCATAGCATTAAAGTATCAAGTCCTCTTTACTCCCATACGCAACAACCCCCTTACTCGGGTTTAAGCTTCTGTCACTCTAGCAACCCACTATAAGCGAATCATGAACGTATTGCAACACCCTATAGCAGGAATCCTGCACGTGCGCGCGGCACGGAAGGCACCATATGACAGCACCAAAATTAAGCATACAACTCAAACCAATCTAGATCATCAATCAACCCAAAAGACAAAAGAAATCTACTCAAAACATCATAGGATGGCAACACATCATTGGATCATAATATGTGGCATAAAGCACCATGTTCAAGTAGGGGATTACAGCAGGGTGCGGGAGAGTGGACCGCTTAAAAGAGATGAGGAAGGTGATGAAGATGGTGATGTTGATGAAGACGATCACCACGGCGATGGTTCCCCCAGCGGCATTCCGGCGCCACTGAGAGAGGGGGGGAGAGTCTCCCCCTTGTGCTTCCTCCTCCATGGCCTCCCCCCTAGATGGGGAGAGGTTCTCCCTCTGGTCCTTGGCCTCCATGGTGATGATGACCCCCTCCGGCTTCCTCCTCCATGGCCTTCGGTGATGATGGCCCCCACTGGCAGGGTGCCGGAGAGGGCCTAGATTGATTTTTCATGGGTATAGAGGCTTGCGGCGGCGGAACTTCTTGTCTAGGGTTCTTTCTGGAGGTTACGGAATATATAGGAATTTTTGGCGTTGGTCTCACGTCAAGGGGGTGCCCGAGGGGCCCACAAGCCGTAGGGGCGCGCCCTGGGGGCTTGTGGCCACCTCGTCCACTTCCTGGCCCAGCTCCAGTGCTTCGGGGGTCTCTTTTGGTCCATAAAAAATCACCGTAAATTTTCAGCCCATTCCGAGAATTTTTATTTCTGCACAAAAAATGACACCACGGTAGTTCTGCTGAAAACAACGTCAGTCCGGGTTAGTTCTAATCAAATCATACCAAAACCATATAAAATTGTTGTAAACATGGCATGAATACTTCATAAATTATAGATACGTTGGAGACGTATCATCATCCCCAAGCTTAATTCCTGCTCGTCCTCGAGTAGGTAAATGATAAAAATGGAATTTTTGATGTGGAATGCTGCCTAATATGTTCATCACATATTCTTTTCTTTTGTAGCATGGACATTTGGACTTTTAGATGGTTAAAAGCAATAGTCTATATTTGACATGGTAACTTCAATACTCAAGCATATCAATAAGCAACCATGTCTTTCAAAATATCAACACTAAAGAAAGTTATCCCTAGCCCATCATGGTCAATTATTGATCCATTCATGAAACACACTCAAATATTAGCTACATCCAATGCACAAGTATGATCATAGTGCTCCCTAGTTGGTGCTTTATAAGAGAAGATGGAGACTCAAATAAAAATAAAAATTGCATAAAGTAAATAGATAGGCCCTTCTCAGAGGGAAGTAGGGATTTGTAGAGGTGCCAGAGCTCAAAGCTTAAATTGAGAGATAAAACATTTTGAGAGGCGTGCTTTTCCTGTCAATGAAACCGAGATCGAGTAATTCCCAACACTTTCCATGCTAGATATATCATAGGCGGTTCCCAAACAGAAAATAAAGTTTATTCCTTTTTCCACCATTCTTTTACAATCCATGGCTAGCCGTATCCATGGGTGCCACCTGTGACACCCCTGGCTTAATCGTGCACTAATCGTACACGCAAATGCACATGATCAAGCCTAAGGACTCACTTGAAGATATCACAACACAACTCTAAAACATAAATAAAGTCATACAAGCTTTATATTACAAGCCAGGGGCCTCGAGGGCTCGAATACATAAGCTCGCATACAAGCGTCAGTGGAAGCATCAGATATCTGAGTACAAATATGAAACAGAAACAGATAAGCCTTTAGAAAGGCGGGGCAAAACAAAAGCTACGATCGAAAGGCGCAGGCCTCCTGCCTGGGACCCTCCGATCCTACTCCTGGTCGTCAGCCAGCTCGTAGTAGTAACCACCCTCGGGGTGGTAGTAGTAGTTGTCGACGGGGGCAGCTGGCTCCGGGGCTCCGTCATCTGGTTGCATCAAACGGATATGGGGAAAAAAAAAGGAAGCAAAGCAACCGTGAGTACTCATCTGAAGTACTCAGCAAGCAAGGATCTACACTACATATGCAACATTATCAAAGAAAGGCTGTATATGTGGACTGGGCTGCAGAAATGCCAGAATAGAGAGAAGGCCTAGTCCTATCGAAGACTAGCATCTTCAGCGGTCTTGCAGCATTAGAAGAGTGTAGATTAGTACAACATAAAGTAGTAGCAGTATTAAGTATCAACCTCGGCCGGAGATCCTTTCTCGACTCCCTGCGAGAAAGCGATCCCAAAGCCCTAGTATCCATTTCTATCCAGTTCTAGTTGTATCGATCGGGATACAACTCCGAGCGTCCGTTACCGAGGATCCGGCTATGCATAGATTAGTTCTTCCCTGCAGGGGTGCACCAACTTACCCACCACGCTCGATTAACTCCGGCCGGACACACTTTTCTGGGTCATGCCCAGCCTCGGCCAAACGATACGCCGCAACCCGACCTAGGCTTAACAGAGAGGTCAGCATGTCGGACTAAACCTATGCGCCCAGGGGTCTTGGGCCTTCGCCCCGGGAACTCCTGCACATTGCGTACGCGGCCGATGAGCAGACCTAGCAGCCTCCATTACAAAGGAGGGAGCTTAACGCAGTCCAACCCAGCGCGCGCCGCTCAATCGCTGACATCCATTAAGCTTCGTCTGATGCATACGACGCAGAGTGCCCATAAATGTTCCCACGTGATGGTTAGTGCTATTGGGCCAAAGGCCCACTCGGATCAAATATCCAAATCGTTAGTGTGTTGGTAGCATGCGGTAATGAGCAGAGACTCATGATCGATGTGACCCCGTCGCCCCATCTCGAGGACTTGCGGCAAGGGCTAAAATGCCCGGTCGCGCCTCGTATTTATCTCTCGGGTACCCTCCAGGTCAACCCATCTCCACATCACTCGCGGGTACCCCTCCAGGTCGACCCGCTTTTCCAAGCAACAGTTGTAAAGTCCAAGTATCCGTGTATCCATAACATCAGGGAATCCGAGGTATCACCCTCGTTGGATTCCTACTCGATGTATCCGTCAAGGTGAACTTAGGAGGAATCACCCTCAAAGTTCACACTTGAGGTGTTGCACGATAGCGTCGTTATCGGGAGTGATGAAGGAGGAATCACCCTCGATGACCATGACCGAATAGCTACTCTACAGAGTTAACATCAGAAGTGCTAAACGAGGTATCACCCTCGGCACTCGATAGTAACGCTGCAGTGTCGTACAACTAAGGGGGGGGGGGGGTGGGGTGATGTGCGGTGCTAGGGCCTGGTCGTCGAGTCTTTCGGTGATCTAGCGGGGCAACCGGGACAAGTGGGGTCACTGGGGTCTCTATCCAGCCTATACTAAGCAGTTTAGGATAAGCAGGTAGGTAACAACAGCAGTTACAAAAATAGGCTATGCATCAGAAATAGGATAAACAGTAGCAGCAGCAATTTCTAATGCAAGCATAAGAGAGAAAGAATAGGCGTTATCGGCATGTTTAAAGGGGGGGTGCTTGCCTGGAAGCTCTGCGGTAAGAGAAGGGTCGTCAGCAGTGTAGCCGGTCTCCGGAGCTGCGTCGGTCTCGGGGGCTATCGGAATAGAAGAGGGGGAAGAAACAGATAAATACACGGCAATAAAAGCAATCACCAAGCATGACATGGCAATAAGCGGTGCTAGGGGTGACCTTACGCAGTGCTACATGTCGCAGACGAAGCGGGAAAATATCTGGGATAATTTTCCCGGCGTTTAGCTCGATCTCGGTATACTGAACCGGAGGGGAAGGTTCCATGTTCAGGTAGTTAGAGGCACCTGATAGGCGTGTGGTTAGCGTATCCGGATTCGTCTCATCGTTCTGAGCAACTTTCATATATAAAGTTTTTCGATCTGAGCTACGGTTTAATTTCTATGAATTTTCAAAGTTTTATTAAATTTATGGAATTATTTTAATTAACTAATTCACATTATCCAGAACAGTAGCATGATGATGTCAGCATGAGGTCAGTGTGATGTCAGCAGTCAACTGACCAGTTGACTGGTCAACCTGACAGGTGGGACCCATCTGTCATAGACTAGACCAGTTAAACAGATGATTAATTTAACAAATTAACCTAATTATCTAGTAGGACCCAGTGTCAGTGTCACATTTTGACTAACATATTAATTTAATTAGTAATTCAGCTAACTAACTAGGTGGGGCCTACTAGTCAGTGACTGGACCCGGTCCAGTCAGCAGTGTTGACCCAGTCAACAGGGCCATGGGGCCCGTTGGCAGCGTCACAGGGGGGCGCCAGGTGGCGGCCAGGTCAGCTCCGGCGAGCCTCCCGAGGCGGCAACCTCGCCGGAGGGGCTCGGGATTCCGCTACGGTGGTCCAAAAGCGGTGCGGTTGGGCTCTTTCGAAAGCTGGTGGAGCCGCGCATCGAACTACGGCGTCAGCCCGTGCAGGGGAGCTCGGAAACGATGGCTACGGCAAGCTCAGCCGGCGGCTGGAATCAGTCCAATGTGGGCGCACGGTTTTGGGGTGTTCTTGCCTGAACGAAGCACGCTGGCGGGTTCTACGGAGTTCAAGGAACTCAACGGTGGCAACGGCTTGGCTTGTGATGGCCGAGCGCGACGGCAACGTCAACGGCGGTGGTGCTCAGCTCGACCATGGCGGCAGGGGTGGCTAGCAGCGACGGGGCAAGTGGAAAGAAAGGGGAAACAAGGCAGTGCTCACCACGGGAGCACACGGTGGCTCGGCGACCGATTAGTAGCAGCAGGGGAGGCCGGCGGCGCAGGTGATCGCCGGTGATCCAGAAGCGGGGTCTGGCTCGATCTCGGCAATGTCGTGGCCTCCACCTCAAATGCGCAGTCGGGGAAGAAGGAGAGGACGACGGTGGGGCTGACGGTGAGCTTGGAGAGGCGAGGGAGGCACGGTGGTGGAGCCACACGGTGACGGCGTCGCTCGGGAGAGGATGAAGAAGAGGCGAGCGCGTGAGAGAGAGAAGGAAAGGGGGAGAGTGCGGGCGAGGGCGTCCAGGGGGAGTGGATGGCCTCGGCCTTATCCTCCCGCTGTCGGTGGCGTCGCCGTGTCGCTGTTTCGCCGTAGCGCGCGCGCGACCACGGGTGAGGCGACACGCGCGAGGAGAGAGAGGAGGGAGATGGTGGGGAGTGGGCTGGGCCGGCTCGGGATGCGACAGGTAAGCCCAGGTAGGCCTTCTAACCTCATTTCTATTCTGTTTTTCCTTTTTATTTAATAACAGAGAGAGAGGAAATGAATTATTTGGGAAGTTTATTAACTCGGGAAAAACTTGGGAAGTGTCCTATTAAATCCCTGGTGGTTTTAGTCACTACCACAAAATGTTTGGGCAATTTTGGAATCCATTTGAATTTTTCATAAATGGAATTGGCATTTATAGTGCTGTCTTGGCACTGTTTTAAATGCTTAGGCCCATTTTAAGTTGATGGTGATGTTGTTCTCCTTAACACAAATTGTTTTGGATTATTTGCTATCTGGTGAACATTTTTCCAACAATTTTGGAGCAACTTAATTATTCACTAAAGAATTGAATTTGAAGTTGGCTTTGATTTTTGGACAATTGTCAGATGGCATAGTGATCATGATTACATGGCCACTGTTAAGGAGAGATTACTGTAGTGTGAGGCTGGGGATGTTACAAATCTCCTCCACTACAAGAAATCTCGTCCCGAGATTTAAGTGGGGAAGTAAAGGGTAACTTTGGGAGAACTGACTCTTATAGGGTTAATTATCTGATGGACAATTCAGGGAGTGTGGCAGAAGTATCTCTGGAGTTGGAACTTAGGAAAACATCGAGAGCGAAATATGAAGGTACAATAGGAAGTTTCAGGCGAATGGACATCCTATCGATACCTGAACAGAGTGTGAATAGGGGGTTCAGAGCATCGGGAATAGATCATCTCTCGGAGAGTGGCTCGTGATAACACACAAAACCAAGGTCATAGGATACTTCGGAATCAAGGATGTATAGGAGAGTCAGGTTCCGATCCTGTGGAACTGTGTGTGTGTGTGGGGGGGGGGGGGTAATTTCAGAACTCCGGGTGGATGTGATCACGAGAACCTAATGTTGGAGTTAGTAAAATTTTAACCCGGAAGGAAGAGAGATCAGAGTCCCAGAGTAAAGACGAGGGATAAATGATCCTAGTACCACCCAGTTGGCGACGTGGGCCCATAAGCCACACAGCCATGTTAGTAAAACAGTTTTGGACCACTAGAATCAACTTCGGCCAAGGAGTTGGAAAGGGGGTTCCTACAGGCAGTCGTCTCTGATACCAACCTGTGACGCGCCGGCTTAATCGTGCACTAATCATACATGCAAATGCACATGATCAAGCCTAAGGACTCACTTGAAGATATCACAACACAAATCTAAAACATAAATAAAGTCATACAAGCTTTATATTACAAGCCAGGGGCCTCGAGGGCTCAAATACATAAGCTCGCATACAAGCATCAGCGGAAGCATTAGATATCTGAGTACATATATGAAACAGAAGCAGATAAGCCTTTAGAAAGGCGGGGCAAAACAAAAGCTACGATTGAAAGGCGCAGGCCTCCTGCCTGGGACCCTCCGATCCTACTCCTGGTCGTTGGCCACCTCGTAGTAGTAACCACCCTCGGGGTGGTAGTAGTAGTCGTCGACGGGGGCAGCTGGC
The DNA here is from genome assembly GCA_011799875.1 of Thinopyrum elongatum. Taxonomy (NCBI): domain Eukaryota; kingdom Viridiplantae; phylum Streptophyta; class Magnoliopsida; order Poales; family Poaceae; genus Thinopyrum; species Thinopyrum elongatum. Next base: position 116,167,740 of record CM022301.1, on the reverse strand, counting down.
TCCGGGGCTCCGTCATCTGGTTGCATCAAACGGATATGGGGAAAAAGAGGAAGCAAAGCAACCGTGAGTACTCATCCGAAGTACTCAGCAAGCAAGGATCTACACTACATATGCAACATTATCAAAGAAAGGCTGTATATCTGGACTGGGCTGCAGAAATGCCAGAATAGAGAGAAGGCCTAGTCCTATCGAAGACTAGCATCTTCAGCGTTCTTGCAGCATTAGAAGAGTGTAGATTAGTACATCATAAAGCAGTAGCAGTATTAAGTTTCAACCTCGGTCAGAGATCCTTTCTTGACTCTCTGTGAGAAAGCGATCCCAAAGCCCTAGTATCCATTTCTATCCAGTTCTAGTTGTATCGATCGAGATACAACTTCGAGCATCCGTTACCGAGGATCCGACTATGCATAGATTAGTTCTTCCCTGCAGGGGTGCACCAACTTACCCACCACGCTCAATTAACTCCGGCCGTACATACTTTTTTAGGTCATGCCCGGCCTCGGCCAAACGATACGCCGCAACCCGACCTAGGCTTAACAGAGAGGTCAGCACGTCGGACTAAACCTATGCGCCCAGGGGTCTTGGGCCTTCGCCCCGGGAACTCCTGCACATTGCGTACGCGGCCGGTGAGCAGACCTAGCAGCCTCCATTACAAAGGAGGGTGCTTAACGCAGTCCAACCCAGCACACGCCGCTCAGTCGCTGACGTCCATTAAGCTTCGGCTGATGCATACGACGCAGAGTGCCCTTAACTGTTCCCATGTGATGGTTAGTGCTATCGGGCCAAAGGCCCACTCGGATCAAATATCCAAATCGTTAGTGTGTTGGTAGCATGCGGTAACGAGCAGAGACTCACGATCGATGTGACCCCATCGCCCCGTCTCGAGGACTTGCGGCAAGGGCTAAGAATGCCCGGCCGCGCCTCGTATTTATTTCTCGGGTACCCTCCAGGTCAACCCATCTCCACATCACTCGCGGGTACCCCTCCAGGTCAACCCGCCTTTCCAAGTAACAGTTGTAAAGTCCAAGTATCCGTGTGTCCATCACACCAGGGAATCCGAGGTATCACCCTCGTTGGATTCCTGCTCGATGTATCCGTCAAGGTGAACTTAGGAGGAATCACCCTCGAAGTTCACACTTGAGGTGTTGCACGACAGCGTCGTTATCGGGAGTGATGAAGGAGGAATCACCCTCGATGACCATGACCGAATAGCTAATCTACAGAGTTAACATCAGAAGTGCTAAACGGGGTATCACCCACGGCACTCGATAGTAATGCTGCAGTGTCGTACAACTAAGGGGGGTGATGTGCGGTGCTGGGGCCTGGTCGTCGAGTCTTTCGGTGATCCAGCGGGGCAACCGGGACAAGTGGGGTCACCGGGGTCTCTATCCAGCCTATACTAAGCAGTTTAGGATAAGCAGGTAGGTAACAACAACAGTTACAAAAACAGGCTATGCATCAGAAATAGGATAAACAGTAGCAGCAGCAATTTCTAATGTAAGCATAAGAGATAAAGAATAGGCGTTATCGGCATGTTCAAAGGGGGGGTGCTTGCCTGGAAGCTCTGCGGTAAGAGAAGGGTCGTCAGTAGTGTAGCCGGTCTCCGGAGCTGCGTCGGTCTCGGGGGCTATCGGAATAGAAGAGGGGGAAGAAACAGATAAATACACGACAATAAAAGCAATCACAAAGCATGACATGGCAATAAGCGGTGCTAGGGGTGACCTAACGCAGTGCTACACGTCGCAGACGAAGCGGGAAAATATCTGGGATAATTTTCCCGGTGTTTAGCTCGATCTCGGTATACTGAACCGGAGGAGAAGGTTTAATGTTCAGGTATTTAGAGGCACCTGACAGGTGTGTGGTTAGCGTATCCGGATTCGTCTCGTCGTTCTGAGCAACTTTCATATATAAAGTTTTTCGATCTGAGCTACAGTTTAATTTCTATGAATTTTCAAAGTTTTATTAAATTTATGGAATTATTTTAATTAACTAATTCGCATTATCCAAAACAGTAGCATGATGACATCAGCATGAGGTCAGTGTGATGTCAGCAGTCAACCTGACAGGTGGGACCCATCTGTCATAGACTAGACCAGTTAAACAGAGGATTAATTTAACTAATTAACATAATTATCTAGTGGGACCCACTGTCAGTGTCACATTTTAACTAACATATTAATTTAATTAGTAATTCAGCTAACTAACTAGGTGGGGCCTACTAGTCAGTGACTGGACCCAGTCTAGTCAGCAGTGTTGACCCACTCAACAAGGCCGTGGGGCCCGTTGGCAGCATCACAGGGGGGTGCCAGGTGCCGGCCAGGTCAGCTCCGGCGATCGGAGCAGCGCCGGCGAGCCTCCCGCAGCAGCAACCTTGCCGGAGGGGCTCGGGATTCCGCTACGGTGGTCCAAAAGAGGCGCGGTTGGGCTCTTTCGAAAGCTAGTGGAGCCGCGCATCGAACTACGGCATCAGCCCGTGTAGGGGAGCTCGGAAATGATGGCTACGGCAAGCTCAGGCGGCGGCCGAAATCAGTCCAACGCGGGCGCGCGGTTTTGGGGCGTTCTTGCCCGAACGGAGCACACTGGCGGGTTCTACGGAGTTCAAGGAACTCAACGGTGGCAACGGCTTGGCCTGTGATGGCCGAGCGCGACTGCAACGTCAACGGCGGTGGAGCTCAGCTCGGCCATGGCGGCAGGGGTGGCTAGCAGCGACGGGGCAAGTGGAAAGAAAGGGGAAACAAGGCAGTGCTCACCACGGGAGCACACGGTGGCTCGGCGACCGATTAGTAGCAGCAGGGGAGGCCGTCGGCGCCGGTGATCCAGAAGCGGGGTCCGGCTCGATCTCGGCAATGTCGTGGCCTCCACCTCAAATGCACAGTCGGGGAAGAAGGAGAGGACGACGGCAGGGCTGACGGTGAGCTTGGAGAGGCGAGGGACGCACGGTGGTCACCGTGGTGGAGCCGCGCGGCGACGGCGTCGCTCGGGAGAGGAGGAAGAAGAGGAGAGCGCGCGAGAGAGAGAAGGAAAGGGGGAGAGTGCGGGCGAGGGCGTCCAGGGGGAGTGGATGGCCTCAGCCTTATCCTCCCGCTGTCGGTGGCGTCACCGTGTCGCTATTTCGCCGGAGCGCGCGCGCGACCACGGGCGAGGTGACACGCGCGGGGAGAGAGAGGAGGGAGATGCTGGGGAGTGGGCTGGGCCGGCTCGGGATGCGACAGGTAAGCCCAGGTAGGCCTTCTAACCTCTTTTCTATTCTATTTTTCCTTTTTATTTAATAACAGAGAGAGGAAATGAATTATTTGGGCAGTTTATTGACTCGGGAAAAACTTGGGAAGTGTCCCATTAAATCCCTGGTGGTTTTAGACACTACCACAAAATGTTTGGGCAATTTTGGAATCCATTTGAATTTTTCATAAATGGAATTGGCATTTATAGTGCTGTCTTGGCACTGTTTTAAATGCTTAGGCCCATTTTAAGTTGATGGTGATGTTGTTCTCCTTAACACAAATTGTTTTGGATTATTTGCTATCTGGTGAACATTTTTCAAACAATTTTGGAGCAACTTAATTATTCACTTAAGAATTGAATTTGAAGTTGGCTTTGATTTTTGGACAATTGTCAGATGGCATAGTGATCATGATTACATGGCCACTGTTAAGGAGAGATTACTGTAGTGTGAGGCTGGGGATGTTACAAATCTCCTCCACTACAAGAAATCTCGTCCCGAGATTTAAGTGGGGAAGTAAAGGGTAACTTCAGGAGAACTGACCCTTATAGGGTTAATTATCTGATGGACAATTCAAGGAGGGTGGTAGAAGTATCTCTCGAGTAGAAACTTTGGAAAACATCGAGAGAGAAATATGAAGGTACAATAGGAAGTTTCAGGCGAATGGACATCCTATTGATACCTGAACAGAGTGTGAGTAGGGGGTTCAGAGCATCGGGAATAGATCATCTCTCGGAGAGTGGCTCGTGATAACACACAAAACCAAGGTCATAGGATACTTCGGAATCAAGGTTGTACAGGAGAGTCAGGTTCCGATCCTGTGGAACTGTGGGGGGGGGGAGGGGGTAATTTCAGAACTCCGGGTGGATGTGATCATGAGAACCTAATGTTGGAGTTAGTAAAATTTTAACCCGAAAGGAAGAGAGATCAGAGTCCTAGTGTAAAGACGAGGAATAAAAGATCCAAGTACCACCCAATTGGCGATGTGGGCCGTAAGCCACACAGCCATGTTAGTAAAACAGTTTTGGACCACTAGACTCAACTTCGGCCAAGGAGTTGGAAAGGGGGTTCCTACAGGCAGTCGGCTCTGATACCAACCTGTGACGCCCCCGGCTTAATCGTGCACTAACCATACACGCAAATGCACACGATCAAGACTAAGGACTCACTTGAAGATATCACAACACAACTCTAAAACATAAATAAAGTCATACAAGCTTTATATTACAAGCCAGGGGCCTCGAGGGCTCGAATACATAAGCTCGCCTACAAGCGTCAGTGAAAGAATCAGATATCTGAGTACAGATATGAAACAGAAACAAATAAGCCTTTAGAAAGGTGGGGCAAAACAAAAGCTACGATCGAAAGGCGCAGGCCTCCTGCCTGGGACCCTCCGATCCTACTCCTGGTCGTCGGCCAGCTCGTAGTAGTAACCACCCTCGGGGTGGTAGTAGTAGTCATCGACGGGGGCAGCTGGCTCCGGGGCTCCGTCATCTGGTTGCATCAAACGGATATGGGGAAAAAGAGGAAGCAAAGCAACCGTGAGTACTCATCCGAAGTACTCAGCAAGCAAGGATCTACACTACATATGCAACATTATCAAAGAAAGGCTGTGTATGTGGACTGGGCTGCAGAAATGCCAGAATAGAGAGAAGGCCTAGTCCTATCGAAGACTAGCATCTTCAGCGTTCTTGCAGCATTAGAAGAGTGTAGATTAGTACAACATAAAGTAGTAGCAGTATTAAGTATCAACCTCAGCCAGAGATCCTTTCTCGACTCCCTGCGAGAAAGCGATCCCAAAGCCCTAGTATCCATTTCTATCCAGTTCTAGTTGTATCGATCGGGATACAACTCCGAGCGTCCGTTACCGAGGATCCGGCTATGCATAGATTAGTTCTTCCCTGCAGGGGTGCACCAACTTACCCACCACGCTCGATTAACTCCGGCCGGACACACTGTTCTGGGTCATGCCCGGCCTCGGCCAAACGATACGCCGCAACCCGACCTAGGCTTAACAGAGAGGTCAGCACGTCGGACTAAACCTATGCGCCTAGGGGTCTTGGGCCTTCGCCCTGGGAACTCCTGCACGTTGCGTACGCGGCCGGTGAGCAGACCTAGCAGCCTCCATTACAAAGGAGGGTGCTTAACGCAGTCAAACCCAGCGCGCGCCGCTCAGTCGCTGACGTCCATTAAGCTTCGGCTGATGCATACGACGCAGAGTGCCCATAACTGTTCCCATGTGATGGTTAGTGCTATCAGGCCAAAAGCCCACTCGGATCAAATATCCAAATCGTTAGTGTGTTGGTAGCATGCGGTAACGAGCAGACTCACGATCGATGTGACCCCGTCGCCCCGTCTCGAGGACTTGCGGCAAGGGATAAGAATGCCCGGCCGCGCCTCGTATTTATCTCTCGGGTACCCTCCAGGTCAACCCATCTCCACATCACTCGCGGGTACCCCTCTAGGTCGACCCGCCTTTCCAAGTAACAGTTGTAAAGTCCAAGTATTCGTGTGTCCATAACATCAGGGAATCCGAGGTATCACCCTCGTTGGATTCCTCCTCGATGTATCCGTCAAGGTGAACTTAGGAGGAATCATCCTTGAAGTTCACACTTGAGGTGTTGCACGACAGCGTCGTTACCGGGAGTGATGAAGGAGGAATCACCCTCGATGACCACGACCGAATAGCTAATCTACAGAGTTAACATCAGAAGTGCTAAACGAGGTATCACCCTCGGCACTAGATAGTAACGCTGCAGTGTCGTACAACTAAGGGGGGTGATGTGCGGTGCTGGGGCCTGGTCGTCGAGTCTTACGGTGATCCAGCGGGGCAACCGGGACAAGTGGGGTCACTGGGGTCTCTATCCAGCCTATACTAAGCAGTTTAGGATAAGCAGGTAGGTAACAACAGCAGTTACAAAAACAGGCTATGCATCAGAAATAGGATAAACAGTAGCAGCAGCAATTTCTAATGCAAGCATAAGAGAGAAAGAATAGGCATTATCGGCATGTTCAAAGGGGGGGGTGCTTGCCTGGAAGCTCTGCGGTAAGAGAAGGGTCGTCAGCAATGTAGCCGGTCTCCGGAGCTGCGTCGGTCTCGGGGGCTATCGGAATAGAAGAGGGGGAAGAAACAGATAATTACACGGCAATAAAAGCAATCACAAAGCATGACATGGCAATAAGCGGTGCTAGGGGCGACCTAACGCAGTGCTACATGTCGCAGACGAAGCGAGAAAATATCTGGGATAATTTTCCCTGCATTTAGCTCGATCTCGGTATACTGAACCGGAGGGGAAGGTTCCATGTTCAGGTAGTTAGAGGCACCTGGCAGGCGTGTGGTTAGCGTATCCGGATCCGTCTCGTCGTTCTGAGCAACTTTCATATATAAAGTTTTTCGATCTGAGCTACGGTTTAATTTCTATGAATTTTCAAAGTTTTATTAAATTTATGGAATTATTTTAATTAACTAATTCACATTATCCAGAATAGTAGCATGATGACGTCAGCATGAGGTCAGTGTGATGTCAGCAGTCAACTGACCAGTTGACTGGTCAACCTGACAGGTGGGACCCATTTGTCATAGACTAGACCAGTTAAACAGAGGATTAATTTAACTAATTAACCTAATTATCTAGTGGGACCCACTGTCATTGTCACATTTTAACTAACATATTAATTTAATTAGTAATTCAGCTAACTAACTAGGTGGGCCTACTAGTCAGTGACTGGACCCATTCCAGTCAATAGTGTTGACCCAGTCAACAGGGCTGTGGGGCCCGTTGGCAGTGTCACAGGGGGGGCGCCAGGTGGCGGCCAGGTCAGCTCCAGCGACTGGAGCAGCGCCGGCGATCCTCCCGCGGCGGCAACCTCGCTGGAGGGGCTCGGGATTCCGCTACGATTGTCCAAAAGTGGCGCGGTTGGGCTCTTTCGAAAGCTGGTGGAGCCGCGCATCGAACTACGGCGTCAGCCCGTGCAAGGGGGCTCGAAAACGATGGCTACGGCGAGCTCAGGCGGCGCCCGGAATCAGTCCAATGCGGGCGCGCAGTTTTGGGGCGTTCTTGCCCGAACGGAGCACGCTGGCGGGTTCTACGGAGTTCAAGGAACTCAACGGTGGCAACGACTTGGCTTGTGATGGCCGAGCGCGACGGCAACATCAACGGCGGCGGAGCTCAGCTCGGCCATGGCGGCAGGGGTGGCTAGCAGCGACGAGGCAAGTGGAAAGAAAGGGGAAATGAGGCAGTGCTCACCACGGGAGCACACGGTGGCTCGGCGACCGATTAGTAGCAGCAGGGGAGGCCGGCAGCGCCGATGGTTGCCGGTGATCCAGAAGCGGGGTCCGGCTCGATCTCGGCAATGTCTTGGCCTCCACCTCAAATGCGCAGTCGGGGAAGAAGGAGAGGACGACGGCGGGGCTGACGGTGAGCTTGGAGAGGCGAGGGAGGCACGGTGGTCACAGTGGTGGAGCCGCGCGGCGATGGCGTCGCTCGGGAGAGGAGAAAGAAGAGGCGAGCGTGCGAGAGAGAGAAGGAAAGGGGGAGAGTGCGGGCGAGGGCGTCCAGAGGGAGTGGATGGCCTCGGCCTTATCCTCTCGCTGTCGGTGGCGTCGCCGTGTCGCTGTTTCACCAGAGCGCGCGCGCGACCACGGGCGAGGCGACACGCGCGAGGAGAGAGAGGAGGGAGATGGTGGGGAGTGGGCTGGGCCGACTCGGGATGCGACAGGTAAGCCTAGGTAGGTCTTCTAACCTCATTTCTATTCTGTTTTTCCTTTTTATTTAATAACAAAGAGAGGAAATGAATTATTTGGGCAGTTTATTGACTCGGGAAAAACTTGGGAAGTGTCCCATTAAATCCTTGGTGGTTTTAGACACTACCACAAAATGTTTGGGCAATTTTGGAATCCATTTGAATTTTTCATAAATGGAATTGGCATTTATAGTGCTGTCTTGGCACTGTTTTAAATGCTTAGGCCCATTTTAAGTTGATGGTGATGTTGTTCTCCTTAACACAAATTGTTTTGGATTATTTGCTATCTGGTGAACATTTTCCAACAATTTTGGAGCAACTTAATTATTCACTTAAGAATTGAATTTGAAGTTGGCTTTGATTTTTGGACAATTGTCAGATGGCATAGTGATCATGATGACATGGCCATTGTTAAGGAGAGATCACTGTAGTGTGAGGTTGGGGATGTTACACCTTCCATACCAACACTTTCCAAGGAATTTATTATTTGACAACATAAAGTAAATTTCTTTTTCATTTCGGGGTTGGGCATCCCTATTACCGCCATACTCTCGGGTAATGACAAGTGAATAAACACTCATCTTGAGAATAACACATCTTGCATGGAAAATATTGGCCACCCCCTGCCGCTTCATGAGCGGTACGAGCACACAAAAAGGAAATTCATTTTGAAAAATTAGAGTTGGCACATACAAATTTGCTTAGAATGGCATGGTAATACCGCATATAGGTAGGTATGGTGGATTCATATGGCAAAACTGGGTTTAAAGATTTGGGATGCACAAGTAGTATTTCTACTTAGTACAAGTGGAGGCTAGCAAAAAGATTGAGAAGCAACCAACCAAGAAACGAAAATTCACATAAGCGAGCATTAAGCATAACTAACACTGAATAATGCACCACAAGTAGGATGTAATTTCATTGCATAACTATTGACTTTCGTGCTTGCATATATAGGGAATCACAAACCTTAACACCAATATTGTTACTAAAGCATAATTACTCACCAACATGACTCATATATTACTATCAGCATATCTCAAAACTATTGCAAAGAATCAAGTTTATTTTGTCCAATGATTTTCATGAAAGTTTTTATTATATCCCTCTTGAATATCTATCACTTTGGGACTAATTTCATATGTTGCAATTGCTTTTGACAAGCTCAAATAAATTTAAGTGAAGAGCATGAGCATAAAAATTTTCTTCTCTCAAAATAATATAAGTGAAGCATGAGAGAATTTCCTCAAATATTTACTAGCTCTGAAATTAATCTAAGTGAAGCATGAGAGTATTTCTTCAAAAAATATTAAAGCACACCGTGCTAAAAAAGATATAAGTGATGCACTTGAGCAATTCCATAGCTCAAAAAATTTAAGTGAAGCATATAGAGCAATTCTAACAAATCATAGCATAATTTTGGATCTCTCAAATAGGTGTGTCCAGAAAGGATACCTGTGACAAACTAAAAGGCAAAACAAGCAAAGACTCATATAATACAAGACGCTCCAAGCAAAACTCATGCTATGTGACGAATAAAAATATAGCTCCAAGTAAAATACCGATGGTCGTCAGAAGAAAGAGGGAATGCCTTCCGGGGCATCCCCAACCTTAGTTGCTTGGTTCTTCTTGAATATTAACTTGGGGTGCCATGGGGCATCCCCAAGCTTAGGCTCTTGACACTCCTTATTCCTTCATCCATCGTGATCTCACCCAAAACTTGAAAACTTCAATCACACAAAATTAACAAAACCTTCGTGAGATCCGTTAGTATAATAAAGCAAATCACCACTCTAAGTACTATTGCAAACCCATTAATATTTTATTATTGCATTATACCTACTGTATTCCAACTTTACCATGGCTTATACCCCCCAATACAATCCATAGATTCATCAAAATAAGCACACAATGCAACAAAAACAGAATCTGTCAAAAACAGAACAGTTTGTAGTAATCTGAACTCTAACCATACTTCTGTAACCCCAAATAATCTGAAAATTTAGGACAACGTGGGAAATTTGTATATAAATCTTTTTTAAAAAAATCAGAATTTTTTGTCGCTTCTGTAATTTTAAAAAATTCTGCTATGGACGCAAAAGTTTCTGTTTTTCAACAAGATCAAATCAACTATCACCCAACATGATCCCAAAGGCTTTACTTGGCACAAACACTAATAAAAACATAAAAAACACAATCATAACAGAGGCATAATTGTGCAAACACTCAAGAACAGAAAGAAAAAGGCAAAAATAAATTTTATTCATTGGGTTGCCTCCCAACAAGCGCTATCGTTTTATGCCCCTAGCTAGGCATGATTCATAGATTCAAGTATTGTCATCTTTAGGTTTTGATCCATAGGATGCCCTCATGATTGATTCATATGGTGGCTTAATTCTTGTTCTAGGGAAGTGTTCCATACCCTTTCTTAGTGTAAATTAAAATTTAATATTGCCTTCTTTCATATCAATCACGGCACAATAGTACGTAAAAACGGTCTACCAAGTATAATTGGACAAGACGGATTGCATTCAATATCAAGAACAATAAAAATCTATGGGTGCATAGTTCCTATTTTCAAGAATAGGAACATCATTAATTCTTCCCAAAGGCTTTTTAATAGTAGAATCCACCAAGTGTAAATTAAGAGAACATTCTTCAATATCGGTAAGACCAAGCACATCACATAAAGATTTCAGAATTGTGGAAACACTAGCACCCACATAAAGAAAAACACTCATAATTTTTAATCTTGACTTTAATAGTAGGTTCTCATTCATCATGTAATTTTCTAGGAATTGAAATCTCTAACTCCAACTTTTCTTCTAAAGCTTTCATCATGGCATCTATGATATGTTTAGTAAAAGCTTTATTTTGTTCATAAGCATGGGGTGAATTTATCATGGATTGCAAAAAAGAAATACATTCAATCAAAGAGAAATTATCATAATTAAAGTCTTTATAATCCAAAAGAGTGGGCACATCACTAGTTAAAGTTTTGACCTCTCCAAACCCACTTTTATCAATTTTTTCATCAAGATTTTCACCCTCCAAATTATCGGGACGCCCTCTAGCTAAAGTTGACTCTTATTCAGTCCCTTTATCATCAATTTTAATTTTACTAAACAAGGAATCAATAGAAGAAACACCAATCACTTTAAGATCTTCATCATTTTTATGAAAGCAATCACTAGAAAACGCTCTTTCTAAAAATTCTCTTTTAGCTCTAAGCATAGCAGTTCTTTTCTTAGTTTCATCCATAGAAACATATAAAGCTTTAATTGGTTCATTAATATCAACCTTGGGTGGAATTTTTTTAATCTTGAGATTCTCTACATCATGAGAAATTCTATCAATGCTTCTAGACATATCATTAATCTTATTCAACTTTTCTTCTATCATAGTATTGAAAACTTTTTGAGCATTGATAAATTATTTAATAATACTCTCAAGATCAGAGGGGTTCCTATTATTATTGTAAGAAGAATTACCATAGGAATTACCATAATTATTAGAGGAATTACCAGGAAAAGACCTAGGATTAAAATTACCTCTATAAGCATTGTTATTAAAATTGTTTCGTGAGACAAAATTCACATCTACGGGATCACTATTTTGCTCAATCAAAGTAGACAAAGGCATATCATTAAGATCAATAGGAGCACTTTTACTAGAAACCAATTTCATAAGAGCATCAACTTTTTCACTCAAAGAATTTATTTCTTCTATCGAATTAACTTTTTTACTAGTAGGCGCTCTTTCGGTATGCCATTGTGAATAATTTGCGATGATATTATCTAGCAATTTAGTAGCTTTACCCAAAGTAATTTCCATAAAAGTACCACCCGCGGCGGAATCTAAAAGATCTCTAGAAACAAAATTCAATCCCGCATAAAATTTGTGTATGATCATCCAAAGATTTAAACCATGAGTAGGACAATTTCTTAGCATCAATTTCATTCTTTCCCAAGATTGTGCAACATGTTCATGCTCAAGTTGCTTAAAATTCATGATTTGAGTTCTAAGGAAAATAATTTTCGCGGGCGGAAAATACTTAGTAATAAAAGCATCTTTGCACTTATCCCAAGAATCGATACTATTGCGAGGCAAAGAAGAAAACCAATTTTTTGCATGATCCCGTAGGGAGAAACAAAATAATTTCAACGTCACAATATCATTGTCCACATCTTTTTTATTTTGCATATCACACAATTCTACGAATGTGTTTAGATGGGATGCGGCATCCTCATTAGGAGTACCGTAAAATTGATCTTTCATAACAAGATTCAACAAAGCGGCATTAATATCACAAGATTCCGCACTAGTGGCGGGAGGAGCAATCGGATTACTAATAAAATCATTGTTATTGGTATTAGAAAAACCACACAACTTGGTGTTTTCTTGAGACATCATGACTACGCAGACAAGATTGCAAACAAAATTAGATCTGACGAGAAAAAGGCGAACGAAAAAGAAGGCAAATAAAACAACAAATTTTTGTGAAGTGGGGGAGATGAAAACAAGAGGCAAATGGCAAATAATGTAAATTGCAAGGAGATGAGATTTGTGATTAGGAACCTGATAGATGTTGATGATGTCTCCCCGGCAACGGCGCCAGAAATTCCGTTTGATGCGGCTTGAAACTGCGTCGGTATTTCCCCAAAGAGGAAGGGATGATGCAGTACAACTACGGTAGGTATTTCCCTCAGTTATGAAACCAAGGTATCAATCTAGTAGGAGAACCAAGCAACACTATGTAAACGGTACCTGCACACAAAGAATAAATCCTCGCAACCCAATGCGTAAGAGGGGTTGTCAATCCCTCCTCGGTAAAAAGATAGATTGTTTTGTATGTGTTTGGATAAATAGATCTGAATAAAAAGCGAAATAAAATAAATAAAGAAAAAGTGCAGCAAGGTATTTTTGGGCTTTTGGAATAATAGATCTGAAAACAAAAGCGGTGAAAAATAGATCGGAAAGCAATATGATAAAAGATAGACCCGGGGGCCGTAGATTTCACTAGTGGCTTCTCTCGAGAAAATAGCGTACGGTGGGTAAACAAATTACTGTTGGGCAATTGATAGAAGATCGAACAATTATGACGATATCCAAGGCAATGATCAATATATAGGCATCACGTCCAAGATTAGTTGACCAACTCCTGACCGCATCTACTACTATTACTCCACACATCGACCGCTATCCAGCATGCATCTAGTGTATTAAGTTCATGGAGAAACGGAGTAATGCAATAAGAACGATGACATGATGTAGACAAGATCTATTCTTGTAGGAATAGACCCCATCTTGTTATCCTTAATAGCAATGATACATGCGTGCCTCGCTGCCCCTTCTGTCACTGGGAGAGGACACCGCAAGATCAAACTCATCACAAAGCACCTCTTCCCATGGCAAGAAAAATTGATCTAGTCGGCCTAACTAAACCAAAGATTCGAAGAAGAAATACGAGGCTATAAATAATCATGCATATAAGAGATCAAAGAAACTCAAATAATATTCATGGATATAGATCTGATCATAAACTCAAAGTTCATCGGATCCCAACAAACACACCGCAAAAAGAGTTACATCAAATAGATCTCCAAGAGACCATTGTATTGAGAAGCAAAAAGAAAGAAGAAGCCATATAGCTACTTGCTACTTCTTGAGCTTGCGTTGATTTTTCCCTTAAAGAGGAAAGGGTCATGCAGCAAAGTAGAGATAAGTATTTCCCTCAGTTAAGAACCAAGGTATCAATCCAGTAGGAGGCACAAGCAAGTCTCCAATCTATGCACTTGCACAAACTAACAAACACTTGCACTCAACGCGAAAAAGGGGTTGTCAATCCCTTCACGGTCTCAAACAAGAGTGAGATCTAATAGAGATAGGTATAAAAGATAAATAAAAAGGCAAACTAAAATAAATCTAAATAAATTGCAGCAAGGTATTTTTGGGTTTTTTGGTTTATAGTTCTGAAAATATATGATGGAAAATAGACCCGGGGGCCATAGGTTTCACTAGAGGCTTCTCTCTTGAAGATAGCATACGGTGGGTTAACAAATTACTGTTGAGCAATTGATAGAAAAGCGCAAAGTTATGACAATATCTATGGCAATGATCATGAATATAGGCATCACGTCCGTGACAAGTAGACTGAAACGATTCTGCATCTACTACTATTACTCCACACATCGACCTACTCCTGCCTGCATCTAGACTATTAAGTTCATAAGAACAGAGCAACGCTTTAAGTAAGATGATATGATGTAGAGGGATAAACTCAAGCAATATGATATAAACCCCATCTTTTTATCCTCGATGGCAACAATACAATACGTGCCTCGCTACCCCTTCTGTCACTGGGTGAGGACACCGCAAGATTGAACCCAAAACTAAGCACCTCTCCCATTGCAAGAAAAACCAATCTAGTTGGCCAAACCAAACCGATAGTTCGAAGAGAAATACAAAGATATCTTAATCATGCATAAAAGAGTTCAGAGAAGACTCAAATAATATTCATAGATAATCTGATCATAAATCGACAATTCATCGGATCTCAACAAACACACCGCAAAAAGTATTACATTGAATATATCTCCAAGAACATCGAGGAGAACATTGTATTGAAGATCAAAGAGAGAGAAGAAGCCATCTAGCTACTAGCTATGGACCCGTAGGTCTGTGGTAAACTACTCACGCATCATCGGAAGGGCAGCAATGTTGACGTAGAGGCCCTCCGTGATCGAATCCCCCTCCGGCAGATCGCCAAAAAAGGTCCCAAGATGGGATCTCATGGGAGGACTCCCGAGGGGCCCACAAGCCCTAAGGGCGCGCCCCCAGGGGCGCGCCTGGAAGGCTTGTGGCCTCCTCGGCCATCTTCTGACCCCCTCTCCAAGCTTCGTGGATGTCTTCTGGTCCAAGAAAAATCATCGTAAAGTTTTATTCCGTTTGGACTTCGTTTGATATTCCTTTTATGTAAAACTCAAAACCAAGGAAAAAACAGAAACTGGCACTGGGCTCTAGGTTAATAGGTTAGTACCAAAAATAATATAAAATAGCATATTAATGCATATAAAACAGCCAAAACAGATAATATAATAGCATGGAACAATAAAAAATTATAGATACGTTGGAGACGTATCAAACATCCCCAAGCTTAATTCCTGCTCGTCCTTGAGTAGGTAAATGATAAAAACAGAATTTTTGATGTGGAATGCTACCTAACAAATTTATCAATGTAATCTTCTTTATTGTGGCATGAATATTCAGATCCATAAGATTCAAAACAAAAGTTTAATATTGACATAAAAAACAATAATACTTCAAGCATACTAATAAAGCAATCATATCTTCTCAGAATAACATGGCCAAAGAAAGTTATCCCTACAAAATCATATAGTCTGGCTATGCTCTATCTTCATCACACAAAGTATTTCATCATGCACAACCCCAATGACAAGCCAAGCAATTGTTTCATACTTTTGATGTTCTCAATTTTTTTTAACTTTCACGCAATACATGAGAGTGAGCCATGGATATAGCACTATAGGTGGAATAGAATATGGTGGTTGTGGAGAAGACAAAAAGAAGGAGAAAGTCTCACATCAACTAGGAAAATTAATGGGCTATGGAGATGCCCATCAATTGATATCAATGCAAGTGAGTAGGGATTGCCATGCAACGGATGCACTAGAGCTACAAGTGTATGAAAGCTCAAAAAGAAACTAAGTGGGTGTGCATCCAACTTGCTTGCTCACGAAGACCTAGGGCAACTTTGAGGAAGCCCATCATTGGAATATACAAGCCAAGTTCTATAATGAAAAAATTCCCACTAGTATATGGAAGTGACAAAATAGGAGACTCTCTATCATGAAGATCATGGTGCTACTTTGAAGCACAAGTGTGGAAAAAGGATAGTAACATTGTCCCTTCTCTCTTTTCTCTCTCTTTTTTTGTTTGGGCTTCTTTGGCCTCTTTTATTTTTGTAAAGTCCGGAGACTCATCCCAACTTATGAGGGAATCATAGCTTCCATCATCCTTTCCTCACATGGGACAATGCTCTAATAATGATGATCATCACACTTTTATTTACTTACAACTCAAAAATTACCACTCGATACTAGAACAAGATATGACTCTATATGAATGCCTCCGGCGGTGTACTGGGATGTGCTATGATCAAGAGTGACATGTATAAAAAATATGAACGGTGGCCTTGCCACAAATACTATGCCAACTACATGATCATGCAAAGCAATATGACAATGATGGTGCGTGTCATAATAAACGAAACGGTGGAAGTTGCATGGGAATATATCTCGAAATGGCTACGGAAATGCCATAATAGGTAGGTATGGTGGCTGTTTTGAGGAAAAGTATATGGTGGGTTCAATGCACCGGTGAAAGTTGCGTGGTACTACAGAGGCTAGCAATGATGGAAGGGTGAGAGTGCGTATAATCCATGGACTCAACATTAGTCATAAAGAACTCACATACTTATTGCAAAAATTTATTAGCCATCGAAACAAAGTACTACACACATGCTCCTAGGGGGATAGATTGGTAGGAAAAGACCATCGCTCGTCCCCGACCGCCACTCAATAGGAAGACAATAAAAAAATAAATCATGCTCCGACTTCATCACATGACGGTTCACCATACGTGCATGCTACGGGAACCACAAACTTTAACACAAGTATTTCTACCAATCCACAATTACTCACTAGCATGAATCTAATATCACCATCTTCATATCTCAAAACAAATGCAAGGAATCAAACTCCTCATCTATTCAATGCTCTTTATATGAAAGTTTTTATTATATCCCTCTTGGATGCCCATCATATTAGGACTAAATTCATAACCTAAGCAAATTACCATGCTGTTTAAGACTCTCAAAATAATATAAGTGAAGCATGAGAGTTCAACAATTTCTATAAAATAAAGCCACCGCCATGCTCTAAAAAGATATAAGTGAAGCGCTTAGAGCAAACTGCCTAGCTCAAAAGATATAAGTGAAGCACATAGAGTGTTCTAATAAATTCATGATTAATGTGTGTCCCTATCAAAAGGTGTGTACAGCAAGAATGATTGTGGCAAATAAAAAGCAAAGACTCATATCATACAAGACGCTCCAAGCAAAACACATATCATGTGGTGAATAAAAATATAGCCTCAAGTAAATTTACCGATGGATTGAAGACAAAAGAGGGGATGCCATCCAGGGCATCCCCAAGCCTAGATGCTTGGTTGTCCTTGAATATTACCTTGGGGTGCCTTGGGCATCCCCAAGCTTAGGCTCTTGCCACTCCTTATTCCGTTGTCACAGCCCTAGTTTTAGCCTTTGCCTGTCTTTGCAAGATCATCATGTCATCATGTTTAATTCCCAAAGGAAACTTCAAATGGGGATGACCAAACCCTAGCACCAATTTAATTCAAATAGGATGAACCTAAAATAATTCTCAATGATTCCGAAGCGCCCTTAAAAAATGTTCATGATTTATGGGAAGTGATGAAAAGCTCCTCCATAAATATTACACATTTTTCCATGGCATTTGTGGACTTTGAGTTAACTCATAAATATTTGAATTGGGGTTATAAATTCCTATAAATATATTTATAACTCCAATAATTCTGAAAAATAATGTGGGGCTTTGGATTAGTTCATCTTACACCCACAAAAATTTCCAGAAGTAACTAAAATGATTTAGTGCTGGAACTAAATCAAAATAAACAGAACAAAAATAGAAAACAAAACAGAAATAGGAAAAGAAAGGGAGAAGACCGACCTACGGCCCAGCCACCGTGTAGCCCACCTGGCCCAGCCCACCAGGTGCCCCACCGTCTTCAACCTCCTGCCAGTGGGCAGGAGGGCGTGTGGCTGCCGTGCGCGCACACGTGCTGCGCCACTTCCTGCTTCCCACCGCTGCCCCGACGCGCCTACGAGCGCCACGCGACCCCCCCTCGACTCTCTCTCACTCTCCCTCATCCCCATTGATTCGCCGCCGTCCGTGCTTCCCCGACCCCACTGGCCTGCCCGTCTGAACCGCCGTGAGCTCCACCCTCGGACCCCTCTCTCCTCTTCCTCGTATGCGCCGTGTAGCCGCCAATTTCACTGGAGCCATGAGCTCCTCGCCGCCGGCCATGTCGCCACCGCGGCTACAGATGTGCAAGATCGCTTATGAGCTCACCACTGTGATCAGTGCACCCCCACGAGTCGAACGCGCCCACCCACTCATCCTGGCGCGGCCTGCAATGTCGAAATGATCGACGCCCGAACTCTGGCCACCACAGTGAGCTTCGTTCCGGCAAGCTCGGGCCGTCTCAGCCCTTCCCGCCTGGATAGGAAGATGCGGCGCACTCCCAGCAGCACGCAGAGCCTCTCCGCCGTCCTTTTGGTCATCAGAGCAGGAAACCCGAAGCCCTCCGCCGTCTCTGGCCTCGCCGGCGATGAGCCGCGGGTCAACTCTAGCGAGTTTGACCCGGTCGACAGGGTTTGACCTCCCCGAGTCACTGACGTGTGGGCCCAGCCCCTGGGTTAATTAGTTTAACTAGTTAATTAGCACTAACAGCCCCTGTTAGCTAGTTAAGACACTGACACGCAGGTCCCACTGGTCAGGTTTGACCTGGACCGCGTCTGTTGACCAGCTGATGTCAGCATGACCTAATGCTGACGCAGTAAAGTATTTCTGGAATTAAAATAAATCAGGAAATGATTTAAGAATTTCAAAAAATATCCAAAACTTTTAAAAATCATAGGAATTAAACCGTAGCTCGGAATGAAATAATTTATATATGAAAAATTATTAGAAAAATCCCTGTTTATGCCATTTTCATGCATGTTTGAACAACTTATACCTACTGATCAGGTCAAATCAAATAAAGGGCATTTTGAATGCTTCTTTTAAAGTTTGAATTTGAATCTTTGATTCAAATGAATTTCAACTAACATGGTAGCAATTTGCATTAGCTCAAACACCAGCATATTGCCATGTCATGATCATGCATCATATTGGTGCATTGCATTGATTGTGTTCCCTCTTGTTTGCCGGTGTTGTCCCCTCTCAGTAGACGTTGTTCCGACGATGTGATTAATGACACCGATGAAGACACTAAACTATCTTTAGAAGTGCTAGGCAAGCAACCCCCCCTTGATTACTAGTGTATGATACGGGACTACCTTTATAGTGCCATGCATGACACAAAGCAGCATAGTGATACGTCTCCAACATATCTATATTTTTGATTGTTCCATACTATTATATTATCTATTTTGGATGTTTTATATGCATTAATATGTTACTTTATATTATTTTGGGACTAACCTATTAACCTAGAGCCCAGTGCCAGTTTCTGTTTTTTCCTTGTTTTTGAGTTTCGTAGAAAAGGAATACCAAACGGAGTCCAAACGGAATAAAACTTTCGCGATGATCTTTCTTGGACCAGAAGGAAACCAGGAGACTTGGAGATGAAGTCGGAGGAGCCACGAGGCGGCCACAAGGGCGGAGGGCGCGCCCAGGGGGGTAGGGCGCACCCCCCACCCTTGTGCGCCCCTCGTGCACCTCCTGACCTAATTATTTCGCCTATATATATATACTCTTATATGCCCAAACCACCAGAGGCATCCATGAAAATACTTTTCCACCAGCGCAACCTTCTGTACCGGTGAGATCCCATCTAGGGGCATTTTCCGACGTCCTGCCGGAGGGGGATTCGATCACGGAGGGCTTCTACATCAACACCATTGCCCTTCCGATGAAGCGTGAGTAGTTTACCTCAGACCTATGGGTCCATAGCTAGTAGCTAGATGGCTTCTTCTCTCTCTTTGATTCTCAATACCATGTTCTCCTCGATGTTCTTGGAGATCTATTCGATGTAATACTTTTTTGTGGTGTGTTTGCCGAGATCCGATGAATTGTGGATTTATGATTAGCTTATCTATGAATATTATTTGAATCTTCTCTGAATTCTTTTATGCATGATTTGATATCTTTGTAATTCTCTTCGAACTATCGGTTTGGTTTGGCCAACTAGATTGGTTTTTCTTGCAATGGGAGAAGTGCTTAGCTTTGGGTTCAATCTTGCGGTGTCCTTTCCAAGTGACAGTAGGGGCAGCAAGGCATGTATTGTATTGTTGCCATCGAGGATAAAAAGATGGGGTTTCATCATATTGCTTGAGTTAATTCCTCTACATCATGTCATCTTACTTAATGCGTTACTCCGTTCTTTATGAACTTAATACTCTAGATGCATGCTAGATAGTGGTCGATGTGTGGAGTAATAGTAGTAGATGCAAAATCGTTTCGGTCTACTTGACACGGACGTGATGCCTATATTCATGATCATTGCCTTAGATATCGTCATAACTTTGCGCTTTTCTATCAATTGCTTGGCAGTAATTTGTTCACCCACCGTAATATTTTCTATCTTGAGAGAAGCCTCTAGTGAAACCTATGGCCCCCGGGTCTATTTTCCATCATATTACTTTCCGATCTACTATTTTGCAATCTTTTACTTTCCAATCTATAAAACAAAAATACAAAAAATATTTACTTTATCTTTTGTTTAGTTTTACCTATCTCTATCAGATCTCACTTTTGCAAATAACCGTGAAGCGATTGACAACCCTTTTATCACGTTGGGTGCAAGTTGTTTGATTGTTTGTGCAGGTATTCGGTGATTTGTGCGTTGTCTCCTACTGGATTGATACCTTGGTTCTCAAACTGAGGGAAATACTTATCTCAACTTTGCTGCATCACCCTTTCCTCTTCAAGGGAAAAACCAATGGAAGCTCAAGAAGTAGCAGGAAGAATTTCTGGCGCCGTTGCCGGGGAGATCTACGCCAAGTCAAGCCATACCAAGTACCTATCATAAACTCTCATCTCTTGCATTACATTATTCGCCATTTGCCTCTCGTTTTCCTCTCCCCCACTTCTAAAATGATTTTTCGAAAAGATTTGCCTTTTTCTTCGCCCTCTTCCTTTCGTCTTCTTCATTTGCCTCTCTCGCTGCCCTCTTGTTGCTTAAGTTCGCCTTTCTATCGTTATGGCCGAATCAAAAAGGGTTAAGGGTTTTCTCCTGAGTTTTAATTCTTTAGATAGCCCCTCTATCCTCCCTAAGCTCATAAATAATGATGCTACGGAAAGACCTACCGGGGTTGTTAATGAGAATTTTAACAATTTTGATGAAGATGACCCCAGAATTTTTTGTTATCTGCTTGATGAATCTTTGAAAGATGCTTGGGATCGGTTGTTGAGGATCCGAGCTAGCTATGTGCCCCAATATCATATTGAGATATACTTGAAAAGCTTTTATGTTGGTTTACCCCCTTCTTTTAAGCAAGTTTTGGATTCTATATTTGAAAATGGTTTTCTTGAAGGGGATGCCATCAATACTTATGAAAAGATGAAAACTATATTTGGGCACTCCAAAGGTGAAAATGTTGAATCAACTACTCTTATGTGCTTTTATCAAAATGAAATAATCAAAGAGATGAAGGCTAGTTTAGATGCAAATTTTCGAAGTGTGCTTAATCTTTCTTCTACCATTAATGGCCACATACTTACACGAAATAGAAAGATAAGCGCTCTGGACAAGAAATTCTCTCTTTACTACCAAAAGGGAGAAGATGATAATACCTAGATCTATTCGTGTTTTTATGCCTAGCTAAGGGCGTTAGACAATAGCGCTTGTTGGGAGGCAACCCAATTTTATTTTTGTTTTTGTTTTTTTGGTTCTGTTTTGCAATAAATAATTCATCTAGCCTCTGGTTAGATGTGGTTTTATGTTTTAATTAGTGTTTGTGCCAAGTAAGACCTTTGGGATGGCTTACGGTGATAGTTTATTTGATCCTGCTGAAAAACAGAAACTTTTACGCCCAGTCACAGAATTGTTTAGATTCACTGGAGCGCGTAAAACCCCTGAATGTTTTACAAAAGATTTATATACTAATTTCCTCTGTTGTCCTAATTTTTCAGAATTTTTGGAGTTACATAAGTATTAGAACAATTCGGATCATCGCAGACTGTTCTGTTTTTGACAGATTCTCTTTTCTTTGTGTTGTTTGCTTATTTTGATGAATCTATGGGTAGTATCGGGGGGTATGAACCATGGAAAAGTTGGAATACAGTAGATATTACACAAATATAAATAAATAATGAGTTCACAACAGTACCAAAGTGGTGATTTATTTTCTTATACTAATGGAGCTTATGAGATTTTTTGTTGAGTTTTGTGTTGTGAGGTTTTCAAGTTTTGGGTAAGGATTTGATGGACTATGGAATAATGAGTGGCAAGAGCCTAAGCTTGGGGATGCCCAAGGCACCCCAAGGTAATATTCAAGGACAACCAAGAGCCTAAGCTTGGGGATGCCCCGGAAGGCATCCCCTCTTTCGTCTTCGTCTATCGGTAACTTTACTTGAGGCTATATTTTTATTCACCACATGATATGTGTTTTGCCTGGAGCATCTTGTATGATTTGAGTCTTTGATTTTTAGTTTGCCACAATCATACTTGCTGTACACACCTTTTGTGAGGGACATGCATGAATTGTGACTTATTAGAATACTCCATGTGCTTCACTTATATCTTTTGAGCTAGGCAATTTTGCTCTAGTACTTCACTTATATCTTTTTAGAGCACGGCGGTGGTTTTATTTTATAGAAATTGATGAACTCTCATGCTTCACTTATATTATTTTGAGAGTCTTTAAACAGCATGGTAATTTGCTTTGGTTATAAATTTAGTCCTAATATGATAGGCATCCAAGAGGGATATAATAAAAACTTTCATATAAAGTGCATTGAATACTATGAGAAGTTTGATTCCTTATGATTGTTTTGAGATATAAAGATGGTGATATTAGAGTCATGCTAGTGAGTAATTGTGGATTTGAGAAATACTTGTGTTAAGGTTTGTGATCCCCGTAGCATGCACGTATGGTGAACCGTTATGTGATGAAGTCGGAGCATGATTTATTTATTGATTGTCTTTCTTATGAGTGGCGGTCGGGGACGAGCAATGGTCTTTTCCTACCAATCTATCCCCCTAGGAGCATGCGTGTAGTACTTCATTTCAATAACTAATAGATTTTTGCAATAAGTATGTGAGTTCTTTATGACTAATGTTGAGTCCATGGATTATACGCACTCTCACCCTTCCACCATTGCTAGCCTCTCTAGTGCCGTGCAACTTTCGCCGGTACCATACTCCCACCATATACCTTCCTCAAAACAGCCACCATACCTACCTATTATGGCATTTCCATAGCCATTCCGAGATATATTGCCATGCAACTTTCCACCGTTCCGTTTACTATGACACTTTCCATCATTGTCATATTGCTTTGCATGATCATGTAGTTGACATCATATTTGTGGCAAAGCCACCGTTCATAATTCTTTCATACATGTCACTCTTGATTCATTGCACATCCCGGTACACCGCCGGAGGCATTCATATAGAGTCATATTTTGTTCTAAGTATGGAGTTGTAATTCTTGAGTTGTAAGTAAATAAAAGTGTGATGATCTTCATTATTAGAGCATTGTCCCATGTGAGGAGAAGGATGATGGAGACTATGATTCCCCCACAAGTCGGGATGAGACTCCGGACGAAAAAATAAATAAATAAAAGAGGCCAAAAAAAAAAAATGAGAGAAGGCCCAAATAAAAAAAAATGAGAGAAAAGAGAGAAGGGGCAATGTTACTATCCTTTTACCACACTTGTGCTTCAAAGTAGCACCATGATCTTCATGATAGAGAGTCTCCTATGTTGTCACTTTCATATACTGGTGGGAATTTTCATTATAGAACTTGGCTTGTATATTCCAATGATGGGCTTCCTCAAATTGCCCTAGGTCTTCATGAGCAAGCGAGTTGGATGCACACCCACTTAGTTTCTTTTTTTGAGCTTTCATAAACTTATAGCTCTAGTGCATCCGTTGCATGGCAATCCCTACTCACTCACATTGATATCTATTGATGGGCATCTCCATAGCCCGTTAATACGCCTAGTTGATGTGAGACTATCACCTTCGTTTTGTCTTCTCCACAACCACCTTCTATTCCACCTATAGTGCTATGTCCATGGCTCACGCTCGTGTATTGCGTGAAAGCTGAAAAGTTTGAGAACATCAAAAGTATGAAACAATTGCTTGGCTTGTCATCGGGGTTGTGCATGATATAAATACTCTGTGTGATGTAGATGGAGCATAGCCAGACTATATGATTTTGTAGGGATAAGCTTTCTTTGGCCATGTTATTTTGAGAAGACATAATTATCTTGTTAGTATGCTTGAAGTATTATTGTTTTTATGTCAATATTAAACTTTTGTTTTGAATCATACGGATCTGAACATTCATGCCACAATAAAGAAATTACATGGATAAATATGTTAGGTAGCATTCCACATCAAAAATTCTGTTTTTATCATTTACCTACTCGAGGACGAGCAGGAATTAAGCTTGGGGATGCTTGATACGTCTCCAACGTATCTATAATTTTTGATTGTTCCATGCTATTATATTATCTGTTTTGGATGTTTTATATGCATTAATATGCTATTTTATATTATTTTTGGGACTAACCTATTAACCTAGAGCCCAGTGCCAGTTTCTGTTTTTTCCTTGTTTTTGAGTTTCGCAGAAAAGGAATACCAAACGGAATAAAACTTTCACGATGATCTTTCTTGGACCAGAAGGAAACCAGGAGACTTGGAGATGAAGTCGGAGGAGCCACGAGGTGGCCACAAGGACGGAGGGCGCGCCCAGGGGGGTAGAGCGCGCCCCCCACCCTTGTGGGCCCCTCGTGCACCTCCTGACCTAATTCTTTCGCCTATATATACTCTTATATGCCCAAACCACCAGAGGCATCCACGAAAATACTTTTCCACCACCACAACCTTCTGTACCCATGAGATCCCATCTAGGGGCCTTTTCCGATGTCCTGCCGGAGGGGGATTCGATCACGGAGGGCTTCTACATCAACACCATTTCCCTTCCAATGAAGCGTGAGTAGTTTACCTCAGACCTACGGGTCCATAGCTAGTAGCTAGATGGCTTCTTCTCTCTCTTTGATTCTCAATACCATGTTCTCCTTGATGTTCTTGGAGATCTATTCGATGTAATACTTTTTTGCGGTGTGTTTGCCGAGATTCGATGAATTGTGGATTTATGATCAGCTTATATATGAATATTATTTGAATCTTCTCTGAATTCTTTTATGCATGATTTGATATCTTTGTAATTCTCTTCGAACTATCGGTTTGGTTTGGCCAACTAGATTGGTTTTTCTTGCAATGGGAGAAGTGCTTAGCTTTGGGTTCAATCTTGCGGTGTCCTTTCCCAGTGATAGTAGAGGCAGCAAGGCACGTATTGTATTGTTGCCATCAAGGATAAAAAGATGGGGTTTTCATCATATTGCTTGAGTTAATTCCTCTACATCATGTCATCTTACTTAATGCGTTACTCCGTTCTTTATGAACTTAATACTCTAGATGCATGCTGGATAGCGGTCGATGTGTGGAGTAATAGTAGTAGATGCAGAATCGTTTCGGTCTACTTGACACGGATGTGATGCCTATATTCATGATCATTGCCTTAGATATCGTCATAACTTTGCGCTTTTCTATCAATTGCTCGGCAGTAATTTGTTCACCCACCGTAATATTTTCTATCTTGAGAGAAGCCTCTAGTGAAACCTATGGCCCCCGAGTCTATTTTCCATCATATTACTTTCTGATCTACTATTTTGCAATCTTTTACTTTCCGATCTATAAAACAAAAATACAAAAATATTTACTTTATCTTTTGTTTAGTTTTACCTATCTCTATCAGATCTCACTTTTGCAAATAACCGTGAAGGAATTGACAACCCCTTTATCGTGTTGGGTGCAAGTTGTTTGATTGTTTGTGCAGGTATTCGGTGATTTGTGCGTTGTCTCCTACTGGATTGATACCTTGGTTCTCAAACTGAGGGAAATACTTATCTCTACTTTGCTGCATCACCCTTTCCTCTTCAAGGGAAAAACCAACGCAAGCTCAAGAAGTAGCACATATTATTTAACATGATACGGTATCTACCTATGTTACTCTAACCCCCCTCTCTTCTTTAATTCTTTGCCACATCAGCATGTTTGCTATTCCCGTGTGCATGATACCAGCTAAGATACCACCACTATGGCCAGCCTTAATCATTGCATGCAATAATTTAGTGCACCTTGAAATCTGAACATGTGTGGGGCGTGTATGTTTTTAATGACTTGAGACTATACCTAGCCCGGCATGCAATGGTCAGTTCATTGCATGTAAGTGACTTATTATGCACCATTCCCCATACCTGCAGGAAGCCCGTTCATCTCCAAATCTTTTCCTCTCCATGTGTGAAAACAATCTGCCTACTTGACTCTCCTTCTCGCTCCGGCAGTCCCACCACTCCACCCCGTGTGGAAAAAATCTACATGCATGACTCTCCTCCCCCCGCGCTTGTCCAATCCGTTGTGACCATCAATATTTCCACCCCTTCCCTCCCCCGTAATTTACTCCAACAAAAATATGCCCACCTAGCTGTTACGTTAATCACGCAACATATCTTATGTAGGTGTGCCATTGCTCGCTATAAATACTGCGCCTCCCATGTCATTCGGAAGAACGCTCACGTTCATCGCTATCTCCTCCCCCTTCCTCTCACGTCGACCACCATGGCATCGCCCTTCCCAAGCCCTAGGCGCCCCTCGCTGCCCCGCGCGGAGGGTCACGTGTCGCCGTTCCGTTCCTCGCCGCCACTAGTCGAGGAGGACGCATCGGCGTTCTGCTCCTCTCCGTGACGCGTCGGCGTTCCGCTCCTCGCCACGACGCATCAAGGTGGATGCGTCGGCGTTCCGCTCCTCACCGCGACACATCGAGGTGGACGCGTCGGTGTTCCCAGTCTCGCCAGCACACCTGTCAGAGGGCGCGTCGGCTCCCTGCTACGAGGAGAACGTCGCGCCGCCCGCCGAGCCTCCTAGCCTTGAGGAGCTTTGGAAAGAAATGGAGGCCGCCTTGTGGGAGGTGTCGGTGTCAAAACCGGCAGACCTCGGGGTAGGGGGTCTCGAGCTGTGGATCTAGGATCGATGGTAACAGAGATGATGAACATGGTGTTTTACCCAAGTTCGGGCCCTCTCTATGGAGGTAAAACCCTACGTCCTGCTCTTGTTTATATTGATGAAGTATCAAGGTACAGAGTTGATCTACCTCGAGATCATATGTTGTGGTCTAAACAAAAGGGGTATGATGAGTAATGTCATAATCTATCTATCAACGAGCCTGGCCTCGGCTTATATAATGTACCGGAGGCCTAGGATAACAAGAGTCCTAGTCGGCTACGTTGGTGGAGAGGAGTCCTTGTCTTGATCACCAAGTCTTGTGGAATCTTCCTCGTATATGTCATCGGATGTCCGAACTGGCCCATTAGTGAACCGCCACGGGGGTCCTCGGCCCAACCCATTGGTCGGGAGGCGACATGGTGAGTACCCCCTAGTCCAGGACACCGTCAGTAGCCCCCTGAACTGGTCTTCAAGTTGGGGACGCTCCTCGATTCTTCCGAACTGTTCTTCATCTTCGGTCGTCGGTCTTGAAAACTGGTTCAACAAATCTTCCCATCTCCGATCTTGAGGATCGCCGAGGTATCCGAGGAGTCTTTTTAAGTTATCGGCCTTTATGAATGCCTTGTAAGTTTTTTACGCCACACCTGGGGTTTGAAGTGCTTCCCGTGCGACGGCGCCCTCTTGCGTCCGAGCTCTAAAGCCGAACTAAATCCGAGGCGTCTTTTCATAGCCGAGCTCCAACACTATTCGGCATTCAAGGTATCCTCTTGTGTCTGAGCTCCAACGCCGAATCTGAATCTGAGGCGTCTTTTCACAGCCGAGCTCCAACACTATTCGGCATTCAAGGTATCCTCTTGCGTCCGAGCTCCAACGCCGAACCGAATCCGATGTATCATAGATTACCTTGGCCTCTGAAAATTTGAATGAGTTCATCCGAGCTTAAATGCTGGAGTAGTCTTCTATGGAACGAGCCATTCGAATCCAAGCTTTATGCCGGACTGCTTCCGAGCTCCAACGCCGGACTGCATCCGAGTTCTAACGATGGTCAGCATCCGAGGTGTCAGAACTACCTCGGTCTTCAAAAGATTGAACGAATTCAGCCGAGCTTAATGCCGGAAATGCCCTCTATGGAGCCAGCCACTGGCGCCCGAGCTTTATGCCGGACTGCTTCCGAGGTGGTGCACCACCTTGACTGCGGGCTGATTTTTTTGAATATTTTCAATTGGTGCAATTTATTCTCTGCTGAGATATATAGCCAGTAGCCCTCAAGGTGTGTGTCGGTCTAAAACCCGAGATGCACCTGAAGGATGGCATAAAACCGGTGATCCCAGTAGCCCCTGAGACTCAGGTCGATTCACAAAATTGGCCTGAGGATCAACTCCTAGCTTTGTAGCATACTTAGGAATAGAAATGTGGTGTGCATATTCCTCGAGACTCAGGTTGGGTGCGGCCGATCAACCTGAGGATCATAATCTCCTCGGGAACTATTTTGCACTTTGTAAACTGTCTGCATTGAGTCGTCAACGCAGTAGCCCCCGAGCTAATGGTCGGGTGGCAACACCAGATCAGGGGATCGATGTGCCCCTTTAATATTTGTAAATGAGAAGCGTGAAGCCCAGTAGCCCCCGAGCCTTAATGTGGGCACGGGTGGCTGAATTAAGGATCAATGTCCGGAGTATATCACAATTTATGTGTAATGATTCTATGTATCCAAGTACTTTACATCACTAATGCTCGGATCCGCATTGTACAAAACTTTGTTGACCGACCATCGGCTTCAACCTCTTCGGCCAGCAGCCAAAGAGTGTTCGTCCTACTTTATAAAGCCTTTATAAGGGCAAAGATTTACGACAACCAAGGCAATCCGGCCATACGGTTTTATAAACAAAGGTACGCAGAGAGATATGTTATAAAACATCTTCGGGGAAAAATAGTTCCGTTACAGGTTCCTTTTCCTAGGCTGTCATGTTGATCATGATCATGAGACCTCAACTCCGATCAATGTGGGAGGAAAATATTGAGGATTTAGTTGGGGGAAAGTTCCCGAACTATGTGGTCTTTAGTGAACCTAAATTTTCACTTCCGTCATTGCCGACCAATTATATCCTTTAAGATCGCTAGCTTTCGGCTTCACCCAGTCTGAGGTACTAACTCGGATGACCCGGTAGTAACAATCACAGAGGTGCTCCCTTTACCGCCTAGCCGAACAATCGGGAACGTAGGGGTAAGCACAGGAGCCAGGCAACCCAGCTTGGCAAAAATCTTAAGTCAAATTGATGCATATTTATGGCTTTATAACGATGATTACGGAAGGCAGCCCTCGTATACTAAATACAAAGGCCGACGATATGATTATTTTGACTCCGTTGTGACCGTTTATCAGTTGAAAGTGGCCCATCATCGGCTTCCACCCCCTTGTAGATGCTACGCAGGGTGTTTCCGCAATAACAAAACAACCCTTAGCCGACGTCTCGGTGCCCGAAGGCGGTTGTGATAGCGGAAACGAGGCAATCAGATATGCAGGCTTTATAACTTTCACTTAGTCATAGGAGCTTTAAACTGGGAAAGCTAGCTACGAGCCCCCGGTTAGTGTTCGGCATCGACCGAAGTCTAGCCATTAACACTTCGGCCAATATTATGAAAGGCCCATCGTTTAACACGGGGTAATCGGTATCGATCTATAGTGTGACACCGTCATCGGATCGCTGACCAGTTTACGCCCATTGTGACAGTCAGTTTTCGGCTTTCTCCACTGAGGTGCTTAACCATTCGAGCTGGAAGCACAATCACAGTGGTTCTCCCTTTGCACACCTAGCCGAATAAAGCGGAACATAGGAGGCAAGCACAGGAGCCGGGCAACCCAACTATTGACCGAAGACACAATTCGAAACTAGTGCATATATAGCAATATCCGAGAATGTTTTTGCCGAATCTCTAAAGGTGTCCGGCGTTGCACTGCGAGACTTATGCTGGAAACACACAAATAGGTTAATAGTGCCATAGGCTTGGAAAACCAAAAAACTTCAGTAAAAACTTTACGTCCGAACTAAATCAAGTTTTTGGTGCCAATCCGAACATTGGTCTTAAAATTAGTTTGTGCTTCCATCGTGTTTTAACTTAACACATCCGATCTCAAGACTTCAAGCGGGTCAGCCTTCGGCTTCAACCTCCTATCCCGAAGGCGGAGTGCTTCTGAGGCCAGTTTAGCGAACTAAACTCGAGCGGATTTGGAGGGAAGCCAGGCTATCTGGCTATTGACCACACACTCGAGTCGAGAAAGGAGTAGTAGAAGAAGACTTTGCAACGATGGTTAATGTGTTCGGCATTGATGACGCGGGCCGAGCTTGCAGCGGGTCGAGGTCCCAGCCCCCAAGCCGATTTCGAGGTGCCCGAGCGAAGAGCTCGGCTTGATGAAGTGGCGACGCCGTACGGTCGATGCGGTGCGGCGAAGCCCCCAAGTCCAGCCGAGGTGAGAAAAACCCTCATGACCGAGGTGACGAAGAGCTCAGCAGAAAAAAGAAGTGTTTAACAATCAACATTTGAACGAACAACTTTTTTGTTTAACACAAATAATGTTTGGTTGAACCGAACAAGAAATAAAAAAATTTAAAGAAAAAAAACTGAGCATGGAGGCGACTTAGCTGGTTGTTGTGCTCGGTATTGTTGACGAGGTCCGAGCTCGTGGCGGGACAAAGACGTAGTCCGTAACCTAGCCAAGGTTCCAGCCCCCAAGCCCGAGGTAACCGAGCGAGGAGTTCGGCTTGATGAGGTGGTGATGCCGCACGGTCGATGTGGTGAGGCGAAGCCCCCGATCCAGCTAACGTGACGAAGCTGGTCGGCTGGTGACGCCGAAGTCACCGGAGTAGGTTGATGAAGAGATGGCGAAGCCCCCGGTCTAGCCGAGGTGACGGGGCAGGTCGGTAGTATGACGTTTGCAGCCCCATGCCGGCCGAGGTGTCGAAGCAGGTCGGCGTGGTGGACATCGGCTTGGTCAGCCGGATTATTATTTGGGATTTCTTCGGAATCGTCCTCCGGTACTATGGTGCGAGGGGCGAGTCCTGCCAGGGTTGACTCCTGATGTTCGGACGCCGAAGTCGCGTCCAGGATTGAAGCTGGATACGGGATAAGAGAGGCGAGTCCGGCCGAAATTGACTCCCGATCTTCGGACGCAGAGGTCACATCCAGACTTGAAGAAGCAATAGTGCGGCGATGCCGGTGCGCCCATTCCGTATAATTCGTGGGGCGACAATGTTGGTGATGATTTACCCATCACGACGCCAAACTCTTGTTCGGCTTGCCGAGATAATGATCCGAAGAGGTTGAGTTCGGCTCGATGAAGCGACGACCCGTCTGGCGCAGGTCGGCAGCCGTGCAGCAACGTTGTCAGGCTGGTTTGACACCGGCGCAACGGTGAAGGTTACCTCCGAAAAGGAGCAAAATTTGTGAGCATGTGTTCGGAAACAAAACACAATACCCTAGAAAGAGATTCCTCCAAAAAGGTTGTCCAATATCCCGTTCATGAAGAAATATGAACTCGGGTCGGATTCGTATTCGCGCAGAAAACAGATCAGAAAATCGATGCGCTCATCGGAGGTTTCCCGGAGTTTGAACGGTCGGATTGAGCTGAAATTTTGAGGGGTGGTAGATACAGGAATTCCGCAGCCGATCAACGGTTGAATCTTCCAAAGGACGTCCGAGCTAGATGCTGGACTCTACGCCCTAAACTCGTCCAGATTCCCGTCCAGATTTGACAGGGGTCCGGTATATCGTAGATCGCCGGAGATTCCTCCATCGGAATACGACAAAATTTTACAGGGTTGTTACATACACAATTCCGCACTATTCCACCAAAGAAATCTTGAAAGCAACACTCGAGGAAGCGGCAATGGTGAATACAAATCCGTTGTATAGAAAAATAGCACAGTCGCCCGAGGACAATGTTGAAGTTGAGCCCCCGAGCTATATGGATGATTCCTCCGAGATCTTGATAGAGATCAGAGTTGATGTTGATGAAGGCCCTTGTCCGATCGTGATGATCTGAGGCAGAGCGCAGTTCTCGGTCGAGCCAAGGTGACCAGTCGAGCCGGCGACGAACATGCCGACGTCGCAGTTGATCTTGCAGGCGAGCCATTGATCCATTGCCGATCACACAGCGGAACTCTCAATGAAAGCACCATTGTCGGTATCAAAACCGGCAAACCTCGGGGTAGGGGGCCCCGAGCTGTGGATCTAGGATCGATGGTAACAGAGACGATGAACACGGTGTTTTACCCAGGTTCGGGCCCTCTCTATGGAGGTAAAACCCTACGTCCTGCTCTTGTTTATATTGATGAAGTATCAAGGTACATAGTTGATCTACCTCGAGATCATATGTTGTGGTCTAAACCAAAGGGGTATGATGAGTAATGTCATAATCTATCTATCAACGAGCCTGGCCTCGGCTTATATAATGTACCGGAGACCTAGGATAACAAGAGTCCTAGTCGGCTATGTTGGTGGAGAGGAGTCCTTGTCTTGATCACCAAGTCTTGTGGAATCTTTCTCGTATATGTCATCGGCTGTCCGAACTGGCCCATTAGTGAACCGCCACGGGGGTCCTCGGCCCAACCCATTGGTCAGGAGGTGACATGGTGAGTACCCCCTAGTCCAGGACACCGTCAGGAGGCTTTGCCTCCTGCAGTGCGCGCCAAAATAGAGGCGGAGAAGAAGGCCGAGGAAGAGAAGCGCGCCGCGAGGCATGCTGCCTGGCAGGACTATGTCGCGTTCGAGAGAGTCAGGCAATTGGCTCTTTGGCAGAGGGCTCGTGCGAGGGCCGTGAGGGTGGCGGAGGACGCCCGTGCCAAAGCCCTGAGTGCAGTCGGGCCCAAGCGCCTCATCTATGCTTGGCGGTACGTGGACCGGGTGCACGCTTCCAGCGAGGAGGAGTACCTGTTGGCGCCGGATCACCAGACCA
Source organism: Thinopyrum elongatum (assembly GCA_011799875.1). Classification (NCBI taxonomy): domain Eukaryota; kingdom Viridiplantae; phylum Streptophyta; class Magnoliopsida; order Poales; family Poaceae; genus Thinopyrum; species Thinopyrum elongatum. Next base: position 116,134,744 of record CM022301.1, on the reverse strand, counting down.
GTGAGATCGCGCTCGCCCACCGGCAAGCCGCCAATCAGCACCTCGCGAGTTGCGAGGCTGTGGAAGAGGCATTGTGTCGCCGCGCTGGGAAATGGCCGCGCACCAGGGCACTCGCGGCGCGCCGCAAGCGCTCCTGCGAGCGTTGTGGCTTTTATTAGGAATAATTTAGTTTCGTAAGGCGATCTCATTAGTTTTGGGACGGAATTGATAAATCCCGAACGTTCGAGAATTATTAGTGTCCTTAATTAAGTATGTAAAAGGAAAAGTTCGGAAACCTTGTGTATCCGTACACATTTTGTAAGTACGTGCATATAGCACAAACTTAACTATATATCGCACTACACGTCTCTCTCTATATATGCTTGCAAATTGTGCTACTATTATTACTTATGTACGTGCAAATGCACGTTTTAACATTATGATGCGGTTTTTGTAAAAGTAAAAAAACAGCACTAGTCAAACTTGTGAAACGATTCAATGCAAAAGAAATGTAAAAATGCTCGTTTGATTGTTTACTTTTAGCTTCCTTCTCTGTTGTTATTTCTCTATCGTACTTTGTACGGAGTATCTCACTGGTCGGGAAGGCATGTAAATTCCCAAACCGCTTCGTACACCCTATATCGAATTTTTTGCCTTAGGCTGGCCATAGTGGGGAGTAGCATATACTAGTATCATACGTATGATACTAGTGTATGATACTACATCCATAGTGCATAGTATCATAGATTAGTATCATAGGTGATCTTATTTATTGCCATGCAAGACACATAGTAGCATAACATTTATTATGATATAGTATCTACCTATGTTACTGTAACCCTCTCTCTCTTCTTTAATTGTGTGCCACATAAGCATGTTTGTGAATCCCAAATGCATGATACCGGTTATGTTACCCCCACTATGGCCAGCCTAACAAGTTGTGCCCTGCAATTGGAATTCCAACTTGAGTACTACTACTAGGAGTACCAGGGGCCAGTTCTTTTAGGCTTCTAGATTAGTAATCCCATAACTACTACCTCCGTCCTGGTTTATTGGTCCCCATTGTAATCTGTGTCAAATTTTGACCATAAATTTAACTAATGAAATGTTTATGCATGTCACCAAAAATTATATCATTGAAAACTATGTTCAAATACGAATCCAACAATATAACTTTTGTTGACATGCACTAACATTTTATCAGTTAAATCTTTGGTCAAAATTTAGCACAAATTACAATGGGGACTAATAAACCAGGACGGAGGTAGTAGTTTAGAAGCCCAAATGAATGAGTGAGGCGCCTTATGGGAAAAGTTGGTGTCGGTGTACTAAAGTTTGGGCCCTTTGGTACCCCTTACTTGTGCACGGGCAGTTGCAGCCGCACCTGCGGCGAGGCTTGGCGGGGGCAGTTGGAGGCAAAATACAAGACGACCAAGGCGGCATCTGAGCCCGTACTCAGAGAGCAGAAGACAAGCTGAGCCCCCGGCAAAGATTCTTGCCGGGGTGGTTTGCGAAGCCTCAGCAAGACCACCACCCTTGAGGTTGAGAGCTCTGACACATCGATAACGTCAAGACCAAGACTCAAGGGCACATGCGTAGTAGCACGCAAATCTTCGTGCAGACCAGAAGGCGAAGTTCCCAGCAAGGTTCTTGCCGGGGACGACTGCGAGGCCCCGGCAAGACTCTTGCCGGGGACGATTGCGAGGCCATGGCAAGGCTCACACACGACAAGGCTCCGCCGCCCTGCCACCGTCCCGGCACAGCAATTAGCCAGCCAACCAGGCAAGGACCTACGTGGTGGCATGCAGATCTTCAAGGAGATCCTGCCATCGCTCCAGCGCAGTGGCTAGCCAGTCAGCTTGGCGCTGCATGCCGCGTCACCTTGGATGCGTGTCAAGACGGAGTGAGGCGGTGACGGATGGGACGGGCTCTATTTCCGTCCCCGATAAAGTTAGAGGGCACGTAAACAGCGCATTTAATGCACTTGTCCTAAGATGCCAGAGATAAGCACGTGCACTGTAGCACTTTACACCTCCTGTATGCCTGTACGCCACTGTGGTAGCCCCTTGGTATAAAAGGAGGCTCAAGGCGATACAGGGAGGGACTTTTGGACTTTCCGACCCAGTTTGCATGCGTAGCAGCTAGCCGAAGCTCAAGAACACTCAATATACACTCAAAGCAGGACTAGGGTTTTACGCTTCTCAGCGGCCCGAACCTGGGTAAAAATCCCTCGTGTTGATCGTTAGATTTGCTCTTTGTGCACTCCTAGTCCCTGCCAAACCGTAGAAGGGATCCACTCGATCCCATAGGTGTCCTTTCCCCGACATCTTTGGCGTGCCAGGTAGGGGGAGAGAGGTTGTACGAACCTAATCTAGGCGTCAGCGCGTCGACTTCTTCAACATCTTCATCGTCATGTCTCCGAAGAGAAAGAGCATCGTGGTGATTGGTTCATCTCCGGTCGATCTGCCCGCACCAGTGCGGATGGACGACGGGATGGATGTGGGTGGAGGCCATGGGCTTCCACGACGCTCCGGCGATCGGAGCCAGGCAAGCGCCGATGACCCGCATGTCGGCGGTCCAAGGACGGAGCCGTGCTGTCTACGGGCGATGCGGCGAACCCCAGAGGCGGAAGGATGACCTCCAAGACGCCTCCGCCGGCGCATGCACCGCGGCCTTCCCAGGTCGTGCGCGATGAGCAGCGCCGTGGCGTGGGTGATCATGAGCGTTCCCATGGAAAGACCCTTTACATCATTCTCGAGATGCGCTGGGCCAGCATGCACGCCAAGACGCTGGCGGAAACGGTGCGCGGCCGCGGGACCATGATAGAGCTCCTTCTAACATGGTTAGAAGTCAGAGCGCTTCACGATCCACGCAGCTGTCGCCGCCACCCACGCCAACAGAAGCATTGGCGCGCGTGCAGTTGCTTCTGGATTTCCCTCCTACTGCGGAGAAGCTCGACGAATGGAGAGCTACCATCCGGAGCCTCGTCGGCTTTGCCAATAGAGATGGACCACCGCAGGCGGAGCCCTCGTGTCGGCGCTCTGTCGAGCCGGCGCGTGCCGATGGCGGAAGGACCGGAGGTGCTGCGACCATGGTGCACCCTCCTCCTCCACGGTAGCAACAGCAGCCGCCGGCTCGTCGGGTCGAGGCCTGTGACAACGGTTCCACAGCGTCGTCTGACCCACGCGCCCGCCGCGATCAACATCAAGTTCTTCGAGAGCGAGTCAAGGAAGATGCTCGAACCACTATCGAGCAGCGACGGGAAGCGCGCCATCAGTCTGATAGGCGTGCAGGCCCCACTGTAGATCGGCCTGCGCCGGGGGATTCTGGTAACTTACCTTACGAGGTGGGTTGTCCAGCTTTTACCCGTGGGCTGCGGCGATTTCAGTGGCCCACTCACCGCACGTTCAAGCCTGAGGTCGGAGAGAAATACGACGGCAAGACTCACCCGTCGGAGTTCCTGGGCATCTATACCATTGCAATGCTAGTTGCCGGGGCTCGAGACGACAAGGTACTCGCCAACTACTTCCCGTTGGTACTCAAGCCCAACGTCAAGTCGTGGTTGATGCACCTGCCAGAGGATTCCATCTCTTCTTGGTCGGATCTGTGTCACGAGTTTGTTGGCGCCTTTACTGGAGGCCACCAAGCTACTGGCCAGGCAAGTGATATGAATATCATCCCCCAGAAAGATGGCGAATGCTTGCGCAAATACATACAAAGGTTTAGCCGTGTGCAGTACAACATCCCGGACGTTCATCTTGCCGCCGTTATCAGCGCATTTCATCAGAATGTGCGGAACCGCAAGATGCGTGAAGAGCTGGCAATGAACAAGGTTAATGATGTTGCCGAGCTTTATATTTTGGCCGATAGATGTGCTCGGGCTGAAGAAGGAAGGAAGTATCCCGGCGAAGATGCCGGCGCAGAAAGTGATTCCGCAGATGAAGACGTCGCTGCCCCGGCAAAGAAGGGCTGACGGCGGAACAGGAAGCGCAAGGGTAAAACCGTGCTTGCCGTCGAGGAATCCGGCAACCCCGGCACTGCCAAGAAGGCCAAGGTTGACGACCCCGGCAAGGAGGTTGCCGGGTGCGCCACCTGCCAGGCCTTGGCGGCTGCCGACAAGCCAGAGGGCTCCGACAAGCAGTATTGCAAGATCCATCGCACCAAGGGCCATGACCTCCAAAACTGCTGGCAAGTTGAGCAGCTTGTAGAGAAGCAGAAAGCTGAGTATGAAAGGCGAGACAAGGAGAAGGGCCAGGACGATGCTGAGGGGTCCGGCAAGAAGTGTGGTGGCCGAGGGGGTCGCCGCGGCAAGGATAAGCAACCAGAGAGGCCCGCTCGGGGCCGCGACAAGAAAGAGGTAGATGATGATCATGTTGAGGACGACGAGTCCAGCGAGCACGAGTTCCAGAAAGCTACAGAGGCCATGTGCGTCGACGGTGGTGCCTCATTGCATGCCTCTCACCGCCAACTGAAACAGTGGGCGCGTGAGATCAATGCGGTAGAGCCATCGTTCGATGCCTAGAAGCCGCTGAAATGGTCCAACACGCCTATCATTTTTGACGCTGAGGATCACACTGATCGCACAATGGCGGTCAGGTGTTTGCCATTGTTGGTTTCACCAACGATACGCAACCTCAAGGTGACAAAAGTGTTAGTTGACGGTGGGGCCGGTTTGAACTTGATCTCGCCCATTGTGATAAAGAGGCTGCAAATTCCTGATGGAGATCTCGAAGAGACGGGCACGTTTCAAGGGATCAACCCAGGAAGGAGTCAGCCAAAGGGCAAGATTACGCTACCAGTTACGTTTGGTGGTGAGCTGAACTATAGGACGGAGAAGATCATTTTTGATGTCGCCAAGACCCCCTTGCCCTATAATGGGATCCTCGGCCGCCCAGCGCTGGCCAAGTTCATGGCGGCATCACATTACGCTTACAATACGTTGAAGATGCCCGGACCAATGAGCATCATCACCGTCCACTCAGACAAGAAAGATGCGCTCATCTACGCTGACCAACTTTACCGAGAGGCAGTTGCAGCAACTGCCGCCAAGGCACTTGCTCCTGCCGCTGGAGCTCCGGGAGGGAAGAAGACCGACAAGACCTCTTCCGGCAAGACCTCTTGCACCCACTCCGGCAAGCGCGCCTCTTCGGAGTGATGTGCTCCCGTCGAGGACGTGCCAGAGAGCTCCATCGGCAAGAGCAAGAAATCCAAGGCAGCACCACCAGAAACTAAGAAGGTGCCCGTCAAGGAGGGCGGCACGGGCGGGGCTTTTACTATAAGCTCCACCCTCGACAGCAAATAGGAAGGCGCGCTCATCGCCTTCTTGCGGGCGAATGTCGATGCATTTGCATGGCAAGCATCTGACATCCCCGGCATTCCCAGGGAGGTGATTAAGCACCATCTTGCTGTCTGTCCTCATGCGCGGCCCATCAAGCAGAAGGTCAGGAAGCAAGTTTTGGAGCGGCAAGAGTTCATCATTGAAGAAATTAGGAAGTTAGAAGCAGCAGGCTTGGTCAGAGGAGTGCTCCACCCAACATGGTTGGCCATTCCGGTGGTGGTGCGCAAGGCAAACGGGAAATGGAGGCTGTGCATTGATTATACAGACATCAATAAAGCCTGTCCAAAGGATCCTTTCCCCTTGCCACGCATCGACCAGATCGTGGACTCCACTGCCGGGTGCGACTTGCTGTCGTTCCTTGACGCCTACTCAGGATACCATCAAATCTTCATGACGAAGGAAGATGAAGAGAAGACCGCGTTTATCACCCCATGTGGTACGTATTGTTTTATACGAATGCCTTTCGAGTTGAAAAGCGCTGGTTCAACGTTTGTGAGAGCAGTCAAAATTGGTTTTGAGCCTCAACTACATAGAAATATGGAAGCTTATATGGATGACATAGTTGTCAAAACCAAGGACAGGGCAACGCTCATACAAGATCTAGAAGAAACATTTGCAAATTTGCGCAAGATCAATCGCAAGCTCAATCCTGAGAAGTGTGTGTTTGGCGTCCCATCCGGCAAACTTCTCGGTTTCTTTGTGTCTCAGCGTGGGATCGAGGCGAACCCCGACAAGATCAAGGCGATTGAGCAGATTGAAGCACCAAGATGAGTCAAAGATGTACGTCGACTTGCTGGCTGTGTTGCTGCTTTGAGCAGGTTCATGTCCAAATCTGTTGAGCGTGCCCTGCCCTTTTTCAAGATCTTGAAAAAGGCAGGTCCAATGAAATGGACTCCGGAAGCGGAGGCAGCGCTGCAAGATTTGAAGAGGTACCTCTCCTCTACGCCAACACTAGTCGCGCCTAAGCCACAAGAGCCGTTGTTGCTGTATCTAGCGGCAACAAATCAAGTGGTCAGTGCTGTGCTAGTGGCGCAGAGAGAAGTTGATGAGGAAGCAGCGACAGTGGCAAGACCGTCGGATGACGAGCCGGAGCTCTCCCCGGCAGTGTCTGGTGCTGGCAAGGCAAGACCCCCGGCAGGATCTGATGCCGCCAAGGCAGGCCCCCCGGTAGAGTCTGATGCCGGCAAGGCGGGATCTGCGCAAGCAAATGGAGTGACACAGAAGAAGAAGATGGTGCAGCACCCAGTTTATTTTGTCAGCTCCCTTTTGCAGGGGGCTAGATCAAGATACTCTGGTGTACAGAAGTTGCTATTCGGCCTTCTTATGGCCTCGAGGAAGTTGCGCCACTACTTTCAGGCACATGAGATCACTGTCATCACTCGCTTTCTGTTGCAACGGATCTTGCATAACCCAGATGCAACTGGAAGGATTGTGGAGTGGGCGTTGGAACTGTCAAGCTTTGGTCTCAGGTTTGAAAGCACTTCAACGATTCAGAGCAGAGCCTTGGCAGAGTTCATTGCAGAATGGACCTCAACGCCTGACAAGGAAATTCAAGAGACCACTCTCTCCGGCAAGGAAACGAGCCGCGACTGGATTATGTACTTTGATGGGGCTTTCTCGCTGCAAGGCGCCGGTGCCGACGTGCTACTTATTGCATCCACCGGAGAGCACCTCAAGTACGTGGTCCAGATGCACTTTCCCCGGGAGAGATCAACAAACAACACTGCGGAGTATGAGGGACTGCTTGCCGGTCTCAGGATCGCGGCAGACCTTGGAATTACGAAGCTCATCGTCAGAGGAGATTCGCAGCTTGTCGTCAAGCAAGTCAACAAAGATTATCAGAGCCTGCTGATGGAAGCCTATGTAGATGAAGTGAGGAAGTTGGAGGAGCATTTTGACAGTCTGCAAGCAGAGCATGTTCCTCGAGCAGAGAACAACATTGCTGACGACCTGTCAAAACGTGCTGCCCTCAAGTTACCTGTGGAACCAGGAACTTTTGTGCTCCAACTAACTCAGCCATCCGTTGAACCGTCGGCAGGACAGAATAAGTGAAGGAAGTTGAGCCTCGACAAGTGCTTTCCCGCCGAGCTCCCAGGATCCGCCAACAAGGAAGTTGCCGGGGACGACGCCAAGCTTGCCGGGGGGCGACAGGCTCTGGCAGGGCCTCAAGCCCTTGCCGTAGAGACAACCGCTCCCATGGCAGAAGACACACCTTTAGTCCTTGCCGTCGAGCCCCAGGCTCCAGCATGGGCACAGCACATCGTTTAGTTCCTCCAAATAGGGGAACTCCCTGAGGAACAGGAAGAAGCAGAGAAAGTAGCCCGTCGGTCTAACATGTACCAGTTTGTGGATGATGTCCTGTACAGAAAAAGACCGAACGGCATGAAATTGAAGTGCATTCCTCAGGAGGACGGACTAGAGCTGTTGGCAGAGATACATGGAGGCATATATGTCTCTCACATAGGGTCAAGAGCTCTTGCCGGCAAGGCATTCCGGCAAGGTTTCTTTTGGCCCACTGCCCTCCAGGATGCGATTGCACTAGTAACCAAGTGTGAAGCGTGCCAGTTCCATTCGAAGAAACTTCATTAGCCAGCCCAAGCTCTTCAAATGATCCCTCTTTCCTGGCCATTTTCGGTCTGGGGGCTCAACATATTGGGCCCCTTTCCCCGCGCTGTCGGGGGCTTTGAGTACTTGTACGTCGCAATCGACAAGTTCATAAAGTGGCCAGAAGTGGAAGCAGTGAGAAAGGTGACAGCACAGTCAGCCGTCAAGTTCTTCAAAGGATTAGTTTGCCGTTTTGGTGTGCCAAACAGAGTCATCACCGACAACGGCACACAGTTCACGAGCCGCACCTTCATGCAGTATATCCAAGACCTTGGTAGCAAAATTTGTTTTGCTTCTGTTGCCCATCCAAGAAGCAAGGGCCAAGCGGAAAGGGCAAATGCTGAGGTGCTGCAGGGTCTCAAGACAAGAACTTTCGACAGGTTGCACAAGTGCAAAAGGCGCTGGAGTGATGAGTTGCCGGCGGTCCTTTGGTCAATCAGGACGACACCAAATCGAGCCACTGGCCAGACACCTTTCTCCCTGGTATACGGGGCGGAAGCAGTTCTCCCCACAGAACTCATATACGGGTCACCTCGAGTGCTCTCTTATGATGAGCTTGAGCAAGAGCAGTTGCAGCAAGATGATGCTATGCTCCTTGAGGAAGATCGTCTTCAGGCTGCTGTGCGAGCCGCGCGCTACCAGCAAGCCTTGCGCCGCTACCACAACCGCAAGGTTCATGCCCGAAGCCTTGAGGAAGGCGACCTTGTTCTTCGGCGCGTTTAGTCTGCCAAGAATTCCAACAAGTTGACGCCAAAGTGGGAAGGCCCTTATCGGGTAATACGAGTCACCAGGCCCGGCGCAGTCCGCCTAGAGACTGAAGATGGCATTCCAGTGAGCAACTCTTGGAATATCGAACATCTTCGCAAGTTTTACCCATGAGGCGCGGTTGCCGGGACCCTCGGCAACCCCCTTTTTGTACTAGCCTTGCCGGCAAGGCATATAACCCTATGTACAAAGCCAGGCGCAGACCCTGTGCGCAGTTGAATAAGTTTAAGTATGTACAGTTCTTGTTGATTTTCATGATTATTTATATGCATGCCTATCCAGGATATCGTACTATGTTCGTTTCCAGCAAGTACTGATGAACCTCCAAGGTTCCATGTTCCTATTTTCTCTTCTTTCTTTTTCTCAAAGGACATAAGGTTCCCTTGCATACAAGTTTGCCGGGGGGGATAGAGAGTGTGGGCGCCAGCAGGCGACGTTCAAACTGGCATCTTGCGGGAAAGAGTACAACAGCAAAAAAAGCTAAGTTGTGAAACCTTGAGTGATTTTCTTTTGGATGTAAAGTTATTTCCCTCGAATGGTTTTGCTTCTTGTATGGAAAACCTGCACGCGAAGGAATCTCGTCGCAATTGGTTGTGCCCTTGCTCTGTTTTGAGTCTGCTCAGCAGTTCAAATGGCTGCACTAAGAGCGGCAAGGTGTCCTGCCGGCAGCGACACCCCCAGCAGGCTGCTAAGGATCCGTTCCTCAAAGTGCTCGCGGCAAGGGTGCGCGCACCGGAAAGACCTTCCAAAAAAGCGTAGGGTGTATGCCATACAAGGAGGGATCAAACAAGGAAGGTAGCATGCATTCGATCCAAAACACAGCAAGTTATATTACATCAATGGTTACCGCAGTTCTAACTTAAGATAAATTGTCTTGGGCACGAGTTCATAGCGGCAAGGAAAAGAGAAGCGGCTAGTCCCGGCACTCGCCTTCCACCCTCTTGACTTGGTCAACCATGCTGACGACTGGCGCGACAAGCTCTTCAAGCGCCCTGCGGTCCGCATCTGCCAGTAAGCTGTCTTGGCTGAGGTCGAGGACGGGGTTCCTGTACGCCACCTTGGTGAGCACTTTGAGAAGGACGCCCCGGCAAAGATTGCAGGATTCATTGGCCAGCTGGGTTGCTCGGCTAGAGTGGAGCAGCTTCAGGGCATCAAGGACATCCTCGAAGAACATGGTCAGTCTGGCGCTCGTAGTCACCCTCTCCTCGTGGGAATACCAGAAAGTTGGCAGGCCCATGATGGATAGTTGTGTTGTGAGCCTCTCTGTGACATCGACAAGGAGCTCAGTCCAGATCTTCACGCCTTTCTCATAGTCATTATAGGTGGCAGCGACACTCTCAAGCAGTTGCTTCTCCTCTTCGAGGTCCTTAGCCAGGGTCTTCTCACGAGTCCTGCTGCTCTCAAGGGACTCCTTCAGCGTGGTCAGCTTCAGATTCAGATCGGCAATAGAGTCTTTGGCTTCGGAGAGCAGTTTGGTCTTGTCAGATATGGTGACCTGCAGCTCCGCCAAGGTGTGGACAGTTTTGTCTGTGTCGCTCTTCAGCGTCGAGACCTCCTTGCGGTGCTTCTCCAGCTCTGCCTCCAACTTCTCCACCTTCCCAGCCAGCTCGTTCTTGGCGGCCTCCATGGCTTCAGCGGCGTCGATGGCCTCCTTCAACTTGCCAGCGTGATCCAGGACCTGGGCGTCGAGTGTGTCCTTGTGCCTCTGCTCCAACTCCTGGTCCGTTGCACGACAAGCTTCTCAATTTCTTCATCCTTGCCGTGGAGCTTGGCAGTAAGCGCCTCCTCACGAGTGGCAAGGTCCTCTTCTTGGGCGTCGAGAAGGATGCGGCGCTCCCTTAGATTGGCGTCGTCCTTGGCGGCCTGTACGGCGGCCTCCTCCTGGGCCTTCTCAACATCGGACTGCTTCAGGAGAAGCTCGTTCCAATGCTTGTTCAGCTGCTCCTGGCTATTCTTTAGCTCCTGCCGGGCCTCGGCAAACCAGATCTATGTCTACTCGATGCGCTTCTGGAAGTCCACCTCTGCCACGTCAACAACCGCCGTCCTGGAGTCCAGTTTCTCCTTGCGGGCACGGTGAAGCGCCTGGAGCTTCTGAAAGTTGCTGCTCATAGCACGGAGGAGCTGGTCCTCCTTGGAACTACTGCTGCTGGTGCTTGGCTCGTCGACAACTTGGAGCCCGGCGGTGGCAATGACTTCTTCATCAAAAACCTCCCCCTCGGATAGCGCTCTGGTGCTTGCCGTCCCAGGGATGCTGACGAACAGGTCGTCACCTATCTTCAGGTACCTGCTTGAGGTGGGGGCTTCGGAAGTTGACGGTTGGTCTTCGACCACCGTCTCCCCGGCACCAGAGGACTCCGGGACCGATGTAGCGCCAGGCGCTCCTGCGGCAGGGATGCCGTCAGTATGGTCGCCGGTCTCCTTGGCGGCCTCTTCATGCGTGTCCTTGGCGGCCTCGTCGGCAGCAACCTTGGTGGCCTCGGCGGCGGCATCCTTGGCGGTCTCCTCGATGGTGGTGTCGATATCCATTCGATCCACCATGGAGGGATCTAAAAGCCAAGGAAAAGAAACAAGGTGAAACCCAGATTGAAGCTCAAAGCCAACAAAAAAAGAGAAAAAGATTGCACTAGAAAAGTGACAAAGGCCAGGAAGCAGGCGGTTTACCTGTGATGAGCGTTGGAGGGGCGGTCCCCTCCCCGACAACGCTCGTTGCCGGTATGGAGCTGCTGGCGCCTATGCTCACCGGCTCTTCCCACACGTGAATGGGATCGTCAGTGGGAGCCCTTGCCGGGGACCCGCCCCTGGGCGGTGTGGTTGACGGGGGCGGCATGTCGGGGGTGGCCCTCAGCGGCTCCTCCTGTCGCTGTTCCTCTCCTGCGAACCCGACAAGGTTAGCAGTAAAGATACACACCCCGACACTCGCCAGCGGAAAGTGAGTAGCGGGCTCACGCTGGGGGCTGAGTCGGGGGCTGTGTCGTGGGCTGGGATCCGGGCTGATCGTGATCGTCTCCGGCGCGCTTGAAGTGCTTGCCGGGGGCTCGTCGCCCGTCGAGGTCTTGGCATTCTTCGCCATCCTCTACGCCAACGTCTCCGTGTCTCTGCAGGGGCAGACCAAAACAAGATCAAATGAGATAAGATAATCAAAACAAAGGCTAAGGGGATGAAGAATGCGGCGAGATGCTTACTCATCTACTTCTTCTTCTTCTGGCCTCTCCTCCCTCCTCGGGCTGAAAGAGGAGAGGTCGAATTCAGCCTCTGGTATGGTGCCCATGCGAGGGGGAGGGGATGGAGTCCTGGGCCGCTTGGCCGTGGTGGAGGCAGCGGCCGCTTTTTCCTTTGCTGCCGCAGCCGAGCGTCTCGTATGGCGCACAGGTTGCGGCTGGGCCTCTTGCCGCTGCACGTCCTTGCCGGCCGCTCCCTTGCCGGGGCCCTCTTCATGCGAAGAGGCCTGCTGGACTGGCTCGCCAGAGACGGCTCGCCGGAGGACGCGTCTCTTCTTCCCCGGAGCTGGGGGCTCCTCATGCAGCTCCTCTTCAGCTTCCTCTTCAGTCGTCTCCTTGGCTGTCCCCTCGGCAGAAGAGCCCCCGGCAGCGGTGCCACTGTGAGCCCCGGCAGGCTCCCCCCGCTCGACAAGATCCTCCTCTAGGCTAGCTTCATCTTCCACAAAGCCGACGCTGCCGGCCTCCTCGGCAAGGGCTACCTCTTCCGCTCTGCTGGCGATGTACGCCACCTCCTCATCGGTGGTGGGGCGGATGAGCTGCGTCTCTTCCCGGACGGCCCTCTCCGACATGCTATCAAAGAACTCCTGCACTCGCTCCGCGTCTGGCTCGGCCCAGGTATTATCAAGGCCATGGGCGTTGAACACCGGCATCATGGCGATGATTGAGGTCAGGGCGGAGTTGTTGCACAAGGGAATCACCCCCGCCGGCAACCTGAACGGCTTGCCGGTCTTGTCGGCCTTGAGCTGGAACAGCTCTTTGCAAAGGGCCGTGTGCTGCATCACCATGAAGTTGCGATTCAGGCCGGGGCGCAGCCTCATGATGTCTGCCGCGTTCCGAAACTCCCAAGCTGGCCTCCCCTTGTTATGCAAAGGGGCGATGCGGTGGCGGAGGAAGTCGGCCCCAACCATCTCGAGCGTAAGCCCGGCGGCTTTGAGGCGATAGATTCTGGTGGTTGCGACTGTGAGCTTCCCGTCTTGTGGATTGAGGTCGCCCCAGTTGCCGCCACGGACCAATTTCGTCTGCCGGGGCATACAGAACGGCTGCGGGTCCTTCTCCACGATCCAGCACCACCTGCCTCGCCATTCGTCCCATTTTTCCTTATGGGTCCCGTCCAGGTACGTCTGCTTGGCCAATGCCCTTGGGATCCAGGTGACGCAGTCAGAAAGAGCCCCTCCTGGCTGGATGCGAGGGACAAAGTAGTGGCGGAAGAGCGCCGTACTGGGGACCACCCCGGCGAAGTTCTCGCAGAGGTGGGCGAAGATGGCCATACACGCCACGGCGTTCGGCGTGAAATCCAAAAGATGGAAGCCGAAGGTGTACATGATGTCGTTGAAGAAATCCAAAAATGGGGGGCAGAGCCCGCAATAGAGGTAATCAACGAAGAAAGGGAATTTATCTGGGGTAGGCACAGCGCAAGAAGTAGGGATGACGCGGGTAGCAGGATGCCCCGTCGTCTCTCTCCCCCACATGCATAGGTATCGATCCCTGAGCGCGCGCGTCGAGCGTCGGGGCGAAGACGACGTGCTCCTTCCGCATCTTCGCCAGCTCGCTCTCCGGCACCTCTTCTCCCTCGCTCGCCTTGGACGCTCCTTTGCCCTTGCTTGTTTTGGGCGCCATTGCAGTCAAGGGAGGGCGGGGGATCGAGAGCGTTGAGGGCGCGGCAGCGGACGGAGGAGAAAGCTCTGGTCTGGGCTCGAGGAAGAAGAAGAAGACAGCGGTTCCTAGATTGGGAAAGGCAAAGGGGGTAAATGAGCAGTGCCCCTACGGATTCCTCTTTTTATGGGGAAGGCGCGGGGCTGCCTCTTTACTGTTCGATATGAAGCCATTTTCGCAGGCGTGCTGCGACCGTTCCACGCACGATCCCCACGTCACGCACCCAATGCGGATCATGGGGAAGCGCAACAGACGAGATGATTACGGTAGTTAATCCCTACCACGCGTGCCCGCGCACCGTTTGGGCCTGGCCCAACGATGCTTCGCACTCGTGTATGGCCCAGGCCCGGGGGCTCCTGTCGGTGTACTAAAGTTTGGGCCCTTTGGTACCCCTTACTTGTGCATGGGCAGTTGCAGCCGCACCTGCAGCAAGGCTTGGCGGGGGCAGTTGGAGGCAAAATACAAGACGACCAAGGCGGCATCTGAGCCAGTAATCAGAGAGCAGAAGACAAGCTGAGCCCCCGCCAAAGATTCTTGCCAGGGTGATTTGCGAGCCCCGGCAAGCCCCTTGCCGGGGTGATTTGTGAAGCCTCAGCAAGACCACCACCCTTGAGGTTGAGAGCTCTGACACATCGACAACGTCAAGACCAAGACTCAAGGGCACATGCGTAGTAGCATGCAAATCTTCGTGAAGACCAGAAGGCGAAGTTCTCAGCAAGGTTCTTGCCGGGGACGACTGCGAGGCGCCTGCAAGACTCTTGCCGGGGACGATTGCGAGGCCACGGCAAGGCTCGTGCATGACAAGGCTCCGCCGCCCTGCCACCGTCCCGGCACAACAATTAGCCAGCCAACCAGGCAAGCACCTGCGTGGTGGCATGCAGATCTTCATGAAGATCTTGCCACCGCTCCAGCGCAGCGGCTAGCCAGTCAGCTTGGCGCTGCATGCCGCGTCACCTTGGATGCGTGTCAAGACGGAGTGAGGTGGCGACGGATGGGACGGGCTCTATTTCCGTCCCCGATAAAGTTAGAGGGCACGTAAGCAGCGCATTTAATGCACTTGTCCTAAGATGCCAGAGATAAGCACGTGCACTATAGCACTTTACACCTCCTGTATGCCTGTACACCACTGTGGTAGCCCCTTGGTATAAAAGGAGGCCCAAGGCGATGCAGGGAGGGACTTTTAGACTTTCCGGCCCAGTTTGCATGCGTAGCAGCTAGCCGAAGCTCAAGAACACTCAATATACACTCAAAGTAGGACTAGAGTTTTACGCATCTCAGCGGCCCGAACCTGGGTAAAAATCCCTCATGTTGATCGTTAGATCTGCTCTTTGTGCACCCCTCCTCCCTGCCAAACCGTAGAAGGGATCCACTCGATCCCATAGGTGTCGTTTCCTCGACAGCTGGGGAAGAGATGGCTTATTTTTTAAGCCGCCAAAAGAACTCGCCCTGGGAGTAGTAGCTAGGGATACTAGGAGTAGTAGCTAGGGAGCGAGTGTGCGAGATGAACCGGACAAAGTAAATGCAGAGAGATGAAATGCAAAAAAGACAGAGGGATGTGATGGTTGCTTGTCCGTTTATTTTACCAGGCCACTTATTACTGGGAGTGGTGGGGTTTTGTGATATGACGGCTTTACTACCGCGCCACGAGCGGGGTGAGACTCCCGTGCCATGCTGCCCTCTACACTAGTACTACCTTTGTCATGGTTTATTAGTCCCCCCATGTAATTTGACTGATGATTTAACTGACAAAATGTTAGTGCATGTCACCAAAAACTATATCGTTGGATTCTTATTTGAACATAGTTACCAATGATATAATTTTTGGTGACATGCATGAGCATTTATCGTACTATATATAATGTTAGTCAAATTTATTGTCGTACTATATATAGTAAGGTGCCCGTGCGTTGCATGAAACAGTGAAATGCATTGATCGGGGAGTTGTTTATTTTGACAAAGTATGTGGGGGTCATCTTATGTGTAACGAGTATCGATAGGTTTCTTCGGATATTATTTCTTCTCTAGAGCTCACAAGCATTTGGGTGAATAGTAAATGTAGGCTAAATAGATGAAAAAGTATCTTGTGCAAACAAAAGCGTTCAACTGTTCAACCTGCATCCAAAACTTTTGAAGAAATAACACTTATTGTGCTTTGCAAGAAATGATCTTTAAGAATTATTTTTTGAGTATCGATTTTGTTTATTTTTTCTAGACCACCAAGAATGTAAATCAAGATGACTTGGAAGGGGGCAGAGGAGATGTAAGAAATGGTTCATCATAAGTCTTTCACCATTACTGTAGTAAAAATTCTCAATTAATCTCATAAATGGCAAGCAAGAACTCTAATGGAGCAAAAGCATACATGGAAGATTCTAGACTAAACCATAAATGGATACACTTTTATTCAAGCATGATACTCTAATAGAGCAAGATCATGCATGGAAGGTTCTATACTATATAAATAATAAGTCTCCACATGCTTAGACAGCAGCTTACATTGAGCGAAGACTAATGATGAACAGTTGACTTGGTAATGCATATGACCAAGTGAACCTCCTTGGAGTCCCCGTGCATCATCTTGGGGTGAAAATCATACCAGGCGTTTTCCATGTCCACATTGCCGGGAACGGAGCAGCTCGGCACAGTCCCATTCGGCGTGAGGGAGGTGGCGTGGGCGCCCTCGTACTTCGGAGGGGCAGCAACAGTGAGCATGCACCGGTACAGCGGCCTCGTGTCAGCGTCAGCGGCGTTGCCCCTAACGCACACTACAGAGATGGGACGGTGGCCTGCGTGGGCCTTGCCGGTGCCCACGGCCAAGAGGAAGACGTTGCTGTCCTCCTCCACGACTAGCAGGCGGCGGTGATCCTCAAGCGAGTCCGGCACGGTGAACGGGTAGCACATCTCGTACTTGATGTTCACTGCCGTGGGCCAGTAGTGATTGACGGATGGTGCCGTGAGGTGATGCACGAGGCTCGCCGGTGAGCCCTCAAACGGCGGCGTGCACTCATAGTAGTAGTAGGGCGTGTGCGTGCATCTGGAACTATGCTCTGCCAGCGAGTGCTGGTCGATGTACCTCTCGCATCCGAAACTCTTGTAGACGCAGGGCACCTTGCAGGCATCGACCAGGCCATCCATGAAACGGGAGTGGTTGTAGGGGACGTTGCGCCCGCCGAATGGAGCGCAGGAGTAGCACACGAAGCAGTAGATGGTGTCCTTACTAGTACTCCCTCCATTTCTCTACTCTCTACTTTCTCTACTTCTCTACTTTCTCTAATTTTCTACTCTTATAAAAAACAGAGTTGGTGATGATGGTGTTCCTACCATCCTGCAATATAGGCCGTCCGATTTATATCTGACGGATAGGAAGGAAACTATGGCAATTTTGCAAAAAGATACCCACACCCCTCTCCACATTTGCAAATAAGGCCTTCCCTCGTTCATCCTTTTCTCTCACAAGATAAACTACTCATATAAATGCATCTTGATGTTACGTGCAACGCACGGGCATCTTGCTAGTTTCTTGTAAAAAACCGAGTTGGTGATGATGGTGTTCCTGCCATCTTGCAATATAGACCGTCCGATCTATATCTGACGGATAGAAAGCAAACTATGGCAATTTTGCAAAAAGATACCTGCACCTCTCTCCACGTTTGTAGATAAGGCCTTCCCTCGTTCATCCTTATCTCCCACAACCTCGTTGTTGAGCAATTAAAAAAGGAAGTCTCTAGAACAATCTGGCATGGTGGCCGCTGCCGGCGCCGTCCATCCCCATGCCTCTGCCCAGTCCGACCACCAGTCACCACCACGCCCCACTCCTCCTCACCTTATCTCTCATCTTTCTCGAGATATCATTTTTTCGATGAAATTCTCAAGATACCATTTTTCCGATGAAATACTCGAGATGTCATTAGTTTTTACACATGGGATTACTCCTGCATGGGTCAATCATAGCAGGTGTTTTGTAAAAAATGCATCTTGATGTTCCGTGCAATGCATGGGCATCTTGCTAGTTTGCGTATAATTCCAAACACCACGTAGACACATTCTTTGACCATTTTACAACTTTGTTATTACCATTGTTAGTGGTCAGCCGGTGCAAGTTATAGCCCCGGGTGTTTTAACCTTTTTTTTAGTAATGATATCTGGCGATTGTTCGGCACGATCCCAATCCTGGCGAATCCCACATAACCGTCAGATTTCCGTCTGACGATGGCCTGTTTTTAAGCCATAGTATTTGACAAAACCGCCACCCTTACGCACGTACTGTAAATGCGTCGCGGGCGTTTGCAACTGCCATGTATCCCAGCAAACGTTTGTTGCGGATTGGAGTTAGCACCGATGGCGGTTCGTAGTCGTTCCACGCTCGGGCATTGAAGCTTGTAACTATTTTACAATATACTACTACTCCTCCGGTGCTAGTAGTAGAGCAGAGTCCTACTCCACTATATGCAAACTAGGGCATAGTAGTAGGTATTGTAGTTTATTGTACTAGTACTGTGATCACTCAAGCAAGTTGTCTAGCATCGATATCACCCTACGCTGCTGGGATGTGTCTCGTAAGTCAAGCGGCGTGCTGCTGCTACATTGTCATCATCACCTGTCCACTTCCCGCAGCACATATTCGCTTCTCCATCCTCGTCCGCACATAATCATCCAATCTTCCATCCCTGCTAGGCACCTCCCCCCCTCTTCCGAAACCCAAGCACTAACAATGGCAGAATCGAGCAGCGTCCGCCGAAAGAGTGGCTGGATTTCGCTCCCCACAGAGGTAATCAAGCTCATTGTTTCGCGTGTGGACAATCTCAGTACAATGTCGCTCGCCGCGTGCTCGTCGGGGCTGTACCGTTTACTCAAAGCCCTCAGGCCGGAGCTTTTTAAGCCAGCTCCCTGCTTGCTGATGCCGCTAGATCTTCAGAAACGGCGTGTCACACAGCATAACGATCATAGGGTGGCGAGCATCAACCCCCTCGACTGCGATCCAATCCCCGTCACCCTCAAATACATTAACGGTATGTACTGGGTCGGCATGAACACGTCTTGGATGGTGCTCATCGACGGTCGCGGTAGCTGGATGCTCGTGGAGGTCTACACCCGGCGATTGATCCCCCTTCCTTCGATTAACACTGCACTGCTTTGGCACCGCGGCCCAGAATACTCAGAATATTACAGTAGCCAACATGATACCAAGTTTGATTTGCTCAAGGTTGTAATCTGCCAAGTGCCCACAAGATCTGCGAATTATAAAGACTTCAGGCTAATTGCGTTCTTCAACCGCGGTCTCGCCTATCTGACAGGCCACTGGGGTAAGTGGATAAATCTACATGTCCATCGTAGGATCATACATCCTCCATGGCTCTCTGATGCCATTGAACACAAGGGCTTCATTTATGCTGTGGACTCCTTCTATGGCTGGACGTATTGCTGGCCTACTCCAGTCATCACTACAACGGGCTGTTACAGTAGTATGTTACTTTCCCATGATATCATGATGGCTTGCTCATAGCATGCCGTTCTGAAGATTTACTACAGTACGAGCCCTTTTTTATTTGACTCCAACTTGATACGATGTTGTAGGCCGCCTGGTGTCCCTACCCTTCCTAATCCCAGAACCTTTCAAATAAAAGCGGCATGGCAGTTGCAGGTGGTTCCTGGCTCGATCAGACGACGGCGAACGATTGATGATCGTTCGCACGTACCGGACGTGTTGTTTCGCGGAATACAATCACAGTCACTGCAAGGTCTTTGAGCAGGATCCCAGCTTCTCTGGGCCTTCAGGAATTTTTGACTGGAGGCCGGTAAGTAGCCTTGGTACACGCTCTCTGTTTCTCGGACTGAATTATCCAATTTACCAGGAGATAACCGACGGCAAGGATCATGGTGGCATCGCGGTTTCGTTCATCAGGCAGAACTGTGTGTACACATCGTACCATGCGTCTCTCCATGCACCATACCCTGATATGTGACGCCACACTCTGCAGCCCAAAGTAGGAGAGAGGGTCGCAAGTATCAGACTTCGACCTGCTGGCTGGAGTTTCCCCCGTCAAGCACCCATCTGGTTCAAGCCATCAGCCAATCTCCACAGCTTAATAAATAGTAACATCTAACTGAGCCAGTTAGTTAGATGTGTACACTTCGTGTAGTAGGATCTTTATTTAGTTTGATGCATACACTTATTCTTTTTTGGTAGCCCTTTTGTAATGTTGGCTGATGTTTGGTTTGGAAGAGAGAGCTACGTCTTTACTCTTCTGGCCTGCTTACTGCATCTGTTGCACCCCCAGCCCTGGTTGCTGCTGCTGCTGTTTTCAATGTACAATCAGTAATATATTTCATTTATTGGTTGAATAAATGTGTTGTTAGAACGACAAACACAATGTTTTGGAAGTTGTTGCACGGTCCGATCCTTTAGTGCCCCGTACGTAGCGCATACTATTTTTTGTACGGAACACATTTTCCACTTGTCGATCACATGCAGCCCAGTGATTAAGGCCCAATAGAGGAGCCCATAACTGGAAGGGAGGCTCTCACATGAATCCGACCCAGGTACATGCTCAATGGTCCCCTAAACATAAATAAGTAAATAAATAAAGCTAAATGCTCATGCACCAATTCTTTAAATTTACAGTTTGAAAAGTCAAATTTTAACAGGTGGATATTATTTCCTATGAGAGTGTCGTTACATTCAGTCGATATTAGGCGAAGATAGCGACCAGTCTTTTTTCTCCCACCATTTTCTTCCTACAACCAGCGAACCCATGCAAATCGTAGTCAATGCCGTAAATAGTTTTGGTCCATTACTATTTTTCGATAAGAATGCGCAACCCAGTCCAACACACTGGCGACACCACTTTATCCCAGGGCTTCTGAATGTGCTCGGCTTCACACCTCAAGAAGAAAATTGTCTAAAAAAACCTCAAGAAGAAAAAGGTGCTCCGCAACATTTTACAATAAGTTGTAGCCATATAAAATTAATTCTTATAATCCAGCATAATGAGTTTTTGGGTCTGACTAGTCATATTCTTCTCTGGCGATGGCAGCCTACCCCGCACAAGAACAAGTGAACCCTCGTACCCCCCTCCGCATACGGTCATACTGCCACATGTTCCCCGGTTCTTGTTCATTCCTGTCCGAGGCCTCGCCTTCATCCTCCGCCTTGGTGCGCTCGCAGCGGCGCCGCCGTTCGGCCCTGTCAACATAGTGAATCAGGAGAGGACTGTAGTTATGAGTATGATAGTACGGACCCACCAGGTCCACTCCCGAACACAAACAAGCGCCTCTTTACTACTCAGATGCACCCCTCGATTTTTTTACTCTAATCCACCCTGCTGATATCTGGGACACACATCATTTTCAATGTATAGTCAATTAACGACAGAATTGCACAACGCTTTTTTTTAGGATTTGTTCAGAGGAGCAGGCTATAAACTGGGTTGTGCGGTCTCTGTGGCCCATCTAACAACATGACCAGCCCAACAGTTTTTTCTTTGGGAAAATAGGTAGCCCACTCTTTCTTTTTGAAGAATACCCAAGCTAGGCCTATTTGTTTTCTCCGACTTACTGGGCTGCAAATCTTTGAAGACGAGGAGGGGTGCATTCCGGCTTGGCCAGAGAGTATGGGCAGTAAATCTTAAAAGTAATATGAAAGGGGTTGCAAATTCCAAAAAAAATATTACAAATGGGCAATTAGTTTCATTTTTTTTTGTTCTTCACTGATATTTTATATTTCATTGGATTTTAACATAACATAGTATTACTTTATTTTTAAATTAGTTTTAGTATGGCTACTAATTTTTGGATTAAAAATATTTTGTTCCCCAGCAAAAATATGCGAATTTTTAAAATTTCGCATATTTTTTAGTTCAAATTTTTAACCCTGGTACTGACCATAAAATGGCCAGCAATTCTAAAAATGGCAATTGGGCTGCAATAAATTCCATATGAATCAGCAAATGGGCTGTAAATTAAAAAAAAACAGCAAATAGGCTGTACACGCCACAGATTTTGAGGCTGACTTGTTTACGCAAGGCTTTGTCAACTTATAGTCAACACACGATTCTAGCAGTAGTGACTGTTGGATGTCCATCCAATGGCCGACGTGCTTCTTCATTCTCTGATCTTCCTGCTCCAGCGGCCTAAACAAGCACCGACGGGACTGCCTGCTACCTCATCTTGTGGCCGGCTGTGATGCCGCGCAGGCTTCACCGGCCCACCCTACTCCCTCCGCTGGCCTGGCCATCCCTCTACCCACCCGCACCTCCTGTTATTCTCCGGTGATGGCAGCCTCACGCCGCAGCCGAACCATTCAACCATCATACTGCCCTCAGCATGGGCATCCACTGTTGTGTCTTGGCCGGCTCCGGGTCGTTCCAGTCCTAGGCCTCACCGTCGTCCACCGCGTTGGTGCTCTAGGCACGGCATGCTCAACGTGGTCAACATTCAACAAATGATAGCCATCGCAATAGGGATGTACGTGGAGAGCCTGACAGTAGGTACCCCCATGGTCCATGGTCGCACGCAAGCAACTGCATCCTTATTACGCAAAAAAAAAATGATTCCTCCCACTCACATCTGGGGCGCACAGGTTCATAGGCCGACCTGTGGGCCTACTAAGTTGACGCGTACATAGGGCTTTGTCAACTTAGTCAACAAACGATTCTAGCAGTAGTGACCGTTGGATTTTAATCGAACGGTCCTGCTGCTTCTTCAATCTCTGATCTTCTTGCACCAGCCGCCCAAACCAGCACCGGCGAGACCGCCTGCTCCTGCCTCCAGTGACCGGCTGTGCTGCCGCGCAGGCCTCACCACCCCACCCTACTCCCACCATTGGCCAGGCCTTCCCTCTACTCACCCACACCCCCTATTATTCTCCGGCGACGGCAACCTCAACCACAGCCGAACCAGTCAACCCTCGTACTCCCCTCCGCGTGGGCATCCACTATTGCGTATTTCTCGGCTCTGGGTCATTCCCTTCCTAGATCGCGCCGTCGTCCACCACCTTGGTGCTCTCAGACGGTACGGCGTCATCAATGCGGTCAACGAACGACAACCATCAGAAGAGGACTGTAAGTGGAGAGGCTAACAGCTGGGTCCATGGCCGCACACAAGGAAGTGCCTCCTTATTACGCGCAAAATAATGATTCCTCCACCTGACAGCTCGGACCCACTAGAAGGGCCTCTGTATTTCATGAAAAAAATGTTCCCCCCTGACAGCTGGGACCCACCTGCTTTATCTTCGCATGGAAGGAACTGCCTTCTTACCCCCTGACAGCTGTGACCCACCAGGTTGAAGCGAAGGTAGCGTTATCTGTCTGGCCGCGAACATGTACGTACATAGCAGTCGATCGGTCTCTCTGCAGCGATGTACCGTGTCCGAGTAAGAAGCGGCACGTGTTGAAGTAGAGGCGCCGACGTAGCATGTCACGCAGTCCCGTCTATATCGTGTACATGTACGTACATCCACGGTGCAAGATAGTAAATACGGCTATGTACGTACATACGGGCAGGGTCTCTAACGCGTAAAGCGACCGAGCGACATCGTCTTGTTCATCGGCAGCCAACCGACTGGGTCGGAACAGAGTAAACATCATCGCGTGTTCATTGGGAGCCAACCGGCTTGGACGGAACAGCCGAAACGAGGTCTGGCGTACCGCAGAACGGAGGAAACGGCCTTCTGTTCGACCGCCTACGGTCGAAACGTGGTCCTGTTCATCGGGAAGGGTCTGGCGTACCGCAAAATGGAGGAAACGGACTTCTGTTCGAGTGCCTACGGTCGAAACGGGGTCCTGTTGATCGGGATGGGTGTGGTGTACCGCAAAACGGAGGAAACAGACTTGTGTTGGAGGGCCCACGGTCGAAACGGGGTCCTGTTCATTGGGAGGGGTGTGGCGTGCCGCAAAATGGGACTCCACGGCCTACTGTTCATCCATCATCTACTGCCTCGCTCCAGCCTCCACGGGGCTACTGTTCATCCACCGTCGACTTCCTCCAGCCTCCACCTGCACTGTTCATCCACCGCGACCTTCCTTCTGCCTCCACCAGCTATTGTTCATCCATGGCTACTATTCAACCAGCCTCCACCGACTACTGTTCAACCAGCCCTCCACGGCGTCCTGTTCATCCACCCCCAACCGGCTCGGGTGTGTGGCGGCCTCCTCTCGATCGGGGTCCTGTTCGTCTAGCGGCATCGGCCTCTACTACCACGGGGTCCTGTTCATCCAACCCCCAACAACGGTCACTGTTCATTAAGAGGCAGCTTCGATCGTCTTCAGTTAGCAGCAGTAGCGAAGGAATCACTCGGGTTCAGTTAACAGCCAAGGGATCGATCGCTCGGGTTCAGTAACGTAGCTAGTGCAATCGCTCGGGTTCAGTAAGCGAAAGCCTCACTCAGGTTCAGTTAGAGCCCAATGCCTCGCACACACGCGCATACGTGTACGAGAGAAACATGCAAACCTCCATGCATCGCTCGGCCCCGACCACCCACCGTAACCGGGAACTCCCCGAAATTTTCCTCGCCCTCGCTTCTACCACGATTTTTTCCATCATGGACGGCCCAAAGAATGTCATGCGGGTGCATCCCCGGCCCGCCCAGGATGAAAAGCCCATTTTCTGTCATGATTTTTTGTCATAGAAGTAGGAGCCCACCACATCTATGATGATACGTGGTTTTGTCACAATTATCGTCATAGAAGTGTCATAAGCATGACAATTTTTTTTCGTTCGGCCCAAAATGTCACGGATGTGTCTTTTTTTCGTAGTGATAATTGAAGTAGAATCACATGAAAAGGTAATTAGTTGCTGCTGCACTCGCACACTTGATGTACATTATGATCTGAAGTTTACCTGCTGTCGGGCCCGTGGGACTGGGGGTACCCAGGCCCGTCTGCCTGCGGCCCAGTGCACGGTGCTATTGAGGGGCCCAAGCAGGCCCATGTTCGGACTTCACGAGCCAGGCCCTCGTGAGCCCCCCCCTGCGTGAGGCGCATGTCAACAAGCGTCATCAATAGCCTCGCGAGGTGGCTTCCCGATGCTGGCTCCCAAGGCCCCTCGCAGAGGCGTGTGGCCCAAGGATCAGCTAGAGGAATCACGCGGCCCTGCGTCTCCACGTGGGTGACACGCATGGCAACGAGCGGAGCCAGAAGGGCGCCAGCAGGCGCGGATAAGGAAGTTTTCCTCCTTCGTGCTAAGGGAGCAAGGAAAGCGCGTCGGTTCCCAAAGCAATCTTAAAAGGTTGCCACTTTGGTGCAAGACGACTAGGACGGCGGGCTCACCGGAACGGAGGTCATGACCGAGCCCACCGGCGCGTCGTGGTAGGAAGCTTTGGCAGGCGAAGACCACCTTTAGTCAGGATAAGTTGTACTCCTGTTCCCCTTCAAAATTGGCCATTGTGGCAACCCTTCCTGCCTAGAGTTTTCGGGGGAAGAGGACCAGGGCCGATATAAGTATAGGCTAGACTCCACCGTATAAGGGGGAGAGTCATGGTATCCCTAGAGCCATCCGAGCCCCCCGAGGCAGTTCATCCTCCTTGTACACACATGCTCATCCTCCCTCGTGAGGCAATCCACACAAAGCAGGAGTAGGGTCTTACATCTCAAGGTGGTCCGAACCTGGGTAAACTGTCGTGTCTGCGTTCTTCTTTCGTTTGGCTCGAGCACGCCGGAGCATCGTCGTGAGCTAGTAGGCAGCAAGCTGGAGCTTAGCGAAGTTCTGTGAGCACACCCCAGAGTTCGAACCTTTTTTGGGTCCCCGGAGCCCCGATTCCGACATTTGGCGCGCTAGGTAGGGGTGTGCCGAGGTTCTTCCGCTTCGCTTCGGTTCCTGATCCACCGCCCCCATGTCCGACGCTCGCCGTGTTCGCGCCGAGCGTCGGGCAGCTCATGTCACCCAGACGGAGCCCGCAGGTCGTGGTGACCATTGTCACTCCGCCTCTGCCGCGGCCAACACAACCACCGACCCCGCTGCTCACGAGCAGCAGGATTCCTCCAGGCACCCTTCTGTGCATCCCGATGGCCGCACTGCCACGCCTTTGCTCACCCCAGCTATGGCTTCGTCCTCCCATGCCCACCGTGGGCTGGCGAATGCGTAGGCTGCGCTGCTCATGGCGCGTGAGCTGCTGCGCTACCGCCCGGCCAATGAAGGCTAAGACGCCTGGCTTGGCCGCATCACCGAGCTGCTCAACGCTGTGGGTGAGGCCCCGGCGCCTTCCCACTCGCTTCATCCGCCACCGTGTTGTGCTAGCGATGTGGCGCACGGCGCGCCTCCGCCTCCTCCCCTGCGCGATGACGACGCTGAGCTCCGACACGACGCGCGGAGCGCATGTGCTGGCCCGAGATGAGGCCAGCTGCCAAATCGTGCACCGAGCGCCACCTCATGCGCGTGCATCCCTCGAGCGGCAGCGCCAGCGCCTGGACTAGGTCACCCAAGAGGTCACGGCAGCAGGACGCCAGGACCGCACCACCCATGCGTGAGGTGCGCCCACGAGCACCGCCGGTTGTCGGGCCTTCACTCGTGAGCTGCGTCGGGTGGTTTGGCCAGTCAAGTTAAAGCCAGAACTGCCCCCGCGCTACAACGGCATCCCTGACCCCACGAAGTTCCTCCAGCTCTACGCGCTGAGCATCGAGCCGATGAACGGCGACGACAAGGTCTTGGCAAACTGGTTTCCCATGGCCCTCAGGGATGGCGCGCGCTCCTGGCTCATGAACCTGCCCGAGGGTTCTATCTCTTCGTGGGGTGAGCTCCATGAGCGGTTCATCGCCAACTTGCAAGGCACTCGCGACCGCGCCCTCACCATCAATGACCTGCGGCGTGTGAAGCAACGCCCTATCAAGACCCTTCGCAAGTACATTCAGTGCTTCACCCAGGTGCGCCACAAGACCCCGAAGGCCTCGGACGAAGCCATCATCTCGGCGTTCACCAATGGCGTCACAGACGTCAGGATGTGCGAAAAGCTCGCCATCAACGATGACCTGAGCACGGCGCTAGAGCTGTCCAATTTGGTTGACAAGTGCGCCAAGGTGGAGGAGGGCCACCTCTCCCTCCTCAACAACCCCGACATCGAGCCAGATGACAAGAAGGCCAAGCCAAGGAAGTGAAGCGCAAGGGCCCTGCTTTTGGGGATATAACCCCGCGGTGTGACCTGCCCTGGAGGGGCCGGGTTACACTGTTGGCGGCTCAATAAAGAAAGCCTAAGTAGGCCCAAGAAGAAAAGATATGAAGACTGGAGGCGGCTCACGAGGCGGGCCTGTTGAAGGCCCAAGCCCAGGCGATGATGCTGTAACCTAGAGAGGTGAGCCGCCCGATGGCGACTTGTCTAGCAAGGCAAGGCGACTTAGAATACGAGTTGGACACATTGTGTGATCCGACTTGGACTCTTGTAAGCCCAGGGCCTCGACCTGTGTATATAAAGGCGAGATCCTGCGGCGGGTTAACGGGGGAACGATCAATCGATAGCTAGGTCAAGCGATTCCGCTCCCTTGTAGCCCTTGTAATCGATACTCAATCAATACAACACAAAGCAGGACATAGGCTTTTACCTCGTGAGTGAGGGGCCGAACCTGGGTAAACTCGTGTCTCTCGTCCCGTTCAACCCCTTCAAGCTAACCTACGTTCCGATGGCTCCACACCTAAGTCCGTTCACAAGGGCATCTGTCGTGACAAAACCACGACAGTTGGCGCCCACTGTGGGGCCAGCGCATGGTGGTTTCGAGTTCTTGAAGGGCTCTTTCCCAGGGATCGAGGGATACGCCGTTGGCAGGATGACTAAGAGTCACCGCGGCAAGCTCTACATCGACAACGCTGGTTGGGGCCCTGAGGCCGACTCAATCGAGTACGGGTACCGGGTCCCCTTTAGCGGGATTCACATCTTCGTCGACAAGATTGGCGGATCAGAGCCTGAGCCGGACATCTGCACCGACATCGTCGAGCTGGCTCGGCGTGCGCGACCCGCCAGGGTTCAGCCTGGCCGGAAGCGTGTCTTCGTTGGATTTGCGCATGGCACGGACCTTGCGAAGGATTCTATGTCTGGAGGAGAGACACTCATCTACTCAGGTGGTGAGTCCTCGACTGGAGAGACGGAGTCAATCTACCAGCTTCAAGAGGGTGGGCTCGGGGGCTATTCCGATGGTGACAGTATTCCGGATCCCTATGAGCCACCGTGTCGGGCTGCTATCTTTATGGCTGGTACAGGTCCGGCTCTCGACTCATCAACAGCGGTGGCTATGATGTCTGGATTGACTGCTGCTGCGACAACTGGGGCTAGCGGCTCAGCTCGACCGCCGGCTCAAGTTTTGTCTGAACTTTTGGTCACTTTGACGACCCTGTTGGCAACAGAGGTCACTATGGCGAATCAAGCACAGCATAATGCAGAGGTTGCAAAGGTGCGAGATGAGGTAGCCAAGGCTTAGGAGGAGCTTAATGCAGAGAACACCAGGATAGCAATGGAACAAACTCTGATGGATGCCGAGTCACAGCGTATAAGGGCGGAGGCTTTTCGCCTGAGTCTGGATCAGAATGCGTCCAATGCTGTTCTTCGAAGGAGGTACCAAACCCGCCTGCCTTTGCAGTACGAAGCGCGGAACCTTTTCAACACACCTGGGGCAGGGCCAAGTAACCCGCTGGGTACAGCCCAGGCGGTTGAAGTCCCAGGGGGCAGGGCGGCGGCTCAACCTCGATTACCAGACCCGCCTCGCAGGGATCAGACTCCGCCTCGACGTTTTTCAACACCATCTGACCATTATTCTAACCCGGTGGATAACATGATAGCGGCGGCTACCCGGCTCAATGCAATCCCTATTACGGATGAGACACCTTTCGCAGCTGAGGCGCGGAACACAATTGACCTCTTACAGACAGCGGTTGCACAACAAGAGAAATATTCACACAGTCGTGAGCGGGTGCACTCAACCCCCCTCCCAAGCCACAGTTACAGCCGGTGCATTGAGTTGCCGGCGGTTTCCAGTAGCGAACGACATCGTCCAATGAATTAGGATGACCCACCCCATGGGAAGAACCCGCCCCTTACTCATGCTCAGGTGATTGTGGACGATGCCAGAGCTTGCCGAGAGGTGGAGGCTGCAGCGACGGCTCAACTGGGGGCTTATCAGTAGCCTTCGATGACCCCTTCGGTGTCAGTAGGGGCTGGTGTAATTTCCAGGTCTATTGGGGGTGCCTTGTTTAGTACCAGCTTTACGTAATGAACAACTACCTAAGGATTTCAAGGGTCCTCGTAAGGTGGCTAACTATACAGCAGATCTCCCCCCTGAGGCCTGGATTGAGAGTTATGAGTTAGCCATGGAGATGCTGGATGTCAATGATGTTGTATGTGCCAAATACTTCACTATGATGTTGGATGGACCAGCTCGAACCTGGTTAAAAGGATTGCCTGCCAACTCCATCAATTCATGGGCAGAGTTGAAAGCACGATTCATTCAGAATTTTAAAGGAACGTGCAAGCAGCCTTTGACGATTATCGATCTTGATAACTATGTGCAGCGTGAAGATGAGTCGGCTCATCATTGGGTCCGGCGGGTCTCGGCTATTATGCATTCTTCAGACAGTATTGTGACGGGTCAGGCGGTTCTGGTTTTGGAAAAGAACTGTCACTTTACCCCCCTTAAACAGAAGCTTGGGCGACTTAAACATCATTGTAATGATATGGGTGAGCTTATGGCGGCTCTCATTAAGTATGTCGACTCTGATACCACCAAGGACCCTGGATCTGATGATGAGAATCCAACAAGGGCAAGTAAGGTGGTAATGGTAAGGGTCAGCAGCAGAATATGGCAGGACGCAATGGAAACAACCAGGGTAACAATGGTAAGCGCAGACACCCCGATGGCGGGTCAGATCTCATAGTTAATACCAACACTGGATATAAAAACCAGTGCCGTAACGGTAATGGTAAGCCATCCTTTGGAGGGAGAAACTTTAATATCGAGGCAATGATGAATGAACCTTGCCCAAAACACAGTTTGCCTAATAAGCCGGTGACTCATGCCTGGAAGGACTGTTTTATCATGCGAGAGTACATGAATTACAATTTTAATCAGAATCATGGTAACAATAATGGCCCGCCCGGCGGGTCAGGATCCGGTTCACAGGGGCCCGGCTTCGGTGGCGGCGGTTCAAACTCTGGTTATCAAGGATAGGGCAGTCAGGGTGGTTATAACCAACAATCTGGTCAGGGTAACCAGTAGCAAGGTAATCAGTCAGGATATCAGAGTAATCCAAAATAGCTCAACAGTGGTCAGTATCATGTTTTCACCACAAGTATTTGCAAAAGAGATCAGAAGGTTCATAAACGCGCGGTCAATACAATTGAGCCGGCGGTGCCTCAATACTTGCGGTGGTCAGAGCATCCAATCACATGGAGTCGGGAGGATCACCCGCCCCGGGTTGAGAATCCGGGTCATCTGGCATTAGTGGTAGCCCCTCAGGTCAGGGGTTATAAATTCACTAAAGTACTCATGGATGGTGGCAGCAATATCAACATCCTGTATTATGACACCTTTCACCGGATGAATTTAACTGACAAGGATCTTAAGCCGTCTTCTATAGTTTTCCATGGCGTGGTGTCTGGTAAGTCGGCGTATCATGTCGGAAAGATTGCCCTGGAAGTTGCTTTTGGTGATGACTATGACTAGAGAGCAGAGACGCTATGGTTTGAAGTGGTCAAGATCAAGAGTCCGTATCATGCCTTGTTTGGGCGGCCGGCTTATGCCAAGTTTATGGCGTGACCTTGTTATGTTTATTTACAGCTTAAGATGCCAGGGCGTAAGGGCACTATTACGGTCCATGGTGATCGAAAAATCGCTTTGGAGTGTGAGGAAGGAGATGCGCCTTATGCAGAGTCGGCTTGTGCCACTAAGGAGCTTAAATTTTATAAGGATAATGTTGAACCGGATGATATGACCCCTTTGAAGAAGCCCACCACTGAGCAAGACCCTTTGTTGAAGTTTAAGTCGGCTGGTGATACTAAGCAGGTTGACTTTGTCCCTGGCGACTCATCTTAGCAGTTCACAGTGGGGGCTAATATGGATCCTAAATAGGAAAGCGCGCTCATCGAGTTCATCCATGAGAATCGGGGCATCTTTGCATGGAAACCTTCTGGCATGCCAGGTGTACCGAGAGAATTCGCTGAGCACACTCTTAATATGGATCCTAAGTTTAAGCCGGTTAAGAAATTCCTTCATCGTTTCAATGAAGAGCGACGTAAGGCTATTGGAGAGGAGGTAGCCCGGCTCTTAGCAGCTGGGTTTATTGTGGAAGTCTTTCACCCTGAGTGGTTGGCTAACCCTGTGCTTGTACTCAAGAAGAATGGCACATGGCGTATGTGTGTTGATTACACAGATCTCAACAAGGCTTGTCCAGCTGATCTATTTTCTCTCCCCCGTATCGACCAGATCATTGATGCAACGGCGGGTTGTGAGAGTTTATGTTTCCTGGATGCTTATTCTGGTTATCATCAAATCAAGATGGCGGTTAAAGACCAAGAGAAAACGACTTTCATCACACCTTTTGGGGCTTTCTGGTATGTTTCTATGCCTTTTGGGCTTAAAAGTGCTCAGGCGACTTATCAACGCTGTGTTCAGAATTGTTTTCACAGTCAGATTGGGCGCAATGTGCATGCTTATGTGGATGATATCGTGGTCAAATCTAGAAAGAAGGAGACTCTCCTGGATGATCTGAAGGAAACTTTTGACAATATCCGGGTCTATAAAATGATGCTTAACCCGGCCAAGTGTGTTTTTGGTGTGCCTGCAGGAAAACTATTGGGGTTTCTAGTTTCAGAACAGGGCATCAAAGCTAACCCGGAGAAGATCATGGCCATCACCTCCCTTTCTAAGCCGGCGTGTGTCAATGACGTCCAGCGTTTGGCGGGTCGTATTGCAGCTTTGAGCCGTTTTATAAGCCGCCTGGGAGAGAAGACAATTCCCTTATACCAGATGATGAAGAAGACAGATCACTTTGTCTGGAGTGATGCTGCTAATAAGGCATTTGAGGCACTTAAGAAACAGTTAACTGAGCCGCCCGTCCTTGCTGCTCCTATTGAGAAAGAGCCTTTGCTCCTGTACGTGGCGGCTAATAGCAAGGCTGTCAGTGTGGCAGTTGTTGTGGAGCGGAAGGAGGCGGGTAAGGAGTACTCGTTTCAGCGGCCGACTTATTATGTCAGTGAGGTGTTAATTGAGTCAAAACAATGATATCCACATTGGCAGAAACTGGTGTATGGGGTGTTCATGGCCAGTCGAAAGCTGAAGCATTATTTTCTTGGCCATCCTATTACTGTGGTCAGTTTTGCTCCTTTAGGAGATACTATTCAAAACAGAGAAGCCACAGGCCGGGTTGCTAAGTGGGCAATTGAACTTGGACCTCATAATTTGAAGTATGTGCCAAGAACAGCCATCAAGTCTCAGGCTCTGGTGGATTTCATAAATGATTGGATAGAGTTGCAGATAGCTGAGGAAAAACCTGACAACACATATTGGACAATTCACTTTGATGGGTCCAGGCAGTTGGAAGGCTCGGGGGCTGGAGTTATTTTGACTTCCCCACGAGGTGACAAATTTTGTTATGTTTTAAGGCTAATGTTTCCTTGTACTAATAATGCAGCTGAATATGAGGCTTTGCTCCATGGCCTTCGTATGGCCAAAGAGATGAATTTAAGATAGGTCAGGTGTCTGGGCGACTCAGACCTTGTGGCTCAGCAAGTCTCAGGCAAGTGGGACTCTAAAGACCCGCTCATGGCGGCTTATTGCCGGGCGGTTGACAATATTGCTGGTCACTTCAAGGGTTATCAGGTGGATCACCTTGATCGACGAAAGAATGAGGCGGTTGATGCCTTAAGCCGGCTTGGCTCTCAACGTAAGCCGGTGCCTCCTAATGTGTTCCTTGATGTCTTACACAATCCTTTCGTCAAATTACCATCTGAAGAAGACCTTGTTGTCCCTGACCCGGAGGCGCGGCTAGTGGCGGCTCTTCATGCTATTCCAGATTGGACTTTGCCTTATTTGGCTTATATGACCCGGGGCGAGTTACCCGAGGATGAAACTTTGGCAAGGCAAATAACCAGGAGGTCTAAATCCATAACTATCATCAATGGCAACTTACACCAATGCAGTGTGATAGGCGTTTTCCAATGTTGTGTTTCTCCTGAAGAAAGCCATGAGATCTTACGAGAAATTCATGAAGGCGATTGTAGTCATCATGCCGGCTCTAAGTCTTTAGTGGCTAAAGCTTTTCGTCACAGGTTTTATTGGTTGACGGCTCATGCTGATGCAGAGGATATCGTTAGCAAGTGTGACACGTGTCAGAAATTTGCAAGACAGGCTCATGTGACGGCTCAAGAATTGCGTATGAACCCAATAACTTGGCCGTTTGTAGTCTGGGGCTTGATATGGTTGGACCATTCAAGAAGTCTAAGGATAAAAAGACCCACCTTTTGGTGGCGGTTGACAAGTTTACCAAGTGGGTTGAGGCGGAGCCAGTTGACAATTATGAGGCGGCCACAACTGTTCAGTTTGTTAAAAAGCTGATTTTTTGTTTTGGATACCCTCATAGTATCATCACTGATAATGGTACTAATCTTTCTAAGGGAGCTATGAAGGAGTTTTGTCAAAGAGAGCATATTCGTCTTGACGTTTCTTCAGTGGCTCAACCACAGTCTAATGGTCAGGCAGAACGAGCTAATCAAGAAATTTTGAGAGGCATCAAGCCCCGGCTCATGGTTCCTTTGAAGCGAACGCTGGGTTGTTGGGTTGAGGAGCTACCTTCAGTGCTTTGGAGTATCAATACCACCCCCAACAGATCAACAGGCTATACGCCTTTCTTTATGGTTTATGGTGCAGAGGCGGTTCTCCCAAGTGACATCCGTCATGACTCGCCTAGAGTGGCGGCTTATGTTGAAGCTGATAATGAGACGGCATGTCAGAACTCACTTGACGCTTTGGATGAAGAGTGTGACCTTGTGGCGGCTCGTTCGGCGATATATTAGCAAGATCTATGTCGCTATCATAGCCGTAGAGTTCGAAGCCGGACCTTTCAAGAGGGCGACTTAGTGCTCCGACTGATTCAAGACCACACAGGGATGCATAAGCTTTCTCCTCCTTGGGAAGGGCCTTTTGTGATCAGCAAAAATCTCAATAACGGGTCTTACTACCTCATTGATATACTAGAACATAAGGATTCATGCAAGTCGGAAGAGGAGACCCGTCGGCCATGGAACATTCTTCATCTTCGGCCTTACTACACTTGAGCCACCGGCTCTCACCTTTGTACATACATTTGTCAATGTATATATCTTTTATGATCAATATAATAAAGCCGGCATACCTGAAATTCAGGGCCTCTGTCATTTGATTTCTGTGCATCTGAGTCTTTGTTATTTGATCATATGGTCACTTGGGGGCTTCCAACCCACCAGGTTTAGCTTTCATACCGTCTTGACCGGCATGAAACGCCACATTATGGGTTATACCTGCCTGTTTGCAACTTGCTACTCCGCCAGGTGACCCGCCGAACTCTTGACAAGTCAATCTTTTTTAAGACCCTGAACTTGTCAAGATTAAAACGGCGGTTTTGTGTCATGAGAGAGCCGGCTTACAGTGAGCTAGGATAAACTCACCTGTCTGTTTAGTGCTACTCCACTATATGGCCCGTCGTACTCTTAACAGTCAATCTTTTTTAAGACCCTGAACTTGTTAAGGTTAAAACGACGGATTTATGTCATGGAGGCCGACTTATAGGGTAAAAACGGCTATGCAGCCTTGAAAGCAAAAGGCCTGTGAGCCAACTTTTTTTGGTCGTGTCTTAAAAGCCGGCCTAACAAATATTTGAGATTTGTGTATATCTCTCTTTTGGGTTTCTTGGATGTTTTTATCTTAAGTTTTTTGCTTTTGTGCAAATTTTGACTACCCGGGCTGTGAGGCTCCGGGTTATGTTGCTAATGTTTGAATATCTCGGGTTGTCACCCGCCCTGGCTTTTGACTTTAAGTCGCCAGTATGTTTTGGCTTGAACAGCCGTGGTTATGATTTTTTTTAGTAGTCGTATAAGGCTACCTGTCTTTGGGTTGTCACCCGCCCTGGCTTTTGACTTTAAGTCGCCACCACATATGTTGATTGGTCTTTTGCAGGATATGCAAGACTTTCACTGGTACAGCGAGGTGCTATACACACAGTTTTTAACCTCTTTCCGCGACGGCATTTTGAACCGTCGCCAAGTGAGTGACTGCGATAGGGGGGTCCTTCCGACACGACCCAGAAACCGTCGGGGATATGGAGCCATGATGCAGAGTCCTTGCCAAATGTAATTGTATGCGATGCAGCACACGCTAAATTCATTCGCACGTGTGGGATCGGTGATTAAATGTTTCTAATGACGCAGTGAAACCAAACGGTGTGTCATAATGAACCGTTTGGGAAACAGTATGTAAGGCACACGGGCCAACATATGAACTGTGTGCGATATGTGCCCCATCGCACACGAGTTTTCTGCGGAACCCGTCTGCCATGCAAGACTCCATCGCACATGTTTCCCAACAATTACCATGTGCGATAATGTTCTATCACAAACGGTTCAGGAGCCCCTTCGCACACATACAAGTGTTGCAGACCGTTTGTGATTTGTTGTGTGTCACCGACGGTTGCGGCAAGAGTGACGTGTGCTTTTCGTTTGGGATCGCACACGTTTCCTGAAAAATTTACGACTGGGATTGTATTTTACATTGGGCACGGTTTACTCCGAGCTCTCGTGTGCGATAACTTGATGTCACGAACGATTCCGGAGCCCCTACGCACACGTAGTAGTGCTGCAAATCGTTTGCGATCTGCTGTGTATCACCGACGGTTCCGCTACGACTGACGTATGCTTTTCGATGTGGATCGCACCCACTCATTTAGTTGAACCGTGTGCGGAGCAATTGCCAGGTTAAAAAAAATCGCATTTGAATCGGCATGCAAAAAGCAAATTTGCCACAATATTCAATTGAACAAATAGTGTCCACAGGAAGAACAATCATCAGATTTCATAACAATTGCAACTGAACAAATGGTAGCTAAATTCCAATGATTTGTCGACACATATATGCATTACATAATTAATCATAGTGTACGAAATACAAAGACCTCATCAGATGTTTAGCGGCTAACTCTTACTCAATGTTTCAGGAGAACACATGCTGAAATCTTCATTATCACCAGTGGGATTGATGTAGTGATTCAGGAAGAAGTCACTTATAAATCTCCGAACCATCAGCAATTCACCAGCGGGGAGCGATTCAGGGGTCCTCGATTCTAAGACGAGATGCAGTATTTTTAAGATCAGAATGTGCCATATGAGTGGAGTAGAAGATATTAATTAAGATAGACTTACTGGTACTAATTCGCGAGCATCTTCACAACTATCAGCAGATTTACAGATGGAGATCATGTGTCTGCAAACATAGTATCCACAAAGGTTGGTCCCTGCTTGTTGCTGAGGACACTGAATTATTTTGTACAGAATTAGTCATGTATTTGTCCTGTTAGGAACAACCTAACCGGTGTTAGATGTATTTTTTTTCTTTGGACATAAATAGAAAGAGGTTTATTTAGAAGCTTGAAGAATTGACTAGCGTAAGAAAAGGTATTTGCAGACTATTGGATACATTTTCCAAAAATAACGGATTTCGGTGTGTTACCAGAGAAACGATCTCGTGCTGCAGAGGTAGTTCCCTCTTGAACAGGTTCCCTGGTTTAGTTTTCCACAATGCGAGCACACTGCAAATGAAGATGAATTTTGACAACATCAATTATTGAACCAGATATGAATGCAAATTAATTTCAACATCATAGAATTCAATACCTATCCATGAATTGCTGAAGATGCGCCAGATCCTGAGCGTTTGTTGACTCTCTGAGAGAATCCATGTAGTAAACTATGTTCTTGTTTGGAACAGTGAATACCAATATCCAGTGATTGCTACATATTAAGAAAGCCATGAACTTATGAATTATGTCGAAATCTGAAAGACAATCAGTGTATGCGTGGTTGTTTACTTGACTTACCGTTCATGATATGGCCAGAGAAATGATTCTGCATGGGACGTGTTTTTGAAGATACGGATGACCGTGTTAATGGCCCACTCCCGTTCATCCTTACCATGTAATGTTGTGCCATTTGCTAATGCAGGATCTATGAAATACACTCTCTCCCTTTTTCTTCTCTGCGCGTTCAATCCCCTGAGAGGAATAAAATGCAGTTAGCTGTTTATCATTTACAGCCTTGTATGGAGAAGTTGATCAGAGTTTGTTAAGTACTTACAAAATTAGGCATCTAACAAGAGTGGCATCGAGCTCGTTGAAGTTGAGGAAGAGATGT
Source organism: Thinopyrum elongatum (assembly GCA_011799875.1). Lineage (NCBI taxonomy): Eukaryota > Viridiplantae > Streptophyta > Magnoliopsida > Poales > Poaceae > Thinopyrum > Thinopyrum elongatum. The sequence continues at coordinate 116,097,843 of CM022301.1, read as the reverse complement.
AAGTCCTCGAAACCCACACTAATGGAACCAGCATCGTGTCGGAAATTATCTCTGTTGTAGTGGACTAGCAGAACATGATGACCTGCTGACATTTGATCCATGCAATATTTATGTAACTCGCGGCAACTGGAGCTGCACTCATCAAAGTATTCGCCAACAAGAAATGGCTGGCCATGGACGTAATTGCGTGCTTCAAGTATGTCTGCTTTATTTTTAGCAAGCTGCAAAGATATTTCTTCATTATCCATGCCTTCAGAAATAATATTACTCCCCGATTCGAACAACTTGTTGTTAATTTGGTTCTGGGCGATGAGTGCTTTAAGTAAGAGGCAATCATTCTCTTTCCTCGTCGCTCTCATGGCGCGCTTCCTCGCAGGTGCAGCCTTTTTGGCCGCTTCCTTCTTGGTACTTGAAGCACTTCTGGTACAACGTCTGGTTGGCTGAACGGTAGACTGCCAAGCAGACGGTGAAGCTTCGACGGACGGCTTAGCAGACGGTTTAGATATGCCGGACTGCTGAGCTGGTGGTGCTGCTGTGACAGACTACTGGGCTGTAGGAGTAGAGGCATTGGACTGCTGACCATGTGTTGAAGCTATGTTGGGTTCTTGCGCAGGTGGTGCCAACTTGTCGGTGTGTTGAGGAGGCCATGCCAACGCGTTGGTTTGCTGAGCAGGAAGTGCTGACGCATTGGTATGCTAATCACGCGGCTGCGGACCGACGGACTGATGAGCAGTCGGTTCTGGACCTACAGACTACTTAGCAGGTGGTTCCGAAGCATCAGACTGCTTAGCAGTCCGTTCCACCAGGTTGGTCTGCTGAGCATGTGCTGCAGCTGGGTCTTCCCCCGCTGCTTCAGCGGCCGGCATCTGAACCGGTGGTGCGTCTTCAGCAGTTGTAGGCCTTGCCACTGGCTACTCTAGGGCGGACGATGACATGGCCTGTACGGCACAAAGTCAGGCTGGCTGATCACAGGTTGATGCATCAGCCGTCGGATTACGAGTATTAGGTTCTTTGGGGGAAGCACGCGAGAGCTGATGTGCAAGGAGAGCGTCATCGGTTGAGGGGCGACATTGGTTTCTCTTGGCGGGGCTTCAGGGATCTCATCCATGAACTCTATTTCCTTTCGTGGCCACTAGATGTGATGTAACAGTGTTTCTCCCAAGGTCCTTTGCTCATCAAAGTCTCCTAGGACATTCTTCAGGGCAAATTCATTGAATCCAGGCTTTAATTCAGTCACGTAGCACTTCACACAGCCCGGCTTCAATGGCACATTGTCCAACAAGAGGCCCTCTTCCAAGAAGGGTGGGCAAACCCAGGCTATTGCACATTTTAATGTACCTTCATAATGTGTAAGCACGCCCTTCAGTCTGTCTTTCATTCCAGATAGATCAAATATAGCATTATCATGAGCAGCTGCAGTCTCAGTGTTGCTGGGGTCAGCTGATGCACAGCTACTCTTGTGCGGTGTTGTCGCGCAATAACCAGCATCCTCCATGCCCGCCTCCCCTCCCATCTGTTGGCTATCTGTCAGTGTTAGAGTCTTCTGCATCATCATTCACTCCTCAATATCCTTTCAAACAACCGGATACATGTACTTCCTCAACCTTTCATACAATTCATTTTGCTTCATTTCACTCCTCGCTTTTTTCATGCTGAGCCTCTCTTCTTTGCTGAGTGTGAAAGCCCTCTTGTGCGGGACATTAACACCTATACCCCTTGCACGGCCAGGGGGCTCTCTTGTTTTCAGAGCATCGGACAGAATGTCACATGGCCCTGAGTTCCTGTAGAACCTTCTAGGGATCTTGGAATCCTTTAACATCATGCGATACAGTTCTTCGTCATGTGAGTTTTCAAAGTAATAAGTTCCATCATCACGCCTCCTTGCACGTGCCCGCAAGTAGTCTCTAGCGCGTTCGCCCCTGATTTCACTAAAGGCCGGTTTCCCACCCGCCGCTACTGCTTCTTTGTCCTCCTGGTCCCATATCAGTTTCATGCCGTAGTATCCTGCCACACGCATACGGTGGGGGTGTGTGTTCCTCTTCTGAAGTCCCGATTGCTTGGCACTCTTCTCAGCAAACTCTGTAGTTGCCCTGACCCTTTTGAGTTCTGCCCAGTCTGCCTTTGTAATTTGGGGGTATGAGGGGATTGGGTCCTTGCCTTCACTCAAGTACTTCTTGTACAGCACGTGCTTCCAGTTTCTCCAAGCATCCCTAGCCTTCTTCAGTGCAGCGTGTTCCACCTGCATTCTCCACTGCTCTGGAACGTTGAAGTGATCCATAATCTCCCATACTATCCTTTGTCGTGTTCCTGTGTCAGCCTTCCCAAACCTCGGCAGATTAATGTTGAGCCTTGCCCTGCCAAAAAATCCACACACACACTCCTGAACCTCGTGCGTGCTTTATTTGGTTTAGTTGGAGCCCAAGACTTTAAATCGATCTCGGTTACTTCATATACACCTTTAGGCTGGTGTGTGGGCTTCCTTGGAGCGTTCCTCTGCATCCTGACCGGAAGGGTAATTGCTGCAGCTCTATCCCGTTCAAGATTACTTGATCCCTCACCATCTGCTAAAGACCTAGGGTTGTCGGAATCAGATGAAGATACATCGCCTGAAGCATGAGTGTTGTCGCTGCTACTTGGCATCTACAGAGAACACATGCGAAACTCAGGAAAGGAGGATAAGCATAAAACTAACAACTTGGTATCAAGCTGTCTAAACATGTCATGCAATAATTTAGAAAATGTACGGCTTATTTGTTAAGTTTGTGTGACTCGGGCACCCGCGATCTGTAAATCGGCAGTAACTTATTGGAACAAATATAGCTTATATGTACTAGTTAGGAAGGTAGATAATGAACATATATACGCTCTTCGTTATTTTATAGCCAATTTTGGAACATACGGAACGAAATAGGAAGAGGGATTGCGAGGAAATATGCCTCACCATGATGGAGAGCAGTAACTAACAGGTTTCTTAATGCAAATCCGGCACGACCACAGGAGAGGCGAGGGTTACATGATCGATATGCTCGAGGGTGGCTGGCGAGCAAACGAAGACGACGAGGCATGGGCAGCCGCGTGTTGGGAACGGCAGTGGAGGTAGGGTTGACGCCGAAGAGCGGGCACATGCTGGGGTGAGCATGCCGGCGCCGGAGAGGGTTCTGCTGTGGATCAGGGGGAGGGGGGAGCTGGCGATGGAGATTGGGTGGACTAATTGAGTGAAACGCGGGCGGGCGGTGGGGGGGGGGGGGGGGTGTTGGCGGCTTAGGTGAAAAGGGTGAAAAAATATCCCCGGTCGCCGTGCGGAAAGGCCTATGCAAACGGTTGCCTCTAAGCGCTCATGTGCACAAAGAGAATAATTTCGTTTGAAGTGAAGACGTGCTAATTTTGAAATGAAGACGTGAGTTCATCGTTTCGCCTCTAATTTTTTCCCACGTTAAGCAATCACCATTATACCACAGGTTTGATTTGCTGGCGCATTTCAGGTCTCGTGTGCTATATTTAAGACATTTTTTGGCATTTACCGTGCATCTTGGCATATAAATGAAATCCTATCCGGACTGCATTTGCTGTCGAAAGGGATGAGGATTGTCGTTCGATCTAGGAGCATCCAACGGTGCAGATGTATGATCCGTGGGGTTTGCGTTCTGGCCAATCAGAACGCACGACTCAGATCGCGCGCGTAGCAAGGGGGGCATCGGCCACGGTTTGGTAGGCACACGGCTTTCATGAGTGAATCGTGTGCTATTTGAAAACATTTACATGAACTAACAACATATTTTCGTTTGAACAAAAACAAGATTTCATCGTTTCACCTCCAAATTGTTTTTCACGGTAAGAAATCACCATTGTACCCTATGGTTCAATTTTCTGGTGCATTTGAGGTATCATTTGCTATATTTGAGTCATTTGCTATAGTCGCAACTACACGTGGGTGCTAGCTAGCAAGATCATTTGTGTGTCGCTTTGGGATTTTTCATTCATTGTTCGAGAAACGGGAAAAAAATTCAAACAGTTCGGACGCAGGGTGTGGCCAGAGGTGTAGGCCTTATTGGTATTTTAATTATAGGAAATGCATATAGAGTCCAAAAATAACGAAAATCGGTGTGTCACCGTGGCATGCTCTCAGGATCCCATGGAAATTTTTTGGTAAAGTTTGGCACAAGTTTTGATGCTCACATCTTCCAAACTGGAGCATCTCACAAGAAGGATCATAGTTTCCAAAAGGAGATGCGGCACTTCGGACTCCAATCGTCGGTTACTACATCGTTCCGCCTCGAATTTTTTTCACGGTAAACAATCACGTATATACCCTAGGTTTGATTTTTTGGCCCATTTCAGGTCTCGTCTGCTACATTTAAGTCATTTTTTTGCACTTACCTTGCATTTAGTGCATATAAAATCAAAACTGTTCTACAACTACATCTGGGTGTGTTAGTTAGCAAAGAAGGTGTACAAATCATTTGTGTGTCGCTTTGCGAGTTTTCATCCATTGTCCGAGAAACGGGGAGAAGTTTCAAACATTTCGGCCACGAGGTGCGGCCACCGGCGTAGCCCTAGTTGGTATTTTAATTACAGGGAATTCGGATGGAGTCTAGACATCAGAAAAAATCGGCATGTGCCCGTGGCGTGCTCTCACGACCCCATGGAAAAAAATTGGTAAAGTTTGGCACAAGTTTTGATGATCGCTCCTTCCAAACCAGAGCATCTCACATGAAGGATCATGGTTTTCAAAAGGAGACGTGTCAATTCAAACTCCACTGGCCGGTGACTTCATCGTTTGGCCTCATAAAAATTTCCACGGTACGCAATCACCATTATACCGCGGGTTTGATTTTCTAACGCATTTCAGGTATCGTTTGCTATATTTAAGACATTTTTTGAATTTAACATGCAATTTGTGGATATAAATAAAATCACAATCGGAACTGCATGTGCTGTCAAAATGGATGAGGATTGCCGTTCGATCAAGGAGAATCCAACAGTGCAGACGTATGATCCGTGGGGTTTGGGTTCTGGCCAATCAGAACACACGACTCAGATCACGCGCGAGGTAGGGGGGCATCGGCCACGGTTTAGTAGGCACACAGCTTTCGTGAGTGAACCGTGTGCTATTTGAAAATATTTACATGAACTAACAACATATTTTTGTTTGAATGAAAACATGAGTTCATCGTTTCACCTCCAATTTTTTTCCATGGTAAGAAATCACAATTGTACCCTATGGTTCGATTTTCTGGTGCATTTGAGATCTTGTTTACTATATTTGAGTCATTTTTTGCACACACACACACACACACATGTATATATATATATAGTCGTAACTACAGGTGGGTGTTAACAAGATCATTTGTGTGTCACTTTGCGAGTTTTCATTCATTGTCCGAGAAACGGGAAAAAAACTTCAAACAGTTCGGCTGCAGGGTGCGGCCAAAGGCATAGGCCTTGTTGGTATTTTAATTACAGGAAATGCATATAGAGTCCGGAAATAACGAAAATCATTGTGTCAGTGTGGCGTGCTCTCACGATCACATGGAAAAAATTTGGTAAAGTTTGGCACAAGTTTTTGTGCTCGCACCTTCCATACCGGAGCATCTCACAAGAAGGATCATAGTTTCCAAAAGGAGACGCGACACTTCGAACTCCAAATCATCAGTGACTACATCGTTCCGCGTCGAAAAAAATCATGGTGAACAATCACGGATATACCCTTGGTTTGATTTTTTGGCCCATTTCAGGTCTCGTCTGCTATGTTTAAGTCATTTTTTGCACTTACCTTGCATTTAGTGCATATAAAGTCAAAACCCTACTACAACTACATGTGGGTGTTTTAGTTAGGCTACTTAGGCTACTCATAGTGGAGAGTATCATATACTAGTCATGCATATAATACTAGTGTATGATACTACCTTTAATTATAGTGCATAGTATAATAGAGTAGTATCATAGATGATCATATTTATTGACATGCATGACACAAATTGGCATCGCATTTAACATGATATGGTATCTACCTATATGTTACTCTAACCCTCTCTATCTTCTTTAATTCTTTGCCACATCAGCATACTTGCTATTTCCGAGTGCATGATACCGGCTATGATACCACCACTGTGGCTAGCCTTATAGTGGGGAGTATCATATACTAGTATCATGCATATGATACTACTTTCATAGTGCATAGTATCATAGAGTAGTAACATAGATGACCATATTTATGGCCATGCATGACACAAAGTAGTATAGCATTTATTATGTTACGGTATCTGCCTATGTTACTCTAACCCACTCTCCCTTCTTTAATTCCTTGCCACATCATCATATTTGCTATTCCCGAGTGCATGATACCGGCTATGATACCCCCACTATGGCCAGCCTTAGCAAAGAAGGTGTCCAAATCATTTGTGCGTCGCTTTGCGAGTTTTCATCCGTTTGTCCGAGAAGCGTGGAGAAGTTTCAAACATTTCGGCCGCGAGGTGCGGCCACTAGTGTAGGCCTAGTTGGTATTTTAATTACAGGAAATTCAGATGGAGTTTGGACATCATCAAAATCGATGTGTACCCTGGCGTGCTCTCACAACCCCGTGGAAAAATTTTGGTAAAGTTTGGCACAAGTTTTGATGATCGCTCCTTCCAAACTGGAGCATCTCACATGAAGGATCATGGTTTCCAAAAGGAGACGTGTCAATTCAAACTCCAGTGGCCTGTGACTTCATCGTTTGGCCTCATAAAAATTTCCACGGTACGCAATCACCATTATACCACGGGTTTGATTTTCTGGTGCATTTCAGGTATCGTTAGCTATATTTAAGACAATTTTTGAGTTTAACGTGCATTTTGTGCATAAAAATAAAATTACAACCAGAACTGCATTTGCTGTGGAAAGGGATGAGGATTGCCGTTCGATCTAGGAGCATCCAACGGTGCAGACGTATGATCCGTGGGGTTTGGGTTCTGGCCAATCAGAAAGCACGACTCAGATCGCGCGCGGGGTTTGGTCGGCACACGGCTTTCATGAACGAACCGTGTGCTATTCGCAAACCAGATTGCATATCTTTTGTTCACACATACTGGACTGAGATCAATTGAGTGTGCTACCTCTATGATATAATAATAATAATAAACAGTTCATATTCATTGCCTGAGCTGACAGCATATCAAGGTCAACATATTAACGGTTCTTACATCAACAGAAAACCGAGCATAACTCACAAATTCAGTACACGCGACAGTTCTAAATTGAACAAATTAAGTTGCAGGGTAGGCATAAAGACTAGTCTTACGGCTTAATTCCCATGTACATGGGGGAACTGGGATCATTACGTTGACCCCGAATGAACTTAGGTTTTCTGATGATTTTACGCTTCTCTGTTAGATGGGTGTGTGATCCCTTGGCTGGCAACTCAGCAAATTCATCGTACTCGTCCTCATCGGCAACATCCTCGACACCCAGTACCCTCCTCTTCCCATGCATCACTACATGGCAGTTCTTATGCAAGGGGTCTTCCGCATAGGAAATCTGGGTAGCATCGCTGGAAAGAATGAACGGGTCCGCGTGATATTCCATCGTTGTCCTGTTAACACAGGTCTTCCTATAATCATCAACCTTTACATGACCAAGAGGGATCCATGAGCACCTGAATAATGCCACCTTAACTTTCACATAGTTAAGCTCCCAAATCTCTTTGATGGTTCCATAGTATACCCGTTTATAGCTTCATCTACAGTGATGCATTCTATTCGAACAGAGCTATTCTAATATGAGGTCTTCTCATCACGTTCCTTAGTGTAGAACGTGTATCCATTTATGTCATATGCTTGGTACATCAACACCGTAGGTGATGGCTTTTCTGCCAACCACGTAGCAATGTCATCGATGGATCCTTGTGCCAAACGATTCTTCAGCCATTCAGCGTAGTTCTTAGTGTGCTCCTTCATCTTCACATCTGATGAAGGCACCATTGGAAAGAAGCTTTGGCGTATCTCCACCAAGTGTTCTTCGGCATAAGTGCTGAGAACTGGGCTGTTAAGCAATACTGTCAAATGGGCTTTCTCTGCCAATTCTTTGGGTGCAGCCATTTGCGTGCCAGCAAGGACCGGCTTACCTTTCAACCTTCCCTCGTGGCGAGAGAGGGGCAAACCTATAGGTCTTTGTTTTATGTATTCGGTGCAAAACTCAACCACCTCCTCCGCAGTATAACCTTGTAGGATGCATGCCTATGGATGGTTTCGGTTCTGACAATAGCGCTTCAGTATTCCCATGAACTGCTCGAAGGGATACATGTTGCAAAGAAACACAGGACCACAATACTTTATCTCGTCGACAAGGTGCACAGTGAGATGGACCATGACATCAAAGAATGACGGTGGGAAAAACATCTCTAGGTTGGACAATATTCTTGCAATATCCTCTTGCATATGATCCAACTCTTTAGGATCTACAACTTTCTGCCATAGTTGGTTAAAGAAATCACAGAGCTCAATGAGTGTGTTTCTTATATCTTTGTCCTTCAGATTCCTAATGGCCACCGGGAGGATTTGTGTCAACATTACATGGCAATCATGTGACTTCATGTGTCCCAACTTCATTTTACCTGAGCTCACATCCACGAGACTTCTGATGTTTGCGGAGTAGGAAGAGGGTGTCTTAACTGACAACAAATAGGTGAAGAACTGTGTTGCTTCTTTTGTACTGAAATTGTAACTCTAGCGAGCTTTGATGAATTTGCCATCATCTTCTGCTTCACTCTTGTGTTTTGATTGATCAGCAAGAATATCGAGTCGTGCACCGTCACCATCCTTTGTTTTACCTTTAATCTTGAGCAGAGTACCAAGGATGCTTTCACATACGTTCTTCTCTATGTGCATGACATCGATGCAGTGACGTACATGTAGAATCTCTAGTATGGTAATTTCTAGAACACCGATTTCTTCTTAAACACTTGACCCTTGGGTGTCTGTTTCACCATCAAAGCGTGCTTCTTGCCAAGCACAACATTAATTTGTTTAGCCATGTTGTGGACCACCTCCCCATCATAGGGTCTTGGGCCCACATCTACCTCTGCCGTACCATCAAATTTAGCTTTCATCTTTCGGTATGGGTGATTTCTCCATAAGAACCTACGATGATGCAAATACACGGTTTTGCGCGAGTTGGGAAGAAATCTGCTAGCTGTCCTATCCATGCATGTGACACACCCTACATCTCCCTTTGTTTTCTGCCCCGATGTGTTGCCTAATGCCGGCGTATCTTGAATGGTGTGCACCAGCATCGCATGTAGATTGAAAATCTCCTTTTTGTAAGCATCATAACATTTTACTGCAGGCGCATCTATCCACACTGTGAGCAGTTCTTCTACCAGTAGCTGAAAGTAAATGTCGATGTCATTTCCAGGTTGCTTTGGGCCTTGGATAATCATTGACATCATAATGTATTTTTTCTTCATACACAACCAAGGAGCTAGGTTATATATGCACAGAAGCACCGGCCATGTACTGTGATTGGTGCTCATATCGCCAAAAGGATTCATCTCGTCCGTACACTCCCCGAGCCTTATACTTCTAGGATCCTTGGCAAAGTCTTGAAACTTGTTGTCGATTAATTCCCACTGAGCCCCATCTTTCGGGTGCCTCATATATTTATCCGCAGTTCGCTCATCATGATGCCACCGCAACCTCTTTGCCTCTGTAGGGTTTGCAAACAAATGCCTCAACCTTGGAATTAAAGGCAAGTAACAAACAACCTTGAACGAGATTCCTATCTTGATCTCGTCGTCCAATTTGTACTTGTCCTTTGCTCTCCTGCGCTTGTATCGTGCATGCTTGCATATGGGACATGCACGCAAATCTTTGTACTCACCACGGTACAATATACAATCATTCACACAAGCGTGTATCTTCTGTACTTCAAGTTTCAATGGGCAAACAATTTTCTTCGCTTCGTTCGTGCTTCTGGGGAGCACATTATCTTCCGGAAGAATTTCTTTGAGAAGACCTAACATCTCTATGAAGCCCTTGTTTGATAAACCGTTTGCTGCTTTAAGTCTGAGAAGCGCCAGGGTGGCACTGAACTTGGAATATTTCTTTTTGCAACCTGGATACAATTCTTTCTTGGAGTCCACATCAATGGTTGGCAGATCCTTGTACCCAATCATATCCTTTTTTGGGCCCTTGAAATCTGCAATCATAGCAGCAAAATCTGGCATATCAAGATCATCATCATCTGCGTCGATGTCTTGGTTTTCCAGGGGGCATTTCGGCTTTCTGGTGTTCCATTGGTAGCTTGACGCCTCTGCCCTGATGTTAGATTCAACATCCATGTGACACTGACCGGGGTTTGGCATCTCGCAGCCCTGGGTATATTCATCCATGACCTGCTCTTCACCATGTCTGGTCCAACGTGTATATCCATCCATGAATCCCCGAGAGAGTAAGTGCCACTGGACATCTCCAACTTCAAGTGACTCTGTATTGGCACAATGAGTACATGGACACAGGATGTAATCTGCATCACCAATTCTCCTCTTGGTACTTTCAGCCAAATTCATGAACTCTGTCATGCCACTGATAAAATTTGTGGTTCTCCGATTCTTCATCCATTGAGATCGTTCCATCTGCACCACACGAATGGTAATTAAAAACAAAACAACAACATTAATAAACGGATTAACTGGTGCCCAAAGATGCGTGCATAAATCACAAGGTTTTATTTTCATCATTAATGAGGGCGCTCCATATTGTTATCCAGACATGCAATGACAAAAGTTAATGGCCAGTCAATTTACATGCAGAGTACTACAACACTACCCTTAGGAATTGAATACCTTAATTAAGCCACTCATGAAAAGAATACCTCAATTAATTAGCCGCACGGCGACCTCCACCTAGCAGACAGAGAAGTGCAATGCGGTGGCACGCTGAGACAGCAGGGTCGAGGAGCAAAGCTTAGTGCGGCTGCCGCCTGAAGTTCGACCTCCACTATCCCGCCATCAACCACCATGGATGTGCTCCAATCATGCCGCCGCCGATCTCGATGGTTGAGCTCATCCTATCTCCCGCCACAGACTGAGGATTGACCTCCTATGATGCCGCCACTGCCCACCGACCGAGGATTGACCTCTTATCCGGTAGCCGCTGCCTAGGCCGCCGCCGCCATCTCTATCTGCAAAGCGGATGTTTTATTTTTTGACGGATATCCGCAGAGCGGCTGTTTACACGGTAACACTGTAACTCAATTATATGTACAGGGTAGTACATCACATATGGTTATGTAATGGCAACCGTGTCTCACCTACATTGTCTTCTCACACAGTTTGGTGCGGAAATCATGTGTGAAGTTGTAATACCTAACACAAACGCCATGTATAAACAGTGTGTCGTATACAACATATAGTGCCATAAGTAGTTCCCAACCGTTAGCTTATCCCCACAGTTTCCCCATTTCCCCCAAATCCCTAGATAGCCTCCAAATTCCCTCACGTGGCGCTGACATTGGGGGAATGCGGACGAGTGGTGCTGATGGTTTTGGTGCGGCTGCTCCTGCTCGTATCGCCGCTCTCGGCAGCGCCGCCACGACGACGGTCGCCGCCGAGCACTTGCCTAAGGTCATAAGAAGGCAGATGTACTATGGATCCGAATCGTCCTGTCAGGTTCCAATCTATCCCGATCTTTTTTAGCATGTCCAAAGTAGCCCCTTGCAGAATCCGTCCTGAATGACCCCCCCTCCAACCAGGAAAGCGATTTGCCGTCGGATCCGGAGCATGACTCCAGACTCCCGCAACACGAGTTCGACTCCGAGTTTTGCGCCACCGAGAAGTACCAAAAGCTGAGTTGTGTGCACGGGCATAGCGATAGCGACAACATCGAGACAACTAGCAAAGCAAAGATAGTAGTGGTATCCAGGGTAATGATCATCTTGCCTAAAATCCTGCTAGGAAGAAGTTTGAGTCCATGAAGTAGATGAACCAAGCGTAGACGAACGAATCCTCACAATCGCAACTGTACCAGGAACTATCAAGAAGAAGTATAACCGGAAAGAAGCAAAAAACATGGTAAACAAACAACACATGAACAAGGCAGGATGCACAACCAAGTATGATGTATGTCCATTTTAATGAAGCATGGCATGGCAAGGAATCGGTGGAGACAAGATGGATATGGGCAAAATCTTGGTAAACCAATCATGCCACTAGAAATATTGGAGGATTTTGGTTGAAATCGATATAAAGATCATCGAAAACGGATGCACGGAGCTCAAACGGTGAGCAAAACAATATGATATGCAAATCTGTCCACAACAGCAACATGGCAATTTGGATGCAACATTTAAATAAGATGCAGAACTCAAACAAGGGAACAAATTACATGGCATGATAGTAAATAACATCGAATACAAAACATGCTTACTGAACTATTTCTAAAACTCCTTAGATCATTAGAAAAACAGCATGGCAAACTGACAAGTGATACAGATTTTCAGACTTAGTGAAGAACACAGTTCATGGCAGAAAACAGATTCACGATGCAATGTTTTGGGCTAGCAAAATACATGCAACAGGAACTTTTCATGGCAAAGATGAGCATGAAAGGCTTTTACTAAATTCACTTAACAAAACTCCCTCACTGAACATGTTCCAGAAACCCTTAGATGTGATGATAGCATCAATGCAAAATGACAAGTTATGCTGACAGTTTCAGACTTGGCAAAATAAGCATGACATGGCAGAAACAGATTCATGTTATCATGTTTGCAAGCTTGTGGCACTCACTACAGAGCACTTCATGGCATGAAACAAAATCTAGCAGTAAGATGGCATGTTTATGCTCCAAATCATGTGATAACAATGCTCATATGAAAGTCACACAAAATCATACAAAAATGATAACATGGCATATGCTGTAAAAATAACATGTTCCAAAACTTACCCAAATTATGAAACTAATGCTACCAATGGATTAATTGGATTTTTCTAACCCAAAATAATATATAATATGCCTATGTTACTGTGAAAAAAAAATGCTCACAAAAGCTATAAGTCAATTATTACCTAAAAAGGAAATAGACAGAAATGGAGATATTCCAGAATTGGAATGTCCAGAAATGGACTTGCCCAAAAGGGAAAAGATGCCCTCATCCAGAAAAGGAATATTCGCTGGGCTAATTAGATAAAAAAATAAAGGAAGGGGGGTTAGAGGATGACAGTTGGGCCCTGGCTGGAAGTGGGTATGACAGGTGGGCCCGGCCTATGAGTGGCTGGATAAATGAAAAAAAGGGGGGAAATAATGCGCCCGCGGGGGACCGAACCCGGGTTGCTGGCTTGGGAGCGAGAGGCTCGAGCCACTGGGCTACGGAGGGAGTACTGGCAGAAGAGGGGCTCGACCCCTCTTGACACAATCCTGACGAGGACCCGGCCGTCGGCGGCAGTCACGGCGGAGGCTCGCCGGAACAGCTCCGGTGACCAAACGGGACGACGGAGGAGGGCTACGGGATCGCAGGTGACCCCACACACACGCAAGACACGTACGGCACCGGACGACGACGAGAGCGATGCCAGCGACAAGGAAACAGAGGCGGCTACGGCGAGACGAACACGACGCGCGACGGCCTAGGCGAGCAGCTACAGGCACGGAGCGACTCTATGCGGAGCAGCGAATGCAATGGACATGCCCGGGAGGCCTAGGGTGGTCAGAGTACTCGCCGGTAGCGAGGCCCAATGGTGATGGGCACGGGCGCACATGGCGATCGTGCTTAGAGCATGCAAAAGAGGGGAGAAAGGGCATGGGGCGAAGCGGACGCTCATCCCGAACACGCTTGCGTGCTCGGCTCAGCGAGAGGAGGACGGGGTCAGACAAAATTGGCTGGAGACGTGCGGTGGCCGAAGCGGAGGAAGGCGACGGGGACAGCGTCGGACTTGGCGATCCCGGGCGAGGTAGTCGACGTCGTGGAAGTAGTCGACGACGAGGGACTTGCCGGACATGGTCGAAGGGGCGGAGGTCAACGGGGTGCACGCCGGCGACGAGCTCGAGCGCCCATATGCGCTCGGGACGGTGGTGGAGCGGTGGATCTGGTGGGGAATCTCACCTGGCGGCGGTGGATAGGAGAGGGAAACCCTAGGGAGTGGGTGGACACGGAGACGGGGTTTAAAAGGGGCTAGGGTGACGGGACGGAGCTTGCACGCTCTCGGTGTTGGGGAACGTGCAATTTCAAAAAATTTGCTATGCTCACGCAAGATCTATCTAGGAGATGCATAGCAACGAGAGGGAAAGAGTATGTCCATGTACCCTCGTAGACCGAAAGCGGAAGTGTTAGCTTAACGCGGTTGATGTAGTCGAACGTCTTCGCGATCCAACCGATCAAGCACCGAACGTATGGCACCTCCGAGTTCAACACACGTTCAGCTCGATGACGTCCCTTGAGCTCTTGATCCAGTTGAGGACGAGGGAGAGTTCCGTCAGCACGATGGCGTGGCGACGGTGATGATGAAGTTACCGGTGCAGGGCTTCACCTAAGCACTACGACGATATGACCGAGGTGTTAAACTGTGGAGGGGGGCACCGCACACGGCTAAGACAATTGATCTTGTTGTGTTCTAGGGTGCCCCCTGCCTCCGTATATAAAGGAGAAGAGGGGGAGGCCGGCCGGCCCCTGTAGGGCGTGCCAAGAGAGAGGAGTCCTACTAGGACTCCAAGTCCTAGTAGGATTCCACTTGGTGGAAGGGGGAAGAAGGAAGGGAGAGGGAGAGGGAGAGGGAAAGGGGGGCCGCGCCCCCTCCCCTAGTCCTATTCAGACTCCCTAAGGGGGGGCTCGCGCCACCTCCTCGTGGCCTGCCCTCTCTCTCCCCTAAGGCCCATGTTGGCCCATTACTTCCCCGGCGGGTTCCGGTAACCCTTCCGGCACTCTGATAATTAGTCGATACTTCTCGGAACTCATCCGGTGTCCGAATAATATCGTCCAATATATCATTCTTTATGTGTCGACCATTTCGAGACTCCTCGTCATGTCCGTGATCTCATCTGGGACTCCGAACAAACTTCGGTCATCAAATCACATAACTCATAATACAAATCGTCATCGAACGTTAAGCGTGCGGACCCTACGGGTTCGAAAACTATGTAGACATGACTGAGACACATCTCCGGTCAATAACCAATAGCGGAACCTGGATGCTCATATTGGCTCCCACATATTCTACGAAGATCTTTATCGGTCAAACCGCATAACAACATACGTTATTCCCTTTGTCATCGGTATGTTTACTTGTCCGAGATTCGATCGTCGGTACCATCATACCTAGTTCAATATCATTACCGGCAAGTCTCTTTACTCGTTCCGTAATGCATCATCCCGTAAACTAACTCATTAGTCACATTGCTTGCAAGGCTTATAGTGATGTGCATTACCGAGAGGGCCCAGAGATACCTCTCCGATACTCGGAGTGAGAAATCCTAATCTCGATCTATGCCAACCCAACAAACACCTTCGGAGACACCTGTAGAGCATCTTTATAATCAACCAGTTACGTTGTGACATTTGATAGCACACAAAGTGTTCCTCCGGTATTCGGGAGTTACATAATCTCATAGTCAGAGGGATATGTATAAGTCATGAAGAAAGCAATAGCAATAAAACTTAACGATCATTATGCTAAGCTAACGGATGGGTCTTGTCCATCACATCATTCTCCGAATGATGTGATCCCGTTTATCAAATGACAACACATGTCTATGGTTAGGAAACTTAACCATCTTTGATTAACGAGCTAGTCAAGTAGAGGCATACTAGGGACACTCTGTTTGTCTATGTATTCACACATGTACTAAGTTTCCGGTTAATACAATTCTTGCATGAATAATAAACATTTATCATGATATAAGGAAATATAAATAACAACTTTATTATTGCCTCTAGGGCATATTTCCTTCACTCGGCACGGGGTCCCAATGGTGATGGCGGGAGGTGGACGAAAAGGGGGGTGGCGGGTCGGCTGTAGCCCGAGGCTGACAGGCGGGCCCAATGGTGCCACGCGGCAGAGGGCTAGCGGCGGTACGCGGGCGCGTGGGTGAGAAAAAGGAGGAGGAGGCCGCGGGGTGGAGCTGGGCTGCGGGCGACGCTGGGCCTTGCTAGCTGGGCTGCGGCTACTGCTGCTGCTGGGCCTCTGCAGCTAGCTGGGCTGCACTGCTGCGCTGGGCTGCTTTTCTTTCCTTTTGATTTTCTTCAGACAGAAATTCAAAGAGAAAAAGCACAGGGGGTTTGGAGAACAGTGTGAGAGATATAAAAATATCCCTGGAGTCTAGGAATTATGAAGTATTTTAATAAATTGCTTTGGGCATTTTTAGAGGTAGAAAAATAAAACAAGTTTGAATTAAATTCAAACTTGGGCCATTTTTGAACCTGACCAAAACAAGTCCAAATGGAATGAAATTTAGCAGAGAGGGTGTAGGCAATGGTACAAGATTTATAGGGGACAAATGAACATTAATGGGGGGAGGTGATAATGTCACTTGCAAAACATGAAAGAGAGAAGAAGGAAGGAGATGATGATGCATGGGCATGGTTTGAGAGGGATATGGCAAGGAATGATGCTCACACACATCATAACAACAACACACCACATAAGGATGAATGAAATGCACATGGCAACAACATGATGATTACCACAAGGTATATGATTAGCATGCAAAATGACAAGAGGCAATGCAATATGACAATGATGGGCATGACAATGCAATATAACCAAATGATGAACATGGTGCAAGAAGCAAAATATGACAATGGCACCCATCAAGATCATGGCAACAAACAATTGAAACACACAACGTCGACGAAATAAATGGAAGGTAACTAGAGCATCGGTCTCGGGGCGTCACATGTTTCTTGCCCGCCTTGGCAACACCTCTGCGACAAGAATACAAGAGTCGTCCATGAGTATATCACTACAAGTCATTTATGAACAAATGAAAATACTTACCCATGTGTGATCTTGAAAGTACGCATTTTAGTCCCAGTAGAGTCGCTGGATGACGGAGGCGTCCCCTGATAATTTGAGTCGGAAGGATTAAGAGGTTGACGAATGAGACCAGCCTTTGGTAAGGAAAGAGTCGGGCTATGAGGCACCTCATTTCGACGCTTTTGAGGAGCTGGGGTGTTGGGTAAGCCAGACAGGAGATCTTCAGTGCCATCACTCTGGGTCTTACGCCTCAATTCATGTTGTTGTTTCTTCAAAAGAAAGTTGGGATCTAAATAAGCAAGAGGGTGAGAAAACCTTACTTTTCGGGTGACCTGCCAAATTTTCTTTCTTGGCAAGGGTTCTGAGTCGGAGGAAACTATAGTTACCTCTGCTGCATCTGCATGGCTAGTCTCTGCCTCTTCCTGAGAGGAATCAGCGTCAATAAGTTGCATGAAAAGAAAGCCAAGGGAATCAAGTTCTACCTCCGACTCATCATCAAGATGGAGCAGCTCTTCGGCTGATGGCTTCTTGCGACGACCTGGACCACGAGTTTTTGTTTTGGGCTTCTTGGCTGGGGCGGCGGCTTGAAGTTTCTTTCTCCAGAAAGGAGAGTCGGCCTGTATACATGTGACCAAATAGTTGAAATAAGGTGAAAATTAAAGAGATGAGTAAACATGATGAAGTTTGATCTGATTACTTACAGGAGGAGCCGGGTTAAGAGAGCAAAAAGGGTTCAGACCCACTTTACTGCAGTTCTCTAAAGATTCTCCAAGCAGCGTTTTTGCCATATCATTGATCTCTTTGTCGGTTAGGCAGGTTTGGCTATAACGTTGTGGATCCTTTGTGTCACCAGTATACTGGCACATTAAGCCGGGCCGCCGGCTCAGTGGCAGAATTCTCCATGCAACCCAGAAGTGGACTAGATCAATCCCGGTTAGACCATTGGCGAACCAAGCCCTTACCTTTGAAAAGGTGGAGGCAAAAGGAGCATGTTCTGCAATAGTTAATCGGCCTAGGAGCAAGCCGATGGTGGTGAGCCGGTAGGGACGGAAGCCCGGCAAAGGGTTTTCTCCAGCTGGGGAAGTGTCTCTGTAGTAGAACCAAGTGTAATTCCGGTCTTTGGAATGACTGGGCAAGGCGGCTGAAGGAAAAATTACATCTCTTCGTCTTTGGATAGAGACACCTCCGAGTTCAAGACTAGGTCCATCTGACATCTCAGTCTGGCGGTTGATGTAAAATAGTCCCTAAACAGATCAACAAAGGGCTCTTCCCCAAGATATACTTCGCAGAATACTTGAAAATTGCATATGTTGGAAACGGAGTTGGGACCAATATCTTGTGGATGAAGATTGTAGTAGTTTAGAACATCCCGGAAGAATTTTGAGCCGGGCGGTGAGAAGCCACGGAGTAGGTGGTCCGTGAAAACCACAACTTCACCCTCTTGGGGCTGAGGGGGACATTCAGAGCCTGGAACCCACCAATGGATGACCTCCTTGGTGGGTAAAACCCCCATGGTCACATAGTCATTGAGCGTGTTTTCTGTGACTTTAGAAGCAATCCAGTCACAGGAAGTGGGTGCTTTAGTCATAATGAGTCAGATAGCAAGCTGTGACCAAAGATGTGGCGGGTTAAAATTACTATGGAAATTGCCTAAATGACTATACGACAGTTCAACAATGACGAGATGGCTATAGTTAAAAGACTATATTATGATGAACTATTAAAGGAATTATGAGCCGCCTTAGCTATGGAGTGGAGTAATTATCAAGGTATGAGAAGCATGGCGGGTCAAGTTACAGAAGTATGAGCCGGCAACATATTGGCGGGTTAAGTGAAAGAAGCGTCTTCGGAACTCTTGGCGGGTTATAAGTTCATGGTTAAGCCGGCCAGGTGTTGCTGGGTTACAAAGTCATTATTTAAGCCGTCCGAACAAAGAATGGTAGGTCAGTTGTTTATGAGCTAAAGGTTGTTGAAATTCTGCTAAGTGCTGGGCAAACAAATTTTGTGGATTGCAGCTACAATAACAGATCTACATCAGCTCAAGAAAAGATGAAAAATTACTAAGCCTAACAGGCGGCAGTGGAAGACAATGCGCTGATTCTGAAGGAAAAGGGGATCTGTTCAAGATACCAAACAACAACTAAAACAGCTACCGCTATGATTTTGCTTCGTTTTCAGATTGAAATACAAACTTCTAGGCAGGGAATGGATGAGCTCGGATGGACTAGGATGAACACCGATGAACTCTATGAACTAGGGTGTTCTAGTATGGATCTGAAGCAAAGAAAGAGGAATACCTGACGGTGCTAAAGGATAGAGGGAGTGTGCCATAGTTTTTTGGACCAGTCAGGTTGATGCAGCGGCCTTGTTGGAGTCGTTGATGCAGTTCAGCGGCGGCGACGGAGCTCCAGTGGCGGCAGACGGCGCGAGGAAGAAGAAGAAGAGGGGGCGACAGGGATAGAAGTGAAAAAGGGTACTCCTCGTGCCTATTTATAAGGAAAAAGTGAAACAGTGAAATGGCATGTGCGGAAATCGAGGAGGCATCATGATTACCTTAACTAAGGAGGCGCCTCGATTCTCGAACAGCTAGTTAATGCGGAAAGATCTGTTGTGATGTCATAGGTTTTTCTGAATTTACTTTACATGACGTCATGGTGAATTATGGTGATCTATTCAAGATTAAACGATTGGAAGGAAGTAAAGAAGACTCGCCAACCAGAAACAGTGAAGATTGACATGAACAAGTTCAAATCAATCTGGGGCCTAATGTTGGGGATATAACCCCGCGGTGTGACCTGCCCAGGAGGGGCCGGGTTACACTGTTGGTGGCTCAATAAAGAAAGCCTAAGTAGGCCCAAGAAGAAAAGATATGAAGACTGGAGGCGGCTCATGAGGCGGGCCTGTTGAAGGCCCAAGACCGGGCGATGATGTTGTAACCCGGAGAGGTGAGCCGCCCGATGGCGACTTGTCTAGCAAGGCAAGGCGACTTAGAATATGAGTTGGACACATTGTGTGATCCGACTTGGACTCTTGTAAGCCCAGGGCCTCGACCTATGTATATAAAGGCGAGATCCTGCGGCGGGTTAACGGGGGAACGATCAATCGATAGCTAGGTCAAGCGATTCCGCTCCCTTGTAATCGATACTCAATCAATACAACACAAAGCAGGACGTAGGCTTTTACCTCGTGAGTGAAGGGCTGAACCTGGGTAAACTCGTGTCTCTCGTCCCGTTCAATCCCTTCAAGCTAACCTACGTTCTGATGGCTCCACACCTAAGTCCTTTCACAAGGGCATCTGCCGTGACAAAACCACGACACCTGCCGTGCTAGCGGCGGAGCCTGAGCAGAAGCGCGGCCGCGACCGCGACCGCGACCGCGACGAGCATGTCAAGGATGGCCGTCTGTTTTGCGTCTACCACAATGTGCGCACCCACAACACTAACGACTGTCAGGAGCTCAAGGCGCTCTGTGACGAGTGCTTGGGCCACCGCCCCGACCGCAACGTGGCTTTCGCCGTGGAGGTGGCCGTGGTGGAGGCCGACAGGACAACCGCAACCCCTGCCAGGGCTGGCGCGAGAAATTCTTCCTGATGCTTGTAATCTGCGTTGGTATTTCCCCGAAGAGGAGAGGATGATGCAGCACAGCAGAGGTAAGTATTTCCCTTAGTTATGAAACCAAGGTTATCAATCCATTAGGAGAACCAAGCAACACTATGTAAACAACACCTGCACAAAAACAACGAAAACTTGCAACCCAACGCGTAAGAGGGGTTGTCAATCCCTCAACGGTATTGAGATAGATTAGATTGTATAGGTTTTGATAAATATATCTAACTAAAACACAAAATAAAATAAATAAAAGAAAATTGTAGCAAGGTATTTTTGGTTTTAATATATGATAGGAAATAGACTCGGGGGCCATAGTTTTCACTAGAGGCTTCTCTTGAGAAAATAGCATATGGTGGGTAATCAAATTATTGTTGGGCAATTGATAGAAAAGCAAATAATTATGCTGATATCCAAGGTAATGATCATGTATATAGGCATCACGTCCAAGATTAGTAGTCCGACTCCTGCCTGCATCTACTACTATTACTCCACACATTGACCTCTATCCAGCATGTATCTAGTGTATTAAGTTCATGGAAAAACGGAGTAATGCAATAAGAACGATGACATGATGTAGACAAGATAAACTCACGTCTGAATAAACCCCATCTTGTTACCCTTAATAGCAATGATACATGCATGTCATGTCTCTTTCTGTCACTGAGATTGAGCACCGCAAGATCGAACCCATCACAAAGCACCACTTCCCATGGCAAGATAAATCAATCTAGTTGGCCAAACCAAACCAATAAATCGGAGAAGAAATACGAGGCTATAACAATCATGCATAAAAGAGTTCAGCAAAGACTTAAATAATATTCATGAATAGAACTGATCATAAACTCATAATTCATCGGATCCCAACAAACAGACCACAAAAAAGAGTTACCACTACTGCAGGATGCTGCTAACGTGACACTACAATCAGAGACCCTTCGACGAAACTGTGTGCCATGCATTAATCGCAAACGGTGATGTAAAAAAACCGTTAAAAAAGATGCAAAATGTTTGCGATGGCGGATACATCAAACACGGTTCAGATTTTAGTTGCGTGTGCGATGCGAGGCATACGGTTCAGTTCAATGAACTATTTGCGATGAGGTAGAACAACAGAAACGGGCAGCCAGATGAAGGCATGTGTGATATACGGCATACAGTTCACTCGGATAAACTATTTGTGATGAGGCGGAACAACAGAAACGGGCAGCCAGATGAAGGTGTGTGCGATATATGGCATACAATTCACTCGAATGAATTGTTTGTGATTAGGCAACACAAAAGAAACGGTCAGCCAGATCAAGCTATGTGCGATATATGGCATACGGTTCACTCGGATGAACTATTTTTGATTAGGCAACGCAACAGAAACGGTTCAGCCAGATCAAGGTGTGTGCAATGGAGGGCATACAGTTCATTCCGATAAATTATTTGTGTTGAGCCAAGAGAACAAACACATTTCGTGTAAACAAGATGTGTGTGATACGCGGCAAACATCCAATTACATAGGTGGCTAGTACACACATGACATTTCCACACACCAAACTAAACTATTACATGCATAATTAGCTAGTATAAACGATCATCTGATCATCATCTACTTCTTGTGACGCTTGCCGCCACTTCTCTACTAGGATAAACAGAACAGTATTCTTTACTATGAATAGTGTGCTCTGTTGGGCACACAAGTATATGGATCATAGCCTTGGGCGAGCAATGTGCCCGCACATGTCGTGCTAGCTCGATGTTCCTTCTATGCTAAGTTTCCATTGATTGATGGCATTTTATGAACATGCCACCATTTCCTCACCGGTTTCCCGCCGCCACCCAGCGATATTGCGCATAAACCTAGGCAGCGCACGACGCATGGAGGCAACAAGCGCAGCCTGTAGCACATCCACCTTTTCCAAGCATGCCAACCCACCGAAGCACCGCCTCTGCATCAACCTCCTCGACGAGGAAAACGTGAAGGCGCCACGGCCCGTCGAGGCCGAGACGCTCCCCGATAACGCGATGGACAACGCCGTGATGCGCATCATCGCTAGGGTTGAGTAGACCCTTGGCTCATGGCGCTTCAGCGCCGCGGATCAAGATAGGCATGTCAGCGCCGAGAGGCTGCAGCTTGCCGCACAACATGATCGATGGCATGCCGCAGAGCAAGCTAGGCGCGTCCGCGCCGATAGGCTGCGGCTCACCGCAGAGCGAGACCGTTGGAGCGCTGCAGAGCGAGAGGCGCGGCACGCCGCACAGCAAGAGCGGATCCATCGGCGCTTGCCTGCTGTCGACAGGGCATCGCAGCTGGGTACACATCCTGTCAGTACCCCCATTCCTCGGCAGGAGTGGGCAAAGGCCATCTGCGCCGTACTTTCACCAGATCCTGGCCGCGCCGTACTTGCACCGGACGCTCGCCGCGCCGTTCGCATGGGTCGTGTCATTCGCCTTGTCCAAGGCCCACTCGATACCAACGCGCTGGTCGCTAGGCTCGACCGCCTCCTTGGCCCAGGTGTCCACCTGGGCGCAGTAGAGGAACATGGCCGTCGCATCCTCGAGCTGGTGATCTCCGATGAAATAGCTAGCTTGGAGCTCGAGATCGTGCTCCATATGTACCGCGAGCATGTCAACCGCTTGGACGAACGCCTGCACGAGTTCAGGCAGAGCTAAGATCTACCATAGGCAAGGGCTGCTGGTCATAGTCTCATGGACGTGTTTTATTTTGTTGAGTCGTTTCGACGTGGATCGCTATGTATTCACAGCAATCATAATATTGCTCTGTTTCAATGTGTGTACTATGTTTTCCGTTATTATATGTTCTGGTTCAATGTGTGTATATATACTTTCCATTCTGTATATGTGGATGATAACAGCCAGATACAAATTAGTATACGAAAATAGAAAGAAAATGGAATTCATAATATATATATTAATTGTTCATTAGTTCATCACAGAATATATATAATATCATCACATGTATGTGATGATACTTAACTACTAGGTACAATGCATAAAATTGAAAACGAACAATACTAAAACTAATAATCCCTCCTGGGGACAGTATTCCGTTAGCCCCTTGCCAGCAGCTCCCTGGTGCGCGGCGTCTTCCCAGCACGGAGGCAGTACTCCGCCTCCTCCGCCTCGCAGCGCTTAACGTACCGATCTGCCTCTTGCTGGCGGACGAGCGCGAACGATCTTGCCATTTCGTTGGGCGCCCACCGGAGCTCCTCGTCAGTGGCACGCTGGAGCTTATCAGCCCACCTCCTTGCAGTGATGAAGCGCCTAGCGCCTTTGACCTTCCTCGCGAAGTACACGTCTTCGTACACCTCCTCCGCACGACGACGCGCCCGCCCCCAAAGCTCCACCGCCTCCTTTTTCCAGGCGGCATCACGTGCTTCACAGGCCGCCTGGTACCTGGGTTCCTCCTCCGCCATTTCCTTCTTGAACGCCACTTTCCTGGCTTTCTCAGCCGGTGGCAGCGACTTCCACAGACAAAGATTGTACTGGCCCCAAAACCACTCCAAAGTTGGGGGGTCCGGCGCAACCTCGTCCGGCGGCACATAGGGGTCCTCCTCGTTGCTGCTCTTCGACTGAGCATCCTTAGGGTGAGGGCGGTGACTCCTCGTCGGCGCATGGGCAGATCAGCGGCACCATGGCAGAGATTTGAGAGAGAGAGAGAGGGCGAGCGAGGGGAGGATGTAGATGAGAATGCAGGCGGGATGATGTGAGCAAGGTAGTATTTATTGGCGGCCGGAATCTAGATCGACGGGAACAGTACACACGCCGGTCGCCGGAATTTACGAGTACTGTAGTTTGAATTACACATGATTCCCGCAGCAAAAGCCGTGTGTGAACTTTATAGCTGGCGGATTCCAATACAGAACCGTGTCTGATTAATAACCTGCACCACTCACCTTCCAAACCTCGAGGCGCGAAATAGAGTGCCAATCGTGTGGGGCCTGGTTGTCTTGCCAGATCTTTACATTTTCTTTTTTGAACACCAGATATTTACATCATCTGATCATTTTTTATTTTTTTTGGAATTTAAATGCCATGGCACTCCATGCATGTGTCCAAGCTGTGACACCAATATATTTGAAAATTCGTTCCAATTTACTGCACATGGAATTAACTTGCACACAAGTACACAATTTTTTTTTCAAACCGTTATGGTTAGCCGCTGCATGTAGATGTAGTTCAAATTTGGATTACGGTCATTAAATGGCTAGAAAATCACTTACATGTCTTAAAAAGGTCAAATGACCCCTGAAATTTTCCAAATTTTGACATGACAGTTGTATTAGTGCACGTTAACTGTAGAAATTTTTTGAAGGCCATAAGAGGAAGCTATCATCGATTCGTCATCAAACATGCATTGTTCCCTCTTGGAACCACGAGCCTTCTAGTGAGTTGCTCCGGTTTGTGTGGGGTGTGTGTCCAAACTTTCATCAAAGAGGCCAATTTTTTTACCACATCATCTTGGTGGCATGACATTACGTCAAGCAAGGTTTCATGTGTTTCTGATCATTTTTTAGTTTTTTGGAATTTAAATGGCATGGCACTCCATGCATGTGTCCAGGCCGTGACACCAATATGTTTGAAAATTCCTTCCAATTTACTGCACATGGAATTAACTCGCACACAAGTACACAAATATGATTTTTTAAACCATTATGGTTAGCCGTTGCATGTAGATGTAGTTCAAATTGAATTACGGTCATTAAATGGCTAGAAAATCACTTAAATGTCTTTAAAAGGTCAAATGACCCCTAGAATTTTCCAAATTTTCACACGACAGTTGTATTAGTGCATGTTAAATGTAGAAAAATTTTCAAGGCCATAAGAGGAAGCTATCTCTCGTTCATCATCAGACATGCATTGTTCCCTCTCGGAACCACGAGTCTTCTAGTGAGTTGCTCCGGTTTGTGAGGGGTGTGTGTCCAAACTTTCGTCAAACATGCCAAAATTTTTACCGCATCATCTTGGTGGCATGACATTACATCAAGTAAGGTTTCATGTGTTTCTGATCTTTTTTTTTATTTTTTGGAATTTAAATACCATGGCACTCCATGCATGTGTCCAGGCCGTGACACCAATATGTTTGAAAATTCCTTTCAATTTACTGCACATGGAATTAACTCGCACACAAGTACACAAATATGATTTTTCAAACCATTATGGTTAGCTGTTGCATGTAGATGTAGATGTAGTTCAAATTTGAATTACAGTCATTAAATGGGTAGAAAATCACTTAAATGTCTTTAAAAGGTCAAATGACCCCTGGAATTTTCCAAATTTTCAAATGATAGTTGCATTAGTGCACGTTAACTGTAGAAAATTTTTGAAGGCCGTAAGAGGAAGCTATCGCCCGTTCGTCATCAAACATGCATTGTTCCCTCTCGGAACCACGAGCCTTCTAGTGAGTTTCTCCGGTTAGTGAGGGGTGTGTGTCCAAACTTTCGTCAAACATGCCAAATTTTTTACCACATCATCTTGGTGGCATGACATTACATCAAGCAAGGTTTCATGTGTTTCTGATCTTTTTTTTAATTTTTTGGAATTTAAATGCCATGGCACTCCATGCTTTGTGTCATAGCCGTGAGACTAACATGTTTGAAAATTCCTTCCAATTTACTGCACATGGAATTAACTCGCACACAAGTACCCAAATATGACGTTTCAAACCATTATGGTTAGCTGTTGCATGTACATGTAGTTCAAATTTGAATTACGGTCATTAAATGGCTAGAAAATCACTTAAATGTCTTAAAAGGTCAAATGACCCCTGAAATTTTCCAAATTTCGCCATGGTCTTCTTCAATGACCTCTCCAGCGGTTCCTCCAACGATGATGACTCTTTCACCACTCAGGTATGCCTCTCTCTTCTCTCTCTCGGGTTATGACTTGGAATGAAGGATTTTAACCCGGCGGTCGATTTGAGTCATTTCTTCCTCTTGTAGCTCCCTAGGACCATCTGTTGCAACGAATGGAGTGGGGTGGCTGAAGATCTGCCTGCGCGTTGTCACCATCAATCTTCATGCGTGAAGTTAGTTGCGTTTGAATCTGTGGACAGTGGGAGGAAGTTTCTGGCATGTGCGGAGAAGGTTAGCCCCACTTTCATTGTTACAAATCATTTGTTAGATGTGATTCAGACACTGTCACTGTGCTATGTTATTCTGGATGTTAAGATAGTGTCACAGTTTGTACCTAGTATCTAAAAATGTTGCCATCTCATCAGCGATGCCATTAGAAAATTATTTGGCACCGCTTTAGCAGTTTGTGCAGCCAACTTTGGTCCACACATTCGAGCAGCCAAGCAGTAAAATACTAAATCTTTATGGCACGAAGGAACTGGGCATCGGAGCAACTAGGTGCTCTGGAGTCCGGTTCCCTGATTTTTTTCCACTGCATCGGCTCGCCAGTGCAGGGCATCGGTGCCAAATGTAGCAACAATTGTCTTTACACAGGTTTTGGCATACATAGTGGATGGCCTTAGTGCTATTAGTTCTATGTTACTAAATTTGTGCATGTACACACATGTTAGTATCAATTTGATGTCATCCAAACACTGTCGCTATGCTGTTGCAGTTATATTTAGCTTCCTCATAAAATGTTCAATTTGTTATTTATAGTACATGACTAAGAACTTGTAGCGTTGTTGTAGTTAATTATAGCTTCTGATGTTTCAGAATTTGGTTGTTGTCTCAGTAGCAATTAATTCATTTGCACATTGATCTTTTTGAGAAGATATGTCATAATAACCCGTTTCTTCAGTTTTTCAAAATATGTATTTGGTGATTTTCTATGTTGCTAGAAACCCATTTCCCCTACAATTGTTACTGATCTAGTTTTAAATATTATAGGATGAATGTAAGTGTTCTTACCTGGAGTGGGTTGATCAAGAGTGGCCACAGTCTTTGAAGATGTGCCTAGCAAAGCTCTGGAGCATGTATGAGGAAGAGAACAGAGGTAAGCTTAGAGAAAGTGTTGTCAACACTGAAGAATATTTCAAGATGCGGGAAAAAAAGAGGAAGATGGAGAATGAGCTCAGATTTTTTAAATTAGACTTTGCTAAGATGGTGTTGGCGAAGGAGAAGGCACTTTCCAACTTGGTCAGTGCAAAACAGGTTCTTATTGAACTGAAAGCAGAGGTGGATAAGACGAGCCTGGATGATCTCGATTAGGGAAATGAATATATTGTTCTTATGAAGGTGAACTAGCTATATGATGTACTGTGTTGTTTTCAGGTAGCTATGGTACTGTGATGTTAAAATATATTTATGTGCCTGATATGAAATTGGCAAACAGCTGTTCGATATGAAATGTGAATTTGCGTAATACTGGATTTATTAATTGTAAACTAATAAACCTGCTAAATGGGTCATGAAACTTTGCAAATGGTTCTAGCAGTAAAAGCGGTTGTGATGGATAGCCCAATGCCATACAGTTTCTTCATCAAATCGTGTGTGATGTAGTTGAATAAAAGCAAACGATTAACCGAGGCACAGCGTGTGTGATAGTTACACCTATCACATAGGAGGCTATACATAAAACTGTGTGGGTTGTATATACGACCGGAAACATTTTCCCTGGATTGACTGTGTGGGATGTACATACGAACGGAAACGTACTTCTTTCATTGACTGTGTGGGATGTACATAAGAACGGAAACGTATTCCTTGGATTGACTGTGTGGAATGTACATAACAAACGGAAACGTTTGTCTGGGATTGACTGTGTGGGATGTACTTACGACCGGAACCGATTGGACCTTTATAATTGTATTTGATCGCTTCCCGTCGCACACGATCTCATTTTTCCCAGCGTGTGTGACCGGTGGGCCTATCCCCGATGGTTTCTGGGTCGTGTGGGAAGGACCCCCCTATCGCCCACACTCACTTGGCGACGATTCAAAATGCCATCGCAAAAAGGGGTTAAAAACTGTTTGTATAGCACCTCGTTGTACCAGTGTACATCAAATAGATCTCCAAGAATATCGAGGAGAACATTGTATTGAAGATCAAAAAGAGAGAAGAAGCCATCTAGCTACTAACTACGGACCCATAGGTCTTTGGTAAACTACTCACGCATCATCGGAGGGGCAACAAGGATGATGAAGAACCCCTCCGTGATCATTGCCCCCTTCGGCAGAGTGCCGGAAAAGGCCTCTAGATTGGATCTCGTGGTTCTAGAACTTGCGGCGGCGGAAAACGTATTTCGTCGACTCCCCTAGGATTTTAGGGATTTTAGAGTATTTATAGAGGTGGAGGTAGGTCAAGGGGGGGTGCCCTGGGCCCCACTACCCACCAGGGCGCGCCGGAGGCCCCTGGCGTGCCTTGGTGCCTAGTGGGCCACACGAGCGTTCCCTCGTGCCCTCCAGAAGCTTCCTGTGTGTCTTCCTGCCAGAGAAAAATCTCCAAAAAGTTTCGTGGCATTTGGACTTCGTTTGGTATTGATATTCTGCAAAGTAAAAAAACAGGCAAAAAACAGCAACTGGCACTGGGCACTATGTCAATAGGTTAGTCCCAAAAAATGATATAAAGTTGCTAGTAAATATATATATAAAACATCCAAAATTGATCATATAACAACATGGAACAATAAAAAATTATAGATACGTTGGTGACGTATCAGTGTTGATCAAGTGATCAATGGAGTGAAATAAAAAGGGTTACAGGCTAGCCTAGGGTGCTCCTATGCTGGGAAATAGTCCTATGCGCGATCTCTCATGGCACGTCCCCAAAGGGGTGCTCCATGCATTTTGCTCCA
Source organism: Thinopyrum elongatum (assembly GCA_011799875.1). NCBI lineage: Eukaryota > Viridiplantae > Streptophyta > Magnoliopsida > Poales > Poaceae > Thinopyrum > Thinopyrum elongatum. The sequence goes on along the minus strand of CM022301.1, from coordinate 116,068,536 downwards.
GTGATCCTCCCATGTCCGGTGGCATGCTTCGGTGATGCTTCGCTCGCTTGGTATCTTCCCTCTGAATGTGCACGCATTGCGCTCGAGCCATATCTGCCAGGCGACCAAGGCAAGCATTGATCTAGTCCCTTTCCTGGTGCCTGGGGTCGCCTTGTCGATGATCATCTGGACATGCTCAGCTATTCTTTTCCCCGTGCTCCAGGTGTTGTGTGCCAAGGCGCTGCATCCGACCCAGGTGGCCACTTTGTTCCACACCCGAATGGCAACATGGCACTCCCAGAAGAGGTGTAGGGAGGTCTCGAGGTTCCTCAGTTACAGCTGACAGAAGTAGCTGTTGTCCCATCCTTGGCACTGCAGTCTGTCGTTGCACCACAGTCTGTCCAGGTGCAGCATCCATAGGAACATCTTGAGATTGTCGGGTGCCCAAACCTTCCAAATTGATCTTCTGAAGTTGATTGTCGTCCTGCTGTCGAACTGTGCATCATATGCGGAGACCGCGATGTACTGCCTGGAGCTACTTAAGGTCCATATGATCACGTCCTCCCTCACCTCTTCCAGTGTAATCCCAGCGCTTCGAATCTCCCTTGCCAGTTAAAGCATAAGGTGCATGATGCTGCCTTAGTCACCATGGCGAAGATCAAGGATCCACTGGTCGTCGTGCAGCGCCTCCCAAACTGATCTGTTCTTCCTGATGGATTGCACGAAGACCTTTGGATATGCCAGGCACAACTGCTTGCCTCCCAGCCATGAAGAGGACCAAAAGGATGTCGTGGTACCGTTGCCAATAGTGTCCATCGTGCATGCCGCGAACAAGGCACGGTCGGCAGCGTCGCTGATGGAAATATGCCCTAGAGGCAATAATAAATTGGTTATTATTATATTTCCTAAATCATGATAAAGGTTTATTATTCATGCTAGAATTATATTGACCAGAAACTTAAATACATGTGTGGATACATAAACAAACACTGTGTCCCTAGTAAGCCTCTACTAGACTAGCTCGTTGATCAAAAGATGGTTCAGGTTTCCTAACCATAGACATGAGTTGTCATTTGATAACAGGATCACATCATTAGGAGAATGATGTGATGGACAAGACCCAACCATTAGCTTAGCATATTGATCGTTCAGTTTATTGCTATTGCTTTCTTGATGACAAATACATATTCCTTCGACTATGAGATTATGCAACTCCCAGATACCGGAGGAATACCTTGTGTGCTATCAAATGTCACAACATAACTGGGTGATCATAAAGATGCTCTATAGGTATCTCCGAAGGTCTTTGTTGAGTTGGCATAGATCGATATTAGGATTTGTCTCTCCGAGTATCGGAGAGGTATCTCTGGGCCCTCTCGGTAATACACATCATAAGCTTGCAAGCAAATGACTAAGGAGTTAGTTACGAGGTGATGTATTAAAGAACAAGTAAAGATACTTGCCAGTAACGAGATTGAACTAGGTATGAAGATACCGACGATCGAATCTCGGGCAAGTAACATACCGATGGACAAAGGGAATTACGTATGTTGTCATAAGGTTCGACCGATAAAGATCTTCGTAGAATATGTAGGAGCCAATACGGGCATCCAGGTTCCGCTATTGGTTATTGACTGGAGAGGTGTCTCGGTCATGTCTATATAGTTCTGGAACCCGTAGGGTCCGCACGCTTAACGTTCGTTGACGATATAGTGTTATATGAGTTATATGATTTGGTGACCGAAGGTTGTTCGGAGTCCTAGATGATCTCACGGATATGACGAGGAGTCTCGAAATGTTCGAGAGATAAAGATTGATATATAGGACGATGGTATTCGGACACCGGAAGAGTTTCGGGATGCACCGGGTAGTCATCGGGTCACCGGAAGGGGTTCCGGACACCCCCGGTAGGTGTATGGGCCTAATGGGCCAAGGGGGGGATAGATCAGCCCACAGGGGGCTGGTGCGCCCCTCTCCCTGGCTGGCCAGCCCTAGGGAAGGAAAGGGGGAGGGCTAGCCCCTCCTGCCTTCCCCTTCTCATGGGAGAAAGGAAAGGGGGGGCTCCCTCCTTTCCCCCGCACCTATACATGGCAGGGGGGCGCGGCTTGGGGCAGGACCCCAAGTGGAATTCGGCCCCACTTGGGGCGCCTCCAGGCTGCCTCCTCCCTCCCCCACCTATATATATGTGGGAGGGGGGCGCCTAGCACAACCACGACAATTGCTTACCGTGTGCGGCGCCCCCCTCCACCGTTTACATTCTCGGTCATATTTTCGTAGTGCTTAGGCGAAGCCCTGCGGAGATCACTTCACCATCACCGTCACCACGCCGTCATGCTACCGTAACTCATCCACTACCTCGCCGTCTTGCTGGATCAAGAAGGCGGAGGACGTCACCGAGCTGAACGTGTGCAGAACGCGGAGGTGTCGTACGTTCGGTACTTGATCGGTTGGAGCGCGAAGAAGTTCGACTACATCAACCGCATTAACAAACGCTTCCACTTACGGTCTACAAGGGTACGTAGACACACTCTCCCCTATCGTTACTATGCATATCCTTGGATAGATCTTGCGTGTGCGTAGAAATTTTTTGTTTTCCATGCAACGTTTCCCAATAGTGGCATCCGAGCCAGGTCTATGCGTAGATGATATGCACGAGTAGAACACAAAGAGTTGTGGGCGGTGATAGTCATACTGCTTTCCACCAACATCTTATTTTGATTCAGCGGTATTGTGGGATGAAGCGGCCCGGACCAACCTTACATGTCCACACACATGAGATCGGTTCCACCGACAGACATGCAACTAGTTTTGCATAAAGGTGGCTGGCGGGTGTCTGTTTCTCCTACTTTAGTTGAATCATATTTGACTACGGCCGGTCCTTGAAGAAGGTTAAAATAACAAACTTGATGAATCACCATTGTGGTTTTTGCGTAGGTAAGAACGGTTCTTGCTAGAAGCCCGTAGCAGCCACGTAAAACTTGCAACAACAAAGTAGAGGACGTCTAAGTTGTTTTTGTAGGGCATGTTGTGATGTGATATGGTCAAGATATGATGTGATATATGTTGATGTATGAGATGATCATGTTTTGTAATATCGACAACCGGCAGGAGCCTTAGGGTTATCTCTTTATTGTATGAAATGCAAGCGCCATGTAATTGCTTTACTTTATCGCTATGCGTTAGCAATAGTTGTAGAAGCAATAGTTGGCGAGACGACCCCGATGCAACGATGGAGATCAAGGTGTCGAGCCGGTGACGATGGAGATCATGACGATGCTTTGGAGATGGAGATCATCAGCACAAGATGATGATGGCCATATCATGTCACATATTTTGATTGCATGTGATGTTTATCTTTTATGCATCTTATTTTGCTTAGAACGGCGGTAGCATTATAAGATGATCCCTTCACTAAATTTCAAGATAAAAGTGTTCTCCCCGAGTATGCACCGTTGCCAAAGTTCGTCGTTTCGAAGCACCACGTGATGATCGGGCGTGATAGACTCTACGTTCACATACAACGGGTGTAAGACAGTTTTGCACATGCATAATACTTGGGTTAAACTTGACGAGCCTAGCATGTACAGACATGGTCTCGGAACACTGGAGACCGAAAGGTCGAACGTGAGTCATATAGTAGATATGATCAACATAGAGATGTTCACCATTGATGACTACCCCATCTCACGTGATGATCGGACATGGATTAGTTGATTTGGATGACGTATCACTTAGATAACTTAAGGGATGTTTATTTAAGTGAGAGTTCATTAGTAATTTGATTAATTGAACTTAGTCTTAATAGTTTTTGCATAATTATGTCGTAGATCAATAGCTCGCGATGTAGCTCCCCTATTTTGATATGTTCCTAGAGAAAACTAAGTTGAAAATGATAGTAGCAATGATGCGGACTGGGTCCGTGATCTGAGGATTATCCTCATTGCTACACAGAAGAATTATGTCCTTGATGCACCGCTAGGTGACATAATTATTGCAGGAGCAGATACAGACGTTATGAACGTTTGGCAAGCTCGATATGATGACTACTTAATAGTTTAGTGCGCCATGCTTTCGGCTTAGAACTGGGACTTCAAAAACGTTTTGAACGCCACGGAGCATATGAGATGTTCCAAGAGCTGAAATTGGTATTTCAGACTCATGCCCGTGTCGAGAGGTATGAGATCTCTACTTTGCCTACAAGATGGAGGAGAATAGCTGAGCCAGTGAGCATGTGCTCAGAATGTCTGGGTACTACAATCGCTTGAATCAAGTGGGAGTTCATCTTCCAGATAAGATAGTGATTGACAGAGTTCTCTAGTCACTATCACCAAGCTACTATAACTTCGTGATGAACTATAATATGCAAGGGATGATGAAAATGATTCTCGAGCTCTTCGCGATGCTGAAATCGGCGAAGGTAGAAATCAAGAAAGAGTGTCAAGTGTTGATGGTTAAACAAGACCACTAGTTTCAAGAAAAAGGGCAAGGGAAAGAAAGGGAACTTCAAGAAGAATGGCAAGCAAGTTGCCACTCCCGTGAAGAAGCCCAAAGCTGGACCTAAGCCTGAAACTGAGTGCCTCTACTGCAAAGGGAATGGTCACTAGAAGCAGAACTACCCCAAATACTTGGCGGATAAAAAGGATGGCAAAGTGAACAAAGGTTTATTTGATATACATGTTATTGATGTGTACTTTACTAGTGTTCATAGTAACCCCTGGGTATTTGATACCGGTTCAGTTGCTAAGATTAGTAACTCGAAACAGGAGTTGCAGAATAAACAAAGACTAGTTAAGGGCAAGGTGACGATGTGTGTTGGAAATGATTCCAAGGTTGATACGATCACCATCGCACACTACCTCTACCTTCGGGATTAGTGTTGAACCTAAATAAATGTTATTTGGTGTTTGCGTTGAGCATGAATACGATTGGATCATGTTTATTGCAATATGGTTATTCATTTAAGTCAGAGAATAATTGTTGTTCTGTTTACATGAATAAAACCTTCTATGGTCATACACCCAATGTGAATGGTTTATTGAATCTCAATCGTAGTGATACACATATTCATAATATTGATGCCAAAAGATGCAAAGTTGATAATGATAGTGCAACATATTTGTGGCACTGCCGTTTAGGTCATATTGGTGTAAAGCGCATGAAGAAACTCCATGCAGATGGACTTTTGGAGTCACTTGATTATGAATCATTTGATACTTGCGAACCATGCCTCATGGGCAAGATGATTAAAACTCCGTTCTCCGGAACAATGGAGCGAGCTAATGACTTATTGGAAATAATACATAATGATGTATGCGGTCCGATGAGTGTTGAAGCACGTGGCGGGTATCATTATTTTCTCACCTTCACAGATGATTTGAGTAGGTATGGGTATATCTACTTGATGAAACACAAGTCAGAAATGTTTGAAAAGTTGAAAGAATTTCAGAGTGAAGTGGAGAATCATCGTGACAAGAAAATAAAGTTCCTACGATCTGATCGCGGAGACGAATATTTGAGTTACGAGTTTGGCCTTCATTTAAAACCATGTGGAATAGCTTCACAACTCACGCCACCTGGAACACCATGGCGTAATGGTGTATCCGAACGTCGTAACCGTGCTTTATTAGATATGGTACGTTCTATGATGTCTCTTACCGACTTGCCACTATCGTTTTGGGGTTATGCATTAGAGACAGCCGCATTCATGTTAAATAGGGCACCGTCTAAATCCGTTGAGATGACACCGTATGAACTATGGTTTGGCAAGAAACCTAAGCTATCGTTTCTTAAAAGTTTGGGGATGCGACGCTTATGTCAAAAGGCTTCAGCCTAATAAGCTCGAACCTAAATCGGAGAAGTGTGTCTTCATAGGATACCCTAAGGAAACAATTGGGTACACCTTCTACCACAGATCCGAAGGGAAGATCTTTGTTGCCAAGAATGGAACCTTTCTAGAGAAGGAGTTTCTCTCGAAAGAAGTGAGTGGGAGGAAAGTAGAACTTGATGAGGTAATTGTACCTTCTCTCGAATTGGAAAGTAGTACATCAGAGAAAGTCGTTCCCGTGATGCCTACACCAACCAGAGAGGAAGCAAATGATGATGATCATGAAACTTCAGATCAAGTTACTACTGAACCTCGTAGGTCGACCAGAACATGTTCCGCACCAGAGTGGTACGGCAATCCTGTCCTGGAAGTCATGTTGTTGGACAACAGCAAACCTATGAACTATGAAGAAACTATGATGAGCCCAGATTCCAAAAAATGGCTTGAGGCCATGAAATCTGAGATAGGATCCATGTATGAGAACAAAGTGTGGACTTTGGTGGATTTGCCCGATGATCGGCAAGCCATAAAGAATAAATGGATCTTTAAGAGGAAGACGGACGCTGATGGTAATATCACTGTCTACAAAGCTCGACTTATCGCGAAAGGTTTTCGACAAGTTCAAGGAGTTGACTACGATGAGACTTTCTCATCTGTAGCGATACTTAAGTCTGTCTGAATCATGTTAGCAATTGCCGCATTTTATAATTATGAAATCTGGCAAATGGACGTCAAAACTGCATTCCTTAATGGATTTCTTAAAGAAGAGTTGTATATGATGCAACCGGAAGGTTTTGTCGATCCTAAAGGTGCTAACAAAGTGTGCAAGCTCCAGCGATCCATCTATGGACTGGTGCAAGCATCTCGGAGTTGGAATATACGCTTTGATGAGGTGATCAAAGCATATGGTTTTATACAGACTTATGGTGAAGCCTGTATTTACAAGAAAGTGAGTGGGAGCTATGTAGCATTTCTGATATTATATGTGGATGACATATTATTGATTGGAAATGATATAGAATTTTTGGATAGCATAAAAAGGATACTTGAATAAGAATTTTTCAATGAAAGACCTCGATGAAGCTGCTTACGTATTGAGTATCAAGATCTATAGGGATAGATCGAGACGCTTAATAGGACTTTCACAAAGCACATACCTTGAAAAAGTTTTGAAGAAGTTCAAAATAGATCAGTCAAATAAAGGGTTCTTGCCTGTGTTGCAAGGTGTGAAGTTGAGTAAGACTCACAACCCGACCACGGCAGAAGATAGAGAGAGAGAGAATGAAAGTTATTCCCTATGCCTCAGCCATATGTTCTATAAAGTATGCCATGCTGTGTACCAGACCTATTGTGTACCTTGCCATGAGTTTGGCAAGGGGGTACAATAGTGACCCAGGAGTAGATCACTGGACAGTGGTCAAAATTATCCTTAGTTACCTAAGAGGACTAAGGAGATGTTTCTCGGTTATGGAGGTGATAAAGAGTTCGTCGTAAAGGGTTACATCGATGCAAGGTTTGACACCAATTCAGATGACTCTAAGTCTCAATCTGGATACGTATTGAAAGTGGGAGCAATTAGCTAGAGTAGCTCTATGCGGAGCATTGTAGACATAGAAATTTGCAAAATACATACGGATCTGAATGTGGCAGGCCCGTTGACTAAACCTCTTTCACAAGCAAAACATGATCACACCTCAGTACTCTTTTGGGTGTTAATCACATGGCGATGTGAACTAGATTATTGACTCTAGTAAACTCTTTGGGTGTTAGTTACATGGCGATGTGAACTATGGGTGTTAATCACAAGGCGATGTGAACTAGATTATTGACTCTAGTGCAAGTGGGAGATTGATGGAAATATGCCCTAGAGGCAATAATAAAATGGTTATTATTATATTTCCTAAATCATGATAAAGGTTTATTATTCATGCTAGAATTATATTGATCGGAAACTTAAATACATGTGTGGGTACATAAACAAACACCGTGTCCCTAGTAAGCCTCTACTAGACTAGCTCGTTGACCAAAAGATGGTTAAGGTTTCCTAACCATAGACATGAGTTGTCATTTGATAACGGGATCACATCATTAGGAGAATGATGTGATGGACAAGACCCATCCATTAGCTTAGCATATTGATCGTTCAGTTTATTGCTATTGCTTTCTTGATGACAAATACATATTCCTTTGACTATGAGATTATGCAACTCCCGGATACCGGAGGAATACCTTGTGTACTATCAAACGTCACAACGTAACTGGGTGATCATAAAGATGCTCTACAGGTATCTCCAAAGGTGTTTGTTGAGTTGGCATAGATCGAGATTAGGATTTGTCACTCCGAGTATCGGAGAGGTATCTCTAGGCCCTCTTGGTAATACACATCATAAGCTTGCAAGCAAATGACTAAGGAGTTAGTTACGAGGTGATGTATTACGGAATGAGTAAAGAGACTTGCCAGTAACGAGATTGAACTAGGTATGAAGATACCGACGATCGAATCTCGGGCAAGTAACATACCGATGGACAAAGGGAATTACGTATGTTGTCATAAGGTTCGACCGATAAAGATCTTCGTAGAATATGTAGGAGCCAATATGGGCATCCAGGTTCCGCTATTGGTTATTGACCGGAGAGGTGTCTCGGTCATGTCTACATAGTTCTCGAACCCGTAGGGTCCGCACGCTTAACGTTCGTTGACGATATAGTGTTATATGAGTTATATGGTTTGGTGACCGAATTTTGTTCGGAGTCTCGGATGAGATCACGAACATGACGAGGAGTCTCGAAATGGTCGAGATGTAAAGATTGATATATAGGACGATGGCATTCGGACACCGGAAGAGTTTCGGGATGCACCGGTAGTCATCGGGTCACCGGAAGGGGTTCCGGACACCCCCGGTAGGTGTATGGGCCTAATGGGCCAAGGGGGGACACCCCTCTCCCTGGCTGGCCGAACCTAGGGAAGGAAAGGGGGGAGGGCTAGCCCCTCCTGCCTTCCCTTTCTCATGGGAGAAAGGAAAGGGGGGCGCCTCCCTCCCCTACCTTTCCCCCGCACCTATACATGACAGGGGGGCACGGCTTGGGGCAGGACCCCAAGTGGGATTCGGCCTAGTTGGGGTGCCTCCAGGCTGCCTCCTCCCTTCCCCCCACCTATATATATGTGGGAGGGGTGCCTAGCACAACCACGACAATTGCTTAGCCGTGTGCGGCGCCCCCCTCCACCGTTTACACCCTCGGTCATATTTTTGTAGTGCTTAGGCGAAGCCCTACGGAGATCACTTCACCATCACCGTCACCACGCCGTCATGCTGCCGGAACTCATCCACTACCTCGCCGTCTTGCTGGATCAAGAAGGCGGAGGACGTCACCGAGCTGAACGTGTGCAGAACGCGGAGGTGTCATACGTTCGGTACTTGATCGGTTGGAGCGCGAAGAAGTTCGACTACATCAACCGCGTTAACAAATGCTTCCACTTACGGTCTACGAGGGTACGTAGACACACTCTCCCCTCTCGTTGCTATGCATCTCCTTGGATAGATCTTGCGTGTGCGTAGAAAATTTTGTTTTCCATGCAACGTTTCCCAACAGTCGCAAGGAGTGCCCGTGCCGACCCACGGGCGTTCTGGCTGCGTCAAGGATAGCCAAAGCCACCGGAGCCGCAGTGCTCTTGCAAATTTTTCCAGGTCTTGGATGCCCAGTCCCCCGGTGCGCTCCGGCGTGGTGACCACCTTCCAGCGCACCTTACATTTCCCTCTGGTCACCTCCTCATCTTGCGCCCAGAGGAACCGCCGCCTTGCCTTGTCGTCATCCTTGAAGAACTTCTTTGGCGCCCGCAAGGCTGTGATGGCGAATGTAGGCATGGCCGAGAGGACGCACTGCACCAACACTCGCCTTCCAGCAATGTGCATCAACCTCCCCTTCCATCCTGCTAGTCTTGCTCAGATCCTATCTAAGATGAATTGGAGATGGACTAACCTAACCTTGCCAATGGTGATTGGGAGACCTAGGTACCTAATGGGCAGTGCCGCCACTGTCCCTCCCAAATTGTGCAGTACCATGGAGAGGTCTACGTCATCGCAGGCCATCGGAATTGCCGAAGATTTTGCCAGGTTCACTCGCAGGCCAGTAGCCTCACCGAAATGGTGAAGGATGTTCAGTAGTTCGTCGATCTCGCGCCTCACTGGGTTGATGAAGATGACTGCATCGTCGGAGTACAAGCTAGTGCGCATGCGCGCGGCCGTCCCGGGTAATGTGGATAAGAGCCCAGCTCCAGTCGCCGCCTCGAGAAGGCGATGCAATGGATCGATGCACAGAATGAACAACAAGGGGGAGAGGGGGTCGCATGCCTTAGCCCATGGAGGTGCTCAATGCTGTTGCTCAGGATGTCGTTCAGGAGGCATGTCGACAAGGATGTCGAGAGGAGGAGGGCCACCCAGTCCCTCCAGCGCGCCGGGAAGCCCATTCTATGGAGAAGCTCGAAGATATATTCCCAAGAAACGTTGTCGGAGGCTTTAGCTATGTCTAATTTCAGGAGAAGAGCGGGTGTCTTGCGGCGATGAAGAGGACGCACACTGTTTTGTACGTACATGAAGCTGTCGTGTATGCCCTTGGCTCTCTGAAAAGCTGATTGCGCAGGGGAGATTAGCGTGCTAATAACCACAGCAACTCTCATCTACAAAACCTTGGCGATCGAGTGTATGAGGCTGATTGGTCTCAAATCTCCCATGCAGGTTGCGCCGTCCTTCTTCGGCAGTAGGGCAATCATGGCCGAATTGAGGTCCGAGAATTTGCCCCCTGCTATCTTGTAGAAATGGTCGAAGACCGCCACGACGTCCTACTTGATTATACTCCATCAGGCCCTGAAGAAGGTGCCTGAGAACCCGTCTGGCCCTGGCGCCTTGTCCGCTGGTGATGTCAACTGCAGCCCAAACCTCTGGTTCAGAGAACGGGTTGTCCAGGCCTTCATTTTGAACCGACGGCAACTCGATCATGTCCCAGTTTATGGAGCATCCACGGCCCTATTTTGTGCCCAGCAGGTTTACAAAGTGATTGTGGGCAATGGCAGCTTTGTCTTCGTGTGAGGTGGCCGTCCTCGAGTCAGACTGCAGGGATTGAATGAAGTTCTTCCTCCTTCTGGAATTGATTTTCGCCTGAAAGAAAGCAGTCTCGGCGTCCCCGGCCTTCAGCCAAGTTATTCTTGATGCCTGTCTCTTGCGTGCTCGCTCAACCGCAGCCAGGCCCACGATCCTCTGCTTAAGCTGCTTGCGTAGATCAAATTCCGCGGCGTAAGCCGACGCTTCTCTTGAGCAATGTCAAGTCTGAGCACAACCTCATCAGCTAGATGAAACTGGACCTTGGCATCACTGAACAAAGACTTTGCCCGAATCTTCAGATCGAATGTTATCCGCCTCATTTTGAGCTTGATCCTAGCGATGGGGCAACTGGCATCGGCCGGACGCTGCCAGGCCCGTTCCACAGTCTCCTTGAAGCGCGGGAAGCGCAACCAGAAAGATTCAAATTTGAATGAGGCTTTCCGTGGAGGCGCCGCCGTGTCGGCCAGGAGGAGAGGGCAATGATCGGAGCAGTCAGTCGAGGCGGCCATTAACATGTAGGAGGGAAAGAGATCATCCCATTCTAGGTTGCGGAAGATCTTGTCGATGCTCACCATCGTCAAAACAAGTTAAAACCGAGCGAGGGTTGATTCTAAACCGGATGACAAGTTAAGAGTATGAAATAACCGGTTTTAAAGTCTAAGGTTGAATAATAAACGGAGTGGTTAGTTTGGGGCTGTAACGTGAATTTTCTCGTTAGCTACGGGTGACGTCCAATGCGGGGGCCATCGAGAATCCTCTACAGGGACGAGAGGGCGCCGCCGGTGATGGCCACCCTCTGCAAGGACGAGACACGAGAGCGCCCATACCAGAGCGAACGACGTGGAGAGAGGGCCCGAGAGGGGAGCGGGCCGGCGTCCCCGGGCTGAGCTGTCAGCCCGCCACCCTCACTTCCCACAAGGCAGCGGCCTGACTTTGAGGCACATCGACGAGTGGATTGTCAATCGAGGCGCTCACCGTCGTCGTCTCAGGACGACTCCCGACGCCACCGCCGAGTGTACGCTGCCTGTACGGTGAGAAATCTAGTATAGTAGTACGGCGATTGTCTGTATTTTAGAAACTAAATTAGAGGTGGTGGACATTTATGTAATCTTGCAATGCATGGGACCGAATTATGATGGTTTCACTTATTTACCGGCGTCGGACACTAGAGGCGGTATTTTCGTGGCTTGGAACACCACGAGGGTGCTTTTGACAAACTTTGTCAATGATTCCCATTGCATCACCGGGTATGTCTCACCCAAGGAGGGGACGCCATGGTGGTTAACAGTAGTCTATGGGCCGCAGGAGGATGATCACAAGATCAACTTCTTGAATGAGTTGTCGGAGCGTAGATTGCTAAGTCCAGGGCCATGGCTAGTCATTGGCGACTTCAATCTTATACTATACATGGCAGACAAAAATAACGCCAACTTGGATCAGAGAATGATGGGGAAGTTCAAACATTTTGTGGATAATAACGCGCTCAAGGAGCTCTTCTTGCATGGGCGCAAATTCACGTGGAGCAACGAAAGGGAGACGCCCACGCTCACTAAGATTGATCGTGCATTTGTCTCCGTGGATTGGGAACTAGAACACCCGGATTGCTTGCTGCAAGCCTTATCTACCGAGTACTCGGACCACTGTCTGCTGCACCTCACGCTACAAGAGCCTATGCATGTTAGGAGGAGGTTCCGCTTCGAGAAATTCTGGGTCAAAATGGACGGCTTTTTGGACATCGTCAAGGAGGCTTGGACATGCAACCCGGATATCACAGACCCCTTCATGCGGCTAGATATCATGCTTCGAAACACGGCCAGAGCGCTCGCCACATGGGGTCAAAAGGAGATAGGAAATATCAAATTGCAAATTGCCATTGCTAATATAGTCATCATGCGGTTCAACTATGCTCAGGAAAACCGTATTCTTACGGAGGAGGAGAGATGGCTTAGAAGAAACCTTAAACAGCTTGTGCTAGGGCTGGCATCCCTAGAGAGGACCATTGCTAGACAAAGGTCGAGAATAACATGGCTACAAGAAGGTGACGCAAACACGCAGCTGTTCCACTTGGTGGCGGGAGGCGTATGAAGAACTATATACCTTCTTTGACCATGGATGGGCGTATAATCACTGATCAAAAAGGCAACGAGGAAGCCTTCTACAAGGCTTACAAAGACTTGTTAGGCAAAGATGTGGCACGCGACTTCACTCTTGATTTGGAGGGCCTTGGGGTTGCGCCTGTCGACCTCTCGGAGCAGGATGGTGTGTTTACTGAGGACGAGATTTGGGCGGTTATCAAGGACCTGCCCTCGGACAAGGCACCAGGGCCGGACGGGTTCATAGGTCTGTTTTTCCAGAAAGCTTGGGAGGTTATCAAGGTGGATCTTGTAGCTGCGATCCACAAGCTCTTTCTTGGAAATGGAAGGGGATTTGGGAGACTAAACCAAGCTTTGATCACTCTCTTGCCGAAGTCTCCGGAAGCATGCACTGTATTCGATTTCCAACCTATATGCCTTGTGCATAGCATGCCCAAGATTGCATCTAAACTTCTGACCGCAAGGCTCAGACCACACATGGGAGAGCTTGTTCAGGCGAACCAGTCCGCTTTTATTAAGGGGTGATGCTTACATGACAACTTTCTTCTGGTGAGGCAAATGGCACGCTCAATGCATCGAAGGAAAGCGAAAGGAGTGTTGCTCAAGTTAGACATAACTAAAGCCTTTGACTCCCTGGTGTGGCCTTTTTTGTTCGAAGTTCTACGAGCTAAAGGATTCTCGGAGCGTTGGATATCTTGGATAGCTACACTTCTTACCACTGCCAGCTCAAGAGTGCTAGTGAATGGATGTGCAGGTGACAAGTTCATGCACGCCAAAGGCCTGAGGCAAGGGGATTCGATCTCCCCTTTGCTTTTCGTTATTGCCATGGATGTTCTTATGGCAATCATTGTCAAGGCGCATGAGGCTCGAGTGCTGAGTACTATCAATGGATGTAGCCCGATGCAGCGCCTGTCATTGTACGCTGATGATGTGGTGCTCTTCATCAAGCCAACATGGCCAGATCTCCTGTTCGTTAAGGAAACTCTCACCATCTTCGGAGTGGCATCTGGTCTTAAAGTGAACTTTGCCAAATCAGCTGCAATCATGATCCGGGCAGAGACTGAGGATGAGGAGCTTGTCAAGTCGGCACTACCATGGAAGATTGCCACTTTCCCGTGCAAATACCTAGGGCTCCAGCTAAGCATAAGACAGCTGAAAAGATCCGAGTGGCAGCCGGTTGTGGATGCGGCCCTACACATCTTGCCAGGATGGCAAAGGGGCTTGGTGACTAGACCGGGGAGGCTTATCCTTGTCAACCAAGTCATGAGGGCGTGGGCCACTCATCATCTCATGATTGCGGAGGCGCCAAAATGGGCTCTAGAAAGAGTGCACAAAGGTTGTCGGGCCTTCTTTTGGGCCGGGACAGAGGAAGTGAGTGGTGGCAAATTTGTGGTATCCTGGGCCAGGGTATGTAGGCCTAAACACATGGGAGGATTGGGGGTCATTGACCTTTTTAAGCATGGCATTGCCCTAAGATTAAGATGGGAATGGCCCCGACGCACGGACGCATCCAAGCCTTGGCAAGGTCTCAACTTGACCGCGGACAAAAAGGTGGACCAAGCTTTTGGGAGTCTAGTTAAATGGAAGGTTGGATCGTGAGACAAAACCTTGTTTTGGAAAGATCGGTGGTTACAGGGCGCAACCATCACAGATATCGCCCCTTTGGTTGTGGCGACGGTTCGTACGCAAGTGGCCAACAGACGACTGGTACGAGATGCTATGTGCATGCATGCATGGATGAACGACGTAGTGGGTAACCTATGCACGGAGGGTTTAACCCAATTCATCGGACTTTGGGAGATCATTTCGGAGGTTCAATTGGATGAACAGATGGAGGATCGCCCCATCTGGGCTTGGAACGTGTCAGGAGTATACACAGCATCATCAGCCTACAAGATGCTATGTGAGGGAGGAGTGAGATTCCACTCTTTCGGAGCCATCTGGAAATGTTGGGCACCACTTGCGTGTAAGATCTTCATGTGGCTGGCAGTGCAATACCGACTGTGGACGTCGGATAAAAGGACGAGACATGGTCTGCAAGACCAAACATCAAAATGCTACTTATGTGACCAGGAGGAGGACACGGTTGACCACATATCGCAGCAGTGTGTGTTCTCGCGGCAAGTGTGGTACCGTTGCATTGCTAGGATGGGTTTAAGGATGGAGCTTTGCCCAACAAATGACTCACGGTTGGTGCAATGGTGGATGGCAGCTAGGAAACGTATTCATAAGCAAACTCGGAAAGGATTTGACACATTTGTGATGCTAATTTGCTGGACACTATGGAAACAGAGGAACGCGAGGGTGTTCAGATCGGGCCAGATCAAGAACGAGTGGGATACCGGTGGACATGATCTTCGACGATCTGAGGACTTGGGCCACGGCAGGAGCGTTTGGAGGACAACCAGTATCAGAGTAGTCGTGTAGCGTGAGGGAGTGGGGTGGAGGCTTGGCTAGGATCGACTTGTGACACCTAACTAGCGAAATTGTAATCTCTTATACATATTATTCTCTCTTCTATAAAGCTAAGGTACGTCATTGGCGTACCCTCGAAAAAAAAAAGGTACAAATTTATTCATGTACTGATACGATGCGAATTCAAACATCCCTACAAAAGAATGTGGATCCAAAAATATTTGCTTATTGATCTATTCAAGCAATTTCTAACAAGCCGATCTGTAATCCGCGGCCCAATTCTGAAAAAAATGGTGAAAGACAACATGATTTATAGTAAACCAAAGAAAACAAACAGAAGAATATTCTGCAGATCAAATCGGTGTAAGTTTCCATGTCAAAATAGAACTGAAAACGGTTCAATCAGTCAAAACGATTCCGAGAGATCTGAAAATCAGAGAATCCAACCTGAAGGATTATCATCACAGGTCCAGCACCTCTGCATATAACCAGTGGCGAAACTACCCATACAAAAGAGAAGAAAGGGATTTTGAGGCATGGCGGCGAGTGGGTGGGCGATGGAGGCGCTCGCCGTTGTCGTCTCAGGATGACCTCCGACGCCATCACCGCTTGTTCGCCATACGGTGAGAAATCTTTTACTTAGTGTAGTCAAAGATCTGAATTACAAATTTATTTATGGAGATAGAACGCGAATTCAAACATCCCTACAGAAGAATGTAGATCCAAAAATATTTCCTTATTGACCCATTCAAGAAATTTCCAACTGGCCGACCTGTAATCCGCAACCTACTTCTGAAAGAACTAGTGAAAGACGCCATGATTTACTAAACAACCAAGAAAACAAACAGAAGAATATTCTGCAGATCAAACAATCTTCACAGTATAAGTTTTCATGTCAAATACTCCTTCCGTTCACAAATATGAGATGTTTTGAATATTTCTATATGAACTATATACGAACTGCAATGAGTGAGCAAACACACTAAAACGTGTCTATATACATCCGATTCACAAAAAAATTAGAACAACTTATATTTGTGAACGGAGAGAGTACAACATACTGCTGCACCCATAGATTAATCTATTGTAAGCAATACAGTCAAGCAAAGACAAGTTGGCTGAGACCCAAGATAGCACATGCTTGGCTCTTATTCAACCATTCCAAACAATTCTGAGAGAATTGAAAGTCAGAGAATCCACCCTGAAGGATCATTATCACAGCTCCGGCAGCAGTGCAAAGAACAAGCTGTGAAACTTGACCCATGAATTACATAGAACAATAGTAACTCAAAATTTCAGCTAAACAACTGCAGCTTGCCAATTACACGCTGGAAATGCAACATACAGCGGACCATTGAACAACAGACAACTTTCGGTTAAATTCAATCAACCCATACAAAAGAGAAGCGAGCACCAGGCATATCAGAAAGCTGCAAATCACAAACTCCAGCACTGCTCACCCAGAGATATAACTGATAAGGATCCATCTTACTTAGATAGTACTCCTACTACATAGGTTTAATGGAAAGAGCGCGATAACAGATAATAAAGGGGGCTTCACATGGTACGGATGCTGTAAGCTTGCCAAAATCGAAGGAGACGCAGCCCCCCCATCGCAAAGCTTACAGAACCATGACCATGAAGCATCTAGGGAAAGGCATTCCTACGCAAAAAAAACATAAGGGAGCAGCAAAGGGCACTCCTCTAAACATGGCCTATCTAGGCGCATCATCCCACAAGCTCGGAATATCGAAGGAGATGGGATCAATGTCTCCTTCAGCATGTGGGATTGCCTGCCTTATTCTATGTATTACTAGATCAGTCTTCGGTATTAGGGAGCTAAGCCTTATGGACCAAACTTGAAGTGCTCAATCATGCAGTCACAGACAGTGCACTTCTTGAGCAATGTCACCGAGGCCAGGAGGCAGCCTCGGCAAGCTATGGTGTGCATGCAGGGGGAGCATCTCACAACTGCATCAACTCCACTGCAGACAACCATCAACTGGCACTTTTGATCCGAGACGCGCTCCATGACTCCCTGCATATTCAGCAATTAATCATCAGGCAAAAATAGAATTCAGATGTGGTGAAAGTAGAACAGTGGAGCAAATTTTTAGCTGATGAGAAAATTTGTTACCACGTGTCGGGATTTTGCATCCAGCACCGGGGCAGACTTGACTCCACTTACAGCAGTGCCACAGGTCATGCATGCCCTGACATTGCACCTCATCATGCAGGCAACACATATCTTATGGAGGCACGGGACAAGCTCCATTGCGGCCTCGCAGGAGCGGCATATGATGCAGTAATCACTCTTGGCATGTGGAGTCTACAGGTGGGAAGAACTGTGTTAGTCAAGACATGATTCTGAGCCTAACTAATGTGGCAAGCAACGTAACACAAGAGAAGAAGGGAGCACTTACTAGGTACTTGTCCCACTGTGAGTGGAAGAAGGAGAATCTCATTTCATTGTCACAGCTGCTTGGAGTGACTGCTGGCCTTTCAACAGTACGATCAACAAAGCATGTTGTTGGTCTGGGTTGGTCCAAATCAAGCTTCCTTGCATGTTCAGGCTCAATCAGTTCAGAATTCCTAGAAGGTCTGGACTCAAACAAATGAAGCTTCCCTGCAGGCCCAGGCTGAACCAAATCAGCCTTGCTAGGAGGAGGAGGAGGAGGACTGGACTCGATCAAATCGAGTTTCTTTGTAGGTGCAGACTCCACCAAATCAGGTTTCCTTAATGGTCCTTGTTCGATTTTTTCAGGAGCAGGTCCAGACACAATCAAATCAGGCTTTCTTGCAGGTGACTCAATCAAATCAGACTTTGGTGTGCTCACAGTAATCTCATCAAGTAAGCTACCATTGGAGGTGGAATCGCCATCCGGCAGGCTTTCGCCATTGCTTCTGCTGCACTCATCATCATGCTGGCTCTGGACATTGCTCTCGCTGCATGCATCACCATGTGGACTGTTAGTGCTATAAGGAGCATTCTCAGCGATATTGGCGGTAAGTGGTGATCTTGGAGAGTGATGATCTGACACTGATTCTGGGAGCTCGTCATGATCAAACGAGTAAGGCTCTAGCAGGGGTACATACTTTGGCCTTGAGAGCGGTGGCAAAAGGACCATATGTGTTGCAGGGCCATTTCCTACAGGGACTACACGCATCCTGCAGATGCCAGGGAGGGAGCGCATGAAATCGCTAAGCTTAGGATAGCCAAGGGCAGAATGATCAAGCTCCATTCTGCAACATGATCTGAAATCAGTCTTCACAGAGCATAATGGGTACTTCTCCCCATATCGTTCGGTTGCTTCCATGAGAAATCCTGGCAACCACCTCCTGAATATGAAGAACCAAGATGGGAGGTGCTTCTCTGGCATTGGCCGCCGTTTTCCAAAGTTATATTGCTCAGGTTGTTCATCCTCCAGCTCACTATGAGTCACTCTTGGGGACTCACGTACATGGTGCCTGAAGGAAGTTGCTCTTTCGAGTTCAGGCAGGGATGGTCTAGCAACAGCATCCTTTATCTCCACTCTCTTCCCAAGCACATAGACATGATGAGCTTCCTTTGCACTAATCATATCCTTCTCTCTTTTGAATTTTACAAAGCCAAAGCCTCGGGACTGTATCCTCTCGTCTGTTTTTAAGGTAATGACTATTGCTTCCTCCACAGGTCCGAATTCAGTACTGAAGAATCTGCTAAGGTACGCTGCCAGAAACAAATGCCAAAGGAAGTGTTAGAAGTACATTCTTGTTCACTGTGTTGAACAAACATAACTGGTTCAGGATTATGAAGCTATACCATCGTCTACCGAAAGCGGGAGACCCCCAACAAAGATTTTGCGAGTGTAGTCATGCTTCTCCCAATGATCGTTATGCTATAAATAAAATATGTTGTAAGCAGATCATGTAAACAAAAAAAAGTCACTTGGTAATACAGATAGAGGATGCCTAGGTTACCCGAGATAATTTGGGACCTTCTTTCGGGGCACTATGGCCCTTACTTTTAACCCGAAAATCCCGGTGACCTACTGACGCCTTTGGCACAACATAGCTGCAAGGATATTCAAAGCAATATCTTAATTTTAACTTCAAATGAGCAGCACTTTCTCTACATTTCACGTAATTGTGTACAGATATAAGAAATACCTTTCGTAATAATCGTCGTTGTCATAATCATCGAAATCATCATCCAGAAGCTCTTTGTGCCTTTCTTTTTTCATTGCATGGTTCTTTTCCATTGAGCCATGGTTCACTAAAAAGGAACAAAATTCAGTTGAAAATGCAGTTGGCTTGATATGCATTTTTTAGTATCAGTAAAACCAAAAGTATCTAACCAATCTTTATGTAATTCAAACAATAAAATTCCTTCCAGTGTTATTCGGAAAAAATAAAAATCCTTCCAGTGTAATGAAACAGATCAAACAATAGAACATAGCAGAATGTGATCCTATAGCAGAAAATGTGCTTTGGTTGAAGAATCAAACACAAAACTATGGGCAAGTTAAGTGCTTTTATTTACATGAGATACACAAAAGGACAAATGAAGTGCTTGTATTTACGTAAGAGGTGTTCTATTTGCGAACCCAGTCAAATATTTACTATCCCAGAAAATCATCTTACTTGGTACAACATTTGCGGAGTTGAGAAGGAACCGCATGTCCTGGGATGTCGCCACGTCTATTGGTCTTTGCTTTCTGTTCAACACCAAAGAATCGCGTCACTGTAACTCGATCAAATCACTGAATACAAGAATTCTTCAGAAATATTACTCACCGTAGGTTCTGGGCTTTGGGGTTAGCCCCATAACGCAAAAGAAGTCGTACACAGCTCAAAGAACCATTTTTCACTGCAAGGAATAATGGGGTCTCTTTGGTCTTGGAAGGTATATCAACGCAATCTTGTGCATGAAGCAGAAGTGACTTGCAGATCAAAGAAACAAAATACCAATTAGTCACAGTGGTATTATTAAGCACTTGAACAGGAAGTAACAAAGGCTACCTGAAGAGCCTTGTAATTGCCCTTAGCTGCAGCGCTGTGCACTGGTGTGAGACCTAGTTTGTTCCCCTGGAAAACTCTGGCACCATTCTTCTGCAGGAGCCACACAATCCTGCACAAAGACAGAAGGCAATTAAGGACACTTGGAAATAGCAAGAACAACGATCTTACAGTTTAGCTGTTAATGGAGCAGAATTTTGAAGAAATGCTGTTAATGGTACAGTTTAGCTGCACCTTGGTTCCTGTGTGCTTGAGCTGCTACTGAGGCACCAGTGAAGTGCCGTGTTTCCTTCGGGGTCGGTTTCATTGACATCAACATCCCCCATCAGAAGCATCTTTGTGACATTCATATCTCCGGCCTACACAAGGAATCAGTCATTGCAAGTTTTTCATATGTATAAGATGCAGCTTTATAAATTGCAGCTTGTTAGGCATAGCACGATTACAGCAATATTGCATCAACTGAACATAAGAAAATGCAGAGCTGCTTCTAGATAATACGTAAAAACAAAGTGTGTAGATCATAATCATAGTAACTCATTTCATGTATTATTTTAGGAATCTTTCCTAAAATAAGGTGTGGACCACAATTACACACATTGATAACTCACTAAACTTCATGGCAGTCCTAGCAACTAATTTCATGTGCAATGCAAATCCAGAAGTGTTTAAAAGGGAAAAAGTTTGTGTAGACCAAAGTAAAGACACTGATCGCTCAATCATTATAAAATTTTCTAGATATAAGTTGCAGTTGTACGATTACAACAATATTGCATCAACTGAACATAAGAAAATGCAGAGCTGCTTCGAGATAATACGTAAAAACAAAGCGTGTAGATTATAATCATAGTAACTCATTTCATGTATTATTTTAGGAGTCTTTCCTAAAATAAGGTGTGGACCTCAATTACACACATTGATTACTCACTTAAATTCATGTGCAATGCAAATCCAGAAGTGTTTAAAAGGGAAAAACTTTATGTAGACCACAAAGTAAAGACACCGAACACTCAATCATTGTAAAATTTTCTTTATATAAGTTGCAGTTGCACGATTACAGCAATACCGCGTCCACCAAACATAAGAAAATGCAGAGCTGCTTCTAGATAATACGTAAAAACAAAGCGTGTATATCATAATCATAGTAACTCATTTCATGTATATTATGTTAGGAGTCTTTCCTAAAATAAGGTGTGGACCTCAATTACACACATTGATTACTCACTAAACTTCATGGCAGTCCTAGCAACTAATTTCATGTGCAATGCAAATCCAGAAGTGTTTAAAAGGGAAAAAGTCTATGTAGACCACAAAGTGAAGACACTGAACACTCAATCATTGTAAAATTTTCTATATATAAGTTGCAGTTGCACGATTACAGCAATATCGCATCCACTAAACATAAGAAAATGCAGAGCTGCTTGTTGATAATACAAACAAAGGGTGTGGATCATAATCATAATACTCATTTCATATATAATTTAAAAGTCTTTTCAAAAAATAAGGCGTTGACCTCAGTTACACACACTGATTACTCAATTTAACTTCATAACAGTCATAGCAACTCATTTCATGTGCAATGCAATATCTAGTGGTGTTTAAAAGGGGGAAAAAAATCAGTGTAGACCATAAACTAAAGACACTGAATACTCAATGCATTGCAAAGTTTGGGAAGAGTGACAATTTAAGTGTAACATGGAACTAACAGCAATCTGTACCTTTGCAGCCCTAAGTAGAGGGGGCAAGCTTCTCCTGTCAACTTTTCGGTCCCTCCACGACGTGGCCCCAAATTGGTTCAGCAGCTGAATCTCGCAGAGCAAGGCTTTCCTCCTCATTTCATTGCCGTCTCTAGCTGAAGCCTCTCCAATCGACAGAACCTCATCCACAACAGAGTTGTAAATTGATCTCTTTGTCCTGACGCCGTCAATCACCACGCTCACCATCGCCGATATCCTTTCCTCAGCCACCAGGAGCAGCATTGCGAGTGCAGCGACACGCCCCTCCGTGGCGTATCTGTAAGCCACCTCCCCAATCTCCCTGGTCTTCTCTGCCAGAAGCCTCACCGCGTTCAGATCCTACACACATATATACAGGGAAGTTACAGTTTTGCATGAGAGATTGATCCTATCTACAGTATCTAGTACTATCAAGTATCAACCATGTAGGTAGGAGAAGTATGGAGCTGTGGGTGAGTCTAGTGATGAGGCAAACCTTTTGTTGCAGATAAGCCAGAAGATCTTCCACTGAGTTGTCCGGTGACCAATCGACTTGAACCCTGAAGTGAAAGCAGGCAGGGAACAGATAGATGCATTGCTGTCAGTTTGATCTCAAATGGCATCGACCAAATGAACAATCATCAGTACTAGCTAGCAAATACTAGTAGCACGCAGTTGGTGCCATTGACGCACCTTCTGCTCATGAGCGCGACCTCGAGCGCGACTAGGTGTGTGCCGTCGAGCAGCCTGACGTCGGTCCGGGCGTTCCTGGAGACTGAGAGGAGCAGCTGGATGCACCTCTTGGAGTGCGCCTCGGCGGCGACGTGGAGCGGCGTCCGCGTGAGCTGGTCCCTGGCGTCGACGGAGGCCGGCGTGATGCCGTACTCCCCGTCGAGGAGGAGCCTGGCGCACTCGGCGGCGTCGTGCCTGCAGGCGAGGTGGAGGAGCCTGTTGGACATCTCCTGGTCGAGGATCCTGGCGGCGTCGGAGCCGTTGCGCAGCCGGCCCAGCGCCGCCTTCTTGATGCTGTCCACCGCTGCGAGGAGGAGCGCGGTGTCGTCCTCCACGACGGCGCGGGAGACGTCGTTGTCCTGCTTGCCCATCTTGTCCGTCGTCCCGCCACCCTCTTCACTCAAGCTCTGCACAATCAAAGTACAAACCAAATCGAATCAAAAATTCAGAAGTCACAAACCAAACTTGCTGCAAAACAATTCCAAGAAACTTTATCTTTTTCACACCAGAAAATTGCTCCAAAATTTCTCACGAAAAACGAGACGAAAACCGATCGAAAACAACATGACAAAATTAAATGGGACAATGTAGCCAAGGTAGCATAAATGGAGTGGCAGTCTGCAGGCCCTCAGAGCGCAGGCACGAAACTGGAAACTGGATCGCCTCGAGGACACGCAAGGGAAAAGGAGCGCAAGAAGAACAAGCAGACGCGACCAAAGCTCGGTCAGGAAAGCGCAGCTAGCGGGCTCTCGCTTCGCTGGAATCATGGAGAAACGCAGCCTGGTCATGTCAGGGCGTCGATCGATCACGGGCCGGAGCGACACGTCGCCCGAGACGAAGCTGGGAAAAGGAACTGCTCCCCGTCCAAAACGATCGCCCGAGGACGAAAAGCTTTCCGGTTATGATCGGCAGCGTGGAATCTTGTTTTCTCTCCCTCCACCGGCACCAGAGAGTGCCTGCCTCGTCAAATCAAATCGCCCCAAAGGAAAAGCAAAGCCAAGCCAAGCCGGAAGGAATATACCATGACCTCATCAAACGGCACCACGAAGAAGAAGAACACGCGCGTTTGCGCTTGCCTGATGCAAAAAAAAACTTCGAAGACGAGGGACAAAGAAACCCCAAAGCAACACCCAAATTAACTTCCAGCATTTGCAACGACGGATAAAAAACAAACCACCACTGGACGGAAACCAGGGGAAAAACTAGCACAAGCAGGAGGAGCAAAGGATTCGCAAGGAGTGACAGAACACTTCCCCTGAAGCAAACTGAAGAGAATCTCGGTTGAGGGACAGCAAGCGGTGGATCGCCAAAAAACTATTCGACTGAGTGGGGGAGCGTGATGAAGGATCATGCAGACGCATGGCAACGAAACCCCGCGAGAAACCAGGACCAGATCGTCCGGAAACACCGGGACCAAACCTCTGAAAACCCCAGCGGAGAAGGTAGGAGAAAACCCCAATCCCATGCCCCGAAACGGCGAAACCAACGAACCAACCCAGCAGAACCACCGAAAACGAAGGACCATTACCACCTCCCTCCTTCCCTCCCTCTCACTTCGGCGGTCGGCGAACCGTAGCACCGCCGCAGTCGGGAGAGCTCATCGGAGAGTCCCACAAAAACCGCAAGGCCAAAATCATGTCATACCCCGAAGGAAGAAATTGATCGAATCGAACAAGCGCAACCAAATCAGCAACACGCAGCAATGCTGGCGACGCAAGGCTCTCACCTCTCCCATGCGCGCGGCCGGAGTCGCAGAAACCCCTCGGCGCGCCTGCTCTGCTGCTTCCCGGAAACCCCTCTCCGCCCTCCTCCCGCTCGCTTACACAGGCACACAAACTCCCTGCGCCTCCGCTCGATCGCCCTCCTCTTATGTAGACTGCTACAGAGTGGAGCGCTCCTGCTCTCTCCTCTCCCCGTCCTCCGGCACCCACACCCACCGCGCACGGCGAACCCAGACTGCAAAAGCAGCACTTATCCTGCGCTGGTCTGTCGCCTGTCCCTCCCTGGTCACCGTCTCTCTAGCACAGCATGTCTCGGTAGTCGGTACCCACCCGTCCGCCTCTGTTGTGGTACCCCTTCACAGCTTTCGTGCCCCCACCCCACCTCCTCCTCCTCCCATTAAAAGCTCTACGCTTTTTGCCGTTCCTGGCATGCGGGGCGCCGTGGGCGGGCCGTAGCACGGAAACGGAAACGCGGAATCCCGTCCGTCGCGTTCGTGACCAGCCGGACGCGTGGCGCTCCGCCACAGGCCACTCCCCCACCCCGGAAGCTGCGTCGAAGGCGGGAGAGGGGCAAGCTCGTCCGGAGGAGCTGGCTAGGCTAGGCAGGGGCCGCGCTCGCTTTGGTCCGCTTTGTCGCCTTGCCCTGGGCCCCCGCTGCCATGTCAGAGCGGAGGCGACAGCCTCTGCTGCAGCCGCTGCTGGGCCGCAGGTGTGGGGCGGGGCTCGTCGAGGAGAGAGAGAGAGAGAGAGGGAGAGACAGACGGGCTAGCTTCGGGAGTTTTCTGCTGGTGCGCGCTCGGTGGCCGACGGGTGGGGCCGGAGAGCCGTGGCCCCGGCGTGCCAGTGTGCGGTGCTAGGGTTTTGTGGCGAGCCATAGCCAGGGGTTTGGCTGCGTAGAAGGTGGCGGTGGCCCGTGCGTGGCGTGGGAGGGGTTTGGGTTGGTTGGGTTGGGGGGCGTATCTTCCTCGGGGCACGCGGAGATAGGCGTCTGTTGGTGGAGTTCGTACTACTCCTGTACTACGCTGTGGACGAGGACAAAAAGATGATCGCGGAGACCCGGTGTGGACTGGACCGGTGGATGGATGAGAAGCGATAATGATTGACGGAGACCATCGCTGCTGTGTGAACGAGCGTGTGGTTTGTTTGTTTGATCCGTGCGTGCGTGTGTAATGTGCATGGCATGGCTTCTGGCTTCCGGTGGGAAAGATTCATTCATTGTATGGCCGGCGGAAGGAAGGAACTGCTTTGCTTGTCTGTTTGGTGAGATGGATCCATCGCACACCGTGAACTTGCCGCTACGGGGGCTCGTGACGGGGCGCGCACACGCTGCGCTTTCCTTTCCTGGATGGGGCATCAAATTGGTTGGGCGTGCGTCTCAGATCTACTAGCAGTGTGGGTGAAGAAAACACGGTGAGAAATTACAAGCTGGTTTGTATGCATGCAAGAAATGGTGTGTACTGGTGTGAATGTGCTGCGAGGAAGGAATCTGGAGGGTTGGACACGGGCCAACGGCTGCACGTCCGAGCTAGTCAAGCGTAGGGTTAGCGCGGGTGCGTGCACCAGGCTACTGGCTCCATGCATGGGGCGATCGATCGATGGACGGAGCGCGCGCGCGCATCTGCCGATCGACACACACAGTCACACACGCTGCTATGCTTTTTCGCTTTGCTGTTTCACTTTGTCGCGTTCAGCGGACCACAGGATCAGGTTTCAGGTGTCAGGGCGGAGGGGACAGGGTCTCTGCTACAGGAGTACGTACGTTCGCAGGAGCCTTTGGCTCGTCCGTCGCGTCTCGTCGCAGAGATCGCAGACGGGTGCTGGATGTATATCCTGTAGTGTGCGCGCTCACTCGCACGGGTGGGGCTGTGCTGCGGGAGTGGCCCGCGCGCAAGTGCCATGGGTACGTAGGGAGGGAGAGGCCGGGAGTCTGCGCTTGCGACTGCGTGCATATCCTCCTCGGTAGGCGCGCGGGGAGGATGACGACGCTGACGAAAGCCTGTCGTTGCTTTGGTTGGCAACTTGGCATCGCACGGACATGCATGCATGGATGGATGGGTTTGATGGATCATGATCACTGTACTTCGGGGGTGATCATGATGCGTGCTGCATCCATGCATTTTTGTGTTTGATATGAACTACCGTTGAGACAGTAATCTTTTTCTCTTCTTTTTCCAAACTTACAGCGCTAACTAGTAAATACGTATATGGTACTATAGAAAGAAGGATACGGTAGCAAGAATATGCAGGTGAACCGTACAGTGCGTTCTAGCGAGGTGCAACTGGTACGATGCAAATTGATGGCGAGCACGTTGTGGCGATTTTTTGTCGAAAGAGACCCTCTGCCCACTGGAATTGTCAAAAGAGACCCTCTGTGGACGAAATTGACAAAAGAGACCCCCTCACTAGTGGCGGCAGGCGACACGTGTCACCTGCCGCCACGCCTGGAGGCGGCGGGCCCTGCCGCCACCGCAGGAGGCGGCCGCGCCGGGGAAAACGGATTTCGCACAGTGGCGCAGCTGGGACGGAACGGGCCGGGCCAGGTGGGCCTTGCCGCCACCGGGCGAGGCGGCCGGCGCTGCCGCTGTCGCTCCCCGGCCGACACGGCCTGCTGCGCGCGGGCCCAGCGGGTGGGCCACGCCGCCACCAGCCGAGGCGGCCTGTGCTGGCGCTGCCGCACGCGCGACAGCTGCTTGGCACTGATTCCCACGCGCGCGAATTTTCACGCAGACGGCGCTGATTCCGAGGCAAGACAGCGACGCTGTTGCAAACGGCGCTGATTCCGCGCCATTTCCTTTATTCACGCGCCCTGATTCATATGCTGCTGCCCGGGAATCACTCTGGCTTTAGCTTCAGCGGATGCGACGGCACTGCGAGAATCACTCACTCGCTGAGACTGTGAGAACCTGTTGTGCCGACACTACAGGGATCCTCTCCTTTTATATGTTATGCTTCGTTCCTCTCCTCTGCTCTTCCTGCTCTCTAAGTTTCTCTCCTCTGCTCTTCCTGCTCTGTGGCCTCGTTCCTCTCCTCTGCTCTTCCTGCTCTCTAAGTTTCTAAGAACACAGAGAAAGAAAAACTCAGTAGGCACTTTCACTCTTGATTTAGGGCGATTTAGAGTTGGATTTTGAAGTTGCTGAAGTTGAAGAAAAGATAGATGAAGGTAAGATCTATCCATTTTTGTTTGTTTCATTCGCATGCATGATGTTTTTACTCTTTTTGATTAGTTCATAACTATGTATTCTCTGTTGTGTTAGGCATTATTTCATTACTTTTTGGAGTCATTTAGAGCTTCAGGACTAGGATTTGCCTAGCAAAGTGAACTACGAAGTTGAGAATCAAGGTATGAGCTTTGCAATACCTTTATTTTTTTTGTGCATGCACGGTGGTAATTAGTTAGTCTTTTAGCTCATGATTAGCTATGCGATGTTAGTGCTTAGAAGTTAGAAATAATTTCAAACGACAGATGTTGCATTTATGCTATTTTTTTTAGAAGAGTAGGTTGAAAATGTTGTATCAATGTTAGCTGCGTCCATTAGTATTGACATGCGAGAAGATCTTAATACGGTAATTAAGAAAAAAAAATACTGTAATTGTTCATTCCATGTGGTATGTTATTTCATGTGGTATGTTTATTAATAAGTCTATAGTTAGGAAACCGTTGGTGTACTTTGTTATGTCGCAATAATCTAAATTTTATACGTTAAGATTACGTGCTAATTTACTTAATGATGTATGTAATTAGGTAAAATAATTCATCTTAGTAGCAAACAAGGAGGAGATGACGTGATTGAAGAAATTGTGTTTTCATCTTCGCTGTCCCTTTTGAGGTGATGACCACATACATGCAAGTGCTATTTTCATACTTTTGATAGCAGAAAGAAAAATCCGTGTGTAATATTGATGTTCATGTGATAATAGGTTGACTCCGTTCATATAATACTGGTGACGGATATTTATTCGAACTATTTTGACGCTTAATTGCATTCGCAAGCACATCCATATTGGAGCTGAGGTATAAATGACGCCGTAATTTTGTTAATATTTTTTATATTGATGTAATGTTGTGAATAATATGCATGCCGCTGTGAATATTAATATTTGTAAATAAATGATTATTATTGTATGATATAAAAAAATTCTATAAAACCGGAAGATATTAAATGTTTTACTCATATGATATTTAAATGTTATTATCGTACTATTATATTGAGTGGTTGTTTGGATAACGAGTAATTACGTTCGGCTTTTACCAATAGTCGTTTTTCCAAAAGCTCTGTTTTTGCATGTTACGAGAACCAGTTTAGGATATTTTTGGGGTAGTTAGAGAAAAGCAAACAGTCTAAGCAAATGATTATAAAAACAAATCGAATATTTGTAACGAAAATACGGTTATTATTTTAGTCGTACTACTACTGAATGTTGTCATCGTACTACTACTAAATGTTCGGTTACTAATTATTTGAAATGTAAATATGGATGTTGGTTAGGTACTATGGAAAATTTGTTAGTGTACTATGGGGACGTCTTACGCGACGGTCCTTTCGGGGTGGATGTGTCCTTGTGCGAGTCGACTACAGTTGTAGTGAGAGACATGGTGAACGTGGGTTACGCAGCAGTCAGAAGGTGCATCCGAGCGGTGTTTGGCCCAGGGATGCAGGGGAAAAAATGACAATGGAGGCCTTCGTCGTTGACGGAGGAAATGATGGGACAGTTGCCCGTTGGGGTTTGCGGCCAGTCACAGGTGATGAGTCGTGGGGGTCGTACATGAGATTTGCAAGCAATCCCAATAACTCAATGTTTGGTCAGCCGATGGTGTATGTGGAGTTTATTTCAGTCACTAATGTTGCCGGATCCAGTAGCAGGGGTGGTGAGGTCGAGTTGGCCATCACATCAGCCCCTAGCGCCGGCCCATCGGAACCGACAGGCGGCCAGCCTGTGTATGACACAGGATATTGGTCTGCGGCCGTTGACATGAGCGAACACGTGGAGGGATTGCCGGAGGCGCTAGATGATGACGATCATTCTTCCGCGTCTTCGGAGTCAAGCGAAGAACAAGATGTTCCTCCTCAGAGGGCGGTGGCGGCGTCACTGCAACCTGGGTTTTTACAGGATATGAGCATCACCAATGAATTTCACTCTGTTTCTGGCCTAGAAGCGGGGAACCTGGAGGTTGGGCAGGTTTTCCCAGATAAGAAGTCTGCTTACCAGGCAATGTCTAGCTATGCAATCGCCATCCACCGCCAGCATAGAGTGAAGCAGTCTGATAAAAAAGAGTTGAAGGTCATATGCATCCACACCGCGAAAAGTTGCCGCGGAAGAGTTCTCGCTAGACTGAAGCCTGGGGTATGTCAGTCCTGGCATATCACAAAAATAGTGGAGCATAGCTGTGAGCAAACTGGGACCCTTTCAAATCACTGCAATGTGACAACAAGATATGTGGCACAGGTGATGGAAACGATTGTGCAGGCAAGTCTCAACATTAGTGTTAGGGCTTTGCAAAAAGATGCAGAAGATCAAATTGGCTTCCCTGTCAGCTACAGCAAGGCTAGGTGTGCGAAGGAAAATATATTCCAGAACTTGTATGGAACCTATGAGGAGGCCTATTCTTATGCCCCCAGAATGCTTCATCAGATAGCAAGTGCTAATAGGGGGACTCAAGTTTGGCGGAGAGAACGTCGAAACCCAATGAACCCGGGTGAGCTAATCCTGGACCGCTTATTCTGGGCATTCGCCCAGACTATACAAGCCTTCAGGCACTGTCGCCCGGTTTTATCAGTTGATGGTACCTTTCTCACTGGAAAGTACAAGGGCACAGTATTGGTGGCGATTGCAGCAGATGCAAATAATCAGCTTCTTCCTATTGCATATGCACTGGTCGAGAGCGAGAACAAAGATAGCTGGTTGTGGTTCCTGAGCTGCGTGAAGATGGGTGTCGTGAAAGAGCGTGAAGGTGTTTGCATCATCTCTGATCGCAACACTGGATTATTAAGCGCTCTTAACATAATTAAGGCGTCGGAAGAAGAGTGGGGCTGGCCCGATCTAGAGGGAAGGTGGTGCATGAGGCATTTGGCAGCAAACTTTTACTCCAAATTCAAAAACAAGGATTGGTTCAAGTTATTCAAGAGGATGTGCATGCAGAAAACTGAAGCCAAAATGAATGCGATCTGGGCAGGTATCAATGGTGAGATCGACCGCGCGGCCTTGCCGCAGAGAGAAGACCGGAGGGGTCATAGGACGCCCATAAATTTGAGCCAGTGGATCGGCGAGAATTGCCCTCATTTGTACAAGTGGGCGCAGGCTCACGACACCGGGGCTCGGTACGGAATAATGACCAGCAACATGTCAGAGGTGTACAATGGTGTTCTTAAAGGGGTGCGAGCACTGCCTATCACAGCCCTAATTGAAGAAACTTGGAACCGGACCCTGTCATACTTTGCAGACAGGGTCACCGTCGCCAAAGCACAAGTTGAATTGAACAAGCCATGGTCCGAGAAGATGCAGAGACATCTGGACGAGAAAGCAAAGAAGTCCCAAAGCCATGGCTGCAGGAAAGTGGACGCACTCAGGAATAAGTGGGAGGTCAATGTGCGGGCCAAGTACGTTAAGGGTCACCACAGAGGATCAAAAAAGCAAGCTGTCACCCTCGGCCCAACGTCCTGTGAGTGCAGTTGTAACAAGCCCAAGCTTGAGGGCTACCCTTGCAGTCATGTGCTCCGGGCGGCTGCAGATCAAAAAATCAGTGTCGAGCCATACATATCGCCGTACTTCAACATGTACAATCTGTACAACACTTGGAACGGTGAGTTCTGGGCCTGGGGCATTGATATGAACTACAAAATGCTGTGGCCAGATGGGCCGAAATGGGTTCCCAACGCCAACTTGATGAGAACCGCCAAGGGACGACGTCAGTCTAGGCGTCATCGCAATGACATGGACCATAGCCAGATGGGAGAACCAAGGCGATGCCGCGTTTGCAGGTGTCCTGGACATTCACGTAGGGAATGCCCGTATCGAGCCAACAACACCGCATGATGTTGATATATCTGGACTCGCTATGTCTATTTATATTAAATT
Organism: Thinopyrum elongatum; assembly: GCA_011799875.1. NCBI lineage: Eukaryota > Viridiplantae > Streptophyta > Magnoliopsida > Poales > Poaceae > Thinopyrum > Thinopyrum elongatum. The sequence continues at coordinate 116,036,889 of CM022301.1, read as the reverse complement.
TAAATTGAATCTCTTTGTATTATTGTACTCGTGATGTTAACTTCAGATAATTAATGTAAATTGTATGTCTTTGTATTTTTTAAGTTAATTTTGATTTGCATTTGTATTTGCGTCTTCCTCATAATTTATATTTGTATGTTTGTGTGCAGGTTATGACTGAAGTGCCAGTACTTTTGCAGGGGCCCCATGACGCCGGCGACCGTTGTCACCTATTTTTTGAACCCAAATACTAAGCATGATTATCGGAGTTTCAGACTTCGAACCATAAAGAAAACATGGCCAATACACAATTTTTTCCTTGCTCACCTTGACGCTTATGGACTACATGGTTTTGCTATGCTCACATCATGCGAAGACCAATTACGTTCGGATCCATCCCTTTTGACATCCCTCGTTGACCGGTGGAGACCTGAAACCCACACCTTTCACTTTCGTTTTGGGGAGCTTGCACCTACACTGAAAGATGTTTCTATGCTCACTGCTCTACCAATTAGAGGTGAGCCGTTAGTGTCTCGACGAGTGTCTCCATCTTGGGCATTACATATAGCAGCCCGTCTTGGGATGGCAATGCCAGAATCACAACGTTCTGGTGGCCCTCGGGGCATCCCACTCGCCTGGCTTCGTGATAACTTTCGTATTTTATCTAGCTTCGCCGATTCTGAGACGAGAAAAAGACATCTGTTTGCGTATTTGTTGTGGCTCCTCGGGACTCTGTTTCCAAATTCACACGGGGACGTAGTTCTCCCTGGTCTCATCTACATTGCAGAGAATATGGTAGATGAACCTTTACCCGAGCAGCCAAAATACAGCTTCGGTTCTGCCATGCTATGTCGTACATATAGAGGCTTGTGTGATGCCACACAAAAAACTTCTTTCGCACAAAAAGCTCCGTTACTTTGTGTCGCCTATGAGTTTCTACAGTTGTGGTCCTGGGAATACCTCCCTGTAGGACGACCTCGTATACTAAATCCCGTACACCCATACGACTTTAGCGAGGGCAGCAGTGCAACTATGGCCACTAGGTGGACAAAGGCACGGAAACGTTGGTCTCCAGATATTGCGAAAAATTGTTACCCTATATACCACCAGCAGTTTGAGATACTTAATGGGTCAGAAGTCACATGGAACCCGTGGACTCAGGACCAGATACAAATGGTCTTTGATATTCGACCCATCACAGCAGGCATGTTGAGCGATAGTGCATTCTGGCTGACTCGCTGCAACTTATTGTTCATGTGGTGTGTTGAGCCTTACAATCCAGAGCGTGTAATGAGACAGTTCGGTCTCTATCAAGAGATTCCACCACCTTTTCCAAGACGTATCGATGAGGAAACCCATAAGTAAGATGTGACCTCCCTAAATAGTTAGTGTATTTTTTAATTTACTAAACTCACACATTGTTACATAATTTGCAGGCTAACCAATATGGGAAGGGGTTGGAGTTTATACGATTGGAGGGAACAGAACATTCAATGGGTACACAAGTGGAAAAATGAAGCGCTAATAGATATAGTGGATCAACTCAGGTACATTTTATTTACATTATTTTATTACGATGATCATACGATGCGTGAAGATGCTTTGCTTTCATCACAACGGTTTATGTAATTATTTAATTTTGCAGACCGTACGATGGAAGTACAGATCAAGCATACAAGCAGTGGTACTGCATCAACACACGTACTAGCCTGGCCAGTCAACCAGCTACTATACCAACACATCTCACATAGGAGGAGCAGGCGCAGAGACATATTGAGCTGCATACAGCTTACTATCGTGACCAGATGGTAATCACTTGTAACTTTTTTAGGTCCATCATTTCATAATTATTTCAACCAAATAACATCCAAATTTTATTCAGCTTGAAGCTTGCAACGAAGTAGGGCAGATGGCTGCGGAAAGCATGCCGGCCCTGGGCCCAGCTCGCAAGTCATTCCAGAAACGTTTTCAAAACTACGTGGCAAAAAAGTTCAGATGCGGTAGAGGCGACGACGTTGCCACTGGAGCGTACAACATGCCGGTAGCGAGGTCAGCCAGACCGAGTGCGGCGCCGTCGTCCAGACCGAGCGAGGCGCGTACAAGCCATGGGCAGTGGGGGGAGGGTCCGAGTACTACAACGACATTGCCACGACATGACTCATCTCTGCCACTGCATCGCTCTTCTTCGGTGCAGCTTCGTCAGGGGCAGACATCTCAGGACCATGGCACGGGCTTGGATTCGATGCCCGAGCAGTATCTTTCCCCAAACCCATATGCGTACACAGGATATGGCGCATACACCCAACGTGAGGGATCTCAGTCGTATCTCTCCACGCAAGGGATCTTCATGCCCGAGGAGACTCGTGTCCCAGATTTAAACCAGTACCACGTACAATGGCCAGACAGTACAGGCGACGGATCTGATCAGGTAGTCATGTTTACATTTTAATGCATTTACAATGATATCATATATTATCCTCTAACAATTTGTTTACAATGTTTCTATATGCAGGACATACCTGATGTTAATTGGGACGATGAGAACAACCAACGTGGCCTCAACACACGCATACGGGGAGCATCACATGATCATGGCGACACGGTTACAGCAGTAGTTACAGAATTCTTCGGAGGGGACGTTATTGGCCCATCTTTTATCCCCGAGGAGTCACAACCATACGCCTACAATTACGCATCAGGTTTGCAACAAGGATTCCATACTCCACCACCTACGCAGGAATCGCAGACACATGAAGCCGGACTGGAGTACGGCCGCGGTCTTCGTGTAACTCGACCACCTAATCGCTTGTCGCTTTCCGGTCCTAAGGAAAGGCTAGGTGGTCGTCGTCGACCAGGGTGATTCATCTATCCACGTGTGCGACTCATTGTATCTACATATGTCAGTATCAGACTTTCCGATTTAAACATCTATGTATGCTGAAATAAAAATGCACCAGTCGGCAACAATGTTTCCTGCCTATATCTCCCGCCATACTATCCCGCTTCACTCTTCGGCTTATGTTAGGCCGAAATGATTTTTTTTTTAATTTTGGCTGATGAATACTGTGCAACTATTGCCCATCTTAGACATTGAAAAAATATATTTTCGCGCAACCATTTCCCGCCATACCGCAGTCGTTCTTTTCCGCCATCTTAGACATTGAAAAAATATATTTTCATGCAACCATTTCCCATTATGTTCTATCTTAATTTCATGTTGTAGTTATTGCACGGCGTTCGATAATTAGTGGAGGGAAAGAAAATGCCACATTTTATTGTAAAACTATATTTTTTCCATTAAGACACGGTACAACTGAAATTAAGATACATCATACAATTGAAATAAAGCTACATTTAACTACTGAAATAAAGCTACATTAAACTGCTAAAATTAAGATACAAACGATTGCGAAATTTAAAATACTACCACAGGAATCTACTGAGTCCAGCGTGGATATTTTCCTTTTCCATCGCCAGCTTCTTCTGCTGCCTTGGCCTCACGAGCCCTTTCTTTCTTTCTCTGTCTTTCCGCCTCACGAGCCTCTTTTCGCTGTCGTTCCTGCTCCTCCATGCGACGAGCCTCTTCCCTGTTTTTCTTTCCCCACTCCTCCAAAAAACGGCGTTGCTCCGCATAGTATTCTTTTAACTCTCTCTCTTGCTTTGCTTTCTCCTCAGCTTCCGCCTTCTCGCGTCGCTCTTTCGCATAGAAACTATTCCATGCACGACGACTTCTTTCACGAATCTCAGTCACTGCCCAAATCGGCATCTCCATGTCAATCCAACGATAGTACATGCACAGAGGTGGAGGAGACTACAACAAGAAACAAGAATGTTATTAAAGAATCAATCAAAATACCAACAATATCTATTCATGATGGTTAAAGCATACCGGAGGCTTGTCGTACTCTGAAATAGCTACGGGTGGATCTTCCTCATAATTGGCGCACATGAAAAACTTCATGCCCAACCAATCTGAAAAATCCGTCACCTCCTTCACCTTGCAAAGATCGCCACACCAACACCGCAGGACTGCCACCCCCGGAGGCAAACTTGCATTCTTCATTTTCCTCGGCCTAATGCTTTGATCCGAGCAAGGCAAACTCATACCGACTGAAAAAATATGTTACACACTTTGCGCAGTGGCGATTTCGAGGATGGCTGGAGTCCTTGGTGTCTCCTTTTATAGGCTCAGACGATAAATAATGGCGACAAAATAATGACGAAATTAGGCGGGAAATTTTAGGATCCCTGTAGTGTCGGCACAACAGTAAAGGAAATGGCGCGGAATCAGCGTCGTCTGCGTGAAAATTCGCGCGCGTGAAAATCAGTGCCAAGCAGCTGTCGCGCGTGAGGCAGCGCCAGCACAGGCCGCCTCGGCTGGTGGCGGCGTGGCCCACCTGCTGGGCCCGCGCGCAGCAGGCCGTGTCGGCCGGGGAGCGACAGCGGCAGCGCCGGCCGCCTCGCCCGGTGGCGGCAGGGCCCACCTGGCCCGGCCCGTTCCGTCCCGGTTGCGCCACTGTGCGAAATCCGTTTTCCCCGGCGCGGCCGCCTCCTGCGGTGGCGGCAGGGCCCGCCGCCTCCAGGCGTGGCGGCAGGTGACACGTGTCGCCTGCCGCGCCTGCCGCCACTAGTGAGGGGGTCTCTTTTGTCAATTTCGTCCGCAGGGGGTCTTTTTTGACAATTCCAGTGGGCAGAGGGTCTCTTTCGACAAAAAATCCGTTGTGGCCTCGATTATCCCTCGGAGATTTCATTTGCCTGGTAGCGAACGAATGAATGCTACGCATGACTTGTAAAACATCACAAACAATTCTCAGTCGTTTCTCAAATCAAACGGGAGAAAGAAACCACTAGTCATTCCAACCAAGATGCATGCCTGCCCTGCTAACCGTATACCTACGTACGTGCTCCCCCCAACCAGCTGCAGCGCGCGTCCCTGGTTAAGGCTGCAGGTCCAGAGATTCCACTGCGCGCGGATGCGGCCGCATGGCATGGCGCCAAACGGCCGGGCTTGTGCGCGCGTGGATGCATGGACTCATCCACGGTGCACGTCCGAACGTTGCACACGACCGCGGTGGCATCTTGTAGTACGTACGTGACACGAGCGGCCATCATGGGTACTACCAACGGATGCACTTCGAATTGCCAGCGTTCGTTCATGCATTTACTGATTTCTGCCTCTTCAAATTTACTACTCCTAGCAATGTTTTCTGGCTTGATTCATTCTGATCAAGGATCAAAGTAGACACATGTCTTGGATGTCCGTTTCTCACCCTACGACCACTACAATGGCCTTGTATTTTTGCCCATATGTACGTTGCTACTGGTAAATGAATGATGTCTTGCACCTGCGAGCTCCTGCACGGCTCAGACCGACCTGAACTGCCGTGGCACGGCATTGGCGTGCCTGAACTGGCAGACAAAACCTGAACTGGCGACCTGCATGCATGCAATGCAAAGGACGCGTGCGAGCAGGGGGCGCAAAGCAAGACACTGGGCATCGTCAGGCATCAGCTCGCGCGGGCGCGATGGCCTCTTCCCTCTCAAAAGACAGCCGGTACTACTACTAGTACTTCCGTAGTTCTACCCGATGATCGATCAGCTATATATGTATAGGAGAGTAGATATGCCTCTCCTAGCTAATACTCCACACGTTGACAATAGTGATCCTAAGAGGATCTATAGTTCTACACCCACATACCACAAAAATTACCCTCATATGTCCACGAACACGCCCCGCCTGGTCACCCCTCATATTCCGCCCACTACAACCATATACCTCATGCTAAAGAGCCAACTACCGGACGAAACCTCTTCTTTGGCGAAGCCTTCGCTTCCTTTATATTTTGACAGTGTCATGAGCTTTTCGGTGTCTTCAACAATTGGTTCTCTCGAGTAGTCTGATCCAAACACCTTAACCACCGCGGTAGCAAACGTGAACATGGCTTCAAGACATGTGCTTTTATACATTCGGAGGTACTCGTCCCACGAATCTGTCGTTGTGCCATGGCGAGCATCCTCAACGAGTCGTGCACCTATGGTAACCAGAGAATCCAATATTTCCAACAGCATCCTTATTTAAGATGAAGTAGTCATTATAGACCCGGACACCTGTGACGACCCCGGCTTAATCGTGCACTAATCATACACGCAAATGCGCACGATCAAGCCTAAGGACTCACTTGAAGATATCGCAACACAACTCTAAAACATAAATAAAGTCATACAAGCTTAATATTACAAGCCAGGGCCTCGAGGGCTCGAATACATAGCTCGATGGCATACAAGCGTCAGCGGAAGCATTAGATATCTGAGTACAGATATATTACAGAGAGAGAGAGAGATAAGCCTTCACAGAGGCGGGGTAAAATAAAAATACTACGATCGAAAGGCGTAGGCCTCCTGCCCTGGACCCTCCGATCCTACTCCTGGTCGTCGAACGGCTCCTCGTAGTAGTAGTACTCGCCCGGCGGGTAGTAGTACTGGTCGTCGGCTGGGGCGTCCGACTCAGGGGCTTCGTCGTCTGGTGGCATCAAATGGAAAATGGGGGAAAAAGAAAATAAAGCAAACGTGAGTACTCATCCGAAGTACTCAGCAAGCAAGGATCTACACTACATATGCATCATTGTCAAAGGAATGGCTGTATATGTGGACTGGGCTGCAGAAATGCCAGAGTAGAGGGGGAAAGCCTAGTCCTATCGAAGACTAGCATCTTCAACAATCTTCGACAGTCTTGCAGCATCAGGAGAGAGCAGATGAACATAATGTAAAGTAGTAATAGTAATATCATTAACCTCGACCTGAGATCCTTTCTCGACTCCCTGCGAGAAAGCAATCCCAGAGCCGTACTATCCAATTCTCATCACATGTTCTAGTTGTACCGATCGGGATACAACTCCGAGTGTCCGTTACCGTAGGACAGGCTATCGATAGAAGTTTCTTCCCTGCAGGGGTGCACCAACTTACCCACCACGCTCACTTAACTCTGGCCGGACACACTTTTCTGGGTCATGCCCGGCCTCGGCTAAGCAACACGCCGCAACCCGACCGAATACCTAACAGAGAGGTCAGCACGCCGGACTAACCTATGCGCCCAGGGGTCTTGGGCCTTCGCCCCAGGAACTCCTGCACGTTGCGTACGCGGCTGAAAGCAGACCTAGCAACCCCTTATACAAGCGCAGTTGCGTTCCCAGTCCAATTCAGCGCGCGCCGCTCAGTCGCTGACGTCCATTAAGCTTCGGCTGAAGTATACGACGCAGAACGCCCATACTATGCCCACGTGATGGTTAGTGCTATCGGGCCAGAGGCCCCTCGGATCAAATATCCAAACCGTAGTGGATTAGGAGCGCGCGGAAAGGAGCAGAGACTCACGATCGATGTGACCCCGTCGCCCCGTCTCGAGGACTTGCGGCAAGGGCTAAGAATGCCCGGCCACGCCTCGTAGTTATCTCGCGGGCACCATCCAGGTCAACCCGACTCCACATCACTTCGCAATAAGCTCGCGCGGGTACCCCTCAGGGCCGACCCGTCTTTAGTATCGTGGTTCATAGTCAAGTCATAATATCCAAGGTAACTGTGTGTCGGACACCTAAGGGAACCCTGAGGAATCACCCTCGATGGAATTCCCGCTCGATGTTATCATCAAGGTGAACGAAGGAGGAATCACCCTCGAGGTCCACCTTGAGGAGTTGCGCGACGACGTCGTTATCGGGGGTGGTGTAGGAGGAATCACCCTCGCTTACCACGACCGAGTAACTAACCTACAAGGTTAACATCAGAAGTGCTGACGAGGTATCACCCTCGGCACTCGATGGTAACCCAGCAGTGTCGGCAACTAAGGGGAAGTGATGTGCGGTGCCATGGTCTAGTCTTCAATCCCGATGATCGGGTCTTTTGATGTCCAGCAGGGCAGTCGGGATCAAGTGGGGGTCTCGGTCGTGTCTCTACCCACCTTATACTAAGCAGTCTAGGATAACCGGTAAGGTAACAAAGCAGGGTACAATAATCAGGCTATGCAGCAGATATAGGAAAACAGTAGCAGTAGCAGTTCTAATGCAAGCATAAGAGAGAAGAGAGTAGGCGATATAGGCATGCTCAAAATGGGGGTGCTTGCCTGTTTGCTCGGGGGCAAGGGCAAGGTCTTCAGTAGTATCGTCGGGGACGTAGTCGTACTCCTGTGCGGCGTCTGCCTCGGGAGCTACGTCAACGTCGGGGTCTACCGAGAGAGAAGAGGGGGAAGAAACAGGTAAACATAATGCAAACAGATGCAATACGGTGCGTGTGATGCTATGATGCAGTGCAGGGTTGCCTAATTATGCATCTAAGTCATTTTAGTTATTTTTAGAATTATTCTGGGATTTAATATCCGACGTGTGTGCACTATTCATCTGCCGGATTCGGGTCCGGAGTTACGAGTTCTTCTACGTAGGAGGTTCCGATGGAGAAAACAGACGGCACGATCAGACTCGTCTCGTCGTTCTGAGCAACTTTCATGTTTTAACTTTTTCGATCCGAGCTACGGTTTAAAAGTTATCAATTTTTAAAGATTATTTGAATTTCTGGAATTATTTTATTTATCAGAAAATGAATTATGACGTCAGCATGACGCGCTGCTGACGTCAGCAAGTCAACAGTCGGCTGACTAAGTCAAATATGACATGTGGGTCCAGTGGGACCCACATGTCAGCCTCTGTTTACCTAAGCAGTGAGTTAAACTAATCTAATTAGCTAATTAGGCTTCTGGTCCCACATGTCATAGACTCATTAGGGTAATTAGTTTATTTTTATTTCTAAAACATTTTAATTAGATTAACAGGGAGGTGGGGCCCACGTGTCAGTGAGAGTGGATGAACAGTACCGCGTTGACCCGGGTCAACGCGGTCAAAGCGCGCGGCGGGGCCCGCAGGCAGTGACTCTGGGTGGGACCCAGGCCTGCCAGCGTGGCGTTGCCGGCGGCTCGCCGCCGGCGTGCACAAAAGCACGGCGGAGGGCTCGGGTTTGCGTCGGAATTCGCCTACAGACGGTCATTTGACGCGCGCGAGGGCGCGTTCGAACGGGGCGAGCGAGCAGCGTGCGTTGGTGGTGGTGGCTTCGGCTACGGTGGTCGGGTTCGTCGACGGCGAGCTCGCGAGCGGGCGCCGGCGTTCGGGAAAACGGGGAGATGGCGATAGGAGGCTTGTGAGACTCGGGCTCGAGCTCGTCGGGCCCCTGGGAGCACCAGGAGCACGGCCCTGGGCTCGGACGCTCCTAACTACGGTGGTGGCCGCGGCGACGGAGCTCACCCGCGGCGGGCAGAGCTTGGACAAGGAGGCGACGGAACGGCGACTAGGCAGGGCTACGCAAAGGGCAGATGGGGGAAGCTGTGGCTTACAAATGCGGCACACGGTGGCCCTCGATTGAACGGGAGCGCAGAAGGGCTCGGGGTCGCCGAAATCTCGCCAGAGCCGAAGCGGAAGGGGGCGGCGTTGTGCGGCGTCTGCGGCGCTCCCCGTCTCCACCAGCTGGCTCCAGACGGCGTAGACGAGCGCGGCGAGGCGCTGCGGCACGATGGTGACGCGAGGCGACGATGGTGGCCGCGGTGGTGAGGCAGCGCGACGACGGCGGCGCTCGGGAACGAATCTGAGAGCGAGAGGAGGGGCGGAGCGGACGAGGGAGAGAGGGGAAGAATGACAGGGGAAGCCAGGGGGGTCGAACGGGAGCGGCCCTTATCCTCCTGTGGTCCTGTTTCGTCGGTGGAGAGGCGTCGTGTCGGGCGCTCGCCGGCGCGCAGGCGCTCGGCCAGGAGGAAGGTGACACGGAGGGGGAGAGAGAAGAGGGAACGGGCCAGCTGGGCTGGGCCGGTGCACTGTGCACTTGGTCCAGTCTGGCTTTGGCTTTTTTTTTTCTTTTATTCCTTTTCTGTCTTCTCTTTTCTCTTCTGTTTCAAAATGAATAGGCCTCTAGTGCACTTTTGAAAAATATGGGAGTTGGTCCAGATATTGTGATGCAATAATATCTCTCACCAAAAAGTGGTTTGGACTGATTTGAAGTTGGTTTGAATTTATTATGATTTTAATTATATCAAATATTCTGTTTTTAGGTCTGTTCCAACTTGCTTGAGTCATCTATCCAACTCCAAATATTTTGAGGTTGATTTTAGAAAGGTTCCTGGATTATTTGCCATTTAATGAACATTTTTCCAGCAGAGTTGGATCAACTTCAACTTACACTTTGAAATTTTAAATTGATTTTCAGATTTGCATTTGAATTGAATTATTAACACATATGACTTGGTACTGCAAATGATGATGACATGGCATTATTAACAGCTGATCACTGTGGTCATTACAAGGGGGTGTTACAAATTCTCCTCCACTAAAAGAAATTCTCGTCCCGAGAATTTAGGAGGTAGAAGGAAAGAGTTCGGGATATTCTGCTCGGAGATGCTCCTCGCGTTCCCAAGTGGCTTCATCTTCAGTGTGATTCGACCACTGCACTTTAAGGAACTTGGTTGTCTTCTGACGGGTTCGTCGTTCAGCTTCGTCGAGGATGCGGATTGGATGCTCCTTACAAGATAAGTCATCTTGGAGCTGGAGCATCTCATGATCCACTGCACGGTGCGGAGATTCCTTGAAGCACTTTCGAAGTTGCGACACGTGGAAGACATCATGAATATGAGAGAACTGTGGCGGCAACTCCAATTTATATGCCACATGTCCACGTCTAGCCACGATGCGGAAAGGACCAATATAGCGAGGAGCTAACTTGCCCTTGATTCCGAAACGACGGGTGCCTTTCATCGGAGTGACGCGAAGGTAAGCTTGATCACCTGGTTGATAAGTCAGACCCCATCGCTTGCGATCATAATTACTCTTCTGGCGGTCTTGAGCCGCCTTGAGATTTTCCCGGACAATTCTAACTTGTTCTTCAGCATGTTGAATAATGTCCGGTCCAACAAGAGGTCGTTCCCCAGTTTCTGACCAATTCAGAGGGGTTCGACATTTACGCCCATAAAGAACCTCAAATGGGGCCATTTTTAAGCTGGCTTGATAACTGTTGTTATAAGAGAACTCGGCATACGGGAGAGATTCCTCCCATTTCTTACCGAAGGATATAACACAAGCTCGAAGTATGTCTTCAAGCACTTGATTAACGCGCTCAACTTGGCCTTGGGACTGAGGATGATATGCGGAACTCCAGGTAATATGAGTTCCCATGGCTTCTTGGAAACTTTCCCAGAACTTGGAAGTGAAAAGAACACCACGGTCTGAACTAATCTCCTTCGGGATACCATGGAGGGAAACAATTCTGGCAATGTACAGTTCTGCTAGCTGGTTAGCGGTGATAGTCTCCTTAACAGGTAGGAAATGAGCAACCTTGGAGAGTTGGTCGACGACGACAAGAATGGCATCGTGACCCTTCTGAGACTTGGGAAGACCAGTAATGAAGTCCATTTGCACTTTATCCCACTTCCATAGAGGAATAGGGAGCGGTTGCAGAATTCCAGCAGGTTTCTGATGTTCTGCTTTCACGCGACGGCAAACGTCACACTCGGCAACATAACGAGCAATATCCTGCTTCATCCTAGACCACCAGTACCTTTGACGTAGATCTCGATGCATCTTAGTGCTACCCGGATGGATAGATAGCGGTGTATCATGGGCCTCCTTCATGACTTTGTCAGTCATCAGTTCGAAGCGAGGTACTACTATGCGGTCTCTGAAATATAATGTACCATCTTCAGCAACTGAGAAATCCCGATACTTAGCAAGGTGAAGCTCCTTCTTCATCAAGTCAATTTCAGCATCTTTGGCTTGCGCTTCTTTAACAGCCTTCAGAAGGTCTGGCTGTACCACAAGGTTATTAAGAGAACCCTGGGAACAATTCGCAGATTCAGCTGAGTCAGTTCTGCGTGAAGACGAGGTTGAGCTTGCCTAACCATGAGGTTGTTGCAATATGACTTGCGACTCAGGGCATTGGCCATTACATTAGCTTTGCCCGGGGTATAAGAAATACCGCAGTCATAATCCGCAATAGCTTCTAACCATCGTTGTTGTCGGAGATTAAGATCCGGTTGAGTGAATAAGTATTTCAGACTTTGGTGATCGGTATAAATTTCACACCGATTACCCAGAAGATAATGTCGCCATAACTTCAATGCATACATCACTGCTGCAAGTTCAAGATCATGCACTGGATAATTCTCTTCATGTGGACGCAATTGACGTGAAGCATATGCAATTACTCGCCGCTCTTGCATTAGGACGCAGCCTAATCCCTGACGAGAGGCGTCGCAATATATGACAAAGTCCTTGCGAGAATCAGGAGGAGCAAGCACTGGAGCAGAAGTGAGCTTGTCCTTGAGGGTCTGGAAACTTTCCTGACACTTGTCTGTCCACTCAAACTTAACGCCCTTGTGAAGCAGATTAGTCAGGGGCTTGGCGATCTTGGAGAAGTTCTCGACGAATCGGCGACAATAGCTGGCTAGACCGAGAAAGCTTCAGACCTGCTTGGCATTCTTCGGAGGAGTCCAGTCAAGGATAGCCTGAACACGCTCCGGGTTAACGGCAATACCGTCCTTGGAAATCACATGTCCAAGGTAGGTCACTTCAGGAAGCCAAAATTCGCATTTAGAGAACTTGGCATACAGCTTGTGTTCTCGAAGTCTCTCCAGAACAAGACGAAGATGTTCGGCATGTTCTTCCTTATTCTTTGAATATACCAGGATGTCATCCAGATATACCACGACGAATTTGTCGAGGTAATCCATGAATATGTAATTCATTAGGCGGGAGAATGTAGCGGGAGCATTCGTCAGACCAAATGACATGACGGTGTACTCGTATGAGCCATAACGAGTAACGAATGCAGTCTTGGGAATATCCTCTTCGCGGACACGGATCTGGTGATAACCCAACCTCAAGTCGAGTTTAGAGAACACCGAAGATCCAGCGAGTTGATCATATAAATCATTGATCCGGGGAAGCGGATATTTATTCTGGATAGTTGCCTGGTTGATAGGACGATAATCTTGAACCAGACGGTTAGTTCCATCCTTCTTCTTAACAAAGAGAGAAGGTGCTCCCCAAGCAGAGGAACTAGGGCGAATGAAACCCTTCTTAAGTGATTTGTCGATTTCTTCCTTAAGCTCAATAAGATGGTGCGGAGGCATCTTGTATGGACGCTTCGCAATAGGAGTGGTGCCAGGCTTCAAGTCGATGACGAACTCGACAGCTCTAGCAGGGGGTATTCCTGAAAGTTCTTCTGGGAAAACATCCGGGAAGTCACAGACAACGGGGATATTCTCGATCCCCTCCAGTGGAGAAGCATTCAACGCATTTAAGGCATAAATTTGAGCCTCAGCGTTCTGTGTAAGATGAGCTTGATAATTCACTAGCTCATTCGATGGGTGCAGAAGGTGAACAACTTTAGTGGCGCAATTGATTGAGGCGTAGTGAGCCTTCAACCAATCCATTCCCAGAATAAGATCAATCTTAGATGACCTCAGAATAATGGGAAATGCTTGGAATTTCAGCCGATCAATCTCAATAGTAACTTCGGGGCTGAATATAGTGGCTTGACACCGGCCCGCGGGGGTGTTAATTACTAACGGATGGTGTAGTGTTTCACTTTTGACATCATGCAAGAGTGCAAATTGTTCTGACATAAAGGAATGCGATGCTCCTGAATCAAATAAAACGGAAGCTGGTACTAAATTAACAAGAAGTGTACCCATCACTGTGTCTGGTTGGTCCGGAGCTTCCGACATGTTGACGTGATAGCTCTGCCCACGACCATAAGAAGGTCTGGCATTATAGTTGCGCTGTTGGGGAATACCACGGCCAATACCACGGCCAGCAGAAGGGAGAGCCAGTTGATTCTGATTCTGAGAACAATCTCTAGCACGGTGACCTGGCTTGCCACACTTGAAGCATAGTCCGCTATCAGAACGGGGTGCTGGAGCTCGAGGTGCTGGAGTTGGCAGAGGCTGCCTCGGTGGTGGGGGAGGCAGGCGTGGTGCAGCATAAGAGGGCCTGTTTGCAGGAGCTGCTGAACGGAACATGCCTTGTGGAAACCATATGCGGCGCTTCTGGGAAGACGAGCCCGAAGATGAGCCCGACTCACGAGTGCGTCTGGACGCTTCTTTATGCTTCTTCAGTCCAGTTTCAACCATGATAGCTTTATTCACCAAGGTGGCGAAATTAGGAAAATCTTGGACTAGCAGAGCTAACTGTATATCATGATGCAGTCCTTCACGAAACTTCTCTTGCCTTCGTTCATCAGTAGGAATGTCCTCTTCAGCGTAGCGAGATAAGTCAAGAAACTCGCGCTGATAGACTTCCACAGTTTTGTTGCCCTGAACAAGATTACAGAACTCGGCCTTCTTCCGAGCTATGACAGCTTGAGGAATGTAGCGGGCACGGAATGCAATCTTGAATTCTGCCCAAGTGACGACAGTACCAGGTGGCAGGGTCTGTCGGTAAGTGGCCCACCATTGGGAAGCGGGACCCTTCAGAAGGTATGTCGCGAAGGTGACATAGTTGACTTGGGCGACACCAGAAGACTCCATCTCATGGGAGATGTCACGCAGCCAGTCATCGGCATCCAATGGGTTGACTGTGTTGCGGAAGAAGGATGGGCTGAGCCGCATAAATTCTGGCAAAGTGATGGAGAAAGGCTGCTGATTAGCATCAGGACGAGGGAACTGCTGCATAATTCCCGTCATAAACTGGCGGTTGAGTTCAAACTGTTGCATCATCGCTGCCATATAATCAGGTGGTGGCGGCGGTGGTGGATTGTTGTCAGCCATCCTGCTAATTCAACAGGGGTATTTCAGCAATAGCTTATGTAAGTGTTTAGCAATAAACATGATGTAACTCGACATTATTGAAATAGTGCACAGATGCTAGAAGTAGTCATTAAGACATACAGATCCATACATAGTCGGTTACATTCGAGCAGCATAACGACGCAAATGAAAAGCTAGACATGCTAGGCGGCGCGCAGGCACGCGGTAAGGAAGTACACAACGCGACATAGCAAAGGCTACGTCAACGTCGGAGAAAACCACTGAAACGGGGTAACTGCAAGTGCGGACGACGGACGTTCGTCGCAGAAGGATCCTGTGCTCCATGTGCACTCTGATGCAGAACCCGGTCTCGAACTGTAAGAAGAGGTCCACGTGCAGGCGTGTGACCTCCCACAGCAGGCCAAACGATCCCTGATGGCATCTCAGTCCTGCTCGGGTAAAGAATGTATTCTGGATGTATCCCTGCACGAACAGCTGGTAGCAACTGTGTCATAGCCTCGTAGTAACGTGCTCGAGTGGCAAACAACTCGACAGCAAGTGCACGAACAGTGCGATCCAAAGCCTGAGCATAGTGGATCAGAACTCGCTGATCATAGCGACGAGGCTCGTACGGGGCACAGACAGCTGTGTAAAATCCAGTAGCATCTCCAACAGGTGCATACGGAATGTACCGATACTCAGAGGCATCCAAGTCAGCACTGAACTGTCCTCGAAGTCGTGCGACGGCAGAGTAAGCAGCATCATGGACTGCCATCTCAATCGTCACGCCGATACCGTGAAAACGGTGAAGCTCAGTGTCAGAGTTATCCTGCTGATCGTAGATGCGAACATCAGCATAGTACTGCTCCTGGTTGAACTCACGATAAACCTCATAGACCATGTACTCGGGGCACCAGTGGTATCCCAGCCTGATCAAGAGGGCGATCAGAACAGCTGGAAACCCAGGGACGTCTCGAGCACAGGTGCGAAGCACGAGCTGCGTCGTAGGACGAGGGGGAAACAGTCGATCCATCTGAAATAAGAAGTTCAGGATTGTCGTAAGACATTGAGAAATATAACCGATCTCAAAAGGAAAGGTTAAACAAAACAATGGAAAGGAAATGATTATCAGACTAATCAGATCAATGACAGGGAAATCGCACTGAATCCAGTTCTCCGGGTGGATAGAATTAACGAGATCCTAAATGTCGGTGTTAGTAAATTTTATTAAACCCGAATAGATGAGAGATTAGAATCCCAGAGTAAAGATCGAGGAATAAAAGATCCTAATACCACCCATTTGGCGACGTGGGCCCGTAAGCCACACAGCCAAGTTAGTAAAACAATTTTTGACCACTAGACTCAACTTCGGCCAAGGAATTGGGAAGGGGGATTCCTAGAGGCAGTCGGCTCTGATACCAACCTGTGACGCCCCCGGCTTAATCGTGCACTAATCATACACGCAAATGCACACGATCAAGCCTAAGGACTCACTTGAAGATATCACAACACAACTCTAAAACATAAAATAAAGTCATACAAGCTTAATATTACAAGCCAGGGCCTCGAGGGCTCGAATACAAGCTCGATGGCATACAAGCGTCAGCGGAAGCATTAGATATCTGAGTACAGATATATTACAGAGAGAGAGATAAGCCTTCACAGAGGCGGGGTAAAAATAAAAACTACGATCGAAAGGCGTAGGCCTCCTGCCCTGGACCCTCCGATTCTACTCCTGGTCGTCGAACGGCTCCTCGTAGTAGTAGTACTCGCCAGGCGGATAGTAGTACTGGTCGTCGGCTGGGGCTTCTGGCTCAGGGGCTCCGTCGTCTGGTGGCATCAAATGGAAAATGGGGGAAAAAGAAAATAAAGCAAACGTGAGTACTCATCCGAAGTACTCAGCAAGCAAGGATCTACACTACATATGCATCATTGTCAAAGGAATGGCTGTATATGTGGACTGGGCTGCAGAAATGCCAGAGTAGAGGGGGAAAGCCTAGTCCTATCGAAGACTAGCATCTTCAAAAATCTTCGACAGTCTTGCAGCATCAGGAGAGAGCAGATGAACATAATGTAAAGTAGTAATAGTAATATCATCAACCTCGACCTGAGATCCTTTCTCGACTCCCTGCGAGAAAGCAATCCCAGAGCCGTACTATCCAATTCTCATCACATGTTCTAGTTGTACCGATCGGGATACAACTCCGAGTGTCCGTTACCGTAGGACAGGCTATCGATAGAAGTTTCTTCCCTGCAGGGGTGCACCAACTTACCCACCACGCTCACTTAACTCCGGCCGGACACACTTTCCTGGGTCATGCCCGGCCTCGGCCAAACGACACATCGCAACCCTACCTACAGCTCAGCAGAGAGGTCCCCGCCGGTCTACCTCCTAAGCGCAAGGGGGTCTTGGGCCATCGCCCCTCGCCCTCCGGGTCGTTGTGTGCAGGGTGGATACCAGCACCGCCTCGGAAGGCCGGTACGATCCGACCGTGCCACAATGCTGAACTGGACGTCTGGCAGAGCTTTCGGCTGATGTTACGATGCAGAACGCCCATACTATGCCCACGTGATGGTTAGTGCTATCGGGCCAGAGGCCCCTCGGATCAAATATCCAAACCGTAGTGGATTAGGAGCGCGCGGAAACGAGCAGAGACTCACGATCGATGTGACCCCGTCGCCCCGTCTCGAGGACTTGTGGCAAGGGCTAAGAGTGCCCGGCCACGCCTCGTAGTTATCTCGCGGGCACCATTCAGGTCAACCCGACTCCACATCACTTCGCAATAAGCTCGCGCGGGTACCCCTCAGGGCCGACCCGTCTTTAGTATCATAGTTTAGTGCAAGTCATAATATCCAAGGTAACTGTGTGTCTGACACCGAAGGGAACCCTGAGGAATCACCCTCGATGGAATTCCCGCTCGATGTTATCATCAAGGTGAACGAAGGAGGAATCACCCTCGAGGTCCACACTTGAGAGGTTGCGCGACGATGTCGTTATCGGGGGTGGTGTAGGAGGAATCACCCTCGCTTACCACGACCGAGTAACTAACCTACAAGGTTAACATCAGAAGTGCTAACGAGGTATCACCCTCGGCACTCGATGATAACCCAGCAGTGTCGGCAACTAAGGGGAAGTGATGTGCGGTGCCATGGTCTAGTCTTCAATCCCGATGATCGGGTCTTCTGATGTCCAGCAGGGCAGTCGGGATCAAGTGGGGGTCTCTGTCGTGTCTCTACCCACCTTATACTAAGCAGTCTAGGATAACCGGTAAGGTAACAAAGCAGGGTACAATAATCAGGCTATGCAGCAGATATAGGAAAACAGTAGCAGTAGCAGTTCTAATGCAAGCATAAGAGAGAAGAGAGTAGGCGATATAGGCATGCTCAAAATGGGGGTGCTTGCCTGTTTGCTCGGGGGCAAGGGCAAGGTCTTCAGTAGTATCGTCGGGGACGTAGTCGTACTCCTGTGCGGCGTCTGCCTCGGGAGCTACGTCAACGTCGGGGTCTACCGAGAGAGAAGAGGGGGAAGAAACAGGTAAACATAATGCAAACAGATGCAATACGGTGCGTGTGATGCTATGATGCAGTGCAGGGTTGCCTAATTATGCATCTAAGTCATTTTAGTTATTTTTAGAATTATTCTGGGATTTAATATCCGACGTGTGTGCACTATTCATCTGCCGGATTCGGGTCCGGAGTTACGAGTTCTTCTACGTAGGAGGTTCCGATGGAGAAAACAGACGGCACGATCAGACTCGTCTCGTCGTTCTGAGCAACTTTCATGTTTTAACTTTTTCGATCCGAGCTACGGTTTAAAAGTTATCAATTTTTAAAGATTATTTGAATTTCTGGAATTATTTTATTTATCAGAAAATGAATTATGACGTCAGCATGACGCGCTGCTGACGTCAGCAAGTCAACAGTCGGCTGACTAAGTCAAATATGACATGTGGGTCCAGTGGGACCCACATGTCAGCCTCTGTTTACCTAAGCAGTGAGTTAAACTAATCTAATTAGCTAATTAGGCTTCTGGTCCCACATGTCATAGACTCATTAGGGTAATTAGTTTATTTTTATTTCTAAAACATTTTAATTAGATTAACAGGGAGGTGGGGCCCACGTGTCAGTGAGAGTGGATGAACAGTACCGCGTTGACCCGGGTCAACGCGGTCAAAGCGCGCGGCGGGGCCCGCAGGCAGTGACTCTGGGTGGGACCCAGGCCTGCCAGCGTGGCGTTGCCGGCGGCTCGCCGCCGGCGTGCACAAAAGCACGGCGGAGGGCTCGGGTTTGCGTCGGAATTCGCCTACAGACGGTCATTTGACGCGCGCGAGGGCGCGTTCGAACGGGGCGAGCGAGCCGCGTGCGTTGGTGGTGGTGGCTTCGGCTACGGTGGTCGGGTTCGTCGACGGCGAGCTCGCGAGCGGGTGCCGGCGTTCGGGAAAACGGGGAGATGGCGATAGGAGGCTTGTGGGACTCGGGCTCGAGCTCGTCGGGCCCCTGGGAGCACCAGGAGCACGGCCCTGGGCTCGGACGCTCCTAACTACGGTGGTGGCCGCGGCGACGGAGCTCACCCGCGGCGGGCAGAGCTTGGACAAGGCGGCGACGGAACGGCGACTAGGCAGGGCTACGCAAAGGGTAGATGGGGGAAGCTGTGGCTTACAAATGCGGCACACGGTGGCCCTCGATTGAACGGGAGCGCAGAAGGGCTCGGGGTCGCCGAAATCTCGCCAGAGCCGAAGCGGAAGGGGGCGGCGTTGTGCGGCGTCTGCGGCGCTCCCCGTCTCCACCAGCTGGCTCCAGACGGCGTAGACGAGCGCGGCGAGGCGCTGCGGCACGATGGTGACGCGAGGCGACGATGGTGGCCGCGGTGGTGAGGCAGCGCGACGACGGCGGCGCTCGGGAACGAATCTGAGAGGGAGAGGAGGGGCGGAGCGGATGAGGGAGAGAGGGGAAGAATGACAGGGGAAGCCAGGGGGGTCGAACGGGAGCGGCCCTTATCCTCCTGTGGTCCTGTTTCGTCGGTGGAGAGGCGTCGTGTCGGGCGCTCGTCGGCGCGCAGGCGCTCGGCCAGGAGGAAGGTGACACGGAGGGGGAGAGAGAAGAGGGAACGGGCCAGCTGGGCTGGGCCGGTGCACTGTGCACTTGGTCCAGTCTGGCTTTGGCTTTTTTTTTTCTTTTATTCCTTTTCTGTCTTCTCTTTTCTCTTCTGTTTCAAAATGAATAGGCCTCTAGTGCACTTTTGAAAAATATGGGAGTTGGTCCAGATATTGTGATGCAATAATATCTCTCACCAAAAAGTGGTTTGGACTGATTTGAAGTTGGTTTGAATTTATTATGATTTTAATTATATCAAATATTCTGTTTTTAGGTCTGTTCCAACTTGCTTGAGTCATCTATCCAACTCCAAATATTTTGAGGTTGATTTTAGAAAGGTTCCTGGATTATTTGCCATTTAATGAACATTTTTCCAGCAGAGTTGGATCAACTTCAACTTACACTTTGAAATTTTAAATTGATTTTCAGATTTGCATTTGAATTGAATTATTAACACATATGACTTGGTACTGCAAATGATGATGACATGGCATTATTAACAGCTGATCACTGTGGTCATTACAAGGGGGTGTTACAACACCATTGTAGAGGCGATCAAACACAGTTTGCCGCATCCGGAATCGACGACGGAATTAGGGCTCGAACATAGCATCAGGGACAAAGTACTCGTCCATTAGCAACATATGCCCTCGTACCCTATTCTGATACAACACTCGATGTCCCTTAATTGATCCCTTGAAATCAAGAACATGCTCCTCCGCACATTTCACATTTTCAGCAATCACCTGCATCATTGTTGTTTCATCCTCGTGTTCGTTCTCATTTGACCATGAACCCGGCTTAGAAGTACTTCTCGACCGAATTCATCGTATTTGTTTCAAAGTAAACAACAAAAAAGCCAAAAAATTTGGCTATGGCATTTAACCGAATACTAGTCGGGCGTGGCGTCCGCCATGGACGACATCGTGTTTGTAGTTGCCCTATTGACGGAGACCAGGCCTCGTGGAGACTGTGTGAACGAACGAACGAACGTGTGTCTCTGTGCTGGTGAGATAGCACACATGGTGAACTTGCTACTGCGGGCACTGGTGACGAAGCACGCGCACGCGCTTTCCTTCCAGGAGGGTGCTTCAAATTGGGTGTGTGTGTGTGTGTGAAATCTAATGATTGAGGGTGAACACGGTGAGAAATTACAAGCCGCTTGTATGTATATGTATACTATAATACAAAAATGATGTGTAGTGTGAATGTACTACTGTACGAGGAAACTGCAGGAGTGTAAACGGGCTGTAAGTTAGGAAGAATGGGATTGCATGCATCGATAATTTCATTGATCATGCACGGGGCATATATATAGATACAAGGGGTGCACCAGATGTCTTGTCTCCCAAGCTACATACAAGTTACAGAGGGGGAGAGAGACGTGACAGGTGCAAAATATACAACCCAGACTTATACACGTACACGCAGAGAATACATGTTCAACACCCCCCCGCAGTCGAAGTATTGCCGGAGACGCAAAGACTGGACCGAAAACCCTCGAAAGTCAAGGTAGGCAGTCCTTTCGTCATGACATCGGCGAACTGCTAATCGGTGGGCACATGTAGTACTCGAATGCAACCAAGCGCAACCTGCTCATGGACAAAGTGAATGTCGAGCTCGATATGCTTGGTCCGTCGATGATGAACCGGGTTGGCCGAGAGGTAAACCGCGGAGACGTTGTCACAGTAGACAATTGTCGCCTTAGGAACCTCAACCAGCAACTCCTGAAGCAGCTGACG
Source organism: Thinopyrum elongatum (assembly GCA_011799875.1). Taxonomy (NCBI): domain Eukaryota; kingdom Viridiplantae; phylum Streptophyta; class Magnoliopsida; order Poales; family Poaceae; genus Thinopyrum; species Thinopyrum elongatum. Next base: position 116,015,310 of record CM022301.1, on the reverse strand, counting down.
TAACCAAGAGCACTCCGCAACGGCGTTAGCCACAGCCTGATACTCTGCCTCAGCACTCGAGCGAGAAACCGTGGGTTGTCGTTTAGACGACCACGAGATCAGCGAGGGCCCAAGGTAGACACAGTAGCGAGAGGTGGAGCGTCGAGTGTCGGGGCAACCGGCCCAGTCGGCGTCGGAGTAGGCGACGAGGGCAGTGTCGGAGGAAGCCGTCAACACTAGTAGAAAACAGGGTACTAGTCCCGGTTCTGGAACCGGGACAAAACTGTCGGGACTAATGTCCAAAACCTTTAGTCCCGGTTTGCTTACGAACCGGGACAAAAGGAGCTCCACGTGGCCGCTGTGGGGCACCCAGGGGGGAGGACCTTTAGTCCCGGTTGGTAACACCGACCGAGACTAAAAGACAGCCACGCGTCAGCAGCGCCCAGGCGCTGAGGTTTTTGTTTTTGTTTTGAGGGGGGGGGGGGGGGTTAGGGGTTTTGGAGGGTTTAGGAGTTTCATATTGTGTTAGCTATAGCTACTACATATAGAGAGAAGTGACCTCTCTTTCTCCGTGCTTGGTCGACGGTAGCTACTACATATATATAGAGACAGAACTCGACGCTAACTAGTAAGCAAATGAAGGAACCATTAATTACACAACATCATGATCATGAACATATATAGAGAGAAGTGACCTCTCTTTCTCTGTGCTTGATCGAACAACAAGTTTTCGTATATCTATCCGACGCTACTACATATATACAATATAACATCTCTTACGATCCCTGACATCATCTACCGAAAATCAGCTTGAATTTCCGTATGGTATTCTCCCTTCTCTTTTATGACGTGGTCAAGAAAGAATCCCGCAAATTCCTCTTGAATTGCTCGTATGCGATCATGTGGTAGGAGTTCATCCCGCATCTGCCACATCTAATTTAAAGAAGGGGATCAATACATATATATGAATGAAACTCAACACAATTGATGGTAATAAAATAAAATTGTGAATATTGTTTACGTACTTCAAATTGTTTGTCAGAGTAGCCCCGCTCAGAGGTCGAGTGGCGCATGAACTCGCAAACGTAGTATCCACATAAATTAGTCCCGGGTGGCTGCAACAAGCACTTTACGAGAATAGAGTTCAATCAAACTGATAATAAGCATGATAAATGGTATTGATGAAACTAGAATCAATGAGAGATGCGCGGAACTAGCTAGTACTACTTACTTTGGGGTGTGTAAATCGCTGCTCCTTCTGCAGACCCGGAACCATTCCGGTGAACTTTTTCCAAACCCTGCCAGGCAAAGAAAATGATTACTTGATATCAGGAAATGAACGAAAGTTGCCGATATGGTGCGATAATGATTGAACTTACTTCTTGAGCATTGCAGTCATGTCCGCATAATCCTGGGGATCTTTACGTCTTGAGTCTAAGACAATTACTACTCCCCCGTCAAGCTTAAGGGATAGCAGAATAAAGTGGAACCTGCGCACGCATAACTCATCAATTACATTACTTAACCTCAAGTAAGCGAAACCGAATATGCACAAGACAGTAACACTCACTTGAAGTTGTAAGGAAAGAGTATTTTTCCTTTGTTTTGATGTCGAAGGAACGATTGTAGCAAGCTTTCCTCAGTATCTTCAACTCTGTTTTGTACCGTTCATTCATTTACGGTATTTGGGCTAATGAACCCAATGTCATAAATTTGTCCTCTTTTGCATTCGACGATCTTCAATCTGCATAATATAATGAGGATAATTATATATACATGCAATGAACGAGCTGAGCTAGAGACTTAATTACAGAAGTAATACTTACAGACAGTAGCAAGTCATGAGTTGTTTGTCGAGGGCCTCTTGATTGAATAATTGAAATAATTCCACAAATTCAACAGGCATCACCTCAACTTCAATGAGGTCGTGCTCATCTCTAATTCTCAGCAACATATTGTCGGTCCCAGACTTCCTGCAGGTTTCCATGTACCACTCATGCAATCTTCGCATCATCGTTGTTAGAGGAGGATGATCAGGTTTGACGAGAGACTTCCCGTGCTCATATCTAAAGATCTCTACTACCTCTAACGTTTCAAACTGTACATCATCGCCCAGGTAATCACCAAGATTGGTACTGGGCAGTAGCCCCGGATGATTAGCGATATCGCTAGACACCTTGAGCGGGGGGCACGATTGCTTCTCCTGTAAGCCGAGCTGGGGAATTGTTTTCCCACTTCTTCGTTTTGCTTCTCTTCTTGCAGCATTGGTAGTACTTCCTGACCGCCGAGCTTCATCATATGTCCTTTCAATATAGCGGTCATAGTTGGATTGCGGCGGAGGCGGTGGTGGTTGCTTAAGGGCATCCAGAGTGCGCTTCGCTTTCACCGGATCTATTGTTTCCTTTGGAGGTGGACGTTTCCGTTCAAAATGGGCCTGCACTTCGGCAGCACTGATGTCCGCGTTTTTCTCGTCAGTCCTCTCATATGGTAACTTTTCCAGAACCTTGAGGCTTGGACCAAATTTGAATTTCTTCCCGCCTCTTGTACTGCTAGCCGCCGGAGCGGCGGCGTCTTTCTTCCGCCGTTGCTGAGGCGGCAGAGACCACTGACGCGCCGGAGGAGGCGAAGGAGGAAGCGGAGTGCGCTGACGCGCTGGAGGAGGCGGAGGAGGAGGAGGCAGAGTCCGCTGACGCGTCGGAGACAGCTAAGGCGGAAGAGGACTCTGCTGAGGGGCCTCATTCGGCTGATCAGTCTACTGAGGGGCCTCATCTGGCTGAGTCTGCTGAGGCGTCCAGTTTGGAAGCTTGATGTACTCCTTTCTCCATAGACAGGTACTCCTTAAAGCGTTTTCCAAATGAATCTCCCCTTCACCTGTAGGGTAGTCAAGCTCCAGCTCCTCAAATCCCTCCATTATTTTATCCACCGTCACAATAGCATAGCCATGTGGAATCGGACGGCAATGGAAAGTTCCGTCAGCTCGAGGAGGTACAACAGAGCCGAGCGCCGCCTTCAAGGTCAGGTTCTGGCATTTCGTCATTGGCACACAATGTTCAGCCCCCGTGATACTATCCACGGGGTAGCGAGGAGCCGTGAAATTAGGCTGAACGAGCTTCGTGGAAGCCACGCTGCTTCTCCGCTGAGATGGTGGGGTAGCTTCTGGGGCAGCGTCCAAGGAAGGATCTTCGTGCCGCTGAGATGGTTGGCCGGTAGCTCGCTGGCTCTCAAGTTCCTCTAGTTTCGCTAATCTTGCACTAAGCTTCTGCATTTCGGTTGCTTCCTCTTTCTTCTTTCTCTCTCGGCTTCTATAACCACCGCTGTCGGGAAACCCATGCACCCACGGAACGGAGCCTGATGTGCCTCGTGTTCGTCCAGGGTGTTCAGGATTCCCGAGGGCCTCTGTCAGCTCGTTCTTCTCTCTGTCGGGAATGAACGTCCCTTCCTGCGCTGCCTTGATTGCTTTCTCAAGCTTCCGGATGGGTATTGCAAGTTGCTCGTTAGTCCAAACACACTTCCCTGTTTCTGGGTCCAAAGTTTCCCCCAACCCCGAAGAACCAAGTCCTTGACCGATCTGGCCAGTGCAATGTCGCTGGTTGGACCCCTTTAGCAAGCAGGTCTTGCTCAGCTTTGTCCCAAAACGGCCGAGCTTTGTAGTAGTTGTCGGTGTCAAAACCGGCGGATCTCGGGTAGGGGGTCCCGAACTGTGCGTCTAAGGTCGATGGTAACAGGAGACGGGGGACACGATGTTTACCCAGGTTCAGGCCCTCTCTATGGAGGTAATACCCTACGTCCTGCTTGATTGATCTTGATGAATATGAGTATTACAAGAGTTTATCTACCACGAGATCGTAGTGGCTAAAACCCTAGAAGTCTAGCCTGTCTGATTATGATTATGATTGCCTCTACGGACTAAACCCTCCAGTTTATATAGACACCGGAGGGGACTAGGGTTGTACAAAGTCGGTTACAGAGAAAGGAATCTTCATATCCGAACTCCAAGCTTGCCGTCCACGCCAAGGAGAATCCCATCCGGACACGGGAGAGAGTCTTCTGTCTTGTATCTTCATGGCCCATCAGTCCGGACCACGTTACGTAGCCTGGACGCCCGAGGACCCCTTAATCCAGGACTCCCTCAGTAGCCCCTGAACCAGGCTTCAATGACGATGTGTCCGGCGCGCAGATTGTCTTTGGCATTGCAAGGCGGGTTCCTCCTCCGAATACTCCAGAACAGACTTCGAGCACAGAAAGCGTGTCCGGCTCTGCAAAACAAGTACCACACACAACCGCAGAGAGTATAATATTTCACGAGTCCCATCTGCTGACAACTTTTTGTAACGCGACACCACATTCCTGCACGGTCATTTTTTCAAACCGTTTTCTTTTTAGCCTCCCGCTCCACGTTTCGAGAAGCGGTTTTATTGGCACGTCTTGTCGAAGCAGTGATCATGTCCCCTTATCACGGGATTCTCATCGATACGGGCGTGGGTAATCCAACCATGCAGTCTGCACGGCCCTTGGGAATAGGCGAGTTTTAAGGTGAGTGGGGAGGCGCTTGATATTCACTGCCTTTATAAGGAGATAAGGATTCACCCCTTTCACCCACGCCTTCTCTTTTCCTCATCCTTTCCAACCTCGAGTTCCAGCACCCAAGGTTCAATTTATTCGTTCCGAGCCTCCTAGCCATGTCCGGACCCAACCCTCAAGGCCGGTGGGTGGCCTCCTCCGTCACAGAGGAGGATATCGCGAAGCTCCGGGCGGCAAAATACCTGACCACGGAAATCCCCCACAGGCTCCCTGCTCAAGGGCAGGTCATTCCTACTCCCAGATCCGGCGAGAGGGTCATATTCATCTCTCACTTCCTCCGAGGGCTAGGGTTCGCTCTCCATCCCTTCGTCCACGGACTCATGTTCTATTACGGGCTAGATTTTCATGATCTGGCTCCGGACTCCTTTCTTCACATCTCGGCGTTCATCGTCATGTGCGAGGCCTTTCTCCATATTCCCCCACACTTCGGCTTATGGCTCAAGACCTTTAATATGAAGCCGAAGGTAGTCGATGGGAAGCAAGCAGAGTGCGGCGGTGTGATGGTGAGCAAACTCACCCACACACCTTGGCCAAAAGGCTCTTTCACGGAAACCTCCAACCTATGGCAACGGGAGTGGTTTTACATCACTGAACCCCGTGGTACCAAGTGGGCAGCTACACCTGCGTTCCGGCCTGGCCCTCCATTACGGCTCGCATCATGGATTAACAAGGGGCTGGACTGGGGATCAATGGACGAGGTGCAGACGCTACAAAGCCGCATCCGGAGCCTCCTCGAGAAGGACACCGGCCTCATCGACGTAATCCAGGTAATGCTAGTCCGCCGGGTCCTGCCGTGCCAGCGACGGCCCCTCCGCATGTGGGAGTTCAATCCGGAAGGACTACGGACTCTTCAGCACTTCTTTGGCACAACGCACGAAGGAATGTGGAAGTTATTCTTCGGGACACGAAAACAGTGGCCGGATACTACCGAGGACGTCGGCCTCGACTGCAACCATCCGGATACCTCGGTAGGCCCTCGACTCCTGAACACAGCTTAGTTAAATATCTCATAACAATATACTGAGAAAACCGTCTTCGACTAGGGCTGGATCAAGAAGGCGGAAATAATTAGGTGTTCGGCCCCTCTTCCCGAAGACTCAGCAGATCCTGTGTTAACAAGGATGCTGGCTCCGGCGCCATGCCAAGTGTCGGCGAAGGGGGACAAAGAGGAGAGCAAGAAGGCCGAAGGTGACCTCTATTCTAGAGGTACACCAGACAATATGTCCGGGGAGATTGGAACTCCCTCTTCCGAAGACAAAAGAGAAGGAGAAACTGACATCCCCTCTCCCGATGGGAAGAAGAGGGCCGCCTCTGAAGATTTGGAAGCAAAGGCTCCTAAGCGAGGGAAGATGTCCCTGTCAGGTAGCTCGAGTTCAGAAGACGACGTTGTCGCGCAGTTCCTCCGTAAGGACAAGCCTTCAGCCGAATCGTAAGTGAACAGGGGAGTCCGAAACATATCCCATTGCTTTCCGGTTACCAGGGTAACATTTAAAATATATGTTTGCAGTCCGGCACGCAGTCTTCCTCAACAGTCCTCCTCCTCGGGGGATCTTCTTCCGGAGATGATGGAAAGCGAGACGCCTCCACAGACCTTCTCGCCCGACAGGGCAGACGACTCCGAGGTGTCGTCCCAGAGGATCTCTCCCGACCAACAAGCGGTGCGAGGGACAATGAAAACTACGCCCGAAGGTGATACTTCGGCCGTCCAGAGTCCGGGGCATGCGGACCCTATGGGGACCAACAATAAAGGGCCCGGACTATCCGGTTTACAGCCGGGGACGACTCTAGAGCCGGGTAAACATATTCTTTCGAAGGGATTCCATACTCCTGCGGTCGCTCCCAGGGATCCGGGGGCGCCGGATACAATGACGGGCATGCTGCAACATGCGTCCGTTTCAGAGGAACATCGTACCTTAAAGGGTACGGTAGTTGAGAGGATTCTGTCCGCGAAAAGCAGATTGAATGAATCCTTCATGAGCCTGCTAAGAGGCTTCGAGGTATGCCATGTAATATCTTTAATTGCACTTCTACGTGCAAAATGCACCTGTGTATAGATAGTAGCCCCTGAGACTCTGGTTGCCGTCCGAAGGGAGGCGATCAGAGGATCAAAAAAGATATTCCCAGGAAATAATCTGATGAATTGGAACACAGGTTGTTTCATCCATGACGACTGCCCAAGCTACAGAGGTTGCAAGGCTGAAGCAGAAACTTGATGTGGCGGATGACAACCTCACGCTTATTAACAGGCGGCTCGACGAGGCGCAAGGTATGTTTTTGGGGCAGTCAGTATATGTAAATATGATAATATGAGCATGACGCTGAAAATTGTATACTGAGATATGCATAACTGCAGATAATGCTGCCGCAGTTGAGGCCCGACGGGCTGAGCTTGCCTGAGCCAAGGAGCAAGCCATGATGAGTGAGGCGGCTGCCAAGAAGGCAGCTGCTGAGTTAAAGGCCGAACAGGCTGCTCGGCGCGAGTACGAGGAGAGAATATCTACCATGACGCGCGAGCTAAAGGATGCCAATGCTCGATGCGAATTCCTCGAGAAGGATAACAAAGCCAGAACGGGCAAACTCAGCAAGGCCTTACAAGAGGCGAGAGAAGCACGGTCCGAGTCCAGAGCGGCTCAGGAAGAAATCCGGCAAGCTGGGGAGATAGCGGCCGGTAAGCCTTTCTTATTACAGACTAAATTCGGCGATCCGAAGTATGCCCCCCTTTATCAAATGTGGAGTTCTCCAGACGCATTCTTGGACTTGCCGAAGAGTGTCTCCGATGCGGCGCAGTTTTTCCAAGCGCAAGAAGGACGTGCGACGGAGAAGCTTTTCTGGTCGCAATTCAGCATGCCGAAGCGTCCGCTGTTGCTGAACGAATAGATGGCCCAGTGGGCCGAGCTCCACAAGATATCCGGATCTGCCATGAAGGACGTCGTGGTCCGGCTGTGGCCGACTGAGCCAATTCCGAATAGTTATTTCGGTTTGGTGCAGCGACTTGTTGATGCGGTGCCGCGTATCGACGTTGTTAAGCGGTCAACGTGCATTGAAGGTGCACGGATGGCCTTTGCCCGCGTCAAGGTGTACTGGGCGAAGATGAAGGCCACTGATATTGTAGCGAAGAGTCCACCCGAGGGCAAGGACCATCACACGCCAGAGCATTATTTTGAGGATGTCCTAGAGGGTGCCCGCTTGATAGAGGGTCAGTGCTCGAAAGATATGATGTTCGAGTGAATATACCAAGTTTGTAAAAACAATATTATGATATATTAAGGCCATATTTTTATACTTTTGCCTGAAAGTATTGGTTCCTCCTGTGCGGCCGTTCTTCATATAATCTGAAAGTTTGCCAGTCGTCGGCTTCAGCCCCCTCGCATATAATGCGGGGGTGTTCAGAAAAGCACTTGATCACTCTTGACCCAACGTCTTGGTCCATGAAGGAGGTGTCAATGCGGCGAACTAGGCAATCGGACTATAGGGCTTTAACACTTTCACTTAGCCATAGGAGTTTGACGGCAGGTCTACGATATAGCCCCTGGTATGTACGCGTTTACCCGAATACGTTGCGTTACATAGGTGACCAGAAAAACGGTCCTTCGTGTAATACGAAGAGAATCGCGAAGGATTCTGATGAGTCATCGAGTGGTTGACCAGCTCTCGCCGCATCATGACAGTCAGTTTTCGGCTTTCTCTACTGAGGTGCTCATCTGGATGAACCAGGACACAATCGCAGTAGTTCTCCCTTTACTACCCTAGCCGATATAGCGGAACGTAAGGTAGTAAGCACAAGAGCCGGGCAACCCAACTATTGACCAAAGACATGATTCGGAGCTGATGCATATAAGGCCAAACTCGTGACGCCGAAGTGTGCTGAAAAGCTGTTCGGACTTGTCGGCAACTCATGTGTTGCCGTATCGAGCCCCTGGCAATTTGTGCCGATGTGCGTTCGTGAAACAACCGAAGAAGCAAAATTCAGTACGTAGAAAAAGCGAATACTAAATATGGGTTATGTTCACTGGAATCTGATTGATACGTTAAACGCAATTCTACAGATTATAACGCCCCTACCCGGGCTATTTAACATGCCGGGGGCCGAGTGCTGAGGAAAAAGGCACTTTACAGGTTTAAAAATAAAGAGTGCGGTCTTACAAAAATCATTAGGACCTCCTGTCGCACGTCTGCGCTACCTTGCCTCAGTGAAAGGGCTCCTTAGTAGGAATAGCCTTTGGTTATTTATACAAAGCCGAACTTTAGAAAGAGTCTGTAAGATGACCAGGCTTGAAATCACCTGTTGTAAAAAATAAAAAAAATAGTTAGGAAAAGTAAAAAGACTATGAGGGTGCGGACCGCATTGTAGGCCTGTCCGTACTGTGCCTCCGCCGATGACCATGGTATTTTAGGTGCATAATTATATATGCGCGGTATAAACTTCGCGGCTATATGGGGCGAACGACGGAGGCCGAACTGCTAATCTAGCTTTGAGATTGATTGGTCCTGTTTAGTAGAGACCGGCGGCTTGACGGCCGATGAGATACGCGGCTTGATAAGGCCGCTTTGTACTTCGGCTGCAGCAGCCATAGTACGCTCCTCTGTACGGAGGGAGCATTCCGTATTTCCGTTTACAGTGATGACGCCGCGTGGACCGGGCATCTTAAGATTGAAATGGGCGTAATGTGGGACCGCATTAAAATGAGTAAAAGCGGTACGCCCGAGTAGTGCGTGGTAGCTGCTGCAGAACGGTACAATATCGAAGGTCAAGCCTTCGTTTCTAAAGTTTTTCGGTAAGCCGAAAATGACTTCCAATGTAATTGATCCCGTGCAGCGAGCTTCTACGCCGGACACTGCTCCTTTGAAGGTAGCTGTGGTGGGCTTGATTCGTGAAGGATCAATGCCCATTTTGCGGACAGTGTCTTGGTAGAGTAGATTAAGACTACTGCCGCTGTCCATAAGGACTTTAGTGAGATGGAACCCATCGATAATTGGATCGAGGATCAGAGCTGCCGAACTTTCATGACGGATACCGGCTGGGTGGTCCTTGCGATCAAAAGTGATCGGGCAGGCCGCCCATTGGCTTAATTTTGGGGTGCCTGGCTCTATGGCATTGGCGTCCTGTAGTGCGCGCTTGCGCTCCTCTGTAGGGATGTGTGTCACGTATACCATGTTGACTGTTTTTACTTCGGGGGAAAATTGCTTCTGACCCCCGGTGTTCGGTTGGCGAGTCTCTTCGTCGTCGCTGTCGCTGGGCGGCCCCTTCCCCTTGTGTTCGGCGTTAAGCTTGCCGGCTTGTTTGAAGACCCAACAGCTTCTGTTGGTGTGATTGGCTGGTTTATCGGGGGTGCCATGAATCTAGCAGGGCCGATCCAGTATCTTGTCTAAATTGGATGGTCCGTCTCTGTTTGCCTTGAATGGCTTTTTCCGTTGACCGGTTTTGGAGCCGCTGAATCCGGCGTTTACCGCCGTGTCTTGCGTTCCTTCATTATTATTTCGGCGCTTGTGTTTATTGCGTCGTGGCTTGCCGTTGCCGTCTCGAACTTCGGAAGTGCCCGGATCACTGGTGCTGTTGCTTCTACGAGCGAGCCATCTATCTTCTCCCGCGCAAAAGCGGGTCATCAGAGCGGTAAGGGCTGCCATGGATTTTGGTTTTTCTTGACCGAGGTGGCGGGCAAGCCATTCGTCTCGGGCGCTATTTTTAAAGGCCGCGAGGGCTTCGGCGTCCGGACAATCGACAATTTGGTTCTTTTTAATTAGGACCCTAGTCCAGAGCTTCCTGGCTGACTCCCCGGGCTGCTGGATGATGTGACTTAGGTCGTCGGCATCCGGAGGCCGGACATATGTACCTTGAAAGTTATCGTGGAAGGCATCTTCCAAGTCTTCCCAGCTGCCAATGGAGTTCTTTGGGAGGCTGTTCAGCCAGTGCCGCACTGGTCCCTTTAATTTTAGTGGGAGGTATTTGATGGCATGGAGGTCATCACCGCGGGCCATGTGGATATGGAGAAGGAAATCTTCAATCCATACTGCGGGATCTGTTGCTCCATCGTATGATTTGATATTCATGGGTTTAAACCCTTCCGGGGAATTCGTGTTCCATTATCTCATCAGTGAAGCAGAGGGGATGTGCGACGCCTCTATATCGGGCCAAGTCGCGACGTAGTGCGGATGTAGTCCGTCTGCGGTTTTCGGCCCGGACGTGGTTATGCTCGGTACGTCTGGCTTGATAGCCGTCGTCACGAGCCAGGGCGTGCCCCCGCGATCTGTAGATCGATCTGGACTGACCTGCTCTGTTCTCTAGGTTTTGCTGCAGGTCATATGTGTATTCCCGAGCTGTGGTGTCTTTGCCTTTACGGTGAGGTAGTATGGGCAGGTGTTCGGCTTGAGTTGCCACTTTGTCCAGGCCACGTGGTGGTCGGTCAGCCGCATTACGTGTTGATGGCATGGGCTCAAGTGCCTCGTCGTCGAATTGGGGTAGCAATTTACGCTTCGGGTAACTTTTAATGGGGCGCTCGAGTCCGTATTCCTCGGCTGCCAGGACATCAGTCCATCTGTCGTTGAGCAGATCTTGATCAGCTTGAAGCTGCTGCTGTTTCTTTTTCAGGCTCCTCGCAGTGGCTATTAGCCGGCGCTTAAAGCGCTCCTGCTCGACGGGTTCCTCAGGCACGATAAAGTCTTCGTCGCCGAGGCTCACCTCATCTTCGGAGAGTGGGAGATAGTTGCTGTCCTCCGAGTCTTCATTTATGGCCTGTTCGTCAGGGCTAACTTGCCCATCTTTCCTACCGTCCTGTTCGGAAGTCGGCTCGGCGGGATCTTCTTTGTCTTCGGCATCGTCCGGAGTATTGTTTTCTCTTGTGCTGGTATTGCTGTCTTTTCCACAGCATGATTTAGAGCGGTGCCGCTGACGTCGGCACTTTGGCTGTATCTCAGGAGGTTTATCCTCGACTGGATCTTTCTTGTTATCGCCGTTATTCTCTTTGGGAGTATCCACCATGTACACATCGTACGAGGAGGTGGCTGTCCAGCGCCCAGTAAACGGCGGGTTTTGGGCCTGCTCCTCTCCGGCATCGTCGTCCATAACGTCGATGTCTTCGGAGTCGTAATCGAGCATGTCGGTTAAGTCTTCGACAGTGGCAATGAAGTGGGCGGTGGGTGGGAAGCGAAATTCTCCGTCATCAGCCTCCAGTTCAAACCGGATATAATTCGGCTGAGAGTCCCCTGCTAAGGAGAGGGTTTTTAATGAGTTTAGCACATCACCCAAAGGTGAGTGTCGGAAGATGTCCGCGAAGCCGAACTCGACGATCGGCGCCCGATCGAGCTCGATGAGCGTGGACGTACGCGGTTCGGAACCTGTGGCCGGAGACGAATCCGAGGTTCCGGTGACACAGATCCCGTTCGAAGTTGGGTCTGTGTGCGGCTCCAACGCCGCTGAGTCTACGGCTTCCGTGGCGGGGTTGAGCTTCCTGTCCTCGGATGGCGCAATCTGCTCCGGATCTAAGGCCAGGGCAGTTACGGGCGCTATCTCCCGGGTATGGCCCGATGACAGATTTAGGTCATGTTCATCGCGGTGGTAGGGGGCGGCTGCCATGGGTTCGAATCGGTCAAAGATCAAGTCTCCGTGGATATCAGCAACGTAGTTCAAGCTTCCAAACCTGACCTGATGGCCAGGGGCGTAGCTGTCGATCTGCTCTAGATGGCCAAGCGAGTTGGCCCGCAGTATGAAGCCGCCGAATATGAAGATCTGGCCGGGGAGAAAGACCCCCCTCAAGGTCGCATCGTTGTGGATGATTGATGGAGCCATCGAGTCTTCTAGCGACGACACAGCGGAACTCTCAATGAAAGCACCAATGTCGGTGTCAAAACCGGCGGATCTCGGGTAGGGGGGTCCCGAACTGTGCATCTAAGGTCGATGGTAATAGGAGACGGGGGACACGATGTTTACCCAGGTTCGGGCCCTCTCTATGGAGGTAATACCCTACGTCCTGCTTGATTGATCTTGATGAATATGAGTATTACAAGAGTTGATCTACCACGAGATCGTAGTGGCTAAAACCCTAGAAGTCTAGCCTGTCTGATTATGATTATGATTGCCTCTACGGACTAAACCCTCCGGTTTATATAGACACCGGAGGGGACTAGGGTTGTACAAAGTCGGTTACAGAGAAAGGAATCTTCATATCCGAACGCCAAGCTTGCCGTCCACGCCAAGGAGAATCCCATCCGGACACGGGAGAGAGTCTTCTGTCTTGTATCTTCATGGCCCATCAGTCCGGCCCACGTTACGTAGCCTGGACGCCCGAGGACCCCTTAATCCAGGACTCCCTCAGTAGCCACCTGACCCCATGTGATGGTGATACTTCTTCTTTGCAGCATTTTGCTTGTTTGTCAGTGACCTTTGCTTACCCTTCTCCGATGTCTTGTAGGCCACAAATGCGGGCCAGTGATCTCTTATCTTCTCATATGGACCGATGAATTCTGGAGTCTCATTTTTCTCGACAAACTTTTTGTTCAACTCTTTCTTCTAGTTGTTGAATAGTGCTGCCATCTTCTTAAGAGCAAACGCCTTGACCTTTCGCTCTATAACTGGGTTATTCGGATCCTCCTCTGGCGGTAGGCTGAAATTTGTCATCAGCGAGGTCCAAAGATCATCTTTCAGTCTATCCTGGACATAAGAAACTTTAGGGTCCTTCTTCTTATTCCATTGTTCGATGCTGATCGGGATGCTGTCCCTAACAACAACTCCGCACTGATGTACAAATGCGTCCTTGGTCTGCTTGGGAGCAATCGGTTAGCCATATTTCACGACTTCTGTGATCGTGAACCTTTCATCCTGGCGCAACCTTTTCTTCGGGCCTCATCTCCTTACGGAAGTTTGGCTCAATCCGGAGGGCTAAAAGAAGAAAGAAGCGTTAATATATGTACATAGCAAAACAATTAATGCATCAAGTCAGCACAGGCTTAATTAATATATAGATAAACCTCATCGGACTTTGCAACAGTTAAGGCTCCCTCCTCCGTTCGGTCACCAGAGCCGTGATCATGATCTCCTTCCTCCGCCATTCGGTCACCGGAGCCGTCAAGACCTCCTTCCTCCTCCATTGTTGGATCACCGAAGCCGTCATCTTCTCCTTCCTGACCACCGGTGTCGTTGAGAAACGACAAGGGGTCACCTCCGTCGCGGATTATATCCCCCAACAACTCTTCTTGTTCTAAGTCTCTGTCCATAGTTTCTGCAAATATTACAACATGGCAATATACAAACATGAGAGATGGATTAGTGGCAAACATAGACCTAGCTAATCACAACAAGGAATCATATGCATATATGAGCAATGGATTAGTTGCGGACCGCCTCTCTCATGCATGTCCGACGTCCCCCCTCATGTCGAAGTTATCGGGGTTATACTTTCAGGAGAGGACACTTTGCAAAAAATAATCGCTATGCAGGAGATCAAACTATCCATTCTACCCCATTGACCGATGTCGGTCGCCTACCGAATAAATAAAGTCCCTTCGGTTCACTAAGGTAAGACCGGTGAATTAGACGCCAATGCATGTATAGTATTATACATAACAATTACGGGTAGGGATGGGAGGGGGTAGATCGACAACACTCTTTCTTCTAGGGTTTGGGTGGCCTCGAGAGTTGGTCGGGCGAGCGGACCGGGAGTAAATTTTAACTTAGTGAGTCTTTTAACTCATTTTGAATATATGAACATTTTAACTTAGTAACTTAGTAACTTGGTAAATTTTAACTAATTTCTATGAACAAAAAAATATATTCTATGAACAAAAAAAACATCATATGAACATTTTCTATATATATACATCCATCCATCCATACATACACATACATATATACATGGACCAAAAAATGCTATGAACAAAAAAATATTCTATGAAAAAAAATCATCATATGAACAGTCTCTATATATATACATCCATCCATCCATACATACATACATCTATCCATACATACATACATACATGGAAAAAATGCTATATGAACAAGGCGGCGGCGGTGAAGCAGAGCAGCGCAAGGGCCGCGGCGGCTAGTAGAGCAGCGGCGGCGGCGGCTAAGCAGAGCAGGGGCGGCGGCATCGAGCAGAGCGCAGGGGCGGCGGCGGCAGCGCAGGGGAAGGGGCCAGGGATCGAGCTCACTGGGGGTTGGCGTCGGGGCAGGGAGCGTCGAGGGCGTCGGCGAGGGCGTCGACGGCGAGCTCGGGCAGCCTGGCGGCGTCGATGTGCTCGGCGTCGTCGGGGGCAACTGCGTAGATGAACTCTGAAAAATTCCTAAGTGCTGCTTATATACACAAAGCATTGGTCCCGGTTGGTGGCACCAACCAGGACCAATGCCACCCTTTCGTCCCGGTTGGTGCCACCAACCGGGACTAAAGGTCAATTTCAGCAGCCCAAAGGGCGGGAAGCAGAGACCTTTAGTCCCGGTTGGTGCCACCAACCGGGACGAAAGGTGGGCATTGGTCCCGGTTGGTGCCACCAACCGGAACGAAAGGTGGGTGCTGCCGCGGCCAAAAGTTTAGTCCCGCCTCACTAGTTGAGAGGGGCTCGGAGTGGTTTATAAGCGCCGCTGCCGCTGCCCTCTCGAACTCCTCTCTAATGCAGGCAGTACTTGCCTATCTAACGCCCTGTTGGGCCTGCTGGGCCCGCGGTCCTGCATCCTGGCCCATGTACAGATGGGTTTCTAGTCGTATGCAGGCCGTGTTACCCTAGTAGGCGGGCAATTTTTTTCTGTTATTTTTTCTGTTATTTTAGTTCATTCTTTTTAACAAATAAATACTTTGATAATTTTAGTTAATATTTTAGTTGATTCTTTTTAGTTCATTCTTTTTAGTTAATATTTTAGTTGATTCTTTTTAGTTCATTCTTTTTAACAAATAAATACTTTGATAATTTTAGTTAATATTTTAGTTGGTTCTTTTTAGTTGATTCTTTTTAGTTCATTCTTTTTAGTTCATTCTTTTTAGTTCATTCTTTTTAGTTAATATTTTAGTTCATTCTTTTTAACAAATAAATACTTTGATAATTTTAGTTAATATTTTTTTGATTCTTTTTAGTTCATTCTTTTTGCTATTAGTTCATTATTTGAGCTAAATGACCCTGAAATTGAAAAGCACTATAAATGAACTCTGAAAAGGTTGAAAGTTGGCATGGTATCATCATTTCACCCACATAGCATGTGCTAAAAAGTTGAGAGGGTTACGGCAAAAACTGGATGCACTTCGTGTACATAATGGACAATCTCTTTCGAAGTATCACGGTTTCGGACGAAAACTCATCTGTTACAAAGGGATTTCATTTTGTTGAACTTATTTCAACTCCAGACATTTTGTGCGTTCAACATGCACCATTAAAAGCCACATCATCAATTTTCAACCCTTTCTGACTTCATTTGGTATTTTTCATGCATTTACTGATTTTTTAGCTAAATAACCGTGAAATTGAAAAACACTACAAATGAACTCTAAAAATGTTGAAATTTGGCATGGTATCATCATTTCACCCACATAGCATGTGCTAAAAAGTTGAGAGGGTTACGGCAAAAACTGGATGCACTTCGTGTACAAAATGGACAATCTCTTTCGAAGTATCAGGGTTTCGGACAAAAACTCATCTACTACAAAGGGATTTTATTTTTTCTTCGCGTAATCAAAGCCATCATTAGAGTCATCATCAGAATAGTTGTGGAGAGAAAGTCTTCACTTTTTCTTTGCGTGTGTTCCTTACTTATTGCGCCGTAACTATGGATAATCTTCATCGTTTAACAGGGTGCTTGGGTCAGCCTTGACTTTGAAGGGAGGAATTTCATGAAACTTTTCATAATCTTCAGACATGTCTGTCTTGCCCTCCACTCCCACGATGTCTCTTTTCCCTGAAAGAACTATGTGGCGCTTTGGCTCATCGTATGATGTATTCGCTTCCTTATATTTTCTTTTTCTCGGTTTGGTAGACATGTCCTTCACATAGAAAACCTGCGCCACATCATTGGCTAGGACGAATGGTTCGTCTGTGTACCCAAGATTGTTTAGATCCACTGTTGTCATTCCGTACTGTGGGTCTACCTGTACCCCGCCTCCTGATATATTGACCCATTTGCACCGAAACAAAGGGACCTTAAAATCATGTCTATAGTCAAGTTCCCATATGTCCACTATGTAACCATAATATGTGTCCTTTCCCCTGTTGGTTGCTGCATCAAAGCGGACACCACTGTTTTGGTTGGTGCTCTTTTGATCTTGGGAGATTATGTAAAATGTATTCCCATTTATCTCGTACCCTTCGTAAGTCAATACAGTCGAAGATGGTCCCCTGGCCAACGAGTACAGCTCATCTGCAATAGTGTTGTCACCCATGAGATGTGTTTGCAACCAACTACCGAAAGTCCTGATTTGTTCACATGTAATCCAGTCGTCACACTGCTCCGGGTGTTTGGAGCGCAGAATATTCTTGTGTTCATTGACATACGGGGTCACCAAGGTAGAATTCTGTAGAACTGTGTAGTGTGCTTGAGACCAAGGATGCCCGTCCCTACATATTATTGAGTCCGCTCCTAGCGTGCCTTTTCCAGTCAGTCTTCCCTCATACCACGATTGAGGGAGACCAATCTTCTTAAGGTCAGGAATGAAGTCAACACAAAAACATATTGTGTAGAAATACAGGGCCCAGAATGCCAATCTCGTCGACTAGATGAACTAGGATGTGCGTCATGATATTGAAGAAGGATGGTGGGAACACCAGCTCGAAACTGACAAGACATTGCACCAAATCACTCTTTAACCTTGGTAGGATTTCTGGATCGATTACCTTCTATGAGATTGCATTGAGGAATGCACATAGCTTCACAATGGCTAATCAAACGTTTTTCGGTAGAAGCCCCCTCAATGCAACCGGAAGCAGTTGCGTCATAATCACGTGGCAGTCATGAGACTTTAGGTTCTGGAACTTTTTCTTTGGGATATTTATTATTCCCTTTATATTGCACGAGAAGCCAGACGGGACCTTCATACTGAGCAGGCATTCAAAGAAGATTTCCTTCTCTTCTTTGGTAAGAGCGTAGCTGGCAGGACCTTGATACTGCTTTGGATGCATGCCGTCTTTTTCGTGCACACGTTGCTGGTCCTCTCGTGCCTCTGGTGTATCTTTTGTCTTCCCATACACGCCCAAGAAGCCTAGCAGGTTCACGCAAAGATTCTTCGTCACGTGCATCACGTCGATTGCAGAGCGGACCTCTAGGTCTTTCCAATAGGGTAGGTCCCAAAATATAGATTTCTTCTTCCACATGGGTGCGCGTCCCTCAGCGTCATTCGGAACAGATAGTCCGCCAGGACCCTTTCCAAAGATTACTTGTAAATCATAGACCATAGCAAGTATGTGATCACCAGTACAGAGGGCATGCTTCTTCTGGTGATCTGCCTCACCTTTGAAATGCTTGCCTTTCTTTCGACATTGATGGTTGGTCGGAAGAAATCGACGATGTCCCAAGTACACATTCTTCCTGCATTTCTCCAAATATATACTTTCGGTGTCATCTAAACAGTGCGTGCATGCGTGGTATCCCTTGTTTGTCTGTCCTGAAAGGTTACTGAGAGTAGGCCAATCATTGATGGTTACAAACAGCAACGCATGTAGGTCAAATTCCTCCTGGTTGTGCTCATCCCACACACGTACACCTTTTCCATTCCACAGCTGTAAAAGTTCTTCAACTAATGGCCTTAGGTACACATCAATGTCGTTTCCGGGTTGCTTAGGGCCTTGGATGAGCACTGGCATCATAATGAACTTCCGCTTCATGCACAACCAAGGAGGAAGGTTATAGATACATAGAGTCACGGGCCAGGTGCTATGATTGCTGATCTGCTCCCCAAAAGGATTAATGCCATCTGCGCTTAAACCAAACCATACGTTCCTTGCGTCACCTGCAAAGTCCCCCCACCTTCTCTTGATTTTTCTCCACTGTGACCCATCAGCGGGTGCTCTCAACTTCCCGTCTTTCTTACGGTCCTCTTTGTGCCATCACATCAACTTGGCATGCTCTTTGTTTCTGAACAGACGTTTCAACCGTGGTATTATAGGAGCATACCACATCACCTCGGCAGGAACCCTTTTCCTGGGGCGCTCGCCCTCAACATCACCAGGGTCATCTCATCTGATCTTATACCGCAATGCACCGCATATCGGGCATGCGTTCAATTCCTCGTACTCACTGCGGTAGAGGATGCAGTCATTAGGGCATGCATGTATCTTCTGCACCTCCAATCCTAGAGGGCATAGAACCTTCTTTGCTTCGTATGTACTGTCGGGCAATTCATTATCCTTTGGAAGCTTCTTCTTCAATATTTTTAGTAGCTTCCCAAATCCGTTGTCAGATACACCATTGTCTGCCTTCCATTGCAGTAATTCCAGTGTGGTACCGAGCTTTGTGTTGTCATCTTCGCAATTTGGGTACAACCCTTTTTTGTGATCCTCTAACATGCGATGGAACTTCAACTTCTCCCTTTCACTTTGGCATTCTCTCTTTGCATCAACAATGACCCGGCGAAGATCATCATCGGGCACATCGTCTGGTTCCTCTTGATCTTCAGCTTCCCCCCTTGTAGTATAACCGTATTCAGGGGGTGGATAGTTGTCATCATCCTCTTCTTCTTCGTTGTCTTCCATCATAACCCCTCTTTCTCCGTGCTTGGTCCAAACATTATAGTGTGGCATGAAACCCTTCTCAAGCAGGTGGACGTGAAGAGTTTTCGAGTCAGAGTAATCCTTCGTATTCCCACAGATAGGGCATGGACAATACATAAAACCATTATGCTTGTTTGCCTCAGCCACTTCGAGAAAATTATGCAGGCCCTCAATGTACTCGGAGGTGCGTCTGTCACCGTACATCCATTGCCGGTTCATCTGCATGCATTATATAATTAAGTATATCAAAAACCATTACAGAACATCATGAATAGAGAAGTGACCAAATTAATACAAGTTCATCATCACATTAAAACCAAAGTACAGTAGTGAACAAATGTCATTACTGAAAAAATAAATACATAAAGTTCATACATAGTTCTCATAGAACAACATATAGCTCTCTAGAGCATCTAATTAAAACATACATTCAAACTATGTAAAATATTTCAATGCAACAATAAATGCGATCATAATCGCAACTAAGGTAACAATTGATCCAACGGCATAGTGATACCAAGCCTCAGTATGAATGGCATATTTTTTAATCTTTCTAATCTTCAAGCGCATTGCATCCATCTTGATCTTGTGATCATGGACGACATCCGCAACATGCAACTCCAATTCCATCTTCTCCTCCTCAATTCTTTTCAATTTTTTCTTCAAGTAATTGTTTTCTTTTTCAACTAAATTTAACCTCTCGACAAGAGGGTCGGTTGGAATTTCTGGTTCACATACCTCCTAGATAAAAACATCTATGTCACGTTGGTCGGCATAATTGTCATAAACACTAAATGAAACAAATCATGATAAAAGATAATATACCACATCCGAATCATAGACAGGACGAGGGCCGATGGGGGCGGATACCAAAACCATGGCACTATATAATAACAAACAATAATAAAAGTAAGAAAATTATACAAGTATCTATCTAAATCATACAAGTAAGAATTTTTTTTCTTTTAGAAAGAAGATAAGAACAAGAGGCTCACCACGGTGGTGCCGGCGACGAGATCGACGCGGGCGATCGATGGCGGTGAGGACGGAGACGGGACGGGACGGACCGCCAAACCTTGACAAATCTTGAGGAAAATGGAGCTTGGAGAGGAGAAAGCTTAAGTGTGGCTCGGGCATTTAATCGAACACCTCATGTGCATAGGAGGTGAGAGCAGAGCAACACACACCTGCACACGCCAGCCGGCCAAGAAACAGAGGAGTGAGCGGGCAGGGGCGAGCATATATATAGGCATCTCTTTAGTCCCGGTTGGTGGCTAGAACCGGGACAGAAGCCTGCTCTTTAGTCCTGGTTCCAGCCACCAACCGGGACTACAGGGAAATGCCAGGAGCGAGGCCCTTTGGTCCCGGTTCATGTCTGGAACCGGGACCAAAGGGGTCAGACGAACCGGGACCAATGGCCCCCGAGGCCTAGCCGGCGCCCTGGTCTCACGAACCGGGACTGATGCACCCATTGGTCCCGGTTCGTAGGAGAACCGGGATTAATGCCCTTTTTTGGCCTGAACCAAAGCCCTGTTTTCTACTAGTGCAAGGTGAGACCCATAGCTGTGGTGCCACGTATATACCGTAGAATACGTTTCACCAGAGCCCAATGAGTGTCACGGGGGGGGGGGGGGGGGTGGGTCGGGGGGGGGGGGGGGGGGGGGGGGGGGTGCATATGAAGGCACACCTGCTGTACTGCATACTGTAGATCCGGCCACATGAGCGTGAGATACTAAAGAGCACCGACGATGGAGCGATAGAAGGCAGCGTCGGACGCTGGAGAGCCCTCAACGGCGGACACCTTGGCCTTCGTATCGATAGGTGATGTCTACTACACAACATTTTTTTTGTATACTCGTGTTGGGCCTCCAAGCGCAGAGTTTTGTAGGACAGTAGCAAATTTCCCTCAAGTGGATGACCTAAGGTTTATCAATCCGTGGGAGGCATAGGATGAAGATGGTCTCTCTCAAACAACCCTGGAACCAAATAACAAAGAGTCTCTTGTGTCCCCAACACACCCAATACAATGGTAAATTGTATAGGCGCACTAGTTCGGCGAAATGGTGATACAAGTGCAATATGGATGGTAGATATAGGTTTTTGTAATCTGAAAATATAAAAACAGCAAGGTAACTAGTAACAAAAGTGAGCGAAAACGGTATTGCAATGCTTGGAAACAAGGCCTAGGGTTCATACTTTCACTAGTGCAAGTTCTCTCAACAATGATAACATAATTGGATCATATGGCAATCCCTCAATGTGCAATAAAAGTCACTCCGAAGTTCCTATCACGGAGAACATAAGATGAAATTGCTTGTAGGGTACGAAACCACCTCAAAGTTATTCTTTCCGATCAATCCATTGAGCTATTCCTATAAGTGTCACAAACAGCCCTAGAGTTCATAGTAAAATAACACCATATGACACACATCAATCAACCCTAATGTCACCTAGATACTCCAATGTCACCACAAGTATCCGTGGGTCAATTATACGATATGCATCAAACAACTTCAGATTCATAATATTCAATCCAACACAAAGAACCTCAAAGAGTGCCCCAAGATTCCTACCGGCGAAACAAGGACAAAAACATGCATCAACCCCTATGCATAGATTACCCCAATGTCACCTCGGGAATCCTCGAGTTGAGTGCCAAAACATACATCAAGTGAATCAATAGAACACCCCATTGTCACCACGGGTATCCCATGCAAGACATACATCAAGTGTTCTGAAATCCATAATAGTATTCAATCCGATAATAGTGAAACCTCAAAGGTAAAACTCAATTCATCACAAGAAGATAGAGGGGGAGAAACACCATATGATTCAACTATAGTAACAAAGCTCGCGGTACATCAAGATCGTGCCAAATCAAGAACACGAGAGAGAGAGAGAGAGAGAGAGAGAGAGATCAAACACATAGCTACTGGTACATACCCTCAGCCCCGAGGGTGAACTACTCCCTCCTTGTCATGGAGACCGCCGGGATGATGAAGATGGCCACCGGTGATGGTTTCCCCCTCTGGCAGGGTGCCGAAACAGGCTCCCGATTGGTTTTCGGTGGCTACAGAGGCTTGCGGCGACGAAACTTCCGATCTAGGTTTATTTCTGGAGGTTTTGGTATTTATAGGAGGTGTTGGCATCGGGGACAAGTCAAGGGGGCCCACGAGGTGACGACAAGGCAGGGGGGCGCGCCCTAAAGGGGGGCGCCCTCCACCCTTGTGGTTGCCTCGGGACTCCTCTACGGTATCTTTTCGTTCCAGTATTTTTTATATTTTCCAAAAATATTCTCCGTAAATTTTCATCTCATTTCGAGAACTTTTATTTCTGCACAAAAAACGACACCACGGTAGTTCTGCTGAAAACAGCGTCAGTCCGGGTTAGTTCTAATAAAATCATACCAAAACCATATAAAATTATTGTAAACATGGCATGAATACTTCATAAATTATAGATACGTTGGAGACGTATCAGCATCCCCAAGCTTAATTCCTACTCCTCCTCAAGTAGGTAAATGATAAAAGAAATAATTTATGAAGTGTGAATGCTAGCAAGTGCACAAGTTTGATCAATAATAATTTCAATCACTTTTTCTAGCATCATTATAAATCATAAACAGTAGCTCATCTCATAAAACTTCTCATGATCAAGTAGCAAGCTATTCACATGTTAAAGCATAGATCATAAACTTTCTTGAAAATTAACAAACTAGGTTCTCAGTCATCAAACAACTGCAATTCATCTTATTTTCAGGAAGGGTGTATGTAAGAGCTTTGATTTAGCAAATCCCACATACTCAACTATCATATAGTCTTCCATGATTGCTACCACTCAACGCATATTTTTGGAACAAATAGCATCCATCGAACACAGAGAAAGATAGGGGCTTAGTGTTTCGCCTCCCAACTTATTTATCATATAGATAATTGTCAACAATAATAATTCATGATCAAATATATTTGAATGGCCATATATGCTTAGATCTTTCCCCATCACATGATGCTTGCCAACTAAAGAGTAGGTTGGAATGAGAAGGAGTACTACTGACTCTTGCATAAAAGTAAAATATAGGCCCTTCGCAGAGGGAAGCAGGGAATTGCAGAGGTGCCAGAGCTCGAAGCTTTTAAAACAGATATGAACATAACTTTGAGAGGTATGCTTTCATTGTCAACATAACAACCAAGAGTTCTCACTATCTTCCATGCTAGATACATTATAGGCGGTTCCCAAACAGAATGGTAAAGTTTTTACTCCCCCTCCACCAACAATCACACTCCACGGCTGGTCCGAAACAACGGGTACCGTCCAAACCAACAACAATCATGTGGGAGTTTTGTTTGATA
The DNA here is from genome assembly GCA_011799875.1 of Thinopyrum elongatum. NCBI lineage: Eukaryota > Viridiplantae > Streptophyta > Magnoliopsida > Poales > Poaceae > Thinopyrum > Thinopyrum elongatum. Next base: position 115,991,725 of record CM022301.1, on the reverse strand, counting down.
TTATATTTTGATTTGACTTTGAGCATGGGACTGGGCATCCCGATTACCAGCCACTTTCTCGTGAATGACAAGTGAATCAACACTCATCGTGAGAATAACCCACCTAGCATGGAAGATACTGACGGCCCCTAGTCGCTGCATGAGCGATTCGGGCATACAAAACAGATTATTATTTGAAGGTTTAGAGTTTGGCACATGCAAATTTACTTGGAACGACAGGCAAATACCGCATATAGGTAGGTATGGTGGACACTCATGGAGGAAACTTGGTTCAAGGATTTTGGATGCACAAGCAGTATTCCCGCTTAGATTCTAGTGCAAGTTCTCTCAACAATGATAACATAATTGGATCATATGGCAATCCCTCCATGTGCAATAAAAGTCACTCCGAAGTTCCTATCACGGAGAACATAAGACAAAATTGCTTGTAGGGTACAAAACCACCTCAAAGTTATTCTTTCCGATCAATCCATTGAGTTATTCCTATAAGTGTCACAAACAACTCTAGAGTTCGTAGTAAAATAACACCATATGACACACATCAATCAACCCTAATGTCACCTAGATACTCCAATGTCACCACAAGTATCCGTGGGTCAATTATACGATATGCATCAAACAACTTCAGATTCATAATATTCAATCCAACACAAAGAACCTCAAAGAGTGCCCCAAGATTCCTACTGGCGAAACAAGGATGAAAACATGCATCAACCCCTATGCATAGATTACCCCAATGTCCCCTCGGGAATCCGCGAGTTGAGTGCCAAAACATACATCAAGTGAATCAATAGAACACCCCATTGTCACCACGGGTATCCCACGCAAGACATACATCAAGTGTTCTCAAATCCATAATAGTATTCAATCCGATAATAGTGAAACCTCAAAGGTAAAACTCAATTCATCACAAGAAGATAGAGGGGGAGAAACACCATATGATTCAACTATAGTAACAAAGCTCGCGGTACATCAAGATCGTGCCAAATCAAGAACACGAGAGAGAGAGAGATCAATCACATAGCTACTGGTACATACCCTCAGCCCCGAGGGTGAATTACTCTCTCCTCGTCATGGAGACCGCCGGGATGATGAAGATGGCCACCGGTGATGGTTTCCCCCTCCGGCAGGGTGCCGGAACGGGCTCCCGATTGGTTTTCAGTGGCTACAGAGGCTTGCGGCGGTGGAACTTCCGATCTAGGTTTATTTCTGAAGGTTTTGGTATTTATCGGAGGTGTTGGCGTCGGGGACAAGTCAAGGGGGCTCACGAGGCGACGACAAGGTAGGGGGGGCGCCCTCCACCCTTGTGGTTGCCTCGGGACTCCTCTCCGATATCTTTTCGTTCCAGTATTTTTTATATTTTCCAAAAATATTCTCCGTAAATTTTCAGCTCATTCCAAGAACTTTTATTTCTGCACAAAAAATAACACCACGGTAGTTCTGCTGAAAACAACGTCAGTCCGGGTTAGTTCTAATAAAATCATACCAAAACCATATAAAATTGTTAAACATGGCATGAATACTTCATAAATTATAAATACGTTGGAGACGTATCAATAGGCGTGGAAGCAGGGCGGCAATTAAGCATGCCTGCTCGCTCCAGAAGCTCGTGGGCGTACTTCTGCTGATGCAGAAATAAGCCCGTGGCGCGGCGGACAACCTCGATGCCGAGGAAGTAGTGCAGGGCCCCCAAGTCCTTGAGGGCAAACTCCGCGCTGAGGCGAGTGGTGACCTGCTGGAGCAGCGCGGGAGATGAAGCTGTCAGGATGATGTCGTCGACGTAGAGGAGGAGGTACGCGGTGGCGGCACCCTGATGATACACAAACAGGGAGGCGTCGGATCGGGTGGACCGAAACCCCAGCTGCTGAAGGAAGGCCGCAATCCGCTGGTACCATGCCCGGGGTGCCTGCTTCAACCCATAGAGAGAACGGGAGAGCAAGCACACATAGTCTGGACGCGCAGCGTCGACGAAACCAGTGGGCTGTTGACAGAACACCTGCTCATCAAGGTGACCATGCAGGAAGGCATTGGACACGTCCAGCTGGTGAACGGGCCAAGCACGTGAGACCGCCAACTGGAGCACGGTAAGAATCGTGCCCGGTTTGACAACCGGGGCGAAGGTGTCGGTGAAGTCCACGCCGGCGCGCTGTCGAAAGCCACGCACCACCCATCGCGCCTTGTAGCACTCGAGAGAACTGTCGGGGCGTGTCTTGTGCCGGAACACCCACTTGCTAGTGATAACATTGGCGTGAGGGGGCCGCGGAACAAGCTGCCATGTACGGTTGTGCTGAAGGGCGTCGAACTCCTCACGCATCGTAGCAAGCCAGTTCGGATCCCGAAGGGCTACGCGAGAGGGGCGAGCTCGTCCGGGGGAGCTATGGGTAGGGTAGGCTAGGCAGGGGCCGGGCTTTGCTTTGGTCTGCTTTGTCGCCTTCCCCTGGGCCCCCGCTGCCATGTCAGAGCTGAGGGGACAGCCTCTACTGCCGCCGCTACTGTGGGGCGGGGCTCGTCGAAGAGAGAGAGAGAGGAGGACGAGCCTCCCTTCCGGGGGTTTCTGCTGATGCTGACGGGTGGGGCCGGAGAGCCGTGGCCCCGTCGTGCCAGTGTGCGGTGCTGGGGTTTTGCGGCGAGGGGTTTGGTTGGCTGGGTAGAAGGTGGCGGTGGCCCGTGCGTGGCGTGGGAGGGGTTGGGGGTAGGGTTGGTTGGGTTATGGTGAGAGCGGCTGTGAGAGCTTTTGGCTGGTGACCTCCATGGAGGTGGATATTTAAAAAAATTCAATACTTACATTTTGGAGTTTCAAAAAATTCTGAAAAAAATTCTACACATTCATATGGATGTATTCTACATGTGTATAAAATCTCACAATGAAATACATTATGGTGAGAGCTACACAAAAAAGAGAAAATCATGCATTTCTAATAGTGAACAGTGTTTGTACTGTTTATCAGTTTGAAAACCGTGATTTGTCTTTTTTGTGTAACTCTCATCATAATAAATTTCATCTTCAAAATTTACACACATGTAGAATACATCCATGTTAACATATATGATTTTTTTTCAGAATTTTTTGAAACTTTAAAATATATTTTTTGATTTTTTCAAAATACCCACCTCCATGGAGGTCGACCGCCGTTGGCATTTTGCGATGGGGAGGAGCGTATCTTCCTCGGGGCACGCAGAGATAGGCGTGTGTTGGTGAAGTTCGTACGACTCCTGTACGCTGCGGGCGAGGACAAAGACGATCGCGGAGACCCGGTGTGGACTGGACAGGACCGATGGATGGATGGATGAGAAGTGATAATGACTGACGGAGACCATCGCTGCTGCGTGAACGAGCGTGTGGTTTGTTTGTTTGATCCGTTCGTGCGTGGCATGGCTTCCGGTTGGAAAGATTCATTCATTGTGTGGCCGGCGGAAGGAAGGAAGGAATTGCTTCGCTTGTCTGTTTGGTGAGATGGATCCAGAACTTGCCGCTGCGGGGGCTCGTGACGGGGCGCGGACACGCCGCGCTTTCCTTTCCTGGAGGGGGCATCAAATCGGGGGTGCGTCTCAGATCTACTAGACTCTGGTAGTGTGGGTAAACAATACGGTGAGAAATTACGAGCTGGTTTGTATGCATGCACGAAATGGTGTGTGCTGGTGTGAATGTGCTACGAGGGAGGGATCTGCAGGGTTAGAAACGAGAGCCAGCGACTGCACGTCTGAGCTAGTCAAGCGTAGGGTTAGCGTGGGTGCGTGCACCAGGCTACTGGCTCCATGCATGGGGCGATCGATCGATGGAGCGCGGGCACGCACATCTGCCGATCGCGCGCGCGCACACGCTGCTATGCTTTTTCGCTTTGCTGCTTCACTTTGTCGCGTTCAGCGGACCACAGGATCAGGTGTCAGGGCGGAGGGGACAGGCTCTGTGCTCCAGCTCCAGGAGTACGTACGTTCACAGTGTTGACGTATAATGTGCTGCCTAGTCTCTTTCATCAGATCGGTCTTTTGGTTGCATTGGCTAGAGTATGCACTTCTACATGATATCAGAGCCAAGAGGCCTTGAGTTCAAGACCCGGCTGACGCAATTAAATTGCAGACCACTTTCGATCCACGTTTAGGCCTGAGGGAGCCACACGTGAGGGGGAGTGTTGACGTATAATGTGATGCCTAGTCTCTTTCATCAGATCGGTCTTTTGGTTGCATTGGCTAGAGCATGCACTTCTACACGCAGGAGCCTTTGGCTCGTCCGTCGCGTCTCGTCTCGTCGGGGAGATCACCAATCACCAATCCTCCCCGGATGGTAGATTTATCTCCTGTAGTATGCGCGCTCAGTCGCTGAAGGGTGGGGTTGTGATGCGGGAGTGGCCCTCGCGCCAGTGCCATGGGTACAGCTGGAGGGAGTGGGGAGTCTGCGGCTCTGCGCTTAAGACTGCGAGCATATCCTCCTCGGTAGGCGCGCGGGGAGGATGACGACGATGACGAAACCCCGTCGTTGCTTGGACGAAATCACTCTTCTGACCTTAACAGTAATCTTCGTCACAAAATGAACTCGATTTGAAAGTATTTCACGATCTGACCCTTTTAAAAACGCCAGATCCCGCGGCATTGCTGCTACACATAGAAACGTTGAGGTATGCCGCGTTTCTGCTTCACATAGAAACGCCGAGGTAGCTCGCGTTGGTACTCCACATAGAACGCCAAGGTCGTTGGCGTTTCTTCTCTATACGGAAACGCCATTGATTTTGGCGTTTCATACAATCCGTTCGAGTGCTTGTGCGTGCACTGCATGCGGCGTGTTTCCCTTCGAGTGCGGCGTGTTTCACCACGTATGAAACGCCAAAATCAATGGCGTTTCCGTATAGGGAAGAAACGCCAACGACCTTGGCGTTTCTATGTGGAGTACCAACGCGAGCTACCTCGGCGTTTCTATGTGGAGCAGAAACACGGCATACCTCGGCGTTTCTATGTGTAGCAGTAACGCCACGGGATCTGGCGTTTCTAAAAGGGTCAGATCGTGAAATACTTTCAAATCGCGTTCATTTTGTGATGAAGATTACTGTTAAGGTCAGAAGAGTGATTTTGGCCTCGTTGCTTTGGCTGGCAACTTGGCATCGCACGGACATGCAATGCATGACCGGCCGGATGCATGCATGGACGGATGGATGGGTTTGATGGATCATTCATGCATTCTTGTGTTTGATTTGTAGTATTACCGTTTGACAGTCACCTTTTTTTTCCCGTTTTCCAATCTTACAGTGCAAACTAAATACGTCTATATGCGGTATAAAAAGATGGATACGTACGGTGGCGAGAATATGCAGAGGAACCGAACAGTACGTTCTAGCGAGGTACTGGTACGATGCAAATTGATGGCGATCATGTTGTGGCTTCGATTATCTCTCGGCGATTTCATTTACCTGGCAGCGAATGAATGCTACGCATGACTTGTAAAACATCACGAACAATTCTCAGTCGTTTCTCAAATCAAACGGTCATTCCGACCAAGATGCCTGCCTGCCCTGGTAACCGTATACCTACGTACGTGCTCCCTCCACCCAGCGGGCAAAATTTCGTGTTTTGACCCTTTTCGTGTACTTTAGCAGGATCTGACCCCGGTCTGGAAAAATTTCGAGATTTGACCCTTTTGCTATCACCGCCGACCCTGGCGGTAGCGTTACACAGGCTACCGCCGCCCCACCTGACGGTAGGTGCCCTGACGGCATCTGGCAGTTAACGGCCACTGACACATGGCAAAGAGACCTACCGCCGCCGACCCTGGCGGTAGGCTCTAACATCCTACCGCCGGGGCCCCTGGCGGTAGGGTCCTGGATAAGGTTGTGAGGGGTGGGGGCTGTGCTCCCCCACCCACTCATTCACCCCCATTCCCATTCTCCCTCTTTCGAGCTGAAGCTCTCTCCCCTCTTCTCCCCCATCAAAGCACCCACTAGATCCCCCTCCATTGCTTGAGATTTGTCCGGTGGACTTCCGGGTGCATTTGCATCAGCCCAATGTAACCTCTCCCACCCCCCCCCCCTTCATTTGGTTGGTTGAAATCATGCATTTTGCTCATTTTGTTGGAAACCCTAGTTCATGGTTTTGTTGTGGTGAAATCAATGTATATGATGCATTTAGGGTAATGTTTGTGCTTTGACAATGTATTGTGTGACTAGCATTGTTTGGGTACTAAGAACTATCATTTAGGGTTTTGTTAGGGTTAGGTTTAATGTTATGGCTAGGGTTAAGGTTATGGCTAGGGTTATGTTTAAGTAAATGCTTATGACGAACGTTATAGTAGTTACCTCTCGAATTGTAGCTCGATCTAGTCCTAGGGTTATAGTTTTTGTCAAGAGACGGTTAGGATTTTTGCCTTGGATGACCGTTATAGTAATCCCTCGACTTGTAGGTTGGGATCGATCATCTTTGTTGAGACTTCTGCGGAGGCGGCGGCGAAGCGTGAACGTGCAGTCATTGAGGAAAAGATGGACCCGTGGGTCGAAGCCGTCGATACGTTGAATGCGGCTTGTAGAGAATTTTCAAAGTATTATGTGTCCAAGTGCGACGATGACAAAGTTAAGTTATACCAAGCTAAAGAGAAAAACATAAGCAATCTCAAGAAGGAAGAGAAATTTCATAGACGTGCTCTTGCAAGGCAAATTGCATTGTGCGGAATAAGGGATGAAGTGCATGAGATGGACTTAAAAAACCCTGGTCAGATCATTGACTGGCTAGTTAGGCAACCATCATCGGCGATACCTAGTCGGGCATCTCGTTGGGCTTGGGTCCGTGAAAGAAATGATGTCATTTGTTGTAACCCGGGGACGTATGACAAAGATGTCGTGTTGATGGACGAATATAGGGGGTTGAAACACATGATGTTGTAGTGTCACTTGGACTATAATGGCATATACCCTTATCATTTATGTAACCTATGTCATTTGAACCAGTGAGAACTTTGAGTCTTAGGTCATTCTAAATAAATTATGCTTTGTGTTTGTCTTGTATCATTTGATTTAAGTTTTGGTTTGTTCCATTTCATGTAGCATGGAAAAAAGGACCCCGGAGGTGCAGATAGCATATGAAAAGTGTGAAGGAGAACGACGCCGTAGGATACTGACGGAGCTTAGAAAATGGATTAAGGGTTGTGAAGAGGCAAATGCGGCTATGAGTGATTTCAACAAGTATGTGTTATGTGAGTTCCCTGAAGAGCTCGAGAGAGAAAAATGGAAGATAGTTAATGAGTTGCAGGAGAAGGAAGATGAGTGTAGATGGACTTTGGCAATGGAGATAGGGTTCTCCGTAAGCATTGATGAATTCGAGGAGGTGGACATGACAAAGCCAGGGCAGATCATTGGATGGGCAATCAAACAAGGAGTGTCGGAGAATCCAACCCGACGTGCTCGATGGGCCTGGTTCCGCGAGGAAAAGGGTTCGATGATCCATTCGGTGGGTGACGGTGTCCTGGACTAGGGGGTACTCACCATGTGGTCTCCCGACCAGTGGGTTGGGCTGAGGACCCCCGTGGCGGTTCACTAATGGGCCAGTTCGGACAGCCGATGACATATACAAGGAAGATTCCACAAGACTTGGTGATCAAGACAAGGACTCCTCTCCACCAACGTAGCCGACTAGGACTCTTGTCATCCTGGGCCTCCGGTACATTATATAAGCCAAGGCCAGGCTCGTTGATAGATAGATTATGACATTACTCATCATACCCCTTGGGTTTAGACGACAACATATGATCTCGAGGTAGATCAACTCTGTACCTTGATACTTCATCAATATAAACAAGAGCAGGACGTAGGGTTTTACCTCCATAGAGAGGGCCCGAACCTGGGTAAAACACCGTGTTCATCGTCTCTGTTACCATCGATCCTAAATCCACAGCTCGGGACCCCTACCCCGAGGTCTGCCGGTTTTGACACCGACAATGGTGCTTTCATTGAGAGTTCCGCTGTGTGATCGGCAAAGGATCAATGGCTCGCCCGCAGATCAACTGCGACGTCGGCATCTTTGTCGCCGGCTCGACTGGTCACCTTGGCTCGACCGAGGACTGCGCTCCGTCTCCGATCGTCATGTTCGGACGAGGGCCTTCATCAACATCAACTCCGATCTCTATCAAGATCATGGAGGAATCATCCTTATAGCCCGGGGGCACAACTTCAACATTGTCCTCGGGCGACCGTGCTGTTTTTCTATACAGCGAATTCGTATTCGCTGTCGCCGCTTCCTCGAGTGTCGTTTTAACGATTGCTTCGTTGGAATTATGCAAAATTAAGTCTACAACAACCATGCAAAATTTTGCCGAGTTCCGATGGAGGAATCTCCGGCGATCTCCGATATACCAGAGCCCTGTCGAATCTGGACGGGAATCTGGATGAGTTTGGAGCGTGGTGTCCAGCATCTAGCTCGGACGTCCTTTGGAAGATCCAACCATTGATCGGCTGCAGAATTCCTATATCTACCACCCCTCAAAATTTCAGCTCAATCCGACGGTTCAAACTCCAGAAACCTTTCGATGAGTGGACCAATTTTCAGATCTATTTTCTGCGCGAATATGGATCCGACCCGAATTCTTGCTTCTTTATGAACGTGATATTGGACGACCTTTTTAAAGGAATTTTCTTCTAGGGTATTGTGCGTTGTTTTTAAACACGTGCCCATAAAATTTTAAGCCTCCTCTGAGGTAATCTTCACCATCACGCTGGTGTCAAACCAGTCCGGCAATATTGCTCCACGGCTGCCGACCTGCGCTAGACGCGTCGTCGCTTTTTGAGCCGAGCTCAACTTCTTCGGATCATCATCTCGGCGAGCCGAACAAGAGTTCGGAATCGCCAAGGATAAATCATCACCAACATCGCCGCCCCACGGATTACACGAAGCGGGCACACCGGCATCGCCGCATGGCCACTTCATCAAGCCGGCATTGACCGCGTCACAAGTTACGACCTACGTCGGCATGGCCGCACTGTTGCTTCTTCAAGCCGATGTCTATCATACCGAACTGCTTCAACACCTCGGCTGACATGGCAACTGCAACGTCTCCTTACCGACCTGCTCCGTCACCTCGGCTAGACCAGGGGCTTCGCCATCTCTTCATCAACCTACTCCGGAGACTTCGGCGTCACCAGCCGACCAGCTTCGTTACGTTAGCTGGACCGGGGGCTTCGCCTCGGCGAGACAATCTTTGCCAGCATCGCCATGCCGTCGCTTCATCACCCATCAGGCAATGGGTGTGCGGATCGAGTCCCAATTTTGGGAGTAACCTTTCTTCGGACTGCTACAACAAATAAACCAGGTGCTATTAATCCTAGCAATTTTTGCTTGTTTGGTTTTATTTTTCCCAAGGAATTATTACTCTGATTTGTTTCATCATCTGTACACAGGTCTATCAAATGGTGGCCACATTAACGACGGTCGCGTGGTGGTTCGGTCAGTTTCCGTACATAGTTCGGCGAACGTCGCATCCGAAACTCGGACCGACCTATGAATTCGGGCTTTGCCACGCCTTTACCGCATCACGCCGACGCCCTGCATCGACATTGACTTCGGCGCCAGGCCACATCTTTTTAAATAAATTATCTTTGCGAAAAGCAATTATGCAAGGATTTTATATATATTTATATTATTCTTTTTGGACCGCACTATTTTATGTGTGCAGGTGATTGACTTCGACTGCGTCACGCGGTCACTTCGGCAAGCCAATGTCGTCGTCCCAATTGGCATAAATCGGCTCGCATGATTATCTTGTTGATTGAATTGCCATACCGACATGTTCGGTTGCCTCGGGGACTTCGGCATCATCAAGAGGGTCCTACCTCGTCGGGTGTTTGGCGCACGGGCCATATTTCTTTTATTACTCACTTTGCATGAATTATTAATCATGCAACCTTTTTTTATTACTGTTATCTCCGGCTTGCACTATCTTCCGTGCACAGGTAAATGATCCGGATTGGGCAGCGCTGTCACCTCGGCTGGACCGGGGGCTTCGTCATCACTTCATTAACCCAGACCGGGAACTTCGGCGTCATACTGTCGGCCTACTCCGTCGCCTCGGACGGACGGGGGGTTCCACCTCGCCACATTGGTTGTGTTGTGTCGCCACTTCGGAGTGCTGAGCTCTTCGCTCCTCCATCTCGGGACCGGCTTAGGGGCTGAGACCTCGTCCCTCCGTAAACTCGAACCGCGTCATCGATGCTGAGCACTTTAACCAGCTAAGTCGCTTTCATGCCCAAAGTTTTAAATTTTTAATTTGTGTTCGGTTCGACCGTGCTCACGTGAGTTGTTTGTTAAAAGAAACTCCCTTTACCCATGTTAGCTGGGGGCTCTTAAATTTACATGAGCTGTTTTATAATAAGTGTGTTTTCTTCTTGTTCGTTGCAAAGTCTTTTTCTATCACTCCTTCCTCGACTCGAGTGTGTGGTCAATAGCCGGATAGCCTGGGTCCGATCTTGACCCACTTGCAGTCTTGAGATCGGATGTGTCATGTTAAAGCACGACAGAAGCACAATTTTTTTTAGACCAATTTTTGGATTGGCACCAATTGACTTGATTTAGTTCGGACGTGGAGTTTCCGCATAAGCCTTTTTGTTTTTAAGCCTATGGCACTTTTAAACTATTTGTGTGTTTCCAGCATAAGTCTCGCAGTGCAACGCCGGACACCTTTAGAGATTCGGCAAAACATTCTCGGTTATCGCTTTATATGCATCGGTTTCGAATTGTTTCTTTGGTCAATAGTTGGGTTGCCCGGCTCCTATGCTTGCCTCCTACGTTCCCCTTTGTTCAGCTAGGTGTGCAAAGGGAGAACCACTGCGATTGTGCTTCCAGCTAGCATGGTTAAGCGCCTCAGTGGAGAAAGCCGAAAACTGACTGTCACAATAAGTGTAAACTGGTCAGCGATCCAATGACTGTGTTAAATTATAAGGTCGATAGAGATCACCCCATGTTAAATGACGGTCCGTTCATAACATTGGCCAAAGTGTTTACGGCTTGACCTCGACTGTCGCCGAACACTAACTGGGGGCTAGTAACTGGCCTCCCAACTTTAAGCTCCTATGACTAAGTGAAAGTTATAAAGCCCGCATATCTGATTGCCTCATTTCCGCTAACACAACCGCCTTCGGGCACCGAGACATCGGCTAAGGGTTGTTTTGTTATTGCGAAAACACCCTGCGTAGCATCTACAAGGGGGTGGAAGCTGACGATGGGCCACTTTCAAATGATAAACGGTCGCAACGGAGTCAAAATAAACATATCATCGGCGTTTGTATCTAATATACGAGGGCCTCCTTCCGCAATCATCGTTATAAAGCCATAAATATGCATCAATTTGACTTAAGATTTTGGCCAAGCTGGGTTGCCTGGCTCCTGTGCTTACCCCTACGTTCCCGATTGTTCGGCTAGGTGGTAAAGGGAGCACCTCTGCGATTGTTACTACCGGGTCATCCGAGTAAGTACCTCAGACTGGGTGAAGCCGAAAGCTAGCAATCTTAAAGGATCACATTGGTCGGCAATGACGGAAGTGAAAATTTTGGTTCATTAATACCATAGAGTTCGGGAACTTTTCCCGAACTAAATCCTCAATATTTTCCTCCCACATTGATCGGAGGTGAGATTTCATGATCATGATAAGCATGACGACCCAAAGAAAGGAACCGATAGCGGGACTATTTTCTTTGGAAGATGTTTCTTACGTTAAAACGTAATATAACATATCTCTCCGTGTACCTTTGTTTATAAAACCGTATGACTGGATTGCCTTGTTTTCCATAAATCTTTGCCCTTATAACGGCTTTATAAAGTAGGAAAACACTCCTCGGCTACTGGCCGAAGAGGTTGAAGCCGATGGTCAGTCAACAAAGTTTTGTACAATGCGGATCCGAACACTAATGATGTAAAGTACTTAGATACATAGAGTCATTACACATAATTTGTTATTTTACTATGGATATCGATCCTTAATTCGGCCACCCGTGCCCGCATTAAGACTCGGGGGCTACGGGGCTTCGGGCTTATTATTTACAAATATTAAAGGGGCACATCGATCCCCTGATCTTGTGTTGCCACCCGACCAGTGTCTCGGGGGCTACTGCATTGCTTGTTCAATGCAGAAAATTCAAAGTGCTTAGTGTTCGGCTTGACCAAACTATAGGCAAACGCGTCTTCGGACAACAACATGTACCATCTGGACCTATCTGGCGTCAAGCTAATATATTACGGCAACTTCTCAAGACCCTCTCTCAAGGGCCCGTTCGCCGATCACTATTATCTCTAATATATTACACTGCGTTTCTATTCCTACGTATGCTGCCGAGCTAGGAGTTGATCCTCAGGCCGATTTCGCGCATCGACCTGAGTCTCAGGGGCTACTTGGATCAGCGGTTTCATGTTTTTCTTCAGGTGCATCTCGGGTTTTAGACCGACACACACCTTGAGGGCTACTGGCTATATATCTCGGCGGAGAATAAATTGCACCAATAAAAAATATTCACAAAAAATCAGCCCGCAGTCGGGGTGGTGCACCACCTCGGAAGCAGTCCGGCATAAAGCTCGGGCGCCAGTGGCTGGCTCCATAGAGGGCACTTCCGGCATTAAGCTCGGCTGAATTCATTCAATCTTTTAAAGACCGAGGTAGTTTATGACACCTCGGACGCTGACCATCGTTAGAGCTCGGATACAGTCCGGCGTTAGAGCTCGGATACAGTCCGGCGTTGGAGCTCGGATACAGTCCGGCGTTGGTGCTCGGCTGCAAAAGATACCTCAAATACAGTCCGGCGTTGGAGCTCGGATGCAAGAGGACACCACCGCATGGGAACAACTTCAAACCTGAGGTGTGGCGTAAAAAACTTACAAGGCATTGATAAAGGCCGCTAACTTAAAAAGACTCCTCGGATACCCGACGTATGAACTCTTCGGATACACCTCGGCGATCCTCAAGATCGGAGATGGGAAGATTTGTTGCACCAGTTTTCAAGACCGACGACCGAAGATGAAGAACAGTTCGGAAGAATCGAGGAGCGTCCCCAACTTGAAGACCGGTTCAGGGGGCTACTGACGGTGTCCTGGACTAGGGGGTACTCACCATGTCGTCTCCCGACTAGTGGGTTGGGCCGAGGACCCCCGTGGCGGTTCACTAATGGGCCAGTTCGGACAGCCGATGACATATACAAGGAAGATTCCACAAGACTTGGTGATCAAGACAAGGACTCCTCTCCACCAATGTAGCCGACTAGGACTCTTGTCATCCTGGGCCTCCGATACATTATATAAGCCGAGGCCAGGCTCGTTGATAGATAGATTATGACATTACTCATCATACCCCTTGGGTTTAGACCACAACATATGATCTCGCGGTAGATCAACTCTGTACCTTGATGCTTCATCAATATAAACAAGAGCAGGACGTAGGGTTTTACCTCCATAGAGAGGGCCCGAACCTGGGTAAAACACCGTGTTCATCGTCTCTGTTACCATCGATCCTAGATCCACAGCTCGGGACCCCCTACCCCGAGGTCTGCCGGTTTTGACACCGACAGCGGGTTCTGCCGAGTATGAACCGAAGCCTAATCGAAAGTGTGCGGAACAAATCGAACGTATTAAGGCCATTAGGGCCTACTTTCCGGCTTATTAGGCGCTCATTTCCGGGTAGATGTCATTTGATAATGTTCAGGAGCTATTTCCCGGTGTAGAACACTTGTCATTTGAATATTCGGCATTTGAACCAATGCTCTAAGTCAGTTAAATGTGGTAGATGGAACTTGATGTAATGAACTTGATGTTGTGATGTTATTTATGCATTTTCGTGGTATTTGATAATGTCGATTGAACTTCATGTAGATTGAATATTCGGTATTTGGACAAATGCTCTAAGTCATTTCCGTAGTAATGATGTAATGTCATTACATTGTATGGCTAAAAAAGAAAGGCAAAGACCAAGGGCCAAAAAAGAAAGGCAAGGGAAGTGGCAGGTTGGGTGGCCACCCTACCGCCATCAACCATGGCGGTAGGGTGACCAACCCTACCACCCAAAAAGGGACCGAATTGGTCACAGAACAGGCGGTCACCCTACCGCCATGCGCCTCGGCGGTAGGGTGACCAACCCTACCGCAGAAAATGGAGATGAATCGGTCACAGTACAGTGGCCACCTTACCGCCATGGTACCTGGCGGTAGGATGGCCAACCCTACCGCAGAACAGGGGAGCGATCCCGTCACAGAACAGTTCGGCACCCTACCCCCAAGCTGTCTGGCGGTAGGTCTTCATATCCTACCGCCAAGGCGTCTGACGGTAGGGGTGCAAAGCAGAGTTTGCTCTGTTTTTCGTCATTTTCATCATTTCAGATAGGCCAAACAAGTCACTGCAACAGCACATCAAATGTAGTTCATGACATAGTTTCATCACAAGTTTCACAAATCAAAGACATAGTTCATGACAGGTTCCACAAATAAAGTACATAGTTCATCACAAGTTTCGTAAATCAAAGACATAGTTCATCACAGGTTTCTCGAATCGAGGGCATAGTTCATGACAAGTTTCTCGAATCGAAGGCATAGTTCATGACAAGTTTCTCGAAATGAAGGCCTTATTGGGTCACACGAGGCCATTTTCCTTTCTTGTCGCGTGCCTCATCCTCCTCTTGGGCTTCACGAGCCCTTGCAAGCTTTCTTGCTCTCTCCTCTTCACGAGCAATCTTCTCCTTGCGTGCCCTCTCCTCCTCATGCTTCTTTCGCTCCATCTTCTCCTTTTCACAATGCTCTTCATCCGAGCCTCTCTGAAATGCTTCTTCAAACAACCGCTGCCTCCTTAGACAATCTCGATGTTGATCTTTTTTAACATCTTCTGGCACATCTTGATCTATCCATGTGAAGTACTTACAAAGTGGAGGCGGCGGCTACGTAGGAAGAAAGAATAAATTTGATCATTAGTAAGATAGGTTCAAGTTGAAGCAACGGTTGAGTACTCTTTGAACTTTAACAACTTACCGGCGGTACATCATAGGCGTGAGTTGGACGAGGACGATCATAGGCATAGTTGGGACAAAGAAAATATCTTCTTCCTTCTGTCCATGATTTCTTGCGGTTAGTGGATACCTTAACTTTGCAAACATCTCCACACCAGCATGATGGAGTTCTCATATCTTTGTCCTTCACCTTATCCAACTTGGCGTCTGTCCACTTGTCCGGCATGTCCTCACGGTTAGCACACGGGGGCCTCGTCATGGAACCGGAAGAAGCCATGCCTATAAAGAAAAATTTGGTTGTTAGTAAAGTAAATAAACATGTATATATGCAAGAAAAACAAAAAACAAGACCGAATGAAGCCAATAAATTTAATTACCGTTCATATTATTTCAACCATCCGGGTTAAGCAAGATGTCAATAGGCCTTCCTCTATCAACCCTTCTCGTCCTACGACCACGGCCACCGGCTCCTCTAAGACTCGACCATCCTTCACGCCCTCCAATAGTGCCTCCTCGTCCACTACCGCCAAGATTCGTCCGCCCTCCACGCGCACCAATACTGCCTCCTCGTCCTCCGCGGCCACCACTCCTACCTCCTCGTGTGCCACCGGAACCTCCTCTTCGGGCACCCGTTTGACTAGTGGGATCCGGAGTGTTGGCATCGGTCCGTGGCTTTTTGGTGCATTTCCTAACATTGTGTCTCGGCTTGTCACATTGACCACAACTATTGATGTCCGGTGCCTCCATGAAATGGCCGCTACCAAATTGTTTCATTCCGGTGTATCCAGCTAGATCATCCATGTCACCCCTAAACCTCTTCTTTCTTCTTCTTCCCTATGTAGGCACCATGAGTTCGGGGTCGGGGACGATGTGTGGTCAAACATACTCAGGCCACCATGACTGATCGAGGAAGGGATGAAACCTAGGAGCCCATGTCAACCTCGTTTGTTCCAATGTGAACTCATGCAACCGCACGGTGGTACCATTGGATACGTTCAAGTTTCTGAACCTTGTGGCGGTCATCACATGCGAGCAAGGCCAATGATACTTGTGAGGTCTCTCACACTGACACCACCAGGTCTTGAGGCGCACCTCATACGCAACTCCACCGTACGTCACGCCGTCCCTTGTTGTGCCAGCCGGCTCATCGACTTGGTAGATTTGTTCTTTTTCATTGAAACTAATGATTTGTTGACGCGAGGACTTGCGCGCTTGATGCTTCAACCAATCCTCAACTTTGAAGGGAAAGTCCATTTTATCACCTATCCATTTGGCGGTGACTTTGGAATGCCTCAGAAAATACTCGTTGAGCTTGAAGAAACTATATTTCACTATTGCAGTCACCGGCAAGGAACGGACACCCTTGAGCACATTGTTGAAGCATTCCACCATGTTACTTGTCAGGTCTCCGTATCGGAAACCTCCTTCGTCGTAAGCACGTGACCACTTATGCTTCTCCGGAAGATGCCTTGTCAAGAATTCTCTCCCTCCTTTGTTCTTCTCCAACGCCTTGAATAGTTTATCCTAGCGGCTTTGGAATGTGTCGGTGTTGAATGCCACACAAACATGGGTAAGATCCTTGCAAAACTCCTTACTCTTGCATGCCTGGTAAAAGTTTGCCACGAAATGCCTCATGCACCAACGGTGTTGGAGCTTTGGATAGCCTGGAATGTCAACTTCTATTGCTTTGAGAATCCCATGATGGCGATCCGATATGATGCACACCTCTCTTTTGGGCCCAATCACCTTCGTTCTCACATGATTCATAAACCACTCCCAATTATCATCGTGCTCGGAAGGCACCAACGCAAATGCCACCGGCAACACATTGTCATTGGACGAGTAGGCCATTGCCACCATCAACGTGCCCTTGTACTTGCCGGTCAAGAATGTGCCATCAATTGACAAGATGGGGCGGCAATGCCTAAATGCATCGATGCATTGCCCAAAGCTCCAAAAAGCTCGATGAAACACTCCCTCAATTGACTCGACCCTATGGCGCAAGCCTGGGTTCCGATGAGCAATGGCTCCCAACATTCTCGGAAGAATATTGTACGCGGCGACATAATCACCATGCAACATCCTTATAGCGTTTGCCTTGACCATCCACACCTTTCCATACTTGACCTCGTACCCGAATCGTTCGAAGACCGAACTCATGAGGAACTTCACCTTCACGGTTGGATCATGGGATATCTCATTCAACAATTTGTAGCCTAGATACTCAGATGTGAGTTGGCGGTGTCCCTTGCTTCGGTCCGCTTTGTCCGGCGGTATGCACTCGTGGGTGGCCACATAACTCTTCAACTCCCATTGCCCGGTTTCGTTGATCTTTCTTCCACGGACCTTCCATGGGCAACCTTCTTTGTCACATTTGATGGTGTAGCACATGTTTTGGTTGGAATGACCAACAACGAATGGCCTATGGTTCCGAATGGCGTAGTCACTCAACCATATCTTGAACTCTTGCAAACAGCCAAACTTGATCCCTTTCTTCAAATGAGCATTCTCGTCCTCACCCGGTGGCCTTGGATCACCCATCCTCGGGCAAGTTGATGGTTCGACCAAGCACAACCTCATGCCACCATCAACAACGGCCTTGTCGGCAAGACTAAGATCACGAAACAAAGAGGGTCCTCTTTCCTTGCCATTGTCCTTCTTGTAGACTTGATTTTCTTGCGCCGTGAATCCATCCTCATCCAATTCTTCCGGCGGACCCTCATCATCCGACTCATACCTACACATACGGCTATAAGGGAGGTTACGGTCCATGTCTTGTTGATGCACAATGACATCCAAGTCACCAATGGGATTGTAATGAATCTCTTCTCGTTTCGCATACACTTCATCTTGAGCAATAGCATCTTCATCAACATGAGCAATGGCATCTTCATCAACATGAACAATTGCATGTTCATCAACATGAGCAATGGCCTCATCTCCAACATGATCATCATCTAGAAGAACTATAGCTCTAGCATTGATGTTCTCTTCATTTGGTTGGCTACTTGGTGGTTGGCTACCCGCATTGTGGTCATACACCACGACACCATCATGTATTGGAGAGGACACATTCCGGTTCAAGTCGAGTAGTAGCCGAGGAACTTCAACCTTTGCGGCGGTAGGTCCCTTTGCCACGTCAGCGGCCGTTAACGGCCAGACGGCCGTCAAGGGAACCTACCGCCAGGTTGGGCGGCGGTAGTCTATGTAACGCTACCGCCAGGGTCTGCGGCGGTAGCCAAAAGGATTAAATCTCGAAAATTTTCCAGACCGGGATCAGATCCGGCTAAAGTACGTGAAAAGGGTCAAAACACAAAATTTAGGCGCTGCAGCGCGCGTCCCTGGTTAAGGCTGCAGGTCCAGAGATTCCACTGCGGTGGCAGACCTGCTGTGCGCGGCGCGGATGCCGCCGCATGGCATGGCGCCAAACGACCGGGACGGGCTTGAGCGCGCGTGGATGCATGGACTCATCCACGGTGCACATCCAAACGTTGCACGCGACCGCAGTGGTACCTTGTACGAGCGGCCATCATGGAGCGATTTACTGCCAACGCATGCACTTCGAATTGCCAGCGTTGGTTCATGCATTTACTGATTTCTGCCTCTTCATATTTATTACTACTCCTAGCAATGTTTTCTGGCTTGATTCATTTTGATCAAGGATCAAGGGTAAACACGTGTCTTGGATGTCCATTTCTCACTCTACGACCACTACACTGGCCTTGTATCTTTGCCCATATGTACGTTGCTACTGGTAAATGAATGATCTCTTGCACCTGCGAGCTCCTGCATGCATGGCTCCTGACCTGCCGTGGCACGGCATTGGCGCGCCTGAACGGGCAGACAAAACCTGCTCCTACAAAAGCCTGGACAGCCCAGCGCGACCTGCATGCATGTAATGCAAAGGACGCGAGCGAGCAGGGGGCGCAAAGCAAGACAAGGGCATCGTCAGGCATCAGCTCGCGCGGGCGCGATGGCCTCTTCCCTCTCAAAATACAGCGGGAACTACTACTAGTACTTTCGTAGTTCTACCCAATGATCGATCAGAATACTGTATATAGGAGAGTAGATACGCCTCTCCTAGCCCAAAAGTATCAGATGATACAAGTCCTTGCTGTTGGTTGATCTGCCAGGCCAAGCTGATAAGGCCAGCAACATGTGTGTGGCAGCAGCAAGTTGGCAATTCCAACTTGCCTAAGAATGCCCTGATTGGGGGCATACACATACACACACACACAACTGACTGGTGGGTCCTCCTATGGCACTATGCATATGTATATAAAGAGGGGATAATTCCCATCGGGAGATAGACGCAACACATCTGCACTTTCCCCTCAGCTGCCCAATCCAGCACAGCACAGTCAGCCATGGGAAGGACCTCCCAATACCAACACAAGCTCCAGGAGCTGATAAGAAGAAGAAGAAGAATAGGGCTTCATCTAGGGAAGCCCTAGATGACATCTCCAGCATCTACAAGATCATTAAGATGATGCCTGCATAACCCTAAAGGTGTGATTGCTCCTTTTCTCATAACTAGTGGTTCAAATCTTGAGCTTGGTGATCCTGAGATCATCCTACAAGTCTAACAATGGCACCAGAGCCTTCTTGCTCAAGATTGAGCCCTATTTAGCTCAAGATCATACTTGATCTGTTAGATCAAGTTAAAGTTTAAGGTTTTTTTTTCTGTTTATGCTTGGATTCAAGCTATCCTTCATGTTTTAACAAAAGCTTGAATTCCTTGAGCCCTTTAAGTAATAGAACAGAGTTGATCTGTTGTGTTTAAATCAAGTTTATGATTGAATTCAAGCTCCTCTCTATGTTTTGAGCATGGCTTGAATTTATTAAGCCTTATGAGGGACAGATCAATTCTGATCTGCTGCTTTAAGTTAAAGAATCAAGCAATTCTACCTAAAGTTTAAAGCTTAATTCAATTTGGCCCTAAAATTTTAAGGATTTGGCCCTAACAGATTAAACTGATGATCAAGGGTTTCAATTGATGATGTTAAAAGGGATTTAAAGCATCTGTACTAGTCTGAAGAGAAAATCCCCAATTCTTAAGAGCCCTAGAAATGATACTCCCCTGGTTTTTCCTTATGTTTTGGGCCTAGGGTTTCTATTTATGATTGAATCAAAGGGGAAATGAAGAAATTATGTCTAAATCCTAAAGTTTTCCCCAAATTGGAAACCCTAGTTAATGTAATCTTTGATTTCTCCTCTGTTTTGATGCTGTGGTTTCGGTTAAGCATGAATCAAGAAGGGGATGGATTGATCTGATGCAATTGCTACCCCTGTAGCAAAATCTCCAAATCACCGAAACCCTAAATTATGAAATTCTCCAATCAGTGGAACCCTAGCCCTAATCCTGATGTATTAAGCGCAGTGGGAGTTTACCTTATGGGTGTGGCGCTCGTCGCTGTTGGGCAGGTGAGCTTAGGCTTGCCCTGAGCTGCCTCGCCGCCCACTGCATCGGCCAGTGGCTACTGCCGCTCTCCTCGCACCCGTCCTCGAGGAAGAACGCTTCCTCGCCGGATTTGATGATGTGCACCGCCACCGTTGCGGGACCGTTACGGGGACACCCGAGCGCGTGGCTGCATCGCTAAGGGGCACCGGCAGGCACCGCTCGACGGAGACACGCGCTGGCCGAAGCTGCACGCGAATCCGGTGAGAGGCGCTCACCTGTGCCGTCGTTCTCCTTCGTTGTGGTTGGCGCCGCCGCCGCATCGCACCTCTCGCTCGCTCGTCAGGTGGACGGCAGGAGGGGAAGGGAGCAAATGGGCTAGGGTTCACAGGGGGCGGTCGCTGTGCGATAGTTTTGTTCGACGCTCGCGTGCTCTCGGCCGTCGGATCGGCATCCGATGGACAGGGGGAGCCAGCAGACGCGCCGGCCCAACAGGCCTTTGCGGGCGCACTGGATTTCCAACCCAGGCCTAGACGGCTGGACTGGAAGCCTGGGGAAAACAGGGGGAGCTGACTGGGCCGGCTTGCCCGGCTCAGCAGCAAATGATTTGCCCTGGAAAAAAAAGGCTAAAGAAAATTTCTGTTAAGGGCAGAAATAAATTCAGGGAAAATACTAAATATTTTCCCCTGATGATGTTCACATTTTTATGCAATAAAATGAACAATTTACGGGCTAAATTTGATGCATGAATCATTATGTTATTTTTGGCAATTTAATTCTTTAAGTAATTTTAATTCCTGCTGTATTTTAATATATTATGTTATGCCATGCTGAAATTATTTATGCTATTATGTTATTATAATTAGTTATTTTTTTCTTTATGGTATTTTATGATCATAATAATTGTTGTTATATCTTCATGCCATATTTAATGTTTCCATGGTATTATATTATTACAAGGTTTTCTAAGGCCATTATGTTATGATCAATTATTTTTACCATGTCTTGATCTCTAAATAATGGTATTCCATTTAAGCTTATAATGTGCTCTCTAATTATTTTCTTATTAAAGAGCTTTAAGTTTTAATTATATGGCCTCAAAATAATGTTTTGAGCAACTAAATAAAAAATTGGGGCCTTTAGCTCTTATGAGCAATTATGCTAATTATGAAATGGCCCTAAATAACTAAAGATTTGTTGCTCAAATAATATATCGTTCTTTTAATGAGGCCTTCATGATAATGATGTTCCCCAAAGTTCAATCAATGATTGATTTAAAGAAATTAAGTGGCTTTTGATTTGAATTATGATTAATTTTTGGGCATAAAGAATATCTAATGTTGACTTTTCATGGTAACACTTTAACCAAACCATGGATTGTCATAACTTATTGCCCACCAAAGAAATATTTTGTCCTTAAGTCATGCATATTTAATAAGGCCATTGTATTAAATGTCTCTGACTAATGAAGTGTGGTCTGTATTTACCATTCTGGCCAAAGCTGATTGGTGGGTACATGACTGCAAAATTTTATTGTTCTTGTCCACTTCTGACCAAAGTTGATGTGGACTGGTTCAATAAAAGAAGAATAAAGAGATATTTTTTTAAAGTGTGGTTGATGTTTGTCATCCTGGCCAAAGCTGGTTGACGAATATCTGACTGCAAAACGTTTTACTGCTCTTGCTCACTTCTGGCCAAAGCTGATGTGAGTCAGATCAGTAAAAGAAGTTTGAAGAGGCCATAAAATGTGACTGGTATTTGTTATTCTGGCCAAAGCTGATTAATGAATACTTGATCACAAATATTTTGTTGTTATGATACACTTCTGGCCAAAGCTGATGTGGATCATATCAACAAAAGAAGTTTATGATTTAGGAAAAGAATTTCGTGCATAAGGCTCTCGGACAATTTAAAATAGGCCACAAATATTAAATTACTTTTGGGGAATTGAATAAAGGATATAAACCAATTAATTGATTACTAAGTTATTGTAAACTTATGCTTACAATTAAATTGTATGCTTCCGCAATTAAGTGCCTCTGATTAATGATGTGATTCATGGCTATATATATACATATAAATTCATTAAGTTTTAGCTATAGCCATAAATCATCTGATTAATTCCCAGATCAATTAATTCTTGAAGCCATAAGCTTCTGTGATCATTATCATGATCATTAAGACATCTCCAATTAAGGTGGAATCAAACAGAAATTTTAATTGGAGACTTAATGTTATAAAGTTACGACACGTGAATTTATTCTGACCAAAGTTGATTAAATACATGTGTCATTCTCTAAAGATTAATGTTTACATGAGGAATTATGTTTTGTATGGTCACTACCAAAATTTGTGATCATGCATTTTATCCCTATTGCTAATATTTTTCAATTCAGCCATAATGTTTTCGGCTGATTTAATGTTGCTCATAAGTAATGATTTAAGTTTATGTATATATTATTTTTCATGAGGTCATGCATAATGAAAATTTAATGAGCTCCCGTCAAAGAAACTTTAATTATTGAGGTATTAACAAGAATCCGATAGGCTTCTTGTTTGTTAACATCTAAGGGAGCAAAACCCAGTAAAGAATCTGGGGGAGTATGCCAGTAAGGATCTGGGGGAGTAATTCCCTAGTTCTGTCATAATGAAGTTGTTTCTGGCATTAATGAAGTAGCTTAAAAGCTCCTTAAGATCATATGAGATCATTTTGGTCTTATGAATACTCAAAATTTAAGATTTGAGACATGATGAATTTGCGGAGCTTTTGAGTTCACTTATATTATATTATTTACAATAAAGTTTATAAAGTGGGCTGGAATTAAGCTCAAAAGTTTTTATCCATAAGAAAATTGGATACCATAAATATGATGTTATTATGGCCTCATGGACGAAAAGGTTTGAGGTGAAGTCTTTTAAGTTGGACTGGAGGTTAATGTTAAAGGCTATGGAAATTTTCCATTAGCATAGAAATATAAAGTTCCTTACCTTCCATTCCTATAATGTGATTTATGATATGAGTTTTATTGACTTATTTTCTAAAAGTGGAACACTTTTTATGGAAGTTCGTTGAAATGTTGAGCGATAGCTCCGTCCACATTTCGAGGGGGAGCAATTGAACTTCTGAGGTATGTTGGTATGTTTAAATTCAAATTCCACTTCTTACTTTCTACTTACTGTTTTAAGTAATGTTAAGAATTATGGAATTATGGCTGAGAATTATGAATGAAAGTTGAACTTTTGTTAAGTACCACTTTTATTTCCATCTCTTAGGGGTTATTATTATTATTACCTCAGTGCATGATGATAATGGTGATTAGGAGCAATTAAATTATTCTTTTAATGTTAATGCCATATGATTAGCTATTATGTTCCTTCTAATGTTTATGTCATATTAAGTGATAAATCTTGCATAAGTTTTTCTCCTAAGCAAGATAAAAGATTTAATTATGCTCTCCATAATGATCCTCCTAAAGCACTAAAGGAGGATAACGAAAATTATGATGCTCTAAAATAGAGTATGATGTTGAAAAACTAAAGGGAGAGCAGTTAAATCATAAGGGTTTTATGGCAATTAAATGCTCCATTGTTGATATCGAAAGGAAGCTATTCCTAACTCCCTGATAGCCAAGGTAATCCTTGGCAAAGTCCCTATTAAGTTTAAGCAACATGTCTTGTTAAAAGACTTGTTGGAAAAGAATTAATGTGAATGGGAGTTTGAGGGAATAAATTATGAAAAGGTGGCATGTGATCACCATTTTGGAGATGGAAATTTCATAAAGTTCCTCCTTTTGCATTATAAAGGAATCAATTATGTCAATTAATTAGTTTTAAGACAATCAGTATCTAACAGTGGTACAAAGCTCAATAAGAAATAAGTTTAATGAGGAATTTATGATTGGTCAATATTATGTTGACAATAAGCAATAGGGATATTGCATAAGACCTGAGGGTTTTTCCTCAGGGTACTAAGTTGATCTTAGTGATATTCTTCATACTTTAAATAATCACTAAGATTGGTCCATAAAAGGGAGTATTAAAGTTCATTCTAAAGACACTCCCTCAAGGGCGATAAGTCTTTCTTATGTTATCACTAATGTTTAAGTTATTATGTGCCCTTTTAAGTTTTAAGACCGGGATAACTGGCAGACAAAAGTCCAGGACTGGACCCCTGGAAAATTGTTGAGGAAAAGCTTTGCCTTGTTGGCATAAGGAATAAAGTAATATTGTGTGATACATCACACTAAGGGATTGCATGCTTATGTTTTTAAGATATAACGGTGACCACCAAGTTATGAACCACTAAGGTTTTTGGCAAGGTGTGAATTTACGAAAGTTTTGTCCACAAAATTTCACCCTTGCGGGGGAGCCATATTGTGGAATGGCTTTACCCAATTCTCTTTAAGACATCATGAAGAATGCAAATTAAAGTTGTAGCATGCTTTAATCCCTAAGTTTTTTAAGATATGGATTTATGTCCCTGATCCATAAGAATTTCAAGAATGAGGTGTTTTCTTAAGATCATTTATCCCGGAATTTATTATGTGAGAGTGCAGATTATTCGAGTAACGTGTCTATAGGTACTTGTCAGACCTAAGACATCGTGAAAGATTAATTCCAGAGTCAAATATATTCAAGGCCTTGATGAATTAAGTTTCATGGCTCAACAAATAAGTATTAAATCTAAGGCATAAGTGTTGAGCATCACTTAAGTTTAATGTGTTGATGCTTAAGTATTATGCTAAAGATATTAAAGCTAAATAACATATTTGAAGAGGCTTGCCTTCTAATGTTGCCGGCATAAAGACTAAATGGCAGCCTATTTTTAATGGACAAATTATGATTCTAGAAACAAAATATATTTCTCTTCTTTTCAAAAGCGCGCGCATAAGGATATGCACAAGAATATATGAAGAGAACTGCACTCTTGGGACCATTGCAACACCATCTCCCCACAAACCTAAGGGGGTTTGTTTCTTCGATGGAACGATGTACTGTGGTCAATTAGATCAATGGTACTTAATTGACCATTGCATCTTATTGGCTCTGTATAAGTTCCAACAAAGGAATGAGCTCATAAGTTTTTCAAATAAATATTAAGTTTATGGAGCTCCTAAAGTTAAAGAAGTTCCATTTCGAGATAAGGTGGTATATTGTAGTTACTGGGTTCTGCGGTACTGATTGACCGCTGCAATCCTTTTATCTCGTATGCCATTTTATTAAGGAATGGGCTTATAAGTTTTTGCCTTACGATCAAGGGGGAGAATGTTGGTTGATCTGCCAGGCCAAGCTGATAAGGCCAGCAACATGTGTGTGGCAGCAGCAAATTGGCAATTCCAACTTGCCTAAGAATGCCCTGATTGGGGGCATACACATACACACACACACACAACTGACTTGTGGGTCCCCCTATGGCACTGTGCATATGTACATAAAGAGGGGATAACTCCCATCGGGAGATAGACGCAACACATCTGCACTTTCCCCTCAGCTGCCCAATCCAGCACAGCACAGTCAGCCATGGGAAGGACCTCCCAATACCAACACAAGCTCCAGGAGCTGATAAGAAGAAGAAGAAGAACAGGGCTTCATCTAGGGAAGCCCTAGATGACATCTCCAGCATCTACAAGATCATTAAGATGATGCCTACATAACCCTAAAGGTGTGATTGCTCCTTTTCTCATAACTAGTGGTTCAAATCTTGAGATTGGTGATCCTGAGATCATCCTACAAGTTTAACACTTGCATCCTACAATGATACCAATTTGTAAAATTTAAATTTAAACATGTCAAAAAAATCTGAAAAAAAATCATGGATGTTCACAGCACATATGTAGTCAACCCCTAAAAAATTCAGTTCGTAATTCAAAATATACAAGGAAAAATAAAAGACAATTTCATATGTGAATAGTGTTATTTTTGCTTTTGTCTTCTTTTACAATATTCATGATGGATTTGTCCTTTTTGTTTGTCTATGTGTATGTCGACTTTTAATCTGAATTTTATAGCGATTGTCAACATATGTGTTGTGAACATTCTTGATTTTTTTTCGGAATCTTTTGTCATGTTTAAATTTGAATTTTGCAAGTTGGTATCATGGTAGCAAGTAAGGACTGGTATCAATTGATATTTTCCCCTCTCCTAGCTAATACCTCACATGTTGAGAATAGTGATGCTAAGAGCATCTTCAGTTCTACACCCACATGCCGCAAAAATGACCCTCATATGTCCACGGACACACGTGGCCTGGTCGCCCGTCATATTCCGTCCACTACAACCACATACCTCATGCTAGATATCCAACTACCGGACGCGAACCACTCCTCTCGCGAAACTTCCGCTCCTCTATATTTTGACAGCGCCATGAGCTTTGAGGTGTCTTCAACACTTGGTTCTCTCAAATACTCCGACCCAAACATCTTGATCACCGCGGGAGCAAAACTGAACATGGCTTTGAGACATGAGCTTTCGGACATTCGGAGGTACTCGTCCCACAAATCTGCGGTTGTACCATGGCGAGCATCCTCAACGAGTTGTGCACCTATGGTAACCAGAGAATGCAACGTTTCTTTTTTGAGCAACCTGAATCCAACGTTTCTAATGGCATCCTTCTTCAATATTGTAAAGGCGATCAAACACAATTCGCCTCATCCGGAATCAACGGTGAAAATAGGGCTCGAACATCGCATCGGGGACAAAGTAGCCGTTCATCAGCATCATATGCCCTCGTACCCTATTCCAATACAACACTCAATGGCCCTTGATTGTACCTTGAAATCAAGAACATGCTCCTCCGCATGTTCCATATTTTCAGCAATCGCCTGCATCATTGCCGTTTCATCCTCCCGATCGTTCTCATTTGACAAGGACGAATGCTTGAACCCGGCTTAGAAGTACTTCTCGACCGAATCCATCGTATTTGTTTCAATGTAAACAACAAAAACACTAAAAAAAATTGGCTATGGCATTTAACCGAATACTTGTCGAGCGTGGCGTTTGGAGTTGCCCAAATGACGGAGACCGAGGGCCTCGTGGAGACTCTGTGAAGGAACGAACGTGTGTTTCTGTGCTTGGTGAGATGGATCTATCACACATGGTGAACTTGCTACTCTGGGCATTGCTGACGAAGCACGCGCACGCGCTTTCCTTTCCAGGAGGGTGCATCAAATTGTGTGTGTGTGTGTGTCTCAAATCTACCGAGTGAGGGTGAACACGGTGAGAAATTACAAGCCGCTTGTATGCATATGTATACTATAGTACAAAAATGATGTGTAGTGTGAATGTACTACGAGGAAACTGCAGGAATGGAAACGGGCCAACGACTGCAGGTGTAAGAGCAACTCGAATCGGGTGACCCATTTCATCCGCCCATGTTCGTTTGGATCGCCGTGGACAAAAACGTTGGCCCAACGCGCCGATCCATTCCCAAAGCCCGTCCACTTCGCGTCCGCACGGACCCATTTTTAACCCAAATTTACGCCTGAAATACGTCGGCGCGGACGCGCCACTCGTCCTCTAGGTGTCCGTCGCGGTCCCACTTGGTGGTCGGCCAACGACCGAACGCGGTGATATTTATGGCGACCACCGATACCGGGCCCACGCGTCAGCCAGTGGAAACGTCCTTTTTTAATCCACGCGTGCGGGGGCCGGCCTCATCCACTTCCGTCCACCTCTGGCCCCCCACCAGCCCCCTCGTGCTTCCTCGCCGGCGACAACCGAAACCATAGACATGGGGTTGTTCGGCAGTGGCTCCGGCAAGGGCAACGGGAAGTTCACCCCCGGTGCCTCCTCCTCCCGTGCTCCTCCTCCTCCGCCTCTAACCCCCACGACGCCTGCGCCCGAGCCGGCCGAGCGGTACGTGTGGACCGGCCAGCTGTCAGGAGGGGTACAACCCCACCCAAAACACAGTTTATTTGGCTTGGTGCCACGTAGGCGCAGGAGGTCATGTACCTAGAGCACTGGCGGCAGCGCAGGCTGGCGGAGAAGCGCGCCGACGGCGAGTGGCGCATGCAGAGGGAGCGACAGGAGAAGGATGAGGAGCGCGCCCGCGTCGCCGCATTGCCTCCACCGCACAAACGCCGGAGGAGGCAGCCCTGGCGGCATATCAAGCCGCCTTCAGCTGGGCTGGGCCGCCTCCCGTCTTCATCGACCTCACCGACGAAGATGACAACGACAAGGGCAAGGGCAAGGTGGACGTTGCGGGCGCCGACTTTTATTTTATTTTTTTTAATGTTTAATTATGTTTAAAGTGGACTTTAGCCGGCGGTTGACCGGCCACTTATGGTTAATTAAGTTTTTATTATGATTATATGTGCCACATGTTTATTTTTTTTATACACGCAAATTTGGATCGGCCTCTCGTTGGACGCACCAGCCGATCCATATGAAAAAGCGGACGCGCTGGTCCGCCTGGCTGACCCAAATAGACAAAATACAGACAAACCGCGCGTCCGTTTGAGTCGCCTGGTTGGAGTTGCTCTAAGCTAGTCAAGCGTAGATAGTACGTGCGTGCACCGGGATCCATGGGGCGATCATTGTGGCACGCTGCACGCACATCTGCTGATCTCACACACGCACACACTCCCATGCCCTTAGCCTTGCTGGTTCACCTCGTCGCTTTACGCGGACCTACGGGTATACCTTAGAGCATGTATAATAAGTTGATGTAAGAAGGCTGTAAGGATTTAAATATTATATTATTGCTGAGGTGGAAGAGAGAAGGGAAGCAGGCTGTACACTTACAGCCGGCTGTAGCACGAGCTCCAAAAAGCTTTGTGAGAGTGAAAAATGGGCCATATGTTGATAAAGTAGTACTTTCTTATAGCCAACTATTATACGTGTTAGCTATTACATTGGCTATAAATGACGTGGCAACATATTATAGCCAGCGGTTGACTATATTATTAATCATGCTCTTATCAGGCGTCAGGGCCGAGGGGACAGGCTCTGCCCGGGTAGTACTCCGTAGCTCTGCTGGGGCAGTAGTACGTTCGCAGGAGCCTTTGGCTCGTCCATCTCGCCTTGTCGTTTTGTCCCAGGAATGTCCATCGATCTCCTGTTCTACCACGCACGCCTACGCTCGCTGGGGGATGGGGGTTTTGTCCCAGGAATGTCCATCGATCCATCGATCTCCTGTTCTACCACGCACGCCTACGCTCGCTGGGGGATGGGGCTGTCTGTGGTGCCGAGGCAGGGAGCCGTGGCCCGCGCGCCAGTGTCACGGGTCAGACAGAGTAGGGAGAGGGGCGTTGCGCTTGAGACTGTGGGTGTATCGTTCTCGGTATGCGCGCGGAGATGATGACGATGAAAGCATGTTGTTGGTTTGGTTGGCATCGCATCACAAAGATGAGGGCGAGATACACATGCATGCATGGATGGGTTTGATGGATCAATCAGGATTACTAGGCAAATTTGACAATTTTGATCTGTGGACGAAAATATTTCACAAAATGAACTGCTTTGAAAAAAAATTCACCCAGCTGACCGTTTTGAGTGGCGCCCTACGGTGCAGCGCCTAGCTCACAGGCGTTGCACGTCTGTCCAGCGTGGCACCCCGGGGCCCGCACCGAGCAGTGCAGCGTCTCCGAGCTAGGCGCCACACATGTAATGTGCAGCACCTAGCCCGTAGGCGTTGCACTATCTGTTACTAGTTGGCTGGCTGGTCCCCCTCCCCCACTCCCCCCCCCCCACACACACCCCAACCCCCAAAACCATCCCTACCCGAGATATGCCCCCTCTCCCCCTCTCAAACCTTTCTCCAAATCTTCCAAATTTGAAGATTTTGTCCGTGGATTTCGAACTCAATCCCTCCCTCAAGGTAATCTCCTCCGATCCCCTTGTTTTGATCCAAGAAATGTTAACAAATTGCTCATTGGTTGCTAGTTTGGGGAAACCCTAGTTTTTTATGGATCCAGAGATTTGTATGTAGATATGAGATGTTTGTTTGCCAATTTCCTATGATTAGGGTTGTTAGTATGTTAGGGTTATTCTTATGGGTGTTGTTATGTTGGTGCTAGGGTTAGGCTTGTTAGTATGTTAGGGTTAGGGTTATGGGTGTTGTTATGTTGGGGCAAGGGTTAGGGTTTCATATCTATGTTAGGGTTTGTATTCCTTGTTAATCTTCGGATTAGTACTCATAGAAGATATGTTATGTTTTGTTGTTTGAATGCTTATAGGGATGGGAAGAACATGTGTGTTTGTTCATCATGTGGACAAAGACGCCTTCTTGAAAGGCAATATTGAACCGGACCCGGATGAGCTTGACATGGTGTTTGATAGTATTCCTAGCTATGCGGAGGTCTTGGAACAAGTGATGAAAGATTTGAATTGGATGGACCCTAGTGATATCGTGGAGTTGGAGGGAAGGCATAATGTTGGTTTTGGAATGCACATCCGTTGGAAGACAATGCGTGTGAACTCCGAGCAAGGTTGGGTTGCATACAAGGAGACGGTGGCTGAATCACTAGACAAGGCTCTTGAGTTATTTGCTACAAAGAAGGTTGATTCAAGTTTGCATTTGGACTTGAACCGGAACCCCTCCCCCTTGGTTGCTAGTAGCCCCCCACCCTTGAACCAAGATGAAATTTTTGAACCTCCTTTGACCCAACAAGTGAGGCCAATATTGAGCCCGGTTCCAAACAACCAAAATGAAGCTTTGCAAGAGGAGAATGATGAGTATGCAGACGATGCAATGAAGTTGATCTCCATGACAACAATGTGGGTGATCTCGACAAATATCATTTGCAAGAGACAATGGACCATTCCATCCCTTATTCCCGTGGCTATGCATCGGATTCGGATGAAGAAGGTCCCGATGAACAAGTTGATGAGGAGGGGTTCGCGGTGAAGGAGGCCGAAGCTTTCGAGAAGGTATTCGGGCGGGATCATCGGACTACATTGTTCAAGGATGTTAGTCTCGCGGATGAAGCCGTGGTAGATGGTGGCCAAGGTATATCTCTTGGATTTAGGCCAAGTTCTCACCGTGATTTGGAAGACGGCAAGAACGGGATTGCTCGCGGGTCTAAGTTCCAAACCTTCTTGGAATTGAAGATGTGGCTCGACAACTACTCGGTTACGCATTATCATCCACACAAGGTGGTGAACTCGGACGTGCGCTACACGGTTGCATGTGAAGAGAAAAAATGTCCGTGGATTGTGCGTGCAAGACCATGGAAAGGAGGTCCCACTTGGCACGTAGTGAGTTGTGTACCAAGTCACATGTGCCGAGGCAAGAGGGTGGATGGCAAGGTTGTGTCCCAAGACCACAGACAACTCACGTCCGAGTTCATCGCTTACAGGCTTTCCAACTCAATATCCACACTTCCAACAATGAGCATCCAATATGTCATGGACCTTGTGAAAGCCATCTTTCATTACAAGGTGAAATACGGCAAGGCATGGAAGGCGAAGCAAGCCGCATTTAATATGTTGTATGGTAATTGGGAGGAAGCATACAACCGAATCCCTAGGTTGTTGTTGGCAATGGCCGCAACTAACCCGGGCATGGTTCATGTGGTTGAGCCTCATGGGGAAAAACAACGGTTCATGACGGAAGGACCGTCTGAGTATTTTGCCGTGCATTTTGGGCGTTCGAGCAATGCGTGAGGGCCTTCGAACACTGTAGGCCGGTCATCACCGTTGATGGCACGTTCTTGACCGGACAATACAAGGGCACCTTGTTGGTTGCGATAGCAAGTGATGCCAATAACCGGGTGTTGCCATTGGCATTTGCTTTGGTTGAGGTGGAGAACAATGACAACTGGGAGTGGTTTTTGCGTCTTTTGACTTTTTGAGGATGAAGGTGTTACCCGCTCAAAGGGAAATTTGTGTCATATCGGATCGGCATCAAGGAATTATGAACGTGGTGGACATTGACATTCCCGGGCATGCTCCGTTGCACCATCGATGGTGCATGAGGCACTTTTGTTCCAACTTCTATAGGGCATGTGGCCTTAAGGAGTTGGCCGATGATCTTCAAGATTGTTGTCTCGCTTTCTCCGACAAGCGGTTCGCCACTTTGTACAACAAATTGCTCGCACACAAAAAACTTGATCCCGGGGGTCAAGACTTTCTCAATAGGCACATTCAATACCGGAACAAGTGGGCACGTGCTTTTGATGAAGATGGCCGGAGATATGGTCAAATGACAAGCAATATGACCGAATGCTTCAATAGGGTGCTCAAGGGTGCACGTGCATTACCCGTGACGACAATAGTTGAATACACATTTGACAAGATGAATGCGTACTTTCTAAAGTACTCAATGGAAACGGATGCACATATAGCGGGTGAGAACAAGCGCAAGTACAAGTACAAGTTCCCACCGAAGGTTGATGAATGGTTGGAATTTCAATCACGGAAGGCGGACTCACAAGAAGTTGTACTATATGACAACGAAGATTGGTTGTACGAAGTGAAAGAGCCAGGAGGAACCACAAACGATGGCCACCAACATGGAGGTCGGGCTTTCAAGGTATCGCTAACACGGTGTGATTGCTCTTGCGGGAGGCCATTGTTGCTTCATCTCCCATGCTCACACTTGTATACCACCAGTCGTGTTAGGAATGTGGACGTCAATCACCCCCTCACCGTGAGGGAGTCAGAATTCTCAATCATGACGGTCAAGAATACATGGGCTCCCCGCTTTCACCCATACTTTGACCAATCACAATGGCCGGAGTACCCATGGACTTCAACTATGGCCGGATTCGGAGTTGAAAGTTGTTAAACAGGGTAGACGTAAGACAAAGCGTCTTCGAGGCGACATGGACGGATGGGGCCATGGTGGCCGCCGCGAATCGAGCAACGAACAATTCCAAGAGCCTCGTGAGAGCTCCCGTTGTGGGGAATGCAAAGGTCAAGGCCACAACAAAAGAAAATGTACCAAACCAAGAAAGAGGTCAAAGACAAATGATGCAAGCACAAGCCAACAAGGAGCTACACAAGGTAGCCAACCAAGTGGTAGCCAACAAGTGCCAAGGCAACCAAGTGGTAGCCAAAGAGGATCTAGGCAACAAAGAGGGAGGCAACTAGGACTTACACGAGGCCGTGGTGGTGGTAGAGCTCGTGGTGGTGGTCTAGGCCGTGGTGGTGGTAGAGCTCGTGGTGGTGGTCTTGGCCTTGGTGGTGGACTTGGCCGTGGTGGTGGTCTTGGCCTTGGTGGTGGACTTGGCCGTGGTGGCGGTCTTGGGCAAGGTCGTTATAGAGGAATATTTGGATACCTTGATGGACCATTTCCGTATGTTGCTTACTAACTATAATGTTTCAATTTACATATTTTCCATATGTTCTTGTTGTCCTTATTCACTAATATGTTGCAATGTACATGTTCTTCAATTTGTTCTTATTGTCATTACTAACTATTATGTTTCACTCATTGTAGGTATGGTGGCTTCTCAACCCAACAAACCAATAATGAAGGGAGTGGAGGAGAAGGATGGCGAAGGTGAGATGGCGGGGTGGTGGGAGAAGGCTGCGAAGAAGCTAAGAGAGGAGGATGCAGCCGCACTAGAGAAGAAGAAGAAAGAGGAGCTCGAAGAGAAGAGGAAGGAAGATGAGAGAGGACTTTTTGAGTGTCTCGCTAGGGAGCAAGCGTTGAAGAGGAAGTGTGAGGAGGCAAATAAGAAACGTTTAAAGGATTTTCAAGAAAGAACCTTGAAACTTTGGGCTTTTGAAGCTGAAAAGAAAGAGAGGGAGCACAAGATTTTCATGGAGAGGGTGGTTAAGGAGGCTCACCGCATAAGGAAAAGGGAGGAGGAAGAAGAAGAAGAGAGGAAGAAGAAGAAGGGAAAGGGGCCTTGCTCTACGCAATAGAGCTATGTCATCTTCGATTTGCTTGTGGACTATGACCGTGTTATCCTCTAAACTATGATCTTCGATTTGGTTGTGAACTACTATGTGTCGTGAACTACTATGTATTTTGGACTCCTCCTCGATTTGGTTGTGAACTACTATGTGTCGTAAACTACTATGTATTTTGGACTCCTCCTCGATTTGGTTGTATGAACTACTCCTCTATTTGAACTACTATGTGTTGTGAACTACTGTGTGGCATATGTTGTCTATCAAAGTACTCAGCTTGCCATCACTGCTACTACACATCAGCACACTACTCTGTTTTGGTCTGAACATTTGTCCACATGTGCAACGCCTAATGGTCAGGCGCCACACAGCTCAGTGCGGCGCCTCAGCGCTAGGCGTCACACAGTTGCACAAGCTATCCACAGAGCAACAGAAGGTTGCAACCACTTCTCTGCCAAAAATTTCACTAAGTCCTAGTACGGCGCCTCGCATGGAGGCGTTGCACTATACTGTGTGGCGCCTCAGAGCTAGGCGCCACACTGCGTTGTATCTGGCTGTAACTTTCTGTTGCTCTCTGGACATTTGTCCAGATGTGCAACGCCTCGGAGCTAGGCGCCACACTGCGTTGTATCTGGCTGTAGCTTTCTGTTGCTCTCTGGAAATTTGTCCAGATTTGTAATGCCTAGGAGCTAGTCGCCACACTACACGGTGTGGTGCCTCATAGCTAGGCGCCACACTGCGCTGTATCTGGCTGTAGCTTTCTATTGCTCTCTGGATAGCTTTTTTCAGATGTGCAATGCCTAGGAGCTAGGCGCCGCACTGCACGGTGCATCGCCTAGCTCCGAGGCGTTGCACATCTGAGAAAAACTGTCCAGAGAGCAACAGAAGCTTTTCACCCAGTTTGAGGGTAGAAAAATTGCTAAGTGTTTGTGTGGCGCCAAAGGCCAAGGCGCCACACTGAATAGTGCAGCGCCCCTTTGGAGCCACACAAACACTTAGCGATTTTTCTGCCCTCAAAGTGGGTGAAAAGCTTCTGTTGCTCTCTGGATAGCTTTTTGCCTGAGGTGCAACACCTCGGTGAAGTCTTCGGGTGTGTATTTATTGATTCCTCTCCTAGGCTTTAACATGTATGCTGACCGAACTTGATAGGTCTCCAAGGTCATGTCATCATCAACCTATTACAAAAACAGACGATATGGAAAAGAACGTGCGTGAGGATGAAGTTAGCAATACATCAATAATTGAATATATGATATTGGCATACCTCTTGGGTGACCACACCCACATCCTCATCCTCCAAAGGAGCCCCATGGCCAGAAGTGGGATCTGATGGTGTCGCCGACCTAGACCGCTGAGGTGATACATATTCAGGGTCACAACAACCGACAAGGTTCGATAACCGCCTTAACCTTTGGCACTGACGCTGCAACATGTACAAGTGAATGAGATATCAAACGTAGCAAGACATGTTACATGGACAATTGAAGGAGATGTGAACCTTAATGAATGCTCGAAGTGCACCTTCCCCATCGCTTTTCCCAACCGGGGTTGTCTCCAGAATAGTCTCGCTCTCATCAGCTACTTTTTTGATCTGGGTACGCTACGAACAGAAACGACATTAACATGCTAGGGAAGCAAAGATATGAATAGTGCAAATGGGAAAGCAAAGAGGGGAAGTGCTTACCACAAAGTTCATCATTGGAGCTAAAGGGACTCAGGTGCCTTCCCTGACTAATTTGTTGTACTAGTGCTGGGTTAGCTCATCGAAGACGGTGGGATCTTCCAAAATCTCCTCATTATACGCCGGCTTGCATATCTCCACACGGGTATTTGCAAGAAACCATGTGAGGTAGTTGTTGAACGCGATCGGGCAATGCTCACGAAGCTGGGATCGTTTTCTAGCCTTAGCTTGCTCCACACTACACGTGAACTATATGATATACTTCCTGTAATGCTTGTCCCAGTCCTTGATCTTCCGCTGCCTTCTCCTATCCAACCTGCAAGTTAGAAAACAGAATATTAGCACCATCGAAACTGCCGAGAAACTGCTAAGTGCTCAAGGTTAATTCTATCTTACGCGTGTAGCAACTTGTCCGTGTCCTCCCACTCCGGCGGGTGTGGCTGGAACAAACCAAACTGGCGGTACACCCGATGTGGCATGTGAAGCTCAACCGCCCAGTTGCATATGAGTGGGCACCGCATATGCCAAAGATCCCTATCCCTAAGGCACATCGGATTCAGCACGAACTCTCTAGGGTTACCAAAACTATCCCCTTTTCCATACGGCTCCCATTCCACCTGCAACATAGTATAGAACAAGGCAAATTTGATTTCGAGTTACGATCAAAGCATCAGAATCACTTATGCAATGTCAAGTCACCTGCTCAGCCGTAATCGTGTCCAACTCGCTCGTGTACAACTTGTACATGATCGAGGGATTATCCGTCGTCTCATTTAACACATCCCACTTGTAAGCCCAAGTGGGCAACCGTAGTGGGTCGTCTTTGCCGTCCCAATCCTCGTACTTCACGGTCTTCGGTCGTCCAATCGGCAATCACTCCCAGCTCCATACAGAAAGTACGAGCATACAACCACCAATACCTCCGTCCTTTGAGGTCCTACAACAGGCATCATCCAACTGCACATAGAAGAAAACACGGTTCAATTAACAGGAAGATTGCATTGATAATGTAGCAATGAAGTGAAAATAAACAACTGGCTATCTGTCGATATAAGTAAGCCAGTGTCGTCGAACCCCAACTCCATTTGCTATTGAAGACGGTCAACGCCTTCAGCCACATCCATGGAGCATTCTTGCCTGTGCCGTCAGCAAACAACGTCCTGCATATAACGTACCACATGTACACACGAGCATATGTCTTGATCTCATCATCATTAGCATCCACAGGGCAACTCCCAAAGTGGAATGCAATCCAGGTGAAAGGAGCACCGGCTGCGACTCTTTCCCTCTTCTTGTCTCCTTCTGGTTCTGGAGGCTCTAGAGGAACCATGCCGATAAGGGCATGCATCTGCTCGCACCACCCATCAGAATCGGTGCTCATACATAGAGGATTCCCCTCGATAGGAAGACCGGCGATCATAGCAATATCCTGGAGCGTCACGTTCACCTCCCCGGTCCGAAGATGGAAGCTGTGTGTCTCCGGCCTCCAACGATCAGCAAGTGCGGTGATTGCTGTAGCATTGAGGTTCGGCGTCGACCGGCTGACCAACTGAATGAAAGGGAGAAGTCCTGTCTCCCTTATGTACGGTGTGTACCGCTCATCATAGAGCATCCCCCCAAGGGTGACCCCGTGAGACCGAATCTTCAGAGGTTGAAGCTCCTACAAACAAGCAAATCAGAAAATTACATGTGGGGCATGTGTGTGTTTGAAATAAACACAAAATTCATAATACCAACAACTTTGCTTATTACCCGCTGCTCCACTGACATAAAGTACGCCCGGTGTTGAGTGTCATAGTGATCATCGAGAAGCCAAACCATCCTAACAATTTCAAACAAAGCATTCTTGTCAATACGAATATCTTTTCAATACAAATAAACTAAACTAGGCCTACTATATGCAAGATTCAAAGCATATGTGTCCAAAGCATTCTTGTCAATACGAATATATTTTCAATACAAATAAACTAAACTAGGCCTACTTCATGCAAGATTCAATACAAATATCTTTTCCATAGAAATAACATGTCAATCTATGTATCCAAAGCATATCTTTTCAATAGAAATAAACTAAACTAGGGTTGCAAAATAATAAAAATCATCTACAAATCTTAAAGTCCCACAAATCTATATACATGCAAGATTCTAATCTAATCAAACAAGGGCTTCCCAAATCTTCAAAATAAGATACATTATATGGATAGAAAGAAGGGGATCGGAGGAGAGTACCTTCTAGGATGGATTGGTGACGAAATCCACGGACCAAATCGCCAGATCTGAAGGATTTTGGAAGGAGGATTGAGAGGGGGAGAGGATGAAGCCGCCGCCGCCGCTGTCTGTAACTGAACGATGGGGTGGGCGAGCAGTGGGCGAGCAGCCTCTAAATCACAGTGCAACGCCTACGGGCTAGGCACTGCACATTACATGTGTGGCACCTAGCTCGGAGGTGCTGCACTGCTCGGTGCGGGCCCCGTGGGTGCCACGCTGGACAGACATTCAACGCCTGCGAGCTAGGCGCTGCACCGTAGGATGTGGCGGCTTCGTGTCGGGCGCCACTTAAAATGGTCAGCTGGGTGAATTTTTTTCAAAGCAGTTCATTTTGTGAAATGTTTTCGTCCACAGGTTAAAATTGTCAAATTTGCCGGATTACTGTACTCTACTTGGGAAGTCATCATTGATGCGTATTGCATAGTACTTCTAATGTCTTTTTGTTCTTTTTTTTATGGATGGGTAGACCTTTGTATTTTATTTTCTGCGTACCGGTTCGGCAGTGTTTTTGTTTTGTTGGTAATAAAACATCACTGCTAAAAAAAACTAGTCCTCCCTCCGTTTCTAAATATAAGTCTTTATAGACATTTCAATATAGACTACATACGGATGTATATAGACATATTTTAGAGTGTAGATTCACTCATTATACTCTGTATGTAGTCCACATTGGAATCTTTAGAAAGACTTATATTTAAAAACGGAGAGAGTATTTTTTTAGGCAAACATCACTCGCTAACTAAAAACGTGCTCGTATCATCGAGCTACGGCTTTTGCTAGTAGGGCCCTGGCGGCCAATTACGGCAAAGCATCGATGAATACAACTCCCATTGTCGAGAAACAACCGCATGATTCAAAGTGAACTAGACGCTACGGGTGGGTCAGGTGCGGTGGCAGCTATCATCCGGAATACTTGTGGAGAAGCAGTGCCAACGGCGTCTTGGCTACTGAGCTCTACAACCGTGGCAACGGCATTTCAAAAAGGGTTGGAACTTGTTGAAAATTTAGGGTGCAAAAACATAACCGTTGAGTCTGGTGCACTAGAAGCGATTCAGCCATGTGGTGGTCTAATCAACATTTGGAAGCCCAATATTGTATCCTTGCAAATATCTTCCACAAAGATTACAGAGTTGGTCTTGTTGCTTCTGTGCATTGTCCTCGGGAGGCATACAAAGTGCCGCACAATATAGCTGGCAATTCAAATTGTTGAGCAGAGTGAAATTCATAAAACCACGAGAATTGTTTCATCATTAGCAGAAAGCCACCATCTTTTTTTTACAAAAACCACCAAACGCAACGCTAAATAGACAGAAATCATTAAACACTCACTTAACCACGAATATGGTGGATTCTACTCGGTGTGCAACAGATGATGGAGTACCTAAACCAGCAGCCGGACTATTCTCACTGCCTCTTGAACCACTGGGTTAAGCAGCTCTGAAATATGCCATGGATGCAACCGGAGAAGCGGGCTATTGCTTACACATCCTCCATGCGCTCCATATGAGTATTGACCAACGTAGGTTAACGGCGCAAGTATGAACTGCGGGTGGCTTGTGAGAGGCAAAAATTAACTGACATCCTGTAGATGACTAGTAGAATGCCCGTACGTTGCTACGGGCAAATAATTGAAAATAAATTAAGGGGGCACCCATACGTCAGGTACTTGACAATACTCTTCGCGTCAGTCACTTCTATTTATGGCCGTCAAATCAATATCCAACGGTTAGGAACACGCTACCACCTATTCATCTTCTCCCTCGTTTCCCATGACGGTTACTCTTCTTCCATCGTGCCCTACCCAAGCCTAATTGCCTGCCTTCATCCCCGCAACCGACGGCTATCACCTCCCTCCCCTCCCATCGACCTCCCCCCACCGCCATGTCAGTTTCCGCCCAGACCATCCTCGATGAATAACTCCGATGTCCCCCCCTCCCCCACCCGCACCCCCATGCACCCTCACTAGTTAAGTCTCTGACTCTCTCCCGCTCGTAGACGGCTCGGCCTCGCTGTGGCCGGCTCTCCTCATGTCATCCTTGTCTTCGGCCTCGTGCAAAGCAGAAAGTTAGTGACACAACAACAACAAAAATCACACATGAGATTTAGCAAAACCGATAAAATCAAAGAATAAGTGGACGATACTTGATTCAGACACATACTTCACACCGCAAAATTATCATACATCAAACATGTGTCAACAACTTGATCAAACAATTGATGAACAATAATTTGATATCACAATGTTATAATTCCCGCTTCACCTGAAGGTCCAAAAACACAGTCTTCTCTACCGCTTTCTTTACCAAATAAATTATATTCAATCTTCCTAGAAAAAATGGAAGTGATTTTTCAAGTTTATCAGTTACTCATGTTTGCATGCCTTGTCCTCTTTACTGCGAGACAACTCCACCAAACACCGAGCTTCACAATAACCCCAACCTCATGAAGTTTACCATCTTCCCCGACAACAATTGTGTAGAGCTTCAACTGTTGGACTTTAAAAATGACAATGAACCTGAGCATTGATGGAAAGGTAATAGTTGTACACGATCACGGTCTAACCTTGGGGCACAACTTCGCTTTCTTGCCATGCCACCTTCCTTGGTGTCTCCCTCCTTTCTCTCAGCTTTGTCACCTCCCTCCATCCTTCCTGATCCTCCCTTCTTTCACCTTCCCATGTCGCATGTCCACCACTCCCGCATTTCCGCTGGCGCAATCAGCAAAAGACATGTCTGGCACTTGATTCAAAAAAAAAAATCTGGTGGGTTGAATAGAAAAATAAACATTAATTTTACCCTATATTTGAACATGAAGAAAAGGAAGTAGATTCAACTCACACATATGACTGGAGGTTGCAACTGCACACAGTACCTATGCAAGTCCGGAGTGCGCGGCCGTCGACCTTGTCCTATGGCACATGTTTTCCTCGCCCACTAACATTTCGGCAATCATCAGCATGTGCATGTCCTGCAGAGCACAATCATCATCCATCTTGACAAACGCTTCGTCGCCTATGTCACGAGGGTGTGGTGGCCGTTGTCCATGTTGGCGAGCTGGTCGGCCATGCCGCTGAGAGCCTACTTGTAGTCTCTAACGTTTACCTAGTCAACCTCGCCACGAGCATTTTCAAATTAATTCGACATGATTAACTATCTAACTAATTAATTAACTATAGACCTAATTAACTGCTTGATTAATTATTTGCATGCCTAATTAACTTTATGCATTAATGGCTACATGTGAAACGATGCCGTACCAACTCCCCTTTGATAGTATATAATAGTATAGATTTACATTACTATGGAAGGAATGATTAATCGTCTACGTTGAATGTATAGGAAATATTAGATCTCACTCAGTTCTCCTCATACGATGAGAAAAATTGACAGCTAAATATTCACCAACATGTAATGCCCATATTACAACTGGCCAGCAACAACTATCTTTAAGCAAAAAGAAACAAATGAAGCTCTGAAACATAACTGAAGTTGTTTAGCCAGACACCATTAGCCTGTATTGCTCACTGGCAAACATAAGTGTAGTCATCTTCTTTATCTTTCTATTAAAACATAGATGAACACAAGAGCATAAATTGTGGTCATCTTTTATCTTCTCCACCAAGATGCAGTCCCTCAACTT
The DNA here is from genome assembly GCA_011799875.1 of Thinopyrum elongatum. Lineage (NCBI taxonomy): Eukaryota > Viridiplantae > Streptophyta > Magnoliopsida > Poales > Poaceae > Thinopyrum > Thinopyrum elongatum. The sequence goes on along the minus strand of CM022301.1, from coordinate 115,949,998 downwards.
TTCTACATACATAGCTAATGTACTTTTAGAGATACATACCAAAATTGTGGGAAGACATGAGACAAATTTTCATTTCTCTTTATTTCTTTGCATTTACTCCTCAGTCACCACCGCAAACAAGACATGCCATTATCTTTATTCTCCCTGCTTGCCTCATATTTTCTAGCAGACCTTCGACTTCATCTTAGCCCTTGCTGTCAAATAGTCATCGCTCTTCTTTGCCATGGTTCATATCATTTCTATCCACTGATAATGGTGCATTAAACACCTCACGTTAATATTGAGGTCAAAAAACATGAAGAACTTGAGACTCAGGAGTTGATGGAATCCATTGTCTCACTCTACAAACTTTATTCTTTCACCTTGTTTTCTTCTACATGTGCATTTTCAAGAAGGCACATGGAAATAAGAGCTCCAAAGGATGATGTAATGCCAGCTCTCGAAATAGTTTACCAAAATAAGAGCTGCAATGGATGGTGTAATGCCAGCTCATGAAATTGTTTACCAAAATAATTCAAGTACACTATCATCAATAAACACATTGGATTTATTCTCGTTTTGAATCATCTACTTCATTTCATCAGCAACTTGCTTTCCAGCCCAATCTAAAGAAGAAAAAGAATCGAGTTCTCCAGCACATGTGCAATCTCTGGGACCTAAAAGTTTCAAATAATAGATAATAAGGGCTTCTAAAAACCCCCAAAGAAAAGGCATAAAAAGTCATAAAAAATGGATTAGTAGCTCAATGCCTCATCGTCGGAAATTCATCATCCAATATATGTACATCAAATTCTACAATACTTGATGGTCATTAATGGGAAAAACAGTTCATCATTTTGGATAAGTATCGTGTCATTTGCTTTGTACCTATTTCATAGGAGTTGATCATAAATGCCAAACTACCTTATGTTGTCGTTTGTTGTTTACTATTTCAGAGTTGATCATATAAACAGTTGTTGGAAGCCTATTTTTTAAAGGATCCATTGTAGGCACACATCAGATTATTGTTAGTTTGTGAATTCATCATATAAACTTGACTGATGTGCATTGTGTTGCCTCCCTCTCTTCATATCTGACATATGCCGATCAACTTCCAATCGGCACATATTATTTGCATACATCAACCAAAAGAACAACGCACTAATGCATATCAATCGACAAAGAACATGATGTACCAGGATTTTGTAAAACAACAGACATTAATGTGTAGCAATAATAGATAGATGGACGATTCAGATTACCCACAATAATAGCAAGGTGGTTCCTGACTGAGAACATGAGCGGTTCTTAAGATAGAAAATTTAAGGTGTTGCTATATTAGGCATCAACTTGATAAATATAGAGGAAAAGAGAAAACACCTTGCATGCTAATTTTTGGGAAACATAAGATTACTATAGCTCTGTTAGTACGGCATAATTAGATCTACCTGAAAAGCAATGTAAAAAATGATATCCCTGGGACTGCCCAAACATCCAAGCTGTTGATCTGTCATTACGACATAATTAGATCTTCGTGAAAAGCACTATAAAAAAGAAAGATCTTCCTAGAACTACACTAACCTTGCAAAATGCATGCATGTTGTTGATCTGTAAGCACCAAGCTAAAATAAAAATCAGATCATTATGGTCCAATCCAAAACCCAACAGGGAACATAGCAATTGCAAACAGAAGTCATTAGGACTTTAGGATTCAATAGCTATGAAATACAAGTTAGCGCAACTACGTAGAGGAGTCGGGGGCCTCTGTGTCGGCTCCTAGCTCCAGCAGTATATGTGACTTACCTTACCTGGCTATTTGTGTTTGTACTTTCAGTTGCACGTGACGAAGATCCTCGTGCCAAGTGCATGGCCATTTCTTCTTTGGAATTGACCTCAGCCTCTGTCACGCCAACAAGCAACAAGTGTAATGCTTCCATCTGCAGCTTTGTCGAACTGAATAGGCACTCGGGCGCTGCTGCTTTCGCAACAGACCCATGATCATCAAGTAAATCGAATACTTCCTCCTTGAATATCTGATCCGAACAGCAACACACACCAAATGGTAATAAGGAAAACATATATTCCAATTACTTAAGTAAAGATAACTGCTACGCGCTAGTGTACCTCGATGAAGGATGCCCTAATTAAGAACTATGTATGACGCTTCATCGCATCAGCTTTCTCAAATATTGTCTCCATGACATGTGGAATTATTGCTCCGCGGTGAGTTTCAACAGTATAATTTGTACCCGTCGTATATGTCTTTTCAGGTCCAGCCCAAATATTGTACGAGAAAAAGCCAAGCTAGAAGATGAACATGCAAGAGCTAAAATAATACTCTTAATACTATAACTATTCATTGTTACCTTGCATTAGGGATCCCATAACTAAACAAGGCATAAAGGTTGTTTGAATTATTGGAACCAAAGTAGTAAAAGAAATGATGTGAAAAAGTTAAGGGTGAAAACTCGCATGATTAAGCCATTCCTAAAAAGAAAGTTGACAGATGTCATGATTATTTTCTCGAGAATACATAGACCTTTGGTTTCATTTCTATGAAATGGAGCTGGGGGAGCTCCCCTTTGATCGAAAAAAGAATACAAAACATGATTTCTTGGACCACCCCCGGATGGCAACAAACCAGATAAATAGGCGAATGAATGAATCAACTTCCTGAACATATCGTGTCGACCCAAATCTATCATGTTCCTGTTGGGGAACGTAGTAGTAAATCAAAAAAATTTCTACGCATCACCAAGATCAATCTATGGAGAGACTAGCAACGAGAGAAAGAGGAGTGTATCTTCATACCCTTGAAGATCGCGATGCGGAAGCGTTGCAAGAACGCGGTTGGAGGAGTCGTACACGCAGCGATTCAGATCGCGGTCGATTCCGATCTAAGCACCGAACAACGGTGCCTCCGCGTTCAACACACGTGCAGCCCGGTGACGTCTCCCGCGCCTTGATCCAGCAAGGAGGAGGGAGAGGTTGGGGAAGACAGCTCCAGCAGCACGACGGCGTGGTGGTGGAACTTGCAGTTCTCCGGCAGGGCTTCGCCAAGCTCAAACGGAGGAGGAGGAGGTGTTGGAGAGGGGGAGGGCTGCGCCAGGGGAGAGGTTGTGGCCTCCCTCCCACCCCTCCACTATTTATAGGCTGGGGGGGAGAGGGGGCCGGCCCCCCTAGATCCCATCTAGGGTTGGGGCGGTGGCCAAGGGGGGGAGGAGTGCCTCCCAAGTCAAGTGGAGGCCCTCCCCCTTTAGGGTTTCCCCTCTCCCATGCGCATGGGCCTTAGGGGGGCTGGTGCCCCTAGCCCATTAAGGCTAGGGCGCCCCCTTACAGCCCATGCTGCTGTATTGGATGTGGTGGAACCCTTTCCGGACTTCCGGACCCCTCCGGAATCCTCCGGAACCTTTTGAAAGCTTCCCGGTACAATACCGAAAAAACCGAACTTTTTCCGGAACCCCAATAACAACTTCCCATATATAAATCTTTACCTCCGGACCATTCCGAAACTCCTCGTGACGTCCGGGATCTCATCCGGGACTCCGAACAACATTCGTTATTCACATACTATTTCCCATAACAACCCTAGAGTCACCGAACCTTAAGTGTGTAGACCCTACGGGTTCGGGAACCATGCAGACATGACCTAGACATCTCTCCAGCCAATAACCAACAGCAGGATCTGGATACCCATGTTGGCTCCCACATGTTTCACGATGATCTCATCGGATGAACCACGATGTCGAGGATTCAATCAATCCCGTATACAATTCCCTTTGTCTACCGGTATGATACTTGCCCGAGATTCGATCGTCGGTATCCCTATACCTTGTTCAATCTCGTTACCGGCAAGTCTCTTTACTCGTTCCGTAATGCATGATCCCGTGGCTAACCCTTTAGTCACATTGAGCTCATTATGATGATGCATTACCAAGTGGGCCCAGAGATACCTCTCCGTCATACGGAGTGACAAATCCCAGTCTCGATTCGTGCCAACCCAACAGACACTTTCGGAGATACCTGTAGTGCACCTTTATGGTCACCCAGTTACGTTGTGACGTTTGATACACCCAAAGCATTCCTACGGTATCCGGGAGTTGCACAATCTCATGGTCTAAGGAAATGATACTTGACATTAGAAAAGCTTTAGCAGACGAACTACATGATCTAGTGCTATGCTTAGGATTGGGTCTTGTCCATCACATCATTCTCCTAATGATGTGATCCCGTTATCAACGACATCCAATGTCCATGGTCAGGAAACCGTAACCATCTATTGATCAACGAGCTAGTCAACTAGAGGCTCACTAGGGACATGTTGTGGTCTATGTATTCACACATGCATTACGATTTCCGGATAACACAATTATAGCATGAACAATAGACAATTTCAGAACAAGGAAATATAATAACCACTTTATTATGGCCTCTAGGGCATATTTCCAACAGTCTCCCACTTGCACTAGAGTCAATAATCTAGTTACATTGTGATGAATCGAACACCCATAGAGTTCTGGTGTTGATCATGTTTTGCTCGTGGAAGAGGTTTAGTCAACGGATCTGCGACATTCAGATCCGTATGCACTTTACAAATATCTATGTCTCCATCTTGAACATGTTCACGAATGGAGTTGAAGCGACGCTTGATATGCCTGGTCTTCTTGTGAAACCTGGGCTCCTTGGCAAGGGCAATAGCTCTAGTGTTGTCACAGAAGAGAGTCATTGGGCCCGACGCATTGGGAATAACTCCTAGGTCGGTGATGAACTCCTTCATCCAGACTGCTTCCTGTGCTGCCTCCGAGGCTGCTATGTACTCCGCTTCACATGTAGATCCCGCCACGACGCTTTGCTTGCAACTGCACCAGCTGACTGCTCCACCATTCAAAATATACACGTATCCGGTTTGTGACTTAGAGTCATCCAGATCTGTGTCGAAGCTAGCATCGACGTAACCCTTTACGACGAGCTCTTCGTCACCTCCATAAATGAGAAACATATCCTTAGTCCTTTTCAGGTACTTCAGGATGTTCTTGACCGCTGTCCAGTGTTCCATGCCGGGATTACTTTGGTACCTTCCTACCAAACTTACGGCGAGGTTCACATCAGGTCTGGTGCACAGCATGGCATACATAATAGACCCTATGGCTGAGGCATAGGGGATGACGCTCATCTTTTCTCTATCTTCTGCCGAGGTCGGGCATTGAGCCATGCTCAATCAGACACCTTGTAATACAGGCAAGAACCCCTTCTTGGGCTGATCCATATTGAACTTCTTCAATATCTTGTCAAGGTATGTGCTTTGCGAAAGACCAATGAGGCGTCTCGATCTATCTCTATAGATCTTGATGCCTAATATGTAAGCAGCTTCTCCAAGGTCCTTCATTGAAAAACACTTGTTCAAGTAGGCCTTTATGCTTTCCAAGAATTCTATATCATTTCCCATTAATAGTATGTCATCTACATATAATATGAGAAATGCTACAGAGCTCCCACTCACTTTCTTGTAAACACAGGCTTCTCCATAAGTCTGTGTAAACCCAAACGCTTTGATCATCTCATCAAAGCGAATGTTCCAACTCCGAGATGCTTGCACCAGCCCATAGATTGAGCGATGGAGCTTGCATACCTTGTCAGCATTATTAGGATCGACAAAACCTTCCGGCTGCATCATATACAACTCTTCCTTAAGGAAACCATTAAGGAATGCCGTTTTGACGTCCATTTGCCATATCTCATAATCATAGTATGCGGCAATTGCTAACATGATTCTGACGGACTTCAGCTTCGCTACGGGTGAGAAGGTCTCATCGTAGTCAACCCCTTGAACTTGTCGATAACCCTTAGCGACAATTCGAGCTTTATAGATGGTCACATTACCATCCGCGTCTGTCTTCTTCTTAAAGATCCATTTGTTCTCTATGGCTTGCCGATCATCGGGCAAGTCTGTCAAAGTCCATACTTCGTTTTCATACATGGATCCTATCTCGGATTTCATGGCTTCTAGCCATTTGTTGGAATCCGGGCCCGCCATCGCTTCTTCATAGTTCGAAGGTTCACTGTTGTCTAACAACATGACTTCCAAGACAGGGTTGCCATACCACTCTGGTGCGGAACGTGTCCTCGTGGACCTACGAAGTTCAGTAGCAACTTGATCCGAAGTTTCATGATCATCATCATTAACTTCCTCTCTAGTCGGTGCAGGCACCACAGAAACATCTTCCTGAGCTGCGCTACTCTCCGGGTCAAGAGGGGGTACCTCATCAAGTTCTACTTTCCTCCCACTTACTTCTTTCGAGAGAAACTCTTTCTCCAGAAAGGATCCATTCTTGGCAACAAAGATCTTGCCTTCGGATCTAAGGTAGAAGGTATACCCAATAGTTTCTTTAGGGTATCCTATGAAGACGCATTTTTCCGATTTGGGTTTGAGCTTTTCAGGTTGAAGTTTCTTGACATAAGCATCGCATCCCCAAACTTTCAGAAACGACATCTTATGTTTCTTCCCAAACCATAATTCATACGGTGTCGTCTCAACGGATTTCGACGGAGCCCTATTTAAAGTGAATGCGGCAGTCTCTAAAGCATAACCCCAAAATGATAGCGGTAGATCGGTAAGAGACATCATAGATCGCACCATATCCAATAGAGTGCGATTACGACGTTCGGACACACCATTACGCTGAGGTGTTCCAGGCGGCGTGAGTTGTGAAACAATTCCACATTTCCTTAAGTGCGTGCCAAACTCGTGACTCAAATATTCCCCTCCACGATCTGATCGTAAGAACTTTATTTTCCTGTCACGTTGATTCTCTACCTCACTCTGAAATTCATTGAATTTTTTGAAGGTCTCAGACTTGTGTTTCATTAAGTAGATATACCCATATCTACTTAAGTCATCAGTGAGGGTGAGAACATAACGATAACCACCGCGAGCCTCAACGCTCATTGGACCGCACACATCAGTATGTATGATTTCCAATAAGTTGGTTGCTCGCTCCATTGTCCCGGAGAACGGAGTCTTGGTCATTTTGCCCATGAGGCATGGTTCGCACGTGTCAAATGATTCATAATCAAGAGACTCCAAAAGTCCATCTGCATGGAGTTTCTTCATGCGTTTGACACCAATGTGACCAAGGCGGCAGTGCCACAAGTATGTGGGACTATCATTATCAACCTTACATCTTTTGGCATTCACACCATGAATATGTGTAACATCACGTTCGAGATTCAATAAGAATAAACCATTGACCAGCGGGGCATGACCATAAAACATATCTCTCATATAAATAGAACAACCATTATTCTCGGATTTAAATGAGTAGCCATCTCGCATCAAACGAGATCCTGATACAATGTTCATGCTCAAAGCTGGTACTAAATAACAATTATTGAGGTTTAAAACTAATCCCGAAGGTAGATGTAGAGGTAGCGTGCCGACGGCGATCACATCGACCTTGGAACCATTCCCGACGCGCATCGTCACCTCGTCCTTCGCCAGTCTCTGCTTATTCCGCAGCTCCTGTTTTGAGTTACAAATATGAGCAACCGCACCGGTATCAAATACCCAGGAGCTACTACGAGCGCTGGTAAGGTACACATCAATAACATGTATATCACATATACCTTTGGTATTGCCGGCCTTCTTATCCGCTAAGTACTTGGGGCAGTTCTGCTTCCAGTGACCGTTTCCCTTACAATAAAAGCATTCAGTCTCAGGCTTGGGTCCATTCTTTGGCTTCTTCCCGGTAGCTTGCTTACCGGGCGCGGCAACTCCCTTGCCGTCCTTCTTGAAGTTCTTTTTACCCTTGCCTTTCTTGAACTTAGTGGTTTTATTCACCATCAACACTTGATGTTCCTTTTTGATCTCCACCTCCGCTGATTTCAGCATTGAATATATCTCAGGAATGGTTTTCTCCATCCCCTGCATATTGAAGTTCATCACAAAGCTCTTGTAGCTAGGTGGAAGTGACTGAAGGATTCTGTCAACGACCGCGTCATCCGGGAGATTAACTCCCAGCTGAGACAAGCGGTTGTGCAACCCAGACATTTTGAGTATATGCTCGCTGACAGAACTATTCTCCTCCATCTTACAACTGTAGAACTTGTCGGAGACTTCATATCTCTCGACCCGGGCATGAGCTTGGAAAACCATTTTCAGCTCTTGGAACATCTCATGTGCTCCGTGTTGCTCAAAACGCTTTTGGAGCCCCAGTTCTAAGCTGTAAAGCATGCTGCACTGAACCAGGGAGTAATCATCACTACGCGACTGCCAGGCGTTCATAACGTCTTGAGTTGCTAGGAAAACAGGTGCGTCACCTAGCGGTGCTTCAAGGACATATGCTTTCTTGGCAGCTATGAGGATAATCCTCAGGTTACGGACCCAGTCCGTGTAGTTGCTACCATCGTCTTTCAGCTTGGTTTTCTCTAGGAACGCGTTGAAGTTGAGGGCAACATTAGTGTGGGCCATTTGATCTACAAGACATATTGTAAAGATTTTAGACTAAGTTCATGATAATTAAGTTCATCTAATCAAATTATTCAATGAACTCCCACTCAGATAGACATCCCTCTAGTCATCTAAGTGATACATGATCCGAATCTACTAGGCCGTGTCCGATCATCACGTGAGACGGACTAGTCATCAATGGTGAACATCTCCATGTAGATCGTATCTTCTATACGACTCATGTTCGACCTTTCGGTCTTCCATGTTCCGAGGCCATGTCTGTACATGCTAGGCTCGTCAAGTCAACCTAAGTGTTTTGCATGTGTAAATCTGGCTTACACCCGTTGTATTCGAACGTTAGAATCTATCACACCCGATCATCACGTGGTGCTTCGAAACAACGAACCTTCGCAATGGTGCACAGTTAGGGGGAACACTTTCTTGAAATTTTAGCGAGGGATCATCTTATTTATGCTACCGTCGTTCTAAGCAAATAAGATGTAAACAGATGATAAACATCACATGCAATCAAATAGTGACATGATATGGCCAATATCATTTTGCTCCTTTTGATTTCCATCTTCGGGGCACCATGATCATCATCGTCACCGGCATGACACCATGATCTCCATCATCGTGTCTTCATGAAGTTGCCTCGCCAACTATTACTTCTACTACTATGGCTACCGGTTAGCAATAAAGTAAAGTAATTACATGGCGTTTTTCATTGACACGCAGGTCATACAATAAATTAAGACAACTCCTATGGCTCCTGCCAGTTGTCATACTCATCGACATGCAAGTCGTGATTCCTATTACAAGAACATGATCAATCTCATACACCACATATATCATTCATCACATCCTTTTGGCCATATCACATCACACGGCACATGCTGGAAGAACAAGTTAGACGTCCTCTAATTGTTGTTGCAAAATATTTTTACGTGGCTGCTATAGGTTTCTAGCAAGAACGTTTCTTACCTATGCCACAACCACAACGTGATATGCCAATTTCTATTTACCCTTCATAAGGACCCTTTTCATCGAATCCGATCCGACTAAAGTGGGAGAGACAGACACCCGCTAGCCACCTTATGCAACTAGTGCATGTCAGTCGGTGGAACCTGTCTCACGTAAGCGTACGTGTAAGGTCGGTCTGGGCCGCTTCATCCCACGATGCCGCCGAATCAAGATAAGACTAGTAACGGCAAGAAAATTGACAAAATCGACGCCCACAACAACTTGTGTTCTACTCGTGCAAGAAACTACGCATAAACCTGGCTCTGATACCACTGTTGGGGAACGTAGTAGTAAATCAAAATTTTTTCTACGCATCACCAAGATCAATCTATGGAGAGACTAGCAATGAGAGAAAGAGGAGTGTATCTTCATACCCTTGAAGATCGCGATGCGGAAGCGTTGCAAGAACGCGGTTGGAGGAGTCATACACGCAGCGATTCAGATCGCGGTCGATTCCGATCTAAGCACCGAACAACGGTGCCTCCGCGTTCAACACACGTGCAGCCCGGTGACGTCTCCCGCGCCTTGATCCAGCAAGGAGGAGGGAGAGGTTGGGGAAGACAGCTCCAGCAGCACGATGGCGTGGTGGTGGAACTTGCAGTTCTCCGGCAGGGCTTCGCCAAGCTCAAACGGAGGAGGAGGAGGTGTTGGAGAGAGCGAGGGCTGCGCCAAGGGAGAGGTTGTGGCCTCCCTCCCACCCCTCCACTATTTATAGGCTGGGGGGAGAGGGGGCCGGCCCCCCTAGATCCCATCTAGGGTTGGGGCGGCGGCCAAGGGGGGGAGGAGTGCCTCCCAAGTCAAGTGGAGGCCCTCCCCCTTTAGGGTTTCACCTCTCCCATGCGCATGGGCCTTAGGGGGGCTGGTGCCCCTAGCCCATTAAGGCTAGGGCGCCCCCTTACATCCCATGCTGCTGTATTGGACGTGGTGGAACCCTTTCCGGACTTCCGGACCCCTCCGGAATCCTCCGGAACCTTTCGAAAGCTTCCCGGTACAATACTGAAAAAACCGAACTTTTTTCGGAACCCCAATAACAACTTCCCATATATAAATCTTTACCTCCGGACCATTCCGGAACTCCTCGTGACATCCAGGATCTCATCCGCGACTCCGAACAACATTCGGTATTCACATACTATTTCCCATAACAACCCTAGAGTCACCGAACCTTAAGTGTGTAGACCCTACGGGTTCGGGAACCATGCAGACATGACCGAGACATCTCTCCAGCCAAAAGCCAACAGCGGGATCTGGATACCCATGTTGGCTCCCACATGTTTCACGATGATCTCATCGGATGAACCACGATGTCGAGGATTCAATCAATCCCGTATACAATTCCCTTTGTCTACCGGTATGATACTTGCCCGAGATTCGATCGTCGGTATCCCTATAGCTTGTTCAATCTCGTTACCGGCAAGTCTATTTACTCGTTCCGTAACGCATGATCTCGTGGCTAACTCTTTAGTCACATTGAGCTCATTATGATGATGCATTACCGAGTGGGCCCAGAGATACCTCTCCGTCATACGGAGTGACAAATCCCAGTCTCGATTCGTGCCAACCCAACAGACACTTTCGGAGATACTTGTAGTGCACCTTTATGGTCACCCAGTTACGTTGTGACGTTTGATACACCCAAAGCATTCCTACGGTATCCGGGAGTTGCACAATCTCATGGTCTAAGGAAATGATACTTGACATTAGAAAAGCTTTAGCAGACAAACTACACGATCTAGTGCTATGCTTAGGATTGGGTCTTGTCCATCACATCATTCTCCTAATGATGTGATCCCGTTATCAACGACATCCAATGTCCATGGTCAGGAAACCGTAACCATCTATTGATCAACGAGCTAGTCAACTAGAGGCTCACTAGGGACATGTTGTGGTCTATGTATTCACACATGCATTACGATTTCCGGATAACACAATTATAGCATGAACAATAGACAATTATCATGAACAAGGAAATATAATAATAACCACTTTATTATTGCCTCTAGGGCATATTTCCAACAGTTCCTACCTATTCGGCAGTTGAATTCGTAATCCTAGGGCGTGGTTGTGGGATGACTCCTAGGATTATAAAGTCAACTGCATGACAGTGACGCAGGATTACAGACCACCAGAGGTAACCAATTCAACTGCATATCATGTTCCAGACCCGGCGTGACAGTGACACAGTCCGTGCAGCCGAGGAGGAGCTTCGGCGTGACGGTGTCGCTATGCTGCTGCGACACTATATCCGAGCTCCCCATCGAGTCCCTAGGCAAGAATTTCGAGAACCAATAAAGAAAAGGTCCAAGACCCAAAGTATACCCTGAGAAAACAAAAAATCTGGACATTCCAAGCAGGAAATCTGAGAATTTCGGACATCTATTTGGGCGAAGTTTTGAATTCGTCTCACCTTAGCTCCAACGGCGTCCTTCCCGTCGGGGGCCTCGGCACCGGCACCCAAATCGAGCAGCATGCATGGCCGCCACACGGCCACAACGATCTGCAATAGCGTCAGCCCTTAGCGCGACCACGCCCTAACCATGGGGTTCCGCGATGGCGGTGGTAGCCAATGACCACTCCCTCCCTCGAGTCCAGCCCTCACCTAGGGTTTCACGATGGCGGCAGCGGCGGTCTCGGTGGTCAGCGAGGGAGCACAATGTTGGGCGGCGAAGATCGGGAACCCCGGTTCGGGGATGGCGGCTATGGCGGAGTCATCCCACAACCACGCCCTAGGATTCCCTAGATCGAGGGAGCAGTTGGATCGAGAGGGGACCGGCGGCGTATGTTTTTTCTCCTTGTGAATGAAAAAGAAATCAGTGAAAGGTGGGACGAAAATAAACCAGTGGGAGGTGGGGGTTGCAGGTGAGGCGAAAAAAAACCTAGGGCGAAAATAAATCAGTGAAAGGTGGGACGAAAAGTAGGTACATAAATGCTTTAATAATGAGATTTTTTTTTGTAATGATTTACACATTAATTTTCTTAAAATTGGTTATTTGTTTCCTAATTAATGTGATTGAGTGATTTAAGGTAAGATTAATTAATTTAGATTTGATCTTTAGAGATTGATCGTGATTGATTCTTTCATATAAAGACATTACTAAATAACTTGCGCCAGCATGAAAAGTTATGATCCGTTCAGATTTTTTTCATTGTGTGAGAGGGTGACGCGAAAATAAACCGGTGGGGTGGTGGGGGGGGGACGAAAAAATCGGTAAAAAACCAGACAAAAGTGGGAGGACGAAAAAAATCTGGACGCAATCCTACCAACTGCTCCATTAGGAGTAGAGATTAGATTTGATCTTTAGAGATTGATCGTGATTGATTCTTTCATATAAAGACATTACTAAATAACTTGCGAGCGTGGAAAGTTATGATCCGTTCAGATTTTTTTCATTATGTGAGAGGGTGACGCGAAAATAAACCGGGGGGGTGGGGGGGGGGATGAAAAAAACCGGTAAAAAAACTAGATGAAAGTGGGGGGACAAAAAAAACCCTGGACGCAATCCTACCAACTGCTCCATTAGGAGTAGAGATATTGTTGCCAGCATGGTCCAAACTAGGATAGTGGATGGTTCATGAGAAAATGGGATGAATGGATGTTTAAGCATCTACAACCACGTTTGCATAATCTAGGGCCCTATATGTCCACAGACACTGACCGGGCACCCTCATTCCTCCCCCTCCGCACTGTGGTCCTCAAATGTTAGCCTTCAAATCCATACAAATGCATGCAACGTGATGAACACTATGCATCAACATGCAACGTATAAATGAAAGTGCAACTAATCCCCGGGTGGTTTTGGTAATTCATAACAACATATAGTTCATTGAACTAATATCCATTCAAGTTAAATATTTCAGAAAGTTCAATGATTGGCATGGCATGAACTAGAGATGTGGACCCCTCAAAATGCTAAGGACAAAGATTGGCAACAACTCAAGACTCTTCATTTATATTTTAGTGATCCAAGATCACATTGAGTCCATAGGAAAGCCAATACTATTAAAAGGGGATGAGGTGTTGCTTAATAGTCTACTTGCTCCAACTGCTTAGTGATATTTCTCCAAAGCTCTCAACCACTTTCTCATTTCCACATATATCCAAAACTCAAAGTCAAACTCGGCCCCACCGAAATGATCCATCCGGCGCCACTGAGTTTAGTTGACATAGCCACTGCCAGAAACCCTAGCAATTCGGTTACACCGATACGGATCTCAGTCTCACCGAGATGGCCCTGCAAACTCTCTGTTTCCCTTTGTAACATTTCGGTCTCACCGAAATGAGCAATCGGTCCCACCGAGTTTGCTTGACCAACTCTCTGTTTTGATCTTTGCTGAAATCGGTCTCACCGAGTTCACGCAATCGGCTACACCGAGTTGATGTTTGCCCTAAGCCCTAGCACATCGGTCACACCGAGTTGTTCCAGTCGGTCCCAACGAGATTCCTAACGTTCACATTTTGAACTGAATCGGTCTCACCGAGTTCTTCTATTCGGTCTGACCGAGTTGGGTCAAATGTGTGTAACGGTTGGATTTTGTGTGGAGGCTATATATACCCCTCCACCCCCTTCTCCATATGTGAGAGAGCCATCAGAACGTGCCTACACTTCCACTACTCATTTTCTGAGAGAGAACCACCTACTCATGTGTTGAGACCAAGATATTCCAATCCTACCACAAGAATCTTGATCTCTAGCCTTCCCCAAGTTGCTTTCCACTCAAATCATCTTTCCACCATAGCCAAATCTGTGAGAGAGAGTTGAGTGTTGGGGAGACTATCATTTGAAGCACAAGAGCAAGGAGTTCATCATCAACACACCATTTATTACCTTTTGGAGAGTGGTGTCTCCTAGATTGGTTAGGTGTCACTTGGGAGTCTCCGACAAGATTGTGGAGTTGAACCAAGAAGTTTGTAAGGGTAAGGAGATCGCCTACTTCGTGAAGATCTACCCGAGTGAGGCAAGTCCTTCGTGGGCGATGGCCATGGTGGGATTGACAAGGTTGCTTCTTCGTGGACCCTTCGTGGGTGGAGCCCTCCGTGGACTCGCGCAACCGTTACCCTTCGTGGGTTGAAGTCTCCATCAACGTGGATGTACGATAGCACCACCTATCGGAACCACGCCAAAAATCTCCGTGTCTACATTGCGTTTCCCTTCTCCAAACCCTTCCCTTTACCTTCATATGCAATGTTTTACTTTCCTCTGCTACACTCTTAGAATTGCATGTGTAGGTTGATTGCTTGACTTGTACTAGTTGCTAAAATCTACCAACAACTAAAATTGGGAAAATGCTAGATTTTTATTTGGTCAAGTAGTCTAATCACCCCCCTCTAGACCTACTTTCGATCCTACAAGTGGTATCAGAGCTTTGGTCTCCATTTGCCTTGATTTCCATAGCTTTGGTGATCATAGCCTTGGTTTCACAACCTAGGAGAGTATGGCGTCTAGCGAGGGAAATTACCACCGTAGAGGTCCTTACTTTGATGGTACTAATTTTTCTAGTTGGAAGCATAAGATGAAAATGCATATTCTTGGTCATAACCCCGCCGTTTGGGCTATTGTGCACATTGGCTTGCAAGGTGATTTCTTCGAGGATGGAAAAGAGCCGGATCGTGAAGCGTCCGCGGAAGAAATGAAGATGTTTCAATACAATGCTCAAGCTTGCGATATTCTCTTCAATGGATTATGCCCCGAAGAATTCAACAAAATCAGCCGCCTTGAGAATGCAAAGGAAATTTGGGATACTTTGGTTGATATGCTCGAAGGTACCGAGTCCGTCAAGGAATCCAAATTGGATGTGCTTCAAAGTCAACTTGAGAAGTTCAAAATGAAGGATGGTGAAGG
This sequence comes from Thinopyrum elongatum, assembly GCA_011799875.1. Taxonomy (NCBI): domain Eukaryota; kingdom Viridiplantae; phylum Streptophyta; class Magnoliopsida; order Poales; family Poaceae; genus Thinopyrum; species Thinopyrum elongatum. Next base: position 115,934,710 of record CM022301.1, on the reverse strand, counting down.
AGTCGCTGAGATGTACTCTATGCTTGCTCTCATCACAAATGAGATTGCCGGCTTAGGAAGCGAAGAGATGATCGACAAATTCATCATCAAGAAGATTCTAAGAGCCTTGGATGGAAAATATGATACCGTGTGCACATTGATCCAAATGATGCCCAATTACAAAGATCTCAAGCCAACGGAAGTCATTGGTAGAATTGTTGCTCATGAGATGTCACTCAAGGATAAGGAAGAGCTCCACAACAAGTCAAGTGGTGCTTACAAAGCTTCATGTGATGCTCCTACAACATCTAGTGAGAAACAAGTCTTCAATGAAAAATTGAGCTTAATGGTGAAGAACTTCAACAAGTTCTACAAGAATAGAAGCAAAGAGAGAAGTTCCAAGTCAAGGTCCTACAATGACAAAAGATCTTCTAGTCGTGATCATAATTGCTATAATTGTGGAAGACCCGGACACTACTCCAATGAGTGTATGGCTCCCTACAAGAAAAGAGAAGATTCACCTAAGAGGAGAAGTAAAAGAGATGAATCACCACCAAGAGAGAGAATGAGTAGAGATGATCGTTATGAACGAAGACCCTCTCGTAGAAGCAAGGATTCGGAAAGGAAGGACAAGTCATCAAAGAGCTACACAGGATGAAGACATCAAGCTCACGTTGGTGAATGGGTATCCGGTTCTGACTCCGAAAACTAGTCCGAGAGATGTTATCACTCCGACTCCAAATATACTCAAGATGAAGGTGTTGCCGGTCTTGCACTTGTGCCATCCAACTCCTATGACATATTTCACTCACCAAATGAAGGAATTGGAAGATGCTTCATGGCTAAAGGCCCTAAGGTATCACACGCCGAGTATGTTGATTTCAATAGTGATGAAGATGATTTGCTAGGTGATGATGATTTACTTGTTGACAACACTAGTAATGAAAACTATGATGAAATTGCTATTAATCATGCTAATCAAAATGAAATGAATGACAATGATAAGAAGGAGATTGAGCATCTAACTAAAGAGCTAAACACTCTTAAGTTAGCTCATGAAACAACTCTAGAGGATCATAGAGAGCTCCTAAAGACTCATGAGAAGCTACGCTTCGAGAAGCTAAATTTAGAGCAAGAGCATGAGTTCTTAAAGGCTATCAATGATGATCTTCAAAAGAAGAGTTCTTCTTATCTTGCCAAGCGTTTACTCTTGTCTACTTATATGCCACAAGTAAAATCTAGCAACAAGAGCAAGAAAGATTCTTCTTCTAGTAGTAACAATAACAATGTTAAATCCAATATTGTTGCTTCTAGTAGTTCTCTTGATTCCACTAATGATTCTCTTAGCCAAGTTACACTTGAGCAAGAAAATAGCTTATTGAAGGGAATTATAGAGAAAGGTGTTTACAAGAGCCTTGCCAGAAGTAAGCAATTTGAGGAAATTGTACGCAAGCAAGGAAGGCACCGGAAGAATCAAGGTGTTGGTTTTGAATGAAAGTTCAATGCCAATGGAGTTGAGTGGGAAGAAGATCAATACCCCAAGACGAAGTTTGTTCCTCAACAAGAGAAGTATGACCCCACTTCTTTCAAAGGAACACAAGCTCAAGATGATCTGCCACCACAAGACCACAATCTAAAAGGCAAGGACAAGCTTCAAGAGGAGATTGATTCATTTGAAGAAGCTCGTAAGGCCATGGTCAAGTGGGTTCCCAAGACTACATCAAGTTCTACTTCATCAAGTACGACTACAACTCCAAGGATTCCCATCAAGTTGATGTGGATCCCAAAGAAGAAGAACTAGAGAGTTCTTGAGGGTGACTCCGCTAACATACTTCACTCATATTCATTTTGGCAAGGGCAAGTGCAATCAATTTCCATATCTTGCACTAGTTCAAGGAGTCACAAACCCTCTTGTTGGTAAGACAAGGGACAAGGTAACCTAATGCTTTCATGGACATCATCATATGTGTGTTTCACTCTATGTCTATGGATATTCTTGTATGTTCCTTGTGGGACTAACCCATGTAGGTATTGAAAGTGCAACTCACTCCAATGGATTGCTCCAAATGATCTACATCAACATTGAGCATCCACATCTTCAACACCTACATGAAGTCATCATTGACAAAACCGAAGGTTAGTTCATCCCTCTAAGGGGGGATATCACATCCAGGGGGAGCTTTGCTCTAAGAAAATTGAGCTAAAGCAACTCTAATGATGTGACCACAACAATGCTTTACGAAAAAGTGGTAACCCCACTTGTGCTTAAACGATGAGTATGACCTATGATCAAATGTTCTCATTTGGCTCCTAAGTCAATATACTCATATATAGATGACCTAGTCATCGCCAATTGCTTGATAGTTGCTAGAGTATATATGCATGCTTTGCCACATGTTTTATTTGCTATCTTATTGTGTGAGCATGTTGATCGCATAATTTTCTCCATTCGAGAACATCCATTTGTTGCTTTTATTGTTTGGTTTGTGGTTTTTGCCAAATGGATGGACAAGAATGCCTAAGTACTCCCTCTAGCTATCTATGCTTTTTCTCATCTCAAACTCTATTCATGCTACATCACAAAGTTTGAACAAGTCAAATTCGGACCCTCCGGATGAGGAGCACTCGGAGCCACCGATCCGTCAAGGGCTTAACTTCCAAAACCTCTTAATGCCTTTTGGTCAGACCAACTCCCTCCTACTCGGTCGATCTAGGTTTTTATCTCGGTGCAACCGATTAGAACAATTCAGTCACACCGAGTTGCAGCAACTGCTAGCAGTTTTGCATCTCGGTGCCACCGAGTCATTCCACTCGGTCACACCGACAGTGTCTGGGTATATATACCGCGGGTTGAAATTTTGGAAACTCCTTCAAACCACTCGACCACGCCTCCCAGCTTCTTTCATGAATTTTACAAATATACCCAAACATAACTCATTAAGTTGTCTTCCTTGTCCAACTTCAACTGATTTGATCAAGTTTGAAAATAATTAATGGGGCTCACAATCATAGAAGATGTCTAAGATAGTATATTTATATGTGAAATCTCTCTTCCTTCAATATTCTTTCATGGATTGTTCAAGTGACCAATACTATGTTTGCAAACTTTCAATAAATTTACCACCTCTACTTCTTATATGTGAAGTCATTACTCCCCATGGTATAAGCATATGAGACATATATAAATTCAGATTTATGATATTCAATTCATTCAACCATTTACTCATGGGATATAAGTGAAGCACGAGAGTAAATGACAAACTACTCCAAAAAGATATAAGTGAAGATCAATGAGTAGTCAAATAATTATTTAGCTATGTGAGGACTCTCCCTCATTTAAGTATTTCAGATATTAATATTTTATTCAAACAGCAAGCAAATCCTAATAAAATAAAATGACGCTCCAAGCAAAACTCATATCATGTGATGAATAAAAATATAGCTCCAAGTAAGGTTACCGATAATGTTGGAGACGAAAGAGGGGATGCCTTCCGGGGCATCCCCAAGCTTAGTTGCTTGGATCTTCCTTGAATATTACCTTGGGGTGCCTTGGCCATCCCCAAGCTTAGGGTCTTGTCACTCCTTATTCTCCTCATATCGCTATCTCACCCAAAAACTTCAATCACACAAAACTTAACGGAACTTCGTGAGATGGGTTAGTATGATAAAACAAATCATTCACTTTGGTACAGTCAAGAAAAGATTCATAATTTTTCTCACATGATTCCTACTGTACCCTATCATTTCTACAATTTAAATTAAGCAATATATGCCATAGAACTAGAAAACAAGCAAACTATGCATCAAAAATAGAATCTGTCAAAAACAGAACAGTCTGTAAAGATCTGAATTAAGCTCATACTTTTGTTACTCCAAAAATTCTGAAACATTAGGAAAACGTAGACAATTTGTATATAAATACTCTGTAAAAAATTCATAGTTTTTCCATGTTCCAGTAAAAGAAAGGAATTTCTGTACTGGACGAAAAAGTTTCTGTTTTTGCACAGAATCAAGTCAACTATCAACCACACTATCTCAAATGCTTTACTTGGCACTTTATTGAAACAAAGCCTATAAAACATGATTACTACAGTAGCTTAATCATGTTAACACACAAAAACAGTAGGTAAAAGTGTTAGGTTGTCTCCCAACAAGCGCTTTTCTTTAATGCCTTTTTAGCTAGGCATGATGATATCAATGATGCTCACATAAAAGATAAGAATTAAAACATAACGGGAGCATCATGAAGCATATTACTAGCACATTTAAGTCTAACCCACTTCCTATGCATAGGTATTTTGTGAAGAAACAACTCATGGGAACAAGAACCATCTAGCATAGGAGGGCAAAACAAGCATGACTTCAAAACTTTCAACACATAGAGAGAAAACTTGATGTTATTGAGATATGTAAAAGCACATGTTCCTCTCTCATAATAATTTTAAGTAGCATCATGAATGAATTCAACAATATAACTATCACATAAAGCATTCTTTTCATGATCCACAAGCATAGAAATTTTATTACTCTCCACATAAGCAAATTTATTCACATGAATAGTAGTGGGAGCAAACTCAACAAAATACCTATCATGTGAGGCATAATCCAATTGAAAATTAAAATCATGATGACAAGTTTCATGGTTATCATTATTCTTTATAGCATACATGTCATCACAATAATCATCATAGATAGCAACTTTGTTCTCATAATCAATTGGAACCTCTTCCAAAATAGTGGATTCATCACTAAATAAAGTCGTGACCTCTCCAAATACACTTTCATCAATATAATCATCATAAATAGGAGGCATGCTATCATCATAATAATTTTGCTCATCAAAACTTGGGGGACAAAAAATATCATCTTCATCAAACATAGCATCCCCAAGCTTATGGCTTTGCATATCATTAGCATCATGGATATTCAAAGAATTCATACTAACAACATTGCAATCATGCTCATCATTCGAATATTTAGTGCTAAACATTTTATTGCATTCTTCTTCTAACACTTTGGCACAATTTTCTGATCCATCATTTTCAAGAAAGAAATTATAAAGATGAAGCATATGAGGCAACCTCAATTCCATTTTTTTGTAGTTTTCTTTTATAGACTAAACTAGTGATAAAACAAGAAATTAAAAGATTCAATTGCAAGATCTAAAGATATACCTTCAAGCACTCACCTCCCCGGCAACGGCGCCAGAAAAGAGCTTCGTTGACGGGATGTGAGTGCCACTTACCTAGCCTCCCCAGCAACGGCACTAGAAAAGAGCTTGATGTCTACTACGCAACCTTCTTCTTGTAGACTCGTGTTGGGCCTCCAAGCGCAGAGTTTTGTAGGACAGTAGCAAATTTCCCTCAAGTGGATGACCTAAGGTTTATCAATCCATGGGAGGCGTATGATGAAGATGGTCTCTCTCAAACAACCCTGCAACCAAATAACAAAGAGTCTCTTGTGTCCCCAACACACCCAATACAATGGTAAATTGTATAGGTGCACTAGTTCGGCGAAGAGATGGTGATACAAGTGTAATATGGATGGTAGATATAGGTTTTTGTAATCTGAAAATATAAAAACAGCATGGTAACTAGTAACAAAAGTGAGTAAAAACGGCATTGCAATGCTTGAAAACAAGGCCTAGGGTTCATACCTTCACTAGTGCAAGTTCTCTCAACAATGATAACATAATTGGATCACATAACAATCCCTCAACGTGCAACAAAGAATCACTCCAAAGTTTCTATCGGAGAACGTAGGATGAAAACGTGCATCAACCCCTATGCATAGATTACCCCAATGTCATGTCGGGAATCTGCGAGTTGAGTGCCAAAACATACATCAAGTGAATCAATAGAACATCCCATTGTCACCACAGATATCCCATCGCAAGACATACATCAAGTGTTCTCAAATCCAATACTCAATCCAACATAACGAAACCTCAAAGAGCAAGACTCAATTCATCACAAGAAGATAGAGGGGGAGAAACACCATATGATACAGCTATAATAACAAAGCTCGTGGTACATCAAGATCATGCCAAATCAAGAACACGAGAGAGAGAGAGAGATCAAACACATTGCTACTGGTACATACCCTCAGCCCCGAGGGTGAACTACTCCCTCCTCATCATGGAGATTGCCGGGATGATGAAGATGGCCACCGGTGATGGTTACCCCTCCGGCAGGGTGCCAGAACGGGCTCCCGGTTGGTTTTTCATGGCTACAGAGGCTTGCGGCGGCGGAACTCCCAATCTAGGTTTATTTCTGAGGTTTTGGGGATTTATAGGAGGTGTTGGCGTCGGGACAAGTTAAGGGGGCCCACGAGGCGACGACAAGGCAGGGGGCGTGCCCTCCACCCTTGTGGTTGCCTCGGGACTCCTCTCCGATATCTTTTCGTTCCAGTATTTTTTATATTTTCCAAAAATATTCTCCGTAAATTTTCAGCTCATCCCGAGAACTTTTATTTCTGCACAAAAAACGACACCATGGTAGTTCTGCTGAAAACAGCGTCAGTCCGGGTTAGTTCTAATAAAATCATACCAAAACCATATAAAATTATTGTAAACATGGCATGAATACTTCATAAATTATAGATACGTTGGAGACGTATCAACCCTTTCCTTGTATGAAGAAGGGGGAAGGAAAGAGGGGGGGGGGGGGGGGGAAGGAAGGGCGAGTCCTACTCCACACTTTCCTTTCCCTCCCCTCTTTCCTTCTCCTCCTCATAGGGCTAGCCTCTATAGGGGTGCACCAGCCCCTTGTGGGCTGGTGTGTTCCCTCTCTTGGCCCATAAGGCCCATATCTTTGCGGGGGGTGCCCGAAACTCCTTTTCGGTGACCCAATAAGTACCCAGTACCCTCCGAAACACTTCCGGTGTCCGAATACCATCGTACTATATATCAATCTTTACCTCTCGACCATTTCGAGACACCTCGTCATGTCCATGATCTCATCCGGGACTCCGAACAACATTCGGTCACCAAATCACATAACTCATATAACACTATATCGTCAATGAACGTTAAGCGTGCGGACCCTATGGGTTCGAGAACTATGTAGACATGACCGAGACACATCTACGGTCAATAACCAATAGCGGAACCTGGATGCCCATATTGGCTCCTACATATTCTATGAAGATCTTTATCGGTCGAACCGTTATGACAACATACGTAATTCCCTTTGTCCATCGGTATGTTACTTGCCTGAGATTCGATCATCGGTATCTCTATACCTAATTCAATCTCGTTACCGGCAAGTCTCTTTACTCATTCCGTAATACAACATCTCGTAACTAACTCACTAGTCATTTGCTTGCAAGGCTTCTTATGATGTGTATTATCGAGAGGGCCCAGAGATACCTCTCCGATACTCGAAGTGACAAATCCTAATCTCGATCTATGCCAACTCAACAAACACCTTCGGAGATACCTGTAGAGCATCTTTATGATCACCCAGTTATGTTGTGATGTTTGATAGCACACAAGGTACTCCTTCGATATCCGGGAGTTGCATAATCTCATAGTCGAAGGAATATGTATTTGACATGAAGAAATCAATAGCAATAAACTGAACGATCAATATGCTAAGCTAACGGATGGGTCTTGTCCATCACATCATTCTCCTAATGATGTGATCCCATTATCAAATGACAACACATGTCTATGGTTAGGAAACCTTAACCATCTTTGATCAACGAGCTAGTCTAGTAGAGGCTCACTAGGGACACGGTATTTGTTTATGTATCCACACATGTATTAAGTTTCCGGTCAATACAATTCTAGCATGAATAATAAACCTTTATCATGATTAAGGAAATATAAAATAACAACTTTATTATTGCCTCTAGGGCATATTTCCTTCAGTCTCCCACTTGCACTAGAGTCAATAATCTAGTTCACATCGACATGTGATTAACACCCATAGTTCACATCGCCATGTGACTAACACCCAAAGAGTTTACTAGAGTCAATAATCTAGTTCACATCGCTATGTGATTAACATCCGAAGAGTACTAAGGTGTGATCATGTTTTGCTTGTGAGAGAGGTTTAGTCAACGGGTCTGTCACATTCAGATCCGTATGTATTTTGCAAATTTCTATGTCTACAAAGCTCTGTATGGAGCTACTCTAGCTAATTGCTCCCACTTTCAATATGTATCCAGATTGAGACTTAGAGTCATCTGAATCTACATTAAAGCTTGCATCGATGTAACCCTTTACGACGAACTCTTTATTACCTCCATAACCAAGAAATATCTCCTTAGTCCTCTTAGGTAACTAAGGATAATTTTGACCGTTGTCCAGTGATCCACTCCTGGATCACTATTGTACCCCCTTGCCAAACTCATGGCAAGGCACACAACAGATCTAGTACACAGCATGGCATACTTTATAGAACCTATGGCTGAGGCATAGGGAATGACTTTCATTCTCTCTGTATCTTCTGCCGTGGTCTAGTTTTGAGTCTTACTCAACTTCACACCTTGTAACACAGGCAAGAACCCTTTCTTTGACTGATCCATTTTGAACTTCTTCAAAACTTTGTCAAGGTATGTGCTTTGTGAAAATCCTATTAAGCGTCTCGACCTATCCCTATAGATCTTGATGCCCAATATGTAAGCAGCTTCACCGATGTCTTTCATTGAAAAAATTCTTATTCAAGTATCCTTTTATGATATCCAGAAATTCTATATCATTTCCAATCAATAATATGTCATCCACATATAATATCAGAAATGCTACAGAGCTCCCACTCACTTTCTTGTAAATACAGGCTTCACCGTAAGTCTGTATAAAACCATATGCTTTGATTACCTCATCAAAGCGTATATTCCAACTCCAAGATGCTTGCACCAGTCCATAGATGGATCGCTGGAGGTTGCACACTTTGTTAGCACCTTTAGGATCGACAAAACCTTCTGGTTGCATCATATACAACTCTTCTTTAAGATATCCATTAAGAGGAATGCAGTTTTGACATCCATTTGCCAGATTTCATAATCATAAAATGCAGCAACTGCTAACATGATTCGGACATACTTAAGCATCGCTACGGGTGAGAAAGTCTCATCATAGTCAACTCCTTGAACTTGTCGAAAACCTTTCGCGACAAGTCGCGCTTTGTAGATAGTAACATTACCATCAACGTCAGTCTTCTTCTTGAAGATCCATTTATTCTCTATGGCTTGCCGATCATCGGGCAAGTCCACCAAAGTCCACACTTTGTTCTCATACATGGATCCTATCTCAGATTTCATGGCCTCAAGCCATCCGTCGGAATCTGGGCTCATCATAGCTTCTTCATAGTTCCTAGGTTCGCCTTGGTCCAGTAACATGATTTCCAGAACAGGATTACCATACCACTCTGGTGCAGATCGTGCTCTGGTTGACCTACGAAGTTCAGTAGTAACTTGATCTAAAGTTTCATGATCATCATCATTAGCTTCCTCTCTAGTTGGTGTAGGCATCATGGGAACGGTTTTCTGTGATGAGCTACTTTCCAATTCGAGAGAAGGTACAATTACCTCACCAAGTTGTACTTTCCTCCCACTCACTTCTTTCGAGAGAAACTCTTTCTTTAGAAAGGACCCATTCTTAGCAACAAAGATCTTGCCTTTGGATATGTGGTAGAAGGTGTACCCAATAGTTTCTTTAGGGTATCCCATGAAGACGCACTTCTCCGATTTAGGTTCGAGCTTATCAGGCTGAAGCCTTTTGACATAAGCATTGCATCCCCAAATTTTAAGAAACGACAGCTTAGGTTTCTTGCCAAACCACAGTTCATACGGTGTCGTCTCAACGGATTTAGACGGCGCCCCATTTAACATGAATGCGGCTGTCTCTAATGCATAACCCAAAACGATAGTGAGACATCATAGATCGTACCATATCTAATAAAGTACGGTTACGACGTTCGGACACACCATTATGCTGTGGTGTTCCAGGTGGCGTGAGTTGTGAAACAATTCCACATTGTTTTAAATGAAGGCCAAACTCGTAACTCAAATATTCGCCTCCGCGATCAGATCGTAGAAACTTTATTTTCTTGTTACGATGATTCTCCACTTCACTCTGAAATTCCTTGAACTTTTCAAATGTTTCAGACTTGTGTTTCATCAAGTAGATATACCCATATCTACTTAAATCAATTGTGAAGGTCGGAAAATAACGATACCCGCTGCGTGCTTCAACACTCATCGGACCGCATACATCGGTATGTATTATTTCCAATAAGTCATTAGCTCGCTCTATTGTTTCGAAGAACGGAGTTTTAGTCATCTTGCCCATGAGGCATGGTTCGCAAGTATCAAATGATTCATAATCAAGTGACTCCAAAAGTTCATCTGCATGGAGTTTCTTCATGCGCTTTACACCAATATGACCTAAACGGCAGTGCCACAAGTATGTTGCACTATCATTATCAACTTTGCATCTTTTGGCATCAATATTATGAATATGTGTATCACTACAATCGAGATTCAATAAACCATTTACATTGGGTGTATGACCATAGAAGGTTTTATTCATGTAAACAGAACAACAATTATTCTCTAACTTAAATGAATAACCGTATTGCAATAAACATGATCTAATCATATTCATGCTCAACGCAAACACCAAATAACATTTATTTAGGTTCAACACTAATCCCGAAGGTATAGGGAGTGTGCGATGGTGATCGTATCTGCCTTGGAATCACTTCCAACTCACATCGTCACCTTGCCCTTAACTAGTCTCTGTTTATTCTGCAACTCCTGTTTCGAGTTACTAATCTTAGCAAGTGAACCGGTATCAAATACCCAGGGGCTACTATGAACACTAGTAAGGTACACTCAATAACATGTATATCGAATAAACCTTTGTTCACTTTGCCATCCTTCTTATCCGCCAAGTATTTGGGGTAGTTCCGCTTCTAGTGACCATTCCCTTTGCAGTAGAAGCACTCAGTTTCAGGCTTAGGTCCAGCTTTGGGCTTCTTCACAGGAGTGGCAACTTGCTTGCCATTCTTCTTGAAGTTCCCTTTCTTTCCCTTTGCCCTTTTTCTTGAAACTAGTGGTCTTGTTAACCATCAACACTTGATGCACTTTCTTGATTTCTATCTTCGCCGATTTCAGCATCGCAAAGATCTCGGGAATCATTTTCATCATCCCTTGCATATTATAGTTCATCACGAAGTTCTAATAGCTTGGTGATAGTGACAAGAGAATTTTGTCAATCACTATCTTATCTGGAAGATTAACTCCCACTTGATTCAAGCGATTGTAGTACCCAGACATTCTGAGCACATGCTCACTGGCTGAGCTTTTCTCCTCCATCTTGTAGCCAAAGTAAAGGTCTCATACCTTTTGACACGGGCATGAATCTTAAATACCAATTTCAGCTCTTGGAACATCTCATATGTTCCGTGGCGTTCAAAATGTTTTTGAAGTCCCGGTTCTAAGCCGTAAAGTATGGTGCACTAAACTATTAAGTAGTCATCATATCGAGCTTGCCAAACGTTCATAACTTCTGCATCTGCTCCTGCAATAGGTCTGTCACCTAGCGGTGCATTAAGGACATAATTCTTCTGTGCAGCAATGAGGATATTCCTCAGATCACGGACCCAGTCCGCATCATTGCTACTATCATCTTTCAACTTAGTTTTCTCTAGGAACATATAAAAAACATAGGGGAGCTACAACGCGAGCTATTGATCTACAACATAATTTGCAAATACTATCAGGACTAAGTTCATGATAAATTAAAGTTCAATTAATCAAATTACTAATGAACTCCCACTTAAATAAACATCCCTCAAGTTATCTAAGTGATACGTGATCCAAATCAACTAACCCATGTACGATCATCACGTGAGATGGGGTAGTCATCAATGGTGAACATCTCTATGTTGATCATATTTACTATATGACTCACGTTCGACCTTTCGGTCTCCAGTGTTCCGAGACCATGTCTGTACATGCTAGGCTCGACAAGTTTAACCCAAGTATTCTGCATGTGCAAAACTGTCTTACACCCGTTGTATGTGAACGTAGAGTCTATCACACTCGATCATCACGTGGTGTCTCAAACGATGAACTTTCGCAACGGTGCATACTCGGGGAGAACACTTATATCTTGAAATTTAGTGAAGGGATCATCTTATAATGCTACCGTCGTTCTAAGCAAAATAAGATGCATTAAAGATAAACATCACATGCAATCAAAATATGTGACATGATATGGCCATCATCATCTTGTGCTTTTGATCTCCATCTCCAAAGCATCGTCATTATCTCCATTGTCACCGACTTGACACCTTGATCTCCATCGTTGCATCGTGGTTGTCTCTCCAACTATTGCTTCTACAACTATTGCTAACGCTTAGCGATAAAGTAAAACAATTACATGGCATTTGCATTTCATACAATAATGAGACAACCATAAGGCTCCTGCCGGTTGCCGATAAATTACAAAACATGATCATCTCATACAACAACGTATATCACATCATGTCTTGACCATATCACATCACAACATGCATTGCAAAAACAAGTTAGACGTCCTCTACTTTGTTGTTGCAAGTTTTACGTGGCTGCTACGGGCTTCTAGCAAGAACCATTCTTACCTACGGCAAAAACCACAATGGTGATTTATCAAGTTTGCTGTTTTAACCTTCTTCAAGGACCGGCCGCAGTCAAATTCGATTCAACTAAAGTTGGAGAAACAGACACCCGCAAGCCACCTTTATGCAAAACTAGTTGCATGTCTGTTGGTGGAACCGGTCTCATGTGCGTGGACATGTAAGGTTGGTCCGAGCCGCTTCATCCCACAATACCGCCGAATCAAAATAAGACATTGGTGGTAAATAGTATGACTATCACCGCCCACAACTCTTTGTGTTCTACTCGTGCATATCATCTACGCATAGACCTGGCTCGGATGCCACTGTTGGGAAACGTTGCATGGAAAACAAAAAAAATTCTATGCACACGCAATGATCTATCCATGGAGATGCATAGAAACGAGGGGGAAGAGTGTGCCTACGTACCCTCATAGACCGTAAGCGGAAGCGTTTCACAACGCGGTTGATGTAGTCGAACTTTCTTCGTGATCCAACCGATCAAGTACCGAACGTACGGCACCTCCGCGTTCAGCACATGTTCAGCTCGGTGACGTCCGCGCCTTCTTGATCCAGCAAGAAGGCGAGGTAGTGGATGAGTTCCGACAGCACGACGGCGTGGTGACGGTGATGGTGAAGTGATCTCCGCAGGACTTCGCCTAAGCACTACGAAAATATGACCGAGGGAGTAAACGGTGGATGGGGGCGCCGCACACGGCTAAGACAATGTTGTGTTCTTGTGTGCCGCCCCCTCCCCACATATATATAGGTGGGAGGGGAGAGGAGGCAGCCTAGGGCAGCCAGGGCGCGCCCCAAGGGGCTGGCCACCGACCCTAGGGCTCCTGCCCTCCTACGCCCCCTTTCCTTGTATGAAGAAGGGGGAAGGAAAGAGGGGGGGGGGGGGGGAGAGGGAAGGAAGGGGGATTCCTACTCCACACTTTCCTTTCCCTCCCCTCTTTCCTTCTCCTTCTCATAGGGCCGGCCTCTATAGGGGCGCACCAGCCCCTTGTGGGCTGGTGTGTTCCCTCTCTTCGCCCATAAGGCCCATAGCTTTGCCGGGGGTGCCCGAAACTCCTTTCCGGTGACCCAATAAGTACCTGGTACCCTCCGAAACACTTCCGGTGTCCGAATACCATCGTCCTATATATCAATCTTTAACTCTCGACCATTTTGAGACTCCTCGTCATGTCCGTGATCTCATCCGGGACTCCGAACAACATTCGGTCACCAAATCACATAACTCATATAACACTATATCGTCAACGAACGTTAAGCGTGCGGACCCTATGGGTTCGAGAACTATGTAGACATGACCGAGACACATCTCCGGTCAATAACCAATAGCAGAACCTGGATGCCCATGTTGGCTCCTACATATTCTATGAAGATCTTTATTGGTCGAACTGTTATGACAACATACGTAATTCCCTTTGTCCATTGGTATGTTACTTGCCCGAGATTTGATCGTCGGTATCTCTATACCTAGTTCAATCTCGTTGCCGGCAAGTCTTTTTACTCATTCCGTAATACAACATCTCGTAACTAACTCATTATTCATTTGCTTGCAAGGCTTCTTATGATGTGTATTACCGAGAGGACTCGGAGTGACAAATCCTAATCTCGATCTATGCCAACTCAACAAACACCTTTGGAGATACCTGTAGAGCATCTTTATGATCACCCAGTTACGTTGTGACGTTTGATAGCACACAAGGTATTCCTCCGATATCCGGGAGTTGCATAATCTCATAGTCGAAGGAATATGTATTTGACATGAAGAAAGCAATAGCAATAAACTGAACGATCAATATGCTAAGCTAACGGATGGGTCTGGTCCATCACATTGATACGTCTCCAACGTATCTATAATTTTTGATTGTTCCATGCTATTATATTATCTATTTTGGATGTTTTATATGCATTAATATGCTATTTTATATTATTTTTGGGACTAACCTATTAACCTAGAGCCCAGTGCCAGTTCCTGTTTTTTCCTTGTTTTTGAGTTTCGCAGAAAAGGAATACCAAACGGAGTCCAAACGGAATAAAACCTTCGCGATGATTTTTCTTGGACCATAAGACAACCAGCATACTTGGAGATGAAGTCGGAGGAGCCACGAGGCGGCCACAAGGACGGAGGGCGTGCCCAGGGGGGTAGGGCGCGCCCCCACCACCGCAACCTTCTGTACCCGTGAGATCCCATCTAGGGACCTTTTCCGGCACCCTGCCGGAGGGGGATTCGATCACGGAGGGCTTCTACATCAACTCTATTGCCCTTTCGATGAAGCGTGAGTAGTTTACCTCAGACCTACGGGTCCATAGCTAGTAGCTAGATGGCTTCTTCTCTCTCTTTGATTCTCAATACCATGTTCTCCTCGATGTTCTTGGAGATCTATTCGATGTAATACTTTTTGCGGTGTGTTTGCCGAGATCCGATGAATTGTGGATTTATGATCAGCTTATCTATGAATATTATTTGAATCTTCTCTGAATTCTTTTATGCATGATTTGATATCTTTCTAATTCTCTTCGAACTATCGGTTTGGTTTGGCCAACTAGATTGGTTTTTCTTGCAATGGGAGAAGTGCTTAGCTTTGGGTTCAATATTGCGGTGTACTTTCCCAGTGACAGTAGGGGCAGCAAGGCACGTATTGTATTGTTGCCATCGAGGATAAAAAGATGGGGTTTTCATCATATTGCTTGAGTTAATTCCTCTACATCATGTCATCTTACTTAATGCGTTACTCCGTTCTTTATGAACTTAATACTCTAGATGCATGCTGGATAGCGGTCGATGTGTGGAGTAATAGTAGTAGATGCAGAATCGTTTCGGTCTACTTGACACGGACGTGATGCCTATATTCATGATCATTGCCTTAGATATCGTCATAACTTTGCGCTTTTCTATCAATTGCTCGGCAGTAATTTGTTCACCCACCTTATTATTTGCTATCTTGAGAGAAGCCTCTAGTGAAACCTATGGCCCCCGGGTCTATTTTCCATCATATAAGTTTCTATTTTCCATCATATTAGTTTCCGATCTACTATTTATGCAATCTTTTACTTTCCGATCTATAAACAAAAAATACCAAAAATATTTACTTTATCGTTTATCTATCTCTATCAGATCTCACTTTTGCAAGTAACCGTGAAGGGATTGACAACCCCTTTATCACGTTGGGTGCAAGTTGTTTGATTGTTTGTGCAGGTATTCGGTGATTTGTGCATTGTCTCCTACTGGATTGATACCTTGGTTCTCAAACTGAGGGAAATACTTATCTCTACTTTGCTGCATCACCCTTTCCTCTTCAAGGGAAAAACCAACGCAAGCTCAAGAAGTAGCACACATCATTCTCCTAATGATGTGATCCCGTTATCAAATGACAACACATGTCTATGGTTAGGAAACCTTAACCATCTTTGATCAACAAGCTAGTCTAGTAGAGGCTCACTAGGGACACGGTATTTGTTTATGTATCCACACATGTATTAAGTTTCCGGTCAATACAATTCTAGCATGAATAATAAACCTTTATCATGATTAAGGAAATATAAAATAACAACTTTATTATTGCCTCTAGGGCATATTTCCTTCAAATCTATCCACCAAACAATTCTTTAGAATAGATTTGAGGCAAAAACTTAGGGTTAGGTTTCCGCCGAACCCATCTCAGACCGACCGATCTGAGGATCTCGGTCACACCGATTG
Organism: Thinopyrum elongatum; assembly: GCA_011799875.1. NCBI lineage: Eukaryota > Viridiplantae > Streptophyta > Magnoliopsida > Poales > Poaceae > Thinopyrum > Thinopyrum elongatum. Next base: position 115,918,414 of record CM022301.1, on the reverse strand, counting down.
GCCCTGGCCATTGCACAAGTACAACTCGGTCTGACCAAAGTGTACTGATCGGTGCGACCGAAATCACTTTCTCTGTGAAACCCTAGCATCTCGGAGTCACCGAACTGCATTTCAGTCTGACCAAAACTGTGTGTTTAGACTCTGTTAGTGCTTCGGTGTTACCGAGTTTGACAAATTGGTAGCTCCGAAATGCTTTCTGCAGAAAACTAAAGTTAAGTTTTTGACTCAATTTTTGCAAAAATAAGCTGTACTTTGTGATGCTCATCTACTCTATCTACACCCAACTATTTACAGGGTCAGTTTCAGCAATGTCAGAGGGCAGTGATAGTCAAAACAAGTCTGAAGAGCAGCTCAACCTCAGTGAGGGCACTAGTCCCTCTAGCAGCTATGATGATGGAAGCAGAAGTACTCCCAGCAATTTGCCTAAGGCAGCTACTAGTCAAAGGAAGAAAAGAACATCTGAATCTGAGGATGAAGATTGTGTTGTTGAGGAGGAAGTGACCTCCAAGAAGAAGGTGCTCAGGAAAGAGTATGCTGCTGCTGCTGCCACAAAGCTTGGAATGCAGAAGAAAGCTCCTGCCAAAAGAGCTCCAATGTCAAAAGCCAGAGCCTCAACTCAAGAAACCATGGAATTTACTCTTGAACCAAGAGAGGAAGGGGCTGCAGGTGGAAAGAAGAGGAAGGAAAGGGTCAGAAAGACTATTGCCAGAGTCATTGGTAAACCTTCTATGATGAGAGATTCTGATGAAGAAGAAGAGGAGGAGGAAGAGCCTGTGGCAGCTCCTGCAAAGACTCAGAAGCTTATGGGGGATGCCATAAGGACTGGGGCTGCTCCATCTAAGCCCAAGTCTGCCCTCAAGCCTTCAGCTCAAGCTCAAGCTCCCAAGCCATCTGCACCTAAGAGATCAACAAGGAATATTTCTGCTGCTGAAAAGAACAAGGCCCCAGTGCCTGAAGCTCAAGAAGAAGAAGAGCCACAAGTACTCAAAAAGCTCAAGCCCAAGATCCCAGATCATAGTGATGATCATCCTGTGGCAGAGAACATGAAAGTGAGAAAGGATGCTAGTCTGAGACTATGGAGACAGACAGATCCCTATGCCACTAGGAGAAGAACTGCTGTGGACTATCACTTTCACACCAAGGAACAGCAGGATTTCTATGAGACTGTCCTATTGGACAAGAAGCCCATTGTGTGTGATATGAAATGGGTTGACTGGAAATACATTGATGACAATGAAGATTACTTACCAGGTGTGCATGAGAGCTTCAGATTGAATGGTGTTGCCAAGTTTGTTGGTCAGAAGTTGACAAAGTGGAATGATGAGATAGTAATGCAATTCTACTCCACTGCTCACTTCTACCCTGATGGAAAGATAGTCTGGATGACTGAAGGAACAAGATATCAATCTACTATCTCAGAATGGGCCAAGCTGATCAATGCCCTAGAGGAAGAAGAGAATGACATTGATGTGTATGCTAAGCCTAGAAAGGATCACAACTCCATGGGTAACATGTACAAGCCAATTCCTGACAAAGCCTTGGAGACTCACAAGCTTGGATCTATCTACTATCTACTCTCCGGCTTGACCACAACGAACACTATATTGAGGCACACTCTATTACCCAAGTCAGGAGATCATAGAATGATCCGTGGTCACTCCATCAACCTGCTTCACTTATTTGATGTGCCACAGAAGTTCAAGGTGATGAGTTTGATTGTAGAAACTGTGAAGAGAACAGCTGCAGATCAGAAGAGATCTTGTGGATATGCCCCTCACATTCAAACTTTGATCAATTCCAAGATGGGAACCGGGACATATCTACTAGACAAAGAGCATCTACCCCTGAGGCTAGATTTTGCAGACAATGAGGTTGTCATGGATGCATCCCATCCTACTTGTGCAGAAGCTCAGGAGAAGATAGAGAAGGCAAATGCTGCAAAAGCAGCAAAGGCAGCAAGTGCCCCAGATGCTTCAGTTGCTAATCTCAAGACCAAGCAAGATCAACTCAGTTATCTGCTTGAGGCCACCTGAGAATTGAGTAGGGCTTGGCCACCCTGACTCAAAACCAGGAAAGTCTTGAGAGGATCATTGAGACAAAATTCCATGACCTAGATGTGAAGGTCACTGAGATACAGACAATTGTGGAGAAGCTCCAATAGGATGCTGAGGACAGGGAAGATAGACCAACTACAGATACTTTTCAGAGAGTGCCAAGGGCACAAAGGTCATCAGCTGTGCCAGTTGTGAGAGACTCCAGGACTACCACTTCAGCACCTGCAGCAACTGCCACGGTTGTACCTCCAGTGTCAACCCCTCCAGCTTCACAGACTTCTGCCGAAGCATTTGCAGATGCCCTCCTCTCCATGCCATCTACGCACACCGGAGCGACAAGCCAGAAGACCCCTTCAGGAGCTCCTGGAGATTGTGCCTAGAGTGCCGTATAGCACTATATGTTTTCAAACTTTTTGGTAACTTGTTGCCAAAGGGGGAGAAAATGTATAGATCATAGGCTTCGAGAGAGAGATAGTGTGTGTCTTGCTTTAATTTGCCACTCTTGCTACTTTGATCGTTTGGTTGTTTGATTCCTATGCTACAATTTGTGTTATGCTCGTGAGATACTTATGTGATCATGTGTTTGATCATACTATGCTTAATGTGTGCTTGCATGTCTATCTCTATGATTATTTGTGTATGATCAATTACTTGTACCCTTGGTGATGGGTGCATGTTATTTAACTCTTATCATTTTGAGCGCTCCACCAAGATGTATGTGACATGGAAGAGTGACCCATGATCCTAATTGATTGTGCATTTGCATTCAAACGCAAATTTTAAATAATGCACAAATTTAGGGGGAGCTCTTGCTTATCACATACTTCTCAAAGCGACGATGTATTTCATTCATATTATCATTGGTCGAAGCTTTGATCTATATGTTGTCATCAATTACCAAAAAGGGGGAGATTGAAAGTGCAACTAATCCCCGGGTGGTTTTGGTAATTCATATAAACATATAGCTCATTGAACTAATATCCATTCAAGTTAAATATTTCAGAAAGTTCAATGATTGGCATGGCATGGACTAGAGATGTGGACCCCTCAAAATGCTAAGGACAAAGATTGGCAAAAGCTCAAGACTCTTCATTTATATTTTAGTGATCCAAGATCACATTGAGTCCATAGGAAAGCCAATACTATTAAAAGGAGATGAGGTGTTGCTTAATGGTCTACTTGCTCCAAGTGCTTACTGATATTGCTCCAAAGCCCTCAACCACTTTCTCATTTCCACATATGTCCAAAACTCAAAGTCAAAATCGGCCCCACCGAAATGATCCATCCGGCGCCACCGAATTCAGTTGACATAGCCACTGCCAGAAACCCTAGAAATTCGGTTACACCGATACGGATCTCGGTCTCACTGAGATGGCCCTACAAACTCTCTGTTTCCCTTTGTAACATTTCGGTCTCACCGAAATGAGCAATCGGTCCCACCGAGTTTGCTTGACCAACTCTTTGTTTGCTCTTTGCTGAAATCGGTCTCACCGAGTTCACGCAATCGGCTACACTGAGTTGATGTTTGCCCTAAGCCCTAACACATCGGTCACACCGAGTTGTTCCAGTCAGTCTCACCGAGATTCCTAAAGTTCACATTTTGAACTGAATCGGTCTCACCGAGTTCTTCTATTCAGTCTGACCGAGTTGGGTCAAATGTGTGTAACGGTTGGATTTTGTGTGGAGGCTATATATACCCCTCCACCCCCTTCTCCATATGTGAGAGAGCCATCAGAATGTGCCTACACTTCCACTACTCATTTTCTGAGAGAGAACCACCTACTCATGTGTTGAGACCAAGATATTCCAATCCTACCACAAGAATCTTGATCTCTATCCTTCCCCAAGTTGCTTTCCACTCAAATCATCTTTCCACCATAGTCAAATCGGTGAGAGAGAGTTGAGTGTTGGGGAGACTATCATTTGAAGCACAAGAGCAAGGAGTTCATCATCAACACACCATTTATTACCTTTTGGAGAGTGGTGTCTCCTAGATTGGTTAGGTGTCCCTTGGGAGGCTCCGACAAGATTGTGGAGTTGAACCAAGAAGTTTGTAAGGGCAAGGAGATTGCCTACTTCGTGAAGATCTACCCGAGTGAGGCAAGTTCTTCATGGACGATGGCCATGGTGGGATAGACAAGGTTGATTCTTCGTGGACCCTTCGTGGGTGGAGCCCTCCGTGGACTCGCGCAACCGTTACCCTTCGTGGGTTGAAGTCTCCATCAATGTGGATGTACAATAGCACCACCTATCGGAACCACGCCAAAAATTTCCGTGTCTACATTGCGTTTGCCTTCTCCAAACCCTTCCCTTTACCTTCATATGCAATGTTTTACTTTCCGCTGCTACACTCTTAGAATTGCATGTGTAGGTTGATTGCTTGACTTGTACTAGTTGCTAAAATCTGCCAACAACTAAAATTGGGAAAAGGCTAGATTTTTATTTGGTCAAGTAGTCTAATCACCCCCGTGGACCTACTTTCGATCCTACAATAAACATATCATATATGTACATAGATAGGGGATTAAGTTCACCACAATTCGACTGAAAAGAGCCGCCAGAGTTCACCTCTTAATTAAAAAAGAAGCTAGATTAAAAGTAAATAAACGAAGAGGGCCGTCGGAGTTCACTATTTTCTCGCTAGCCGCTTGCCCTTTGGGGTCTCGGGAGCGGCGGTTGTAGGAGGAGGAGGGGATGATCCCGGCCATGCGACGGGCGGCGCCTGCCCGTTTCCTTGCGAGCAGCGCTACTTGCTCTACGGTCGCGTCCTTGTGCTTCGCGAGCCGCTTGGACTCCTCGAGCCCAATGCAGAGCGCCACCGCATTTTTTTGGCGCCAACGGTGGGCGTTGAAAGCACAAGTGCTCCCTGGGTGCTTTTGGTAATTAATGTCAACATATCTCTTGTTGGACTAATACTTCTTTCTAGTATATTTCAGATGAGTTCAACAATGGCGTGGTAAGGACAAGAGGATGTGGAACCCCTTCAAAAGGCTAAGGACAAAGATTGGCAAAAGCTCAAGACTCTTCATTTATATTTTAGTGATCCAAGATCACATTGAGTCCATAGGAAAGCCAATACTATTAAAAGGGGATGAGGTGTTGCTTAATGGTCTACTTGCTCAAAGTGCTTAGTGATATTGCTCCAAAGCCCTCAACCACTTTCTCATTTCCACATATGTCCAAAACTCAAAGTCAAACTCGGCCCCACCGAAATGATCCATCCGGCGCCACCGAGTTCAGTTGACATAGCCAGTGCAAGAAACCCTAGCAATTCGGTTACACCGATACGGATCTCGGTCTCACCGAGATGGCCCTGCAAACTCTCTGTTTCCCTTTGTAACATTTCGGTCTCACCGAAATGAGCAATCGGTCCCTCCGAGTTTGCTTGACCAACTCTCTGTTTGCTCTTTGCTCAAATCGGTCTCACCAAGTTCACGCAATCGGCTACACCGAGTTAATGTTTGCCCTAAGCCCTAGCACATCGGTCCCACCGAGTTGTTCCAGTCGGTCCCACTGAGATTCCTAATGTTCACATTTTGAACTGAATCGGTCTCACCGAGTTCTTCTATTCGGTCTGACCGAGTTGGGTCAAATGTGTGTAACGGTTGGATTTTGTGTGGAGGCTATATATACCCCTCCACCCCCTTCTCCATATGTGAGAGAGCCATCAGAACGTGCCTACACTTCCACTACCCATTTTTTGAGAGAGAACCACCTACTCATGTGTTGAGACCAAGATATTCCAATCCTACCACAAGAATCTTGATCTCTAGCCTTCCCCAAGTTGCTTTCCACTCAAATCATGTTTCCACCATAGCCAAATTGGTGAGAGAGAGTTGAGTGTTGGGGAGACTATCATTTGAAGCACAAGAGCAAGGAGTTCATCATCAACACACCATTTATTACCTTCTGGAGAGTGGTGTCTCCTAGATTGGTTAGGTGTCGCTTGGGAGCCTCCGACAAGATTGTGGAGTTGAACCAAGAAGTTTGTAAGGGCAAGGAGTTCGCCTACTTCGTGAAGATCTACCCGAGTGAGGCAAGTCCTTCGTGGGCGATGGCCATGATGGGATAGACAAGGTTGCTTCTTCGTGGACCCTTCGTGGGTGGAGCCCTTCGTGGACTCGTGCAACCATTACCCTTCGTGGGTTGAAGTCTCCATCAACGTGGACGTACGATAGCACCACCTATCGGAACCACGCCAAAAATCTCCGTGTCTACATTGCGTTTGCAAACTCCAATCCCATCCCTTTACTTTCTTGCAAATTGCATGCTTTACTCTTTCCGCTGCTCATACTCATGCCATGCTTTCTTGAAATGTATTGTGAATGTTTAAACTTTTGTTAAAACTCTACCTCAACTTGAAGAACTTAAAAAATCGCCACTTTTACTTGTTGAGGGTCTAATCACCCCCTCTAGACCCCTCTTCTCGATCCTTTCAGGCGTCCTTCTCCGTCGAGGTGTAGTACCGGTGGATAGCATCGCAAAGAGCCTCGTCATCATCGTTGACGGTTAGAAAGCGGCTTAGGAGTGGAACGGTAGGAGCCGCAACCGAAGGGGCTAGAGGCGACCTGTGTCGCCCTCTGCCTTGTGCAGTGTTAGACGTGCGCCCCGGACTTTGACAGTCGCGGCCACGAGATTAATGGTGTGATCATGAGCACCAAGCGCCGCCCAGGAGGAGAAAGGGCTAGCGGTGCCGGACGACACCAGTCGCCCTGCCGCCTGAATGAGGAAGGCGTAGACCATCGGGGATGACGCCAAGGAGGAGCTCACGCCCTTGTCCATCCTCGAGCGGCGAACGACAATCTGGAGCGCGAGCTCCTCATCGTCCAACATGGGAGAGCTGGAGTCCTTCCTGGCAAGCGCCGCCTAGTCAATCCCGTCGGATTCGCTGTCGGATCCGTTGCCTACCATGGTGGAAGGGAGGGGAGAGGAAGGGGACGAGATGGGCAATGGGGCAGAGCAGTCGAGAGAGTGAGGGTTTGTCATCTGGTATGATATTTGTGAGGAGGGGACATCCTAGGCTAGCATGGGCCGGTCCAATGTGGCGGCGGCGGCCGATACTCCCCATATCAGCCTCATATCCGCCACAGATATGGGTTGGGTATAGGGGTGCCAGTCATTCCGGACATTTGGAATAACTATGCGCGGTCCGGTTGAATGGCGATTTTTTGCTCAGGCAATGACCGATGCCTACAAGCCAAACAAGGTTATGTAGCACTTCCGTGGAAGTATCCCAATTAGTTAGCGTTCCAACAAAGAGCAGAGAAGAATATTATATTGGTGCTTCTGTCACACACAAGGTGTCACAATTCTTGTATGAAGTAACTACTTGAGCTTATGCAAATATTGTTATCGTCCTAGTGGACGGATAAGGCAGAGTACACTAGTGGAAAAAGTTCTAGCCACAACTTTCGTTGGTGGTGCGCCATTTACAACCAACGCCACCACTATTTTTTTTAAATAGTGGTGGCGTTGGCTTATTTGGTACGACATTAGTAGGGGCATAGTGGTGCGTTGGAAAATAGGGTAGCGTCAGAAGTATATGGGATCAACAATTTGTACCAGGCGTAATATAGTGTTGTCGTGGAATAGCATGGAACGCTAGTACTATTATATTTAGTTGTGGCGTGCGGTTGGTTCCGACGCCAGTATTGTTATTTTGTCAATGCCAACATTCTTATATTATTTTTTATAGTATATTATAGTTTACTTTTATTATTTTAAACAGAAATAATGACATTTTTTAAAATATGTACATTGAGACTTTAAATTACTTTTTCTTTTTAGTTTAATACTTGAAATATATAGTTTTGATCCTTCAAATATGTAATTTCACACTTCCAAATTTTTTTCTTTTTAGTTTTATGTGTTGATCTTTTTTATAGTATTTATAGGTTACTTTTATTAAATTTCTATTATTTTAAATATAAATAATGACATTTTTTTAATATGTACTTTGAGACTTTAAATTACTTTTTTTCCTTTTTAGTTTAAGACTTGAAATATATAGTTTTGAGTCTTCAAATATATAGTTTGACATTCCAATTTTTTTTTTTTAGTTTTTATGTGGTGATCTTTTTTATAGTATATTATAGTTTACTTTTATTAAATTTTTATATTTTAATATAAATAATGACATTTTTAAAATATGTACTTTGAGACTTTAAATTACTTTTTTTCCTTTTTAGTTTAAGACTTGAAATATATAGTTTTGAGCCTTCAAATATGTAGATTGACACTTCCATTTTTTTATTTTTAGTTTTTTATGTGGTGATCTTTTTTATAGTACATTATAGTTTACTTTTATTAAATTTCTATTATTTTAAATATAAATAATGACATTTCTTAGGTTGTGACCTTTTTTTCTTATTGGGTAGCCCAAATAGGATTAGGATGCCGTGGGGGTCAAAACCAACATGGGCAACGGCCCCCTCGACCCACTCCCTCTCTTTGCCCTGCGCTGCTCTGTTCCGTTCCCCTTTTTCTCCCTCTCTCTCGCCGCTCGTCGTCGCCGCTTCAATTTCGGTCGATTGGCGTCGTTCTCCGGTCCTGAGGTACACATCTGAGCCTCCCACTCTCATCTGGTTCATTTGGATTTTTTTTAATTAGAGGTGTGTTTCGCATTCCCTATGCTAGGGTTTCGGTGATGGCAGCAGGCGACGGCAGCAAGCAACGGCGACGGCGTCGGAGTAGACTGTAGGCGACCCTCGGCTCCAACCCAGGTGAGCATATCATCCCTCTCTCTTTTGCTGTAGGTCACTGCCACTGTTAATCAAATTAAGGTGTTTGAGTTGCTAGCTATAGAAATTGGAAGTGCAATCTGTCAATCAAATTAAGATTTTGAGTTGCTGTTGCTATTGTCAATTGGAAATTGGAAATTGGAAGTGCAATCTGTCAAATTTTAAGTCATTATCTTTGGAAGCATCTAAATTCTGAAACAAAGTGTTTGAGTTGCCGTTGTAATCCATAACAAAGTGTTTGAGTTGCTGCTGTGTACTACTTTTGCACCATCTCACATATATCACGAGCTTCTCATTGAATCTTCGGTTTAATTCAAATAGTTGAGTGTCCAATGTGGCAATATGTGGCAAATATAGTGTTCAAAGAAAATTTCCACTCGAAAGTAATGCTTCAAGTTAGGTGTGGCAAAATAGTTGAGTGTCCAAAGAAAATTTCCACTCGAAAGTAATGCTCCAAGTTAGGTGTGGCAAAATAGTGTGGCAAATATAGTCACAATCCAAATAAGGCCTTAGGGTTAGTTTGGTTCCAAGCCACAACTTGCCACACTTTGTCACAACTCAACTTAGGCAAGTTTGACCAAGTTAGGTGTGTGTTTGGTTCTTGCCCACATGTTATAGATACAAACTGGCATATATATACTACACTTCATCCATATAATTATGTGAAGATATCGATAGTGCTATATTGTTGTTGTCCAAAGCTAGTTATGCACATGCTATGATATATTGTTACTGTTTTACCCTTGATGAAATCTGCCAAGTCTGAAACTTGCAGAATTAAAACTTGCCATGTAGCATACTCCATCCACATGCTATGATATATTGTTGTTGTTTGACCCTTGATGAATATAACAGTGTCTTTGCCAATGTAGCATACTTCATGATGTTATGGACAGATTTGCATTGTATACTTCTGCATTGTATACTTTGACATGTGTGTTTGGTTCTTGTCATAATAACCTATACTTGTTACTATTTTGAAGTTCCAGCCATGACTAGCTGGAACAACCACTACCAGTCCTCGTGCAACTTCACGACCTATGAAGTTGACAAAGGCGAAACGAGCACCAACCAGGTAAGATTACAAAAACATCCATGAGCATTGCAAACACATGCATATATACATATATCATCTAACCATTCTTTATTGATGATTTCAAATATTTAACTTGCAAGGCGTATGTACGAGACCCATCTCTAGAACCGGTCCAGCAGCAGCTACCGGCACGTGACGTGGACATGCTCAGCCGTGAGCTTGTCGCGTCAAAGGAGAGTACAATGAAGGCACTTAAGGACTTGAATGACTCCCTGAAGAAAGAGAAGGACGAGATGATCGACGATAACTCCGATCTCTGCGATAAGAAATTGAAGGTCATCGACCAGAAGCAGCTACTGGTCATCGAGATCGAGTCTATGAAGAAGGAGATACGGCAACTGAAGGTCGAGAGGGAGGAGCTGAAGACCCGCAATGTCTATCTCAGAAAGGAGGGACAGAGCAACATGAACAAGTTGCGTGAGATGAGGATCATTCTTCATCATAGCTAGTTAGCGGATAACAAGTTGCATGAGATGATGATACTTTTGCTTGTAGTTAGCTACCGGATAAATTTTGCTTGTAGGTAGTAGCAAGCTAGTTACTGAAAACTATACTAATAGTTGGGTATATTTTTGTGGATTTGAGACTTACCACTAGAAGTTGAAATGGCTGCACATATACTAATAGCTGGGTATATTTTTTTATTGCTGAAAAATACAAATCGCTGGCGTTGCCTCACAAGAAACGCCATAGATAACATAATATATTACTGGCGTTAGCCAGGTGGCACGCCATCAGTACTAAAATACTGCTGACGTGTCTGCCAACGCCACCACTAAACTATTTTCACTGGCGTCATATTGGTGGCGTTGGGTCCCTACGCCAGCAAGGCACTTTTTGCCACGCCATAGCTAGGCTTTTTTCCACTAGTGGTAATAAGGATAATTTTTTTATAATAACGACGGTGAAAACTCTTAAAGATAAATAACATGAATAAATGTGTTACATGTGTAGCTCGTGAGATCGTGTTGCTTGGGCCCTTAAATTGGACAACATTCATAGGGTTCACCACAGTATAACAACTTACTAGACAGATCATAAGACTACAAATGCAAATGGTGACATATAGACCAGGCACAAATGAATCTTACCACTCGCCTACATCTCCCTCGCCTAGGGTGGGTGGGGCGGGGGGGGGGGGGGGGGCGGTTACTCACACATCATAAGAGAGAAACTATTAACACCTGAAATTAAACTCATGAAAGCCATATCGATAATACCGTGAAGATCCACAATAAGATGAAATGGATAATTCAAATAGTCTTGATCTCCAGATGAGAATGAATAGAATTACAACTTGTTCTCACAACTTGGAATTTCTCTTACAATAGTGGAGGATGAGATGATGATGGAGATGAAAGGACCAAAACTAAGAAAATCTGTGAAGGCTCTTCAGATCTCCTCCTCTCTGTTCTGGAAGTGGTGGCGGCGGCTTGGGTTCTCTCCTCTCCTTGGTTCCTTCATGAAATTGTCTTGTATAGACGTGGTGGAGCCGTTGGCACCTCATACGACCACTGAAACGAGCGCTTGCGATCATATGGTAGGCCGTCTTTTGCTCTGGTGCGGCTGGTGGCTTGGCTCTCCACATGGAAGTTGCTCCATTTGACTTGATTTGCAGTTATTCTCCTTGGTTTCCTTCCATAAATGATATTTCCTACCAAACAATGGAAAAATGGATTTTCTTCTCTTTTGAAGGATTAGCATTAGAAATAATTGAGAAATGGCAAAGATCCGATGAAAACCAAATAAGAATCACTCGAAAAATATCACAAATTCTCGAGCCATCAGTGACCAGGTAGGCTGTTGGGTTCTATGCTAGGTGCATCGGCTAGAATATAAAGTTTTCCCGACATGGAGAACAACCAGGAACATGCTATGGCAGGTGGATCACGGATCGTTTTCACTAGACGCGCAGTACCGTGCAACGAAAGAAGAGTTGAGGCAGCACGCCTTAGGAGTCGTCTCCTCCTTTTGTGTCTCCCACGTAGCCAATCGGATCCCATGAGCAGGTTCACTAGAGCGGCGTACCGCCTCTAACGGTAGCTGCGTGTGCAGGAGGAAAGCCGTGCGGCGGACTACTAGGTCCGATCACATAAGCGGCGTCTTGCGGAGGTGTGTGGTTGTAGCACATACAAATACCTAATGACGGTGTCGAAACGATCAACTAATTACATATGCCACACCTCTACTATATATATAGGCATCTGTCATGGGCTTAACAGATGGGCCTCGCATGGATCCTAAAGCCCATAAGTCTACTCGGTCACGATCCAAGTCCAACTCGGATCACATCCGACCAGTATCCTCAGATCCGACCTTGTAGGTTCCTTCCCTTACGGGCGTGACCCCTTAGGTTCAAGTTGGCTTGATCGCAGTTTGGATCACATCTGACCTGCTTGGTTGGTTGCGGCCTCTAGCAAAGCGTGTCGACCACCAAGCAGACTATGAAGTCGGGTTTGGCAAACGTGTACATCACATTTCTGTTCCCTTTGCCACACAATATATGTTGTCGCTCCTTGTTGCATCCCGACCTCTTTCTCGTTCCAGTGAATCCAACCAACACTTCATATTATCTCATAATCCTCATCGCATGGCCATGCTTATCCAGGTCGGATCACCCAAGGGGCCCACAGTACATCTCTCCGGATCGGAGGGGCGAATCCCATCTTGCTTGACCATGTCTTGCAGCATGGGTCTGTAAAATTCCGAAACCACCTTTATAACTACCCAATTACGGAGCAGCGTTTGGTCGGTCCAAAGCAGGTCTTTCACATTCACGAGTCCATGCGCCAACTCAGGTCTTAGGACACAAAATGTATGTTGTACTCGAGACGCACAGATGACCTATCGTCGTGTCTCATAGTCGGGTATGTCCGACTCGGACCTTATTTGGACTCGGATCCGACTACATCGAATCCGACCAGATTTTTTCGAGTCCATATTATCCGTCTAGCATCCAATGCTACATGGCAAGTGAGACCGAACCATCCATCGTGTCATATGCTAGTCTAGTCGGCTGCATGTCCACTCAGCCAAATCAACTAGGGACCATTTACGACAGTCATTAGACAATGCATAGCCTCACAAAAAAGTCATGTACTTATTGATACACATCATTAATAATATCTAAGGACTATACTTATTCATAAACACATAGGAGATATCATCATACATGATTGCCTCTATGGCATATCTTCAACATAGGCCGCCCATACGTTTGAGGCGGATATGGGGGCTTCAACTGTAGATGCTCTTACTCACCGCTGCTTGTATTTTGTGAATCAAAAGATGGAATTGTTGTTCAACATGTGTGTGTAACTCGTGGGGTGTAGGTTTTGTTTCTTGCTTGGTGGTGTAAGTTGAATATATTGGACTTCTGATTAATAGTCATCTTGTCTATCTAGTTGTAGAAAAGAAAACATATATGTGTATATGCCTCCAACGGTTGTAAATTTAATGATGTTAGGGTAACTTCGATGCCGCACATTGAAGCGCCCCGTAACTTGCGGACAACCCTGTTCAAATGCTTTTTTCCATCCAACACCATGCATCAAACATTGATGGACCGGTCCGAATTCCTAGGAAGCAAACTAGGGAGGTTTGTGGTGTCTAGACGCGTGCCACGTTGGCGTCTAACTGCACTGTCCCAACCAAAGCCATCTTTGCGTGTTCTGCTTCAAAACCCTCGCCGCACATTCATTCCACTTCGCAGCGGATGCGATGGGGCGGCGTCCTACCATATTCATGCCGGTCAGACCGACGTGACCGGACGATTGATTGACACCGCTTCAATGATGATGTAGCGATCGAGCAGCCTACTCCAACAGATGAGCCCGCATTGAAGAGGCTGGTTCACTTCCCCGGCTATTTAAAGCAGTCAGGATTTGCCATGCAAACTGTTTCTCCTCTCCTCCACATACCGTTGCCATCCTCCTCTCCTCTTAGTCGCACACTGCAGCGATGGGCAAGCCCGGCTACTGGTTCTTGGTGTCCGTGGGTTGATTCGCAGGGAGCTCCGGATCATGGCGCCACCACCCATGGTCTCTAGGCCCGTCGGCATCCACCACTCCAATGATCAAGGTGGAGGTGGAGCTCTACGACGACGATGAGTAGCAGCAGCAGTCACCCCTCTGCTAAGGCCCGCACGTACGGACGATGATTTCGCGGTGCACAAAGAGCTGCTGCTCGAGCGACTCCGGCGCTGCCATCGCTGCCGCGCAACCACGACATCCAAATCAGACACTGCGTCAAGGAGGAGCTGCCCTCGGCATCGCGTAACTTTGACGTCAAAATTAGAGGTCGCGTCAAGGAGGAGCTGGGGTCGCCGCCGCAGCCAGGCCAGCCACTTCGTCATGTAGATGTCCCCGTCGCGCCATTTTTGACGCGACAAGGAGGTGGTGCCATCGTGCCCCGCTGCCAATTGGGCTGTGAGTGGCACCCGGTCAAGAAGGAGGAGGGTGAGGATCCTGACTCGATGATTGCCAACAAGCGCAACCGCCTCCTCTTCTTGCACCATGACACAAACCCACAAGGTAGCAGTGGAGGAGGTACGACAAGCCGGACTGGGTCCACGCCGACCCGGACCTCACCTTGTCCTCGACCGAGGATCGGTCCAGGATCATCGGGCAAATCCGCCCGCTGCCGGCGCCAGATTGATCAGCGCGGTCTTTTTGAGTTCCGTCATTCTTTTTGAATTGTCGGTTTGAATTAGCGCGAACGATTGGTGCACGAGGTTACATGACCGGATCCCTTATAACTGCCCACGAACATACTTTGACATGTTTGAGTGTGTCCGTGAACATTTTATATGTCTGATTTGCTTCTTTTTTCTTTTTCTTTTTGCGAGGAGCGTTGGAGTTGGGGCATAGGGATGCTCGAAGGATGTGTGCATGTTTTCAATGGCTGGAAAATCCGACGCTTTTGGCAATTGGGCAAACAGATATTACTTTATTGCTTTTGGGTAAAATTTGGCATGAGGTTTTTTAACATGGTCCCTCTTACCTCCTCTTTTCACATTAAAGGTAAGAGCATATAATAGATCTGAGCCGTTGATTTTATTAACTAGTGGATCAGATTAAGTCTTATCTTCTTACCTCCCATGTGAAAAGAGAGGGGTAAGAGGGACCATCTTAAAATTGCTCATTTGGCATTGCGAACGGAGAAGCATGGGTTTACCTCTCTTTTCAATTTGTCAGTACTATTCGCAGCCAAAACTTTGGCATCCGGCAGTAATAATATTTTGACACCCTGGGCGCAGGATAAGTTTTACTTTTGCAGTTTGGGTTGGCCCATCCAGATGGGTGGGCACCGGAGGGCGGGGAGAGGAGCACTAGTAGTCTACATAAAAGCGATCGAGCGGCGCGCAGGGGTGTTTGTGTGAGCGAGCGGGAGCACAGAGAGGCATTTTCACGGGAGCAGCAGGCCCGGCGAGGGCTTCCGGGAGGTCGGCCGCGCGCATGGGAGAGGTGAGCACGCGAGTGAGGCCGGCCTTGCGTCGCCAGCATTGCTGCGTGTTGCTGATTCGTTTGCGCGCGTTCGATTCGATCGATTTCTTCCTTCGGGGTACGACATGATTTTGGCCTTGCGGTTTTGGGTGTGGCTTCCCGGTGAGCTCTCGCGAGCGAGTGCAGCGGTGCTGTTGTTTTGCGTGTTTCGTTTTTGGGGCTTCTGCTGCTGGGTTGGTTCGTTGGTTTCGGGGCATGGGGTTGGGGTTTTCCTTTTCCGCTGGGGTTTTCAGAGGTTTTGTCCCCGTGAATGTTTCGCACGACCTGGTCCGGGTTTCTCGCGGTTTTGCGTGTGCATGATCCTTCATCACGCTCCCCCGCTCCAGTTCGCCATTTCGGTCGAATAGTTTTTGGAGATCCACCGGTTGTTGTCTTCTCAACCGAGATTCTCCCGAGTTCGTCTTTGCTTGTGCTTGATTTTCTTTTAAATATATATATCTGGTTTCCGTCCGTTGGTGGGTTGCTTTTGCTCCGTCGTTGCAAACGCTGGAGGTTAATTAGAAGCAGATTTCCTTCTCCGTGCTGTTCATGTTTCTGTCTTCTCCCTGCCGCGCTATTTTGTCCGATTCCTCCGCATGCGCGTGCTCTTGCAGCATCTGGGCGCTGCTTAATTTCGGGTTTTGTCAGAGACGCTGGCTATTGGGCGTTGCCAGTGACTTTAGTCCCACCTTGAATATGGGAGGGGGTTAGGACCACCTTATAAGGAGGAGTGCCACACTCCCTTCAGGCTAGTCTTTTGGGATGTGGTGGGCTCTTTACTTGTAGTGGTGTGTCCGATGCGCACCGGAAACGTCCGAACATATGCCGGAGGTTGGGAGCTGGGCCTGAGACGCTAACAATTGGTATCAGAGCTGGGCCCCAGTCCGCCCTGTTTAGGGGTACGGGGTGTCAGAGACGCTGGCTATTGGGCGTTGCCAGTAACTTTAGGATATGGGAGGTGGCTAGGACCACCTTATAAGGAGGAGTGTCACACTCCCTTCAGGCTAGTCTTTTGGGATGTGGTGGGCTCTTTGCTTGCAGTGGTGTGTCCGATGCGCACCGGAAACGTCCGAACATATGCCGGAGGTT
This sequence comes from Thinopyrum elongatum, assembly GCA_011799875.1. Classification (NCBI taxonomy): domain Eukaryota; kingdom Viridiplantae; phylum Streptophyta; class Magnoliopsida; order Poales; family Poaceae; genus Thinopyrum; species Thinopyrum elongatum. The sequence continues at coordinate 115,901,952 of CM022301.1, read as the reverse complement.
GGGAGCTGGGCCTGGGACGCTAACAGGTTTCCCCCTAGTTTTTGAAGTTTTTGCATCAGATTAGCAAACGCAAACGCAGACGCGTGTGGTCTTCTTCTTCTTTGTGCCGTTTGATGAGGTCATGTTTATTCCCTTCCGGCTTTTCTTTTCTTTTCTTCTGGGGCGATTTGGTTTGACGAGGCGCCGGTGGAGGGAGAGATAACAAGAGAGGGGCTGCAGACTGGTTATGCTACATTGGCTGCATTGTCCAAATAATCTGCCACTCCATGTATTTACGCGTCAGCCTCTTCATTTTTTGGGCCCGTTGTTTCCTCTTTACCACGTTGTTTTCGATCGGTTTTCGTCTTGGTTTTTGTTTTGAATCAAGCGCGATTGATTTGTCACTTTCAAAAATTTGATTCGATTTGGTGCTTGGATTGTGCAGAGCCTGAGCGAAGAGGGTGACGGGACTGTTGGAAATTGTGGACTACACGGTCTACCCTCTAATTCCTCAGCCTTTTCCGTGGTGCCGCTCACATTACCTATTGAGGCTAGAGGGTAGGGACCTATTTATAGACTTCACTTCCAGGTGTTTTCATTAGTTCCACCTATTTCCGGAAAATTCCGTATGACTCCTGAGCAATGTAACCAACCACAATCATACATGTCAGTTTTCCGAGTCTAGATATACTAGTCCCTAGCACACATGTGTGAGTCATGTGCCACGATTAAATTGTATGTATGGGATCAACTTCCAATCCAATCATGTGGGTCAACAGCCTGCAGAGCCGATCCTGCAAAACAAACCCAGCTTTTCCTCCTGTGATGTCCCGAGAAAATACGTACGTACATATATAGTTCCACAGAGTCGACCCCTATTAATTCCTCTACTGTATTCCATCACAGTCATCCTCGACACCTCAAGTATTATTTCCTCGAGTGAAATTCCGCATCAGTTATTCACCGTCACAAACATTAATAATATGATTCCACATTGAGTTGAATAAATAATAACCATATTGAATAAATGTTGAAAGCCACATAAATATCCAACATCTCCCACTTGGCTGAAACATTGTAATCAATATATGAAGTTCCATGTGTAAAGACGTTTTCAAAAGAATTCCTGACTTGGTCAGTGAAGCTGCACTATATTAGTATTATTATACAAAAATAAATCAAATATACGCACCTGAGTTTAACCATTCCACACCTCGTGTATATAATGGTAACTTCCTCAATGTGTTTACTTTAAACTATAAACTCCAGAGTAAGTGACAGGTTGTGATGCACCTTCCACGATCATATATGATGCGTGTGATTCCCTTAGCGACACATATTTCCTTCCACCGCTTGAATGCGGCAATTAATTCCGGTAGCTAGGGTTGATAGTATAACAAGATACCTACAAATTCCAGTACCATTTAGTATTCTCTCTTTTTTTTCACAGGAGTTCAAAGATAATTCCTCACTGAGTATGATTCCCCTTATCATGGTACTTTAAAAAGTTTGCAATTTTCCATAGGAAACATTTCAAAAATATTCCCTATGTAGTTCCACTCCCAAAAAAGAAGCTTCAAACATTCCTTTCATATGAAGGTTAGAACATGACCAAGCTTTCACTTCCATCAATGTGACTTTATCATTGCAAACAACAAGAACAATGTAACATAAATACTAATGCAATTTTCGCTTACCTTTTTACATGGTCACCTCACTCCATTTATAAGACCATATGACCTGATATTCCATTGATGTGAAGCTTTTTATAAGACCATACATTAATATGTTGAATTTGCAAACCATGTCTTTATTCCCTCTTTCCCTAAATTCCAGAGAAAGAACTTCCACAAAGTATATTTCCCTTTGTGTAAAGAATTGAATAACAAGAGTGACATTATAATTAATATTCTAGTGAGCCAAATTTTCTTGAAAAAAAAACACTCACATACAATGGGCTTGCGGTCGTTTGGTAAGATAATAAGTTCCCAACCATTATTCTTCCTCATTGAGTTTATTCCTTTCCGCATTTCTTTCACCCATAGCTTGCGTTGATGGAAAAGTAAAGCTTTCTTAAGAGACTTTAGTTATTCCTCTTAGAATTCAGAGTCACTTCCCCCCAAAAACACACGATAATTATCCAGATATGATATTCCAAGTTATTTCCTCCCACTTATCCTAAGCATGTTAGTGTCAGGAGTTACACTTGTAGTTTCCTTTGGGGTCAAGATTAAATTCTAGTATGATTGCCAATAATTCCACCATTATCCATACAAATATTGTGCTCCCACTTTCCACCAGTTTTCCTTTTCCAAATCAAAGAAATACCCTTGATCCACTAGAATAAAAAATTAACAAATTCCTGGTGTGTGCTTTGTATTAATTGAGAATTTCCTGCCAAAATAAAATACTTCCTTCTAGTCTACAAACCATAAGGAGTGACTGTGCTTGGTGAAGAATGACATAAAGAGATGACACTGTGTAATGCCCCTTCCAAACAACGAGGGAGTATATATATAAAAAAATTCAATTCATCCATCCAGGTGGAGTATATGGTATATTGCAATAGTGAATGAAGTTCCATGCTCTTTACATTTTCAATTGATATATTCCTGAAGTGTACTTCCACCACCAATCAGTTGTTAAGATTTTGATATTCTTTAATCAACTAATTTTCCACTTCAGTACAACATGTGAACATCACAATAAAACCTTCCGACTTCTATAATGAAAGGAAAACATATAACCATACCAAGTGCAATCATCGATGAGTGAAATGAAATAAACAATCTGACCTCTAGTGGGAGTGTCCGAAAAAAAATACTATAAGTATATATAAAAGAATGACGTGAAGCTTTTTATCTCCTTCCACCTTAAGAAAAGGCGTGCAAGTTAAATACCCGTTATATATGTGCTTCAGAAAATCAAATTCCTCCCACTAAAGTTTTGAATTCCCGAATTAGTAAGCCAGTCGATTCGGTTCCATGATAAGTGACCAAGTCGTCCATGACCAAAATAATAAATTCCAAGCATGTGTTCCTATTATAAGCAGTCCTCTCTATGGAGTTACCTTCCCCAAATAACAATTTGAGTTGCTAACTTCCAATGGGCTATAAAGAAAGAATAGACCATTGTGTGAAATTCCATAATGCACTAATTTTATCATTGAGCAATATTTCCACTCTTCCTTTTCCAAATAGTATTTCATAAATTAAATCCATTCACACTGAAGTTGCTTATAGAGTATCCTATAACAATAATACTTTTCCTCCACCAGGGAGTTTCATGACAAAAATTTCCAATTCCAAAGTGTATAAGATTTGGTAGTAATGACAAAACACACAATATATATAATTTCCTTTGGTACTGTTAGCATGCCAATAAAATTGCTATTGTATTCCAGCAATATAATACATAGTAAACACAATTCAGATATTTGAAAAAAGTAGTGACATATACATATTTAATGCAAATATTAACAATGTGCATACCGTTAAGTGAGAGCAAATTTCCTTAATTTTCCATGGAGTTGTTCCCATCTTCCTCCATAAATAAGTGATTGTCATAATAGACACTTTTTGAATTCCTTCTCATGCAAGGTTAGTATAATAGCGTATCCATTCATAACAATTTTCCTCCACAACGGAGTTTAAGGGCATAATTTCCAATTCCAAGTTTATTAACTTTAGCATTTCCTTGGAATTGTTTGTATGGAAGTGAAACGTTCGTCTTTGCCAATTGTATTGATAAAATATAATATCTTCCTCTTCGAGGTGCAACCAATAATATTTTATCAAATCCTTCCCTCAGAGAGTTTCTGTTCCTTCATAGAGCAAAAATATAGCCAGCAATATGTGTATTTCCTCTGCTACTTATAAACAAAGTTAATTGAGATGCTCATGAATAAGGGAGCACCTCCATTATGGATTTTCCGGTTCGTGCATGCCAATTGCATAATCAATAGTCTCATAAGGAAAACCAAGGATCTTTTCCGAACCGTAAATCTAAAACCAACAAATCTGTAGGTTCCAAACAAGTCAGAAAATAGACTATCCGACACTATTACGAGAGAAGTGTTACCGATGAGTAGGACTTGACGCGGTGTGTGCCAAGTGTTAATTCCTCCTTTCCTCCTTCAACTACGGAATCTTGCATGAGATCTCGTTCGGAGCTTCACTTCCTTCTTCCCTCACGTGAATATTCAAGCAGTATAAGCAGCAGCATAATTGACTTCCTCATGCAGCGAGCTAATTATAGAAGCAACAGAGAAGGCTTGGACTTGATCATGTCTGGATAGAAGTTCCGTGCATAGCAGGCAAGTCACCGAGCCAGCGAATATACTGGAGTAGTAGTCTTCCTCGATCTGTGCACCCAAAATCAATTGATTCACCTTCCTTTTTCTTTGCTTTTCCGGATCAAATCCTCCAAGACTACAACCGGCAACATTGGTGCTTGCGAAACAGGAGCACGTTGGGCTCGGCGTTGGCTGGCGCACTCTTGACAAAAGACGTGGATTCCATGAGTATTACTGCAGTAACTTGTACTGTAGATAACAACTATATATACTCAAGATGAAATCTAAGCAGCCCTGCAGGAGTAGCACGCGTCGGTGGAAGCAGTAAGGTCGCTCGTAACCGAGCACGTGGCAAGTAGCAGTAGGCGACATCGATTTGACGACGGGTGCCAATACGCATCGGGAGAATTGTGGTGGACTCGGCCGCGCGACGGAAGAAATTCCCCTGCGTCGGCGACCATGGCTGTGTTGCACAACAATCGAATATAGGGTTTTGGCAGCCGGGTACTAACCATGCTCTCCGATCGCACATGCAGATGTAAATATATGTTCCTGCTCGATCCGCGATTCCGTGTGAACTAAGAATTGCGTGTGCTTTTCTTTCCAATCTTTCTTGATCTTCCACGTGAACTGGCTTGCCCATTGATTTCCTCATGCCAAGTGCAAAGGCAGAAGCATTAGGACTGAAGTCCTTGATCCATGCGTGCAATGGATAAAAGAAAGAACTTCTGCACTTTCCGCATCAAGAGATATGACCAATCTCCGTCAACTTCGTACGTGCAGAAACAGCCAAAAAGCATTACGTGGGCGGACAAAGACAGCCACCATCGGAAGCAGTAGGCTGCGCATCGACGAGCGACAACCACGTCGCCAGATTTGCACGGCGGACCAGCGATTACATCGGCGATAGACAGTGGAATCAACCTGGCGGTAGTGTACGGCAATGTCCACATCGACAGAGTTGCAGCGGATTAGGGTTAGGTCACCACGACCGAACCTGCTCATGACACCAATGTTGGAAATTGTGGACTACACGGTCTACCCTCTAATTCCTCTGCCTTTTCCGTGGTGCCGCTCACATTGCCTATTGAGGCTAGAGGGTAGGGACCTATTTATAGACTCCACTTCCAGGTGTTTTTATTAGTTCCACCTGTTTCCGGAAAATTCCGTATGACTCCTGAGCAATGTAACCAACCACGATCGTACATGTCAGTTTTCCGAGTCTAGATATACTAGTCCCTAGCACACATGTGTGAGTCATGTGCCACGATTAGATTGTATGTATGGGATCAACTTCCAATCCAATCATGTGGGTCAACAGCCTGCAGAGCCGATCCTGCAAAACAAACCCAGCTTTTCCACCTGTGATGTCCCGAGAAAATACGTACGTACATATACAGTTGCGCAGAGTCAACCCCTATTAATTCCTCTACTGTATTCCATCACAGTCATCCTCGACACCTCAAGTATTATTTCCTCGAGTGAAATTCCGCATCAGTTATTCCCCGTCACAAACATTAATAATATGATTCCACATTGAGTTGAATAAATTATAACCATATTGAATAAATGTTGAAAGCCACATAAATATCCAACAGGGACGACAGACAAGATGGGCAAGGATGACGACGTCTCCCGCATCGTCGTGGAGGACGACACCGCGCTCATGAGCAGAAGGTGCGTCAATGGCACCAACTGCGTGCTACTAGTATTTGCTAGCTAGTACTGATGATTGTTCATTTGGTCGATGCCATTTGAGATCAAACTGACAGCAATGCATCTATCTGTTCCCTGCCTGCTTTCACTTCAGGGTTCAAGTCGATTGGTCACCGGACAACTCAGTCGAAGATCTTCTGGCTTATCTGCAACAAAAGGTTTGCCTCATCACTAGACTCACCCACAGCTCCATACTTCTCCTACCTACATGGTTGATACTTGATAGTACTAGATACTGTAGATAGGATCAATCTCTCATGCAAAACTGTAACTTCCCTGTATATATGTGTGTAGGATCTGAACGCGGTGAGGCTTCTGGCAGAGAAGACCAGGGAGATTGGGGAGGTGGCTTACAGATACGCCATGGAGGGGCGTGTCGCTGCACTCGCAATGCTGCTCCTGGTGGCTGAGGAAAGGATATCGGCGATGGTGAGCATGGTGATTGATGGCGTTAGGATAAAGAGATCAATTTACAACTCTGTTGTGGATGAGGTTCTGTAGATTGGAGAGGCTTCAGCTAGAGGCGGCAATGAAATGAGGAGGAAAGCCTTGCTCTATGAGATTCAGCTGCTTAACCAATTTGGGGCCACGTCGTGGAGGGACCGGAAAGTTGACAGGAGAAGCTTGCCCCCTCTACTACCGATTGCTGTTAGTTTCATGTTACACTTAAATTGTCACTATTCCCAAACTTTGCAATGCATTGAGTATTCATTGTCTTTAGTTTGAGGCCTACACCGATTTTTTTTCCCTTTTAAACACCGCTAGATTTGCATTGCACATGAAATGAGTTGCTATGACTGTTATGAAGTTTAATTGAGTAATCAGTGTGTGTAACTGAGGTCTACGTCTTATTTTTTGAAAAGACTCTTAAATTACACATGAAATGAGTATTATGATTATGATCTACACCCTTTGTTTGTATTATCAAGAAGCAGCTCTGCATTTTCTTATGTTTGGTTGATGCAATATTGCTGTAATCATGCAACTGCAACTTATATATAGAAAAACTTACAATGATTGAGTGTCTAGTGTTTTTTCTTTGTGGTCTACACAGGCTTTTTCCCTTTTAGATTTGCATTGCACATGAAATTAGTTGCTACGACTGCCATGAAGTTAGGTGAGTAATAAGTTTGTGTAATTGAGGTCCACCCCTTATTTTCGGAAAGACTCCTAAAATAATACATGAAATGAGTTACTATGAATATGATCTACACGCTTTGTTTTTACCTATTATCTAGAAGCAGCTCTGCATTTTCTTATGTTTGGTGGATGCGATATTGCTGTAATCGTGCAACTGCAACTTATATATAGAAAAATTTACAATGATTCAATGTTCAGTGTCTTTACTTTGTGGTCTACACAAACTTTTTCCCTTTTAAACACTTCTGGATTTGCATTGCACATGAAATTAGTTGCTAGGACTGCCATGAAGTTTAGTGAGTAATCAATGTGTGTAATTGAGGCCCACAATTTATTTTAGGAAAGACTCCTAAAATAATACATGAAATGAGTTACTATGATTATGATCTACACACTTTGTTTTTAGGTATTATCTAGAAGCAGCTCTGCATTTTCTTATGTTCAGTTGATGCAATATTGCTGTAATCGTGCTACGCCTAACAAGCTGCAATTTATAAAGCTGCATCTTATACATATGAAAAACTTGCAATGATTGATTCCTTGTGTAGGCCGGAGATATGAATGTCACAAAGATGCTTTTGATGGGGGGTGTTGATGTCAATGAAACTGATCCCGAAGGAAACACGACACTTCACTGGTGCCTCAGTAGTTGCTCAAGCACACAGGAGCCAAGGTGCTCTTTTCAAAATTCTGCTCCATTAACAGCTAAATTATAAGATGGTTGTTCTCGCTATTTCCAAGCGTCCTTAGTTGTCTTCTGTCTTTGTGCAGGATTGAGTGGCTCCTGCTGAAGAATGGTGCCAGAGTTTTCCAGGGGAACAAACTAGGTCTCACACCAGTGCACAGTGCTGCAGCTAAGGACAATTACAAAGCTCTTCAGGTAGCCTTTGTTCCTTCCTTTTCAAGTGCTTAATAATACCACTGTGGCTAATTGGCATTATTGTGTTTCTTTGCTCTGCAAGTCACTTCTGCTTCATGCACAAGATTGCGTTGATATACCTTCCAAGACCGAAGAAACCCCATTATTCCTTGCAGTGAAAAATGGTTCTTTGAGCTGTGTACGACTTCCTTTGTGCTATGGTGCTAACCCCAAAACCCAGAACCTACGGTGAGCAGTATTTTTGAAGAATTCTTGTATTCAATGACTTGGTTGACTTGGTTGACTTACTGTGACGCGATTCTTTGGTGTTGAACAGAAAACAAAGACCAATAGACGTGGCGACATCCCAGGACATGCGGTTCTTTCTCAACTCTGCAAATGTGGTACAAAGTAAGATGATTTTCTGGGATATTAAAACATTTGACTGAGTTCACAAAGAGAACATCTCTTATGTAAATAAAAGCACTTCATTTGTCCTTAGTTTTGTGTATCTCTTATATGTAAATAAAAGCACTTCACTTGTCCTTAGTTTTCTGTTTGATTCTTCAACCAAAGCACATGTTCTGCTATAAGATCACATTCTGTTATGTTCTCTTGTCTGATCTGTTTCATTACATTGGAAGGAATTTTATTATTTGAACTATATAAAGATTTGTTAGATACTTTTGGTTGTACTGATGATCATGGATATCAAGCAAACTACATTCTCAACTGTTTTTTGTTCCTTTTTAGTGAACCATGGCTCAACGGAAAAGAACCATGCGATGAAAAAAGAAAGGCATAAAGAGCTGCTAGATGATGATTTCGATGATTATGACAACGACGATTATTATGGAAGGTATTTCTTATATCTGTACACGATTACGTGAAATGTAGAGAAAGTGCTGCTCATGTGAAACTTAAAAATTAAGATATTGCTTTGAATATCATTGCAGCTATGTTGTGCCAAAGGCGTCAGTAGGTCACAGGGATTTTTGATCCAGCAATTTATCTGCGCAAGGGGCTAAAAGTAAGAGCCACAGTGCCCCGAAAGAAGGTCCTAAATTATCTCAGGTAATCTAGACATCCTCTACCTGTATTACCAAGTGACTTTGTTTTGTTTACATGGTCTCTTTACAACGCATTTTATTTATAGCATAATGATCATTGGGAGATGTTGGGGAACGTAGTAATTGAAATTTTTTCCTACGATCACGCAAGATCTATCTAGGAGAAGCATAGCAACGAGCGGGGAGAGTGTGTCTACGTACCCTCGTAGACCGATAGCGGAAGCGTTTAGTAACGCGGTTGATGTAGTCGAACGTCTTCGCGATCCAACCGATCCAAGTACCGAACGTATGGCACCTCCGCGATCTGCACACGTTCAGCTCGGTGAAGTCCCTCATACTCTTGATCCAGCTGAGGCCGAGGGAGAGTTTCGTCAGCACGACGGCGTGGTGACGGTGATGATGAAGTTACCGACGCAGGGCTTCGCCTAAGCACTACGACAATATGACCGAGGTGGAAATCTGTGGAGGGGGGCACCGCACACGGTTAAACAATCAACTTGTGTGTCCTAGGGTGCCCCCTTCCCCACGTATATAAAGGAGGGAGGGAGGAGGTGGCCGGCCCTAGAGGGGGCGCGCCAAGGGAGAGGGGAGTCCTACTAGGACTCCAAGTCCTAGTAGGATTCCACCTAAAGGAGAGGGGAAAAGAGGGGGGCTGCACCCCCAACCCCTTGTCCAATTCGGACTGGGCTTGAGGGGGGGGGCGCCACCTCCTGGCTGCTGCCTTCTATTTCCCATATGGCCCAATAAGGCCCATTACTTCTCCCGGTGAATTCCCGTAACTCCCCGGTACTCCGAAAAATACCCGAATCACTCGGAACCTTTCCGATGTCCGAATATAGCCTTCCAATATATCAATCTTCACCTCTCGACCATTTCAAGACTCCTCATCATGTCTCCGATCTCATCCGGGACTCCGAACAAACTTCGGTCCTCAAATCACATAAACTCATAATACAAATCATCATCGAACGTTAAGCGTGCGGACCCTACGGGTTCGAGAACTATGTAGACATGACCGAGACACATCTACGGTAAAAAACCAATAGCGGAACCTAGATGCTCATATTGGCTCCTACATATTCTACGAAGATCTTTATCGGTCAAACCGCATAACAACATACGTTTATTCCCTTTGTCATCGGTATGTTACTTGCCTGAGATTCGATCGTCGGTATCATCATACCTAGTTCAATCTCGTTACCGGCAAGTCTCTTTACTCGTTCCGTAGTGCATCATCCCGTAACTAACTCATTAGTCACATTGCTTGCAAGGCTTCATATGATGTGCATTACCGAGAGGGCCCAGAGATACCTCTCCGATACTCGGAGTGACAAATCCTAATCTCGATCTATGCCAACGCAACAAACACCTTCGGAGACACCTGTAGAGCATCTTTATAATCACCCAGTTACGTTGTGACGTTTGATAGCACACAAGGTGTTCCTCCGGTATTCGGGAGTTGCATAATCTCATAGTCATAGGAACATGTATAAGTCATGAAGAAAGCAATAGCAACAAACTAAACGATCATCATGCTAAGCTAACGGATGGGTCTTGTCCATCACATCATTCTCCTAATGATGTGATCCCATTCATCAAATGACAACACATGTCCATGGCTAGGAAACTTAACCATCTTTGATTAACGAGCTAGTCTAGTAGAGGCATACTAGGGACACTCTGTTTGTCTATGTATTCACTCATGTACTAAGTTTCCGGTTAATACAATTCTAGCATGAATAATAAACATTTATCATGAAATAAGGAAATAAATAATAACTTTATTATTGCCTCTAGGGCATATTTCCATCAGTCTCCCACTTGCACTAGAGTCAATAATCTAGTTCACATCGCCATGTGATTTAACACCAATAGTTCACATCACCATGTGATTAACACCCATAGTTCACATCTCTTATGTGACCAACACTCAAAAGGTTTACTAGAGTCAATAATCTAGTTCACATCGCCATGTGATTAACACCCAAAGAGTACTAAGGTGTGATCAAGTTTTGCTTGTGAGAGAAGTTTAGTCAACGGGTCTGCCACATTCAGATCCGTATGTATTTTGCAAATTTCTATGTCTACAAAGCTCTGCACGGAGCTACTCTAGCTAATTGCTCCCACTTTCAATATGTATCCAGATTGAGACTTTGAGTCATCTGGATCGGTGTAAAAGCTTGCATCGACGTAACCTTTTACGACGAACTCTTTTATCACCTCCATAACCGAGAAATATTCCCTTAGTCCTCTTAGGTAACTAAGGATAACTTTGACCGCTATCCAGTGATCTATCCCTGGATCACTATCGTACCTCCTTGCTAAACTCATAGCAAGGCACACAACTGGTCTGGTACATAGCATGGCATACTTTATAGAACCTATGACTGAGGCATAGGGAATGCCTTTCATTCTCTTTCTATCTTCTGCCGTGGTCGGGTTTTGAGTCTTACTCAATTTTACACCTTGTAACACAGGCAAGAACTCCTTCTTTGACTGATCCATTTTGAACTTCTTCAAAATCTTGTCAAGGTATGTGCTTTGTAAAAGTCCTATTAAGCGTCTCGATCTATCCCTATAGATCTTGATGCTCAATACTTAAGCAGCTTCACCGAGGTCCTTTTTATTGAAAAATTCTTATTCAAGTATCCTTTTATGCTATCCAGAAATTCTATATCATTTCCAATATAATATCAGAAATGCTACAGAGCTCCCACTCACTTTCTTGTAAATACAGGCTTCACCGTAAGTCTGTATAAAACCATATGCTTTGATCACTTCATCAAAGCGTATATTCCAACTCTGAGATGCTTGCACCAGTCCATAGATGGATTGCTGGAGCTTGTACATTTTGTTAACACCTTTAGGATTGACAAAACCTTCTGGTTGCATCATATACAACTTCTTCTTTAAAAATTCCATTAAGGAATGTAGTTTTGACATCCATTTGCCAGATTTCATAAAATGCGGCAATTGCTAACATGATTCGGACATACTTTAAGCATTGATACGAGTGAGAAAATCTCATCGTAGTCAACACCTTGAACTTGTCAAAAAACTTTTGCGACAATTCGAGCTTTGTAGATAGTAACACTACTATTAGCTTCTATCTTCCTCTTGAAGATCCATTTTTTCTCAATGGCTCGCCGATCATCGGGCAAGTCAGTCAAAGTCCATACTTTGTTCTCATACATGGATCCTATCTCAGATTTCATGGCCTCAAGCCATTTATCGGAATCTGGGCTCATCATCGCTTCCTCATAGTTCGTAGGTTCGTCATGGTCTAGTAACATGACTTCCAGAACAGGATTGCCATACCACTCTGGTGCGGAACGTACTCTGGTTGACCTACGAGGTTCTGTAGTAACTTGATCTGAAGCTTCATGATCATCATCATTAGCTTCCTCACTAATTGGTGTAGGCATCACTGGAACTGATTTCTGTGATGAACTACTTTCCAATTCAAGATAAGGTACCACTACCTCATCAAGTTCTACTTTCCTCCCACTCACTTCTTTCGAGAGAAACTCCTTCTCTAGAAAGGATCCATTCTTAGCAACGAATATCTTGCCTTCGGATCTGTGATAGAAGGTGTACCCAACAGTCTCCTTTGGGTATCCTATGAAGACACTTTTCTCCGATTTGGGTTCGAGCTTATCAGGTTGAAGCTTTTTCACATAAGCATCGTAGCCCCAAACTTTAAGAAACGACAGCTTAGGATTCCTGCTAAATCACAGTTCATACAGTGTCGTCTCAACGGATTTAGACGGTGCCCTATTTAACGTGAATGCAGCTGTCTCTAGTGCATAACCCCAAAACGATAGTGGTAAATCGGTAAGAGACATCATAGATTGCACTATATCCAATAAAGTATAGTTATGACGTTCGGACACACCAGTATGCTGTGGTGTTCCAGGTGGCATGAGTTTGTGAAACTATTCCACATTGTTTTAATTGAAGACCAAACTCGTAACTCAAATATTTGCCTCCGCAATCAGATCGTAGAAACTTTATTTTCTTGTTACGATGATTTTCCACTTCACTCTGAAATTCTTTGAACTTTTCAAACGTTTCAGACTTGTGTTTCATTAAGTAGATATACCCATATCTGCTCAAATCATCTGTGAAGAAAATAACGATACCCGCCGCGAGCCTCAATACTCATCGGACCGCATACATCGGTATGTATTATTTCCAATAAGTCCTTAGCTCGCTCCATTGTTCCGGAGAACGGAGTTTTAGTCATCTTGCCCATGAGGCATGGTTTGCAAGCATCAAATGATTCATAATCAAGTGATTCCAAAAGTCCATCAGTATGGAGTTTCTTCATGCGCTTTACACCAATATGACCTAAACGGCAGTGCCACAAATAAGTTGCACTATCATTACTAACTTTGCATCTTTTGGCTTCAATATTATGAATATGTGTATCACTACGATCGAGATTCAATAAACCATTTACATTGGGTGTATGACCATAGAAGGTTTTTATTCATGTAAACAGAACAACAATTATTCTCTGACTTAAATGAATAACCGTATTGCAATAAACATGATCCAATCACATTCATGCTCAACGCAAACACCAAATAACTTTTATTTTGCAATAAACATGATCCAATCATATTCATGCTCAACGCAAACACCAAATAACATTTATTTAGGTTCAACACTAATCCCGAAAATAGAGGGAGTGTGCGATGGTGATCTTATCAACCTTGGAATCACTTCCAACACCCATCGTCACCTCGTCATTAACTAGTCTCTGCTCATTTTGCAACTCCTGTTTCGAGTTACTAATGTTAGCAACTGAACCAGTATCAAATACCCAAGGGCTACTATGAACACTAGTAAAATACACATCAATAACATGTATATCAAATATACTTTTGTTCACTTTGCCATCCTTCTTATCCGCCAAATACTTGGGGCAGTTCCACTTCTAGTGACCAGTCCTTTTGCAGTAGAAGCACTTAGTTTCAGGCTTAGGTCCAGACTTGGGCTTCTTCCCGGGAGTAGCAACTTGCTTGCTATTCTTCTTGAAGTTCCCCTTCTTCCCTTTGCCCTTTTCTTGAAACTAGTGGTCTTGTTAACCATCAACACTTGATGCTCTTTCTTGATTTCTACCTTCGTTGATTTCAGCATCACGAAGAGCTCGGGAATCGTTTTTGTCATCCCTTGCATATTATAGTTCATCACGAAGTTCCAGTAACTTGGTGATAGTGACTAGAGAATTTTGTCAATTACTATCTTATCCAGAAGATTAACTCCCACTTGATTCAAGCAACTGTAGTACTCAGACATTCTGAGCACATGCTCACTGGTTGAGCTATTCCCCTCCATCTTGTAGGCGAAGTACTTGTCAGAGGTCTCATACCTCTCGACACGGGCATGAGTCTGAAATACCGATTTCAGCTCTTGGAACATCTCATATGCTCCATGTCGTTCAAAATGTTTTTGAAGTCCCGATTCTAAGCCGTAAAGCATGGTGCACTAAACTATCAAGTTGTCATCATACCGAGCTTGTCAAACGTTCATAACGTCTGCATCTGCTCCTGCAATAGTTCTGTCACCTAGCGGTGCATCAAGGACATAATTTTTCTGTGCAGCAATGAGGATAAACCTCAGATCACGGAACCAGTTCGGATCATTGCTACTATCATCTTTCAACTTAGTTTTCTCTAAGAACATATCAAAAATAAAACAGGGGAGCTATACGCGAGCTATTGATCTACAACATAATTTGCAAATACTACCAGGACTAAGTTCATGATAAATTAAAGTTTAATTAATCATATTACTTAAGAACTCCCACTTAGATAGACATCCCTCTAATCATCTAAGTGATCACGTGATCCAAATCAACTAAATCATGTCCGATCATCACGTGAGATGGAGTAGTTTTCAATGGTGAACATCACTATGTTGATCATATCTACTATATGATTCACACTCGACCTTTCGGTCTCAGTGTTCCGAGGCCATATCTGCATATGCTAGGCTCGTCAAGTTTAACCCGAGTATTCTGCGTGTGCAAAACTGGCTTGCACCCGTTGTATGTGAACGTAGAGCTTATCACACCCGATCATCACGTGGTGTCTCGGCACGACGAACTGTAGCAACGGTGCATACTCAGGGAGAACACTTGTGCCTTGAAATTTAGTGAGAGATCATCTTATAATGCTACCGCCGTACTAAGCAAAATAAGATGCATAAAAGGATTAACATCACATGCAATTCAATATGTGACATGATATGGCCATCATCATCTTGTGCTCTTGATCTCCATCATCGAAGCACCGTTATGATCTTCATCATCACCGGCGCCCCAGCTTGATCTCCATCGTCACCGGCGCCCCAGCATGATCTCCATCGAAGCATCGTTGTCGTCTCGCCAACTTATTGCTTCTACGACTATCGCTACCGCTTAGTGATAAAGTAAAGCAATTATATGGTGATTGCGTTGCATACAATAAAGCGACAACCATATGGCTCCTGCCGGTTGCCGATAACTCTGTTACAAAACATGATCATCTCATACAATAAATTATATCACATCATGTCTTGACCATATCACATCACAGCAAGCCCTGCAAAAACAAGTTAGACGTCCTCTACTTTGTTGTTGCAAGTTTTACGTGGCTGCTACGGGCTTCGAGCAAGAACCGTTCTTACCTACGCATCAAAACCACAACGTGGTGTAGTGATTGCTTTTTGATCTTCTAAAAGAACCCTCTTCATTGAAACCGGTTCAACTAAAGTGAGAGAGACAGACACCCGCCGGTCACCTTTAAGCAACAAGTGCTCGCAGCGGTGAAACCAGTCTCGCGTAAGCGTACGCGTAATGTCGGTCCGGGCCGCTTCATCTCACAATACCGCTGAACCAAATAACAACTAGTAACGGCAAGCAATATGTATACACCCACGCCCACAACTCCTTTGTGTTCTACTCGTGCAAATAACATCTACGCATAGACCTGGCTCGGATGCCACTGTTGGGGAACGTAGTAATTGAAAAAATTTCCTACGATCACGCAAGATCTATCTAGGAGAAGCATAGCAACGAGCGGGGAGAGTGTGTCTACGTACCCTCGTAGACTGAAAGCGGAAGCGTTTAGTAACGCGGTTCATGTAGTCGAACGTCTTCGCGATCCAACCGATCCAAGTACCGAACGTATGGCACCTCCGCGATCTGCACACGTTCAGCTCGGTGAAGTCCCTCGTACTCTTGATCCAGCTGAGGCCGAGGGAGAGTTTCATTAGCACGACGGCGTGGTGACGGTGATGATGAAGTTACCGACGCAGGGCTTCGCCTAAGCACTACGACAATATGACCGAGGTGGAAATCTGTGGAGGGGGGCACCGCACACGGTTAAACAATCAACTTGTGTGTCCTAGGGTGCCCCCTTCCCCACGTATATAAAGGAGGGAGGGAGGAGGTGTCCGGCCCTAGAGGGGGCGCACCAAGGGAGAGGGGAGTCCTACTAGGACTCCAAGTCCTAGTAGGATTCCACCTAAAGGAGAGGGGAAAAGAGGGGGGTTGTGCCCCCAACCCCTTGTCCAATTCGGACTAGGCTTGGGGGGGGGGGGGGGGGCGCCACCTCCTGGCTGCTGCCTTCTATTTCCCGTATGGCCCAATAAGGCCCATTACTTCTCCCGGTGAATTCCCGTAACTCCCCGGTACTCCGAAAAATACCCGAATCACTCGGAACCTTTCCGATGTACGAATATAGCCTTCCAATATATCGATCTTTACCTCTCGACCATTTCAAGACTCCTCGTCATGTCCTCGATCTCATCCGGGACTCTGAACAAACTTCGGTCATCAAATCACATAAACTCATAATACAAATCGTCATCGAACGTTAAGCGTGCGGACCCTACGGGTTCGAGAACTATGTAGACATGACCGAGACACATCTACGGTCAATAAACAATAGCGGAACCTGGATGCTCATTTTGGCTCCTGCATATTCTACGAAGATCTTTATCGGTCAAACCGCATAACAACATACGTTTATTCCCTTTGTCATCGGTATGTTACTTACCCGAGATTCGATCGTCGGTATCATCATACCTAGTTCAATCTCGTTACCGGCAAGTCTCTTTACTCGTTCTGTAGTGCATCATCCCGTAACTAACTCATTAGTCACATTGCTTGCAAGGCTTCATATGATGTGCATTACCGAGAGGGCCCAGAGATACCTCTCCGATACTCGGAGTGACAAATCCTAATCTCGATCTATGCCAACTCAACAAACACCTTCGGAGACACCTGTAGAGCATCTTTATAATCACCCAGTTACGTTGTGACGTTTGATAGCACACAAGGTGTTCCTCCGGTATTCGGGAGTTGCATAATCTCATAGTCATAGGAACATGTATAAGTCATGAAGAAAGCAATAGCAACAAACTAAATGATCATCATGCTAAGCTAACGGATGGGTCTTGTCCATCACATCATTCTCCTAATGATGTGATCCCGTTCATCAAATGACTACACATGTCCATGGCTAGGAAACTTAATCATCTTTGATTAACGAGCTAGTCTAGTAGAGGCATACTAGGGACACTCTGTTTGTCTATGTATTCACACATGTACTAAGTTTCCGGTTAATACAATTCTAGCATGAAGAATAAACATTTATCATGAAATAAGGAAATAAATAATAACTTTATTATTGCCTCTAGGGCATATTTCCTTCAGGAGAAGCATGACTGCACTCGCAAAATCTTTGTTGGGGGTCTCCCGCTTACGGTAGACGATGGTATAGCTTCATAATCCTGAACCAGTTATGTTCAACACAGTGAACATGAATGTACTTCTAACATTTTCTTTGGCATTCGTTTCTCGCAGTGTACCTTAGCAAATTCTTCAGTACTGAATTCGGACCTGTGGAGGAAGCAATGGTTATTACTTTAAAAACAGACAACAGATACGCCATGGAGGGTCATGTCGCTGCACTCGCAATGCTCCTGGTGGCTGAGGACATGATATCGGCGATGGTGAGTGTGGTGATAGACGGCGTCAGGACAAAGAGATCAATTTACAACTCTGTTGTGGATGAGGTCCTGTCGATTGGAGAGGCTTCAGCTAGAAATGGCAATGAAATGAGGAAAGTCTTGCTCTGTGAGATTCAGCTGCTTAACCAATTTGGGGCCACGTCGTGGAGGGACCGAAAAGTTGACAGGAGAAGCTTGCCCCCTCTACTTTGGGCTGCAAAGGTATTGATTGCTGTTGGTTTCATTTTACACTTGAATTTTCACTGCTAGCATTCCCAAACTTTGCAATACACTGGCTATTCAGTGTCTTTAGTTTGTGGTCTACAAACTTTTTCTGTTTTAAACACCCCTAGGTTTGCATTGCACATGAAATTAATTGCTATGGCTGTTATGAAGTTCATTCGAGTAATCAGTGTGTAATTGAGGTGTACACCTTAATTTTCGGAAATACTCTTAAATTTTACATGAAATGAGTTACCATCATTATGATCTACACACATTGTTTGTGTTAGCAAGAAGCAGCTCTGCATTTTCTTATGTCTGGTTGATGCGATATTGCTGTATTCATGCAGCTGCAACTCATAGATGGAAAAACTTACAATGATTGAGTGTTCAGTGTCTTCTCTTTGTGGTCTACACAGACCTTTTCCCTTTTAAACACCTCTAGATTTTCATTGCACATGAAATTAGTTGCTATGACTGCTATGAAGTTAAGTGAGTCAAGCAGTGTGTGTAATTGAGGTCCACACCTTATTTTCGAAAAGACTCTTAAAATAATGCTTGAAATAAGTTACTATGATTATGATCTACACGCTTTGTTTGTATTGTCAAGAAGCAGCTCTACATTTTCTTATGTTCAGTTCATGCAATATTACTGTAATCATGCTACGTGTAACAAGCTGCAGTATATAAAGCTGGAACTTACATATGAAAAACTTGTAATGATTGAGTCCTTGTGTAGGCCGGAGATTTGAATGTCACAAAGATGCTTCTGATGGGGGATGTTGATGTCAATGAAACCGACCCGGAAGGAAACACAACACTTCACTGCTTCCTCAGTAGTTGCTCAAGCACACAAGAACCAAGGTGCTCTTCTTCAAAATTCTGCTCCATTAACAGCTAAACTGTAAGATGGTTGTTCTCGTTATTTCCAAGTGTCCTTAGTTGTCTTGTGTCTTTGTGCAGGACTGAGTGGCTCCTGCAGAAGAATGGTGCCAGAGTTTTCTAGGGGAACAAACTAGGTCTCACATCAGTGCACAGCGGTGCAGCTAAGATCAATTACAAAGCTCTACAGGTAGCCTTTTTTACTTCCTTTTCAAGTGCTTAATAATTACAAGGCTCTTTAGCTAAGGCGATCGACGGATCCGTTGAGTTCCAGTTATGCTTCTAGTTATGCTTCGTTGGCTTTTCTTTTGTCCCGTTTCCATCTCTACCATGATGTTTTCGATCGGTTGCAAATGAGACAGATTTTGTAGCATTATGGCTCTGCACAGTCCTTCTGCACATTGTTTTATCTCATTTTCTGGTGGAAGTTTTGCAGGGCTTCTCTGTTGTCAACTGTCAAAGCATGAAGTTTGTTAGTTACAGCTCCAACTAGTTGGATTTCTTTTGATCGGTATTGCTACTTGGTTTGTGCAGAGTTCAAGTGAAGAGGCCGGTTGGACGAACGAGATGAGTAAAGATAACGACGTCCCCCGTACCGTCGTGGAGGACGACACCGGCCTTCTCCTCTGGGCAGGGGACATCTCCAGGAAGTTGGCCTCTTCCTTGACCTACTCCAGACTGGCAGCAATTTTTCTGCTACTTCTGCTACTGTCTTTCTCGCAAGCATCTACGACATGTGACAGGGAAGGTGCTTGGAAAATAGCAGTGAATTGTCTCGACATTATCACACCGTCTCAATCCTGCTGCAAAACCATCATGACTTCCATTAACGGAAGTGATACTTGCTCGTGCCATCTTAGCACAAGAAGCATTATGGCCGACGCTGGGTTGACGATCACCAAGTTATTAAACATGTCACTCAGATGCGGAGCTCTACCTTCCTCGACCGTCCTCCCGCAGGACTGTTTGCTCCCGGCGCCTCCAGCCAGAGCAATGGAGGGGCTGCCGGCATCTCCACCACCAGCGGCACGCCTAGAGCCCCTGCCTCCACCAACGGCTACCGTCGAGCTGCCGCCGCCTCCAGCCGGGGCCGCCATACCCCCGCCTCCACCAGCGACTATAATCGAGCCGCCAGCGCCTGCAGCAGGAGCCGCCATGGAGGTGCCGGCACCTCCAGCAGGGACAGCGGTGGTGCTGCCGTCGCCTGAAGCCGGGGTTATCGCGTCGGGGGACACCAAAGAGGACCACCTCTACAAGTGGCTTTTCTTTGGTTTATTGCTCGTCCTCCTATTCTCTCTTCTGTTAGCACTGGTTATTATCATAGGAGGGCCGTGCACATTCCGGCTGCGCATCTCTCTATATGTTTTTTGTGCTCACTGGAACGAAACTCCCCAAGCTCTGCTGTGCCTGTAATCCCCGGGGACATCGAGCAATCGGGCCGCGAGCTGGCAGCTGCTGCCGCCCGGGCAGCGGCTGAACGGAGCGGTGCCGAGCTGGAAGAGCAGCTGCACGACAGGCGCGTGAATGGAGGGAGCTTAGCGCGCGGGGGCCTGTCCGATGGAAAGATATTAGCTTGCTAAAAAATGCTGTTAATTCTGTTTAATTTGTTTTTCCTTTTGAGGGAATTCGGCTCAACTTGTTTGAGTTCAGTTTAATTTCGTGATAAGATGTCGCGATGGATTCTCCGTGGAGTAAATTGTACATCTCATCCTGTACTCACTGGCTTGTAACAGATCTCCAATATTTCTGTCATACAACAACCAAATGATGCAAGTTTTGCAGAACCAATATTAATCATGCCTTCAACGTTACTGTCTAATGCTTCATACACAAACACGGATGAATAAGTCTTTGTTTACACAATTTCACAAAACTAATATGCTTCGTACACAACTAGAGAAATTTCTTGTTACGTACTAATCATGATTCTAATATTACTCCATTTGTTTCAAACGCAACCTAGTAAAGTTTTCGTTATGCATCACGCAACTATGCATCTAACATTATCTCTACTTTTAATGGAGCAGTTGGTAGTATTGCGTTCAGGTTTTTTTCGTCCCACCACTTTCGTCCGGTTTTTTTTCGACTGGTTTTTTTTCGTTCCACCTTGCACCACCCTACCCTAAAAAAAAAACTGTACGCCACCCCTCCTCTCGATCCACCCCTTCACGCTGCGGCCTCTCTCTTTCCCTCCTCTCCGCTCCACCGCCGCCGCCCCATCTCCCGCTCCGCCGCCGCCCCTACTGCTCCACCGGACCGACCTCTTCTTAGAGCGCGAGCCGCTCCTCTCCCCGACACCCTCATACGCGCTAGGGTTTCGTGCGTCGCCGCCGCCGCCGGTCCTGTCCAACACTGCGACGGGCTTCACGGCCTACTTCGGCCTCAGGCCTTAATGCTTCCTCTGCTTCTGCGTCGACCGGCTGTTCGGCGAGGAGGACGTACATCAGGCGGCGGGTGACGCGCGGTGGCTGCGCGAATTCCTCTGTGGCAGAGATCTCCGGGATGGGTGCTTGTCTTCTCGGAAGAAGGAGATGATGAAGGATGCAGAGAAGGAAGGTGACGTGGTGTGTTCTTGCTGCAAAGCTCTCGTACGTATTTTTCTTCACGCGAGCCGGAGGAAACACATACTATGATCGAAGAAGATCGCGCTGGCTGCTGTACACGGGAAGACAACCAAAGAAGAAGAAGAAGATCAATGCTATGTTCTGCTGGATCAGGAAGACCACGAAGAGGAAGAAGATGAGCAGGCACATGTGTACCATCACGAGCAGCAAAACGAAGAGTAAATCCAAGAACAGCAGGCGCTCAATCACAAGTCCGTTTCCTCCGTTTTGTGGTACACCACACCCCTCCCGATCAACAGGATCCCGTTTCGACCGTAGCCGGTCGAACAGAAGGCCGTTTCCTCCGTACTGCGGTACGCCAAACCCCGTTTTGGCTGTTTCGTCCAAGCCGGTTGGCTCCCATTGAACAGGATGCATTCCGACCCAGCCGGTTGGCTGCCGATGAACAAGACAACGTCGCTGTACGCGTTCGAGACCATGCCCGTATGTACGTACGTGGCCGTCTTTTTTGCAGCGTAGCTGTCGTATGTGTACAGGACTTAGACGGGACTGCCTGAACTGCTACCGCACCTTACTTGGCCACGGTTCATCGTGGCAGATAGACCGATCGACTGGTATGTACACAGACAATGCTACGTACGCTTCGATCGGGTGGGTCCCAGCTGTCAGGGAGAACAAGGAGGTACTTCCTTGCGTGCGAATATATATCTGGCGGGTCCCAGCGGTCAGGGGCGGAATCATATATTTTTTGCCCGTAATGAGGCACTTCCTTGCGTGCAAAGATGTTGTTGGTGGGTCCTAGCTATCAGGGGCAGGAATTAGGAGGCACTTCCTTCCTTGTGAAGATATACATGGTGGGTCCCAGCTTTCAGGGGGAGGAATAATTTTATTTTCACGTAATAAGGAGGCGGTTGCATGCGTGTGTCCATGGACCTGGTGCGTCCCCACTGTCAGCCTCTTCACGTACAGTCCTCTTCCGATGACTCTTGTTTGTTGACCACATTGACCACGCCGCGCTGAGCGCACCAAAGCGGTGGACGACGACGAGGCCCCGGACGACAACGAGCCGGAGATGGGAAGACATGGCAGTGGAGTCGCAGACGGAGAGGTGTACGAGGGTTAACTGGTTCTGGTGCGGCGTGGTTGTGCAGTCGGCGGAGAATAACAGGAGGTGTGGAGGGGTGGAGGGATGGCCTGGCCGGCGGTAGAGTAACGCTTCACAGCGAAGCGTGCTAAGCAGAGCTGCTAGTAGCCGGAGGCGGGAGCAGGTGGTCCCGGCGGCGCTGGAGGAAGAAGACGAGAGATTGAAGATGGATGCCGGCCGTTGGATGTAAATCCAACGGCTATCGATGTCAAAATCATTTGATGACTAAGTTGACAACGCCTTACGTTGGCTTCGACCTATTGGCCCACATTTCAGCCACAAAAAATGTGGCACGTATTCAACCCATTTTTTTAGAATTCACAGTCCATTTGCTGAGCTGGGTGAACAAATAATGTAGCGTCCATGCGGCCCATTTATTTTTTTTCTAAAAAACTACAGCCCATTTGCACTTTCTCGAAATACACAAATTTGCTGGCCTGGGTGAACAAATAATGTAGCGTCAATGCGGCCAATTTATTTTTTCCTAAAAAATTACAGCCCATTTGCACTTTCTCAAAATACATGATTTTGCTGGGCTGGTTCTAATTATAATGTTGGGTTGGGCACGACAATGTTATCAAAAAATAAACAGGGGCTGAGCATTTCGTTATAAATATATTTAAATAATAAGTGCTTTATTATTAAATTGGTCCTTAAATCTTACCAAGCTTTTGTACACAATCACTAGGATTTTCGCTGCCTTAATGTAAAAAAACCCAGGATTTTATTGTTAAACATTTGTTTTTATAAGTTCATAAGACGTGGGATTATTTTTTTCTTATATATGTAAGTATCTGTTAAATATATAATGATAATAACAATAATATATAATAACATATAAAATAATATAAATATATATAATATAGTTAGAACGGAAACATAAGTTGGACCTGGCGTTCCTATTCTTATATAGAAAAAATAGAACAGACCTCTGCGTTTTCTTCAAAAAAAAATATAAGTTGGGCTGCGGATGTTTAAGAAAAAAATAAAACCTAGGATGGGAGCGCCATAGACCGGTCGATACATGACAGCTCTCAAAAAAAATAGAAACCGGCATGTCGTGGGCTGCGCATGTTAAAAAATAAAGCCTAGACTGGGTAGCTAACAACCCAGCTGATACTTGCTGGCCCACTGATAATAAATGATACCTGCCATCTCCCCGATGACTCGCTTCGTTGTAAATTTATCTCCTTTAGTAACTACGTTGACTAACCTGTGGGCCCCAACGTCAGTATAGCATAGGATGAAGTATTTTTTTCAATGAGGCACTTGCTTGCGTACGGCCATGGACCTGGTGGGTCCCAATTGTCCTTCTCTCCACGTACAGTCCTCTCCAGATTCCTCTCATTTGTTGAGCATGTTCACAACGGCAGATAGCGGTGCCGCAGCGAGCGCACAAAGGCCGAGGATGACGTCCAGGCCCCGGACAAGAACGCACCGGAGTCGGGGAAGATGTGCTACAGTAGTGGTAGATGCTGTGCCTAATTTCCAGTGAAAGTACTGGAGTAGCCCAGTGGCCAAGTTCCACTCCCCAACCGTTGCTCCGCCCGGGTTCGATTCCACCTGATGCAGTGAAAATATCCACAAATTTTTGCCTCTGCCTCTGACATGTGGGTGCCCATTGTCATCTACGCACACCACCTCCAACACTTGCCAAAACTTCGTCCCTCGGTTTCTCTGTTTTTCGCACACTCAACATTGTGTGGGCATTTTGAAAATAGCATATCTTTTTTACTGTGCATCATATGAAGATGTGCTATGCATGAATGTTGATCAGCATGATGTTAACTGGCCACTAGTTCCATTTTCGACCATGAATAAAACTTCCAACATGATGTTATCCTTGTTTGAAAAGGGCGTGTTAATATAAATGCTCTGCCTCTGAAACTTGCAGTTTCTTATCTGAAACTGAAACTTGCAGTTTCTTCTCTGAGAATCACATTGTCTGCACTTTTATATGAAACTACATTTTTTAAAGTGCTAAAAATAGATCTCTAGAATTCATAAAATACTTCATATGCTCAATACTGCAAATCTAAAATTCAAAAGACATTCATACCTGAAAGTACTCTCAAAATACACAACACAAAACACAATTCACAACCTGCAAATACTGACAACCCTAAGCTCCTCCTAGGACTATTTGGGCGGGGGGGGGGGGGGGGGGGGAGAACCCCTCATATTCCTCGGCGGCAGACAGCCGCCCCGTGGGACGAGGTGAATGTCGAGGGAGAGGATGGCGGGGAAGCATCGTCACGCCAATTGTTTTTCTCCTCTTGCAGTTGGGTTTAGTCGACAAAGACTCCACCGGCTCGCTCTGCCACGGCACCCTCACAAAAGGTACCGTGTAGATACTCGATCCTTCAATCTCTAGTGGATGCTCCATCTTGGATCAATACTCCCACCACCGCAGCCTCATGATCGGATCCGGTGAATCTGTTTGCTCCATGGCCCAGAGGAACAACTCTATGTACTCCCGCGCAACTCCCTCCAGGACTATCGCCGTCTTTTCGCTCTGTTCCAGATATTTGGCCATCGTTGTCGCCGTCGCCGCTAATTGCTCTGGGTTGTCAAACCAAGACTATATCTCCAACATCCTAGCTAGCTTCACAGGGTCGTCGCATGCGATCCACACGTATCGGTTGTACTCCTCCATCGATCTACTTCTCCACAGCACCTTCACTCGCCGGCGGTGGTTTTTGAATGGAAGAGGAGAGGAGCAACGCTGGTTTTGGATTAGAACGAGAGAGGAGCGGCGGTGGTATTGAAATGGAAGAAGAGAGGTGCGGAGCTGGTTTTGGATTGGAACAGGAGAGGAGCGGCGGTGGTTTTGAAATGGAAGAGGAGAGGAGCGGCACTAGTTTTGTATTGGAACAGGAGAGGAGCAGCGTTGCTTTTGAAATGGAAGAGGAGAGGAGCGGCGCTGGTTTTGGATTGGAACAGGAGAGGAGCGGCGTTGGTCTTGGAAGTATTTTTTTTGTTTTGCGTATTTTGGGTTAAAGTTTGACCACGTACTGTATTTGACAAGCAAAATGTGAATGCATGGCATCAAAAATTGTATCGTTTGGTTCGTATCTGAATGTACTTTCAAATTATATTATTTTTGCAACGTATAACATATATTTTATTTGTTAAAATCATGGTCAAAATATGACCCAGAATACAAGGGAGACTAGTTAATGTGGGGTCGCTTTCTTAATTGAAGGGTAAATTGATTTTGATTTTGATCCAGTCACAGCATGCCGGCCCTCCAATCCTAAATCGCTGCCGCACGCTCCTCTCCCTCTTCTCCATTGCAAAACCACACCTTCTCCTCTCCATCTTCTCCATTCCAAAACCACTGTCTCGCCTCTCCCTCTTCTCCATTGCAAAACCACCCCCTCTCCTCTCCATCTTCTCCATTGCAAAACCACCGTCTCGCCTCTCCCTCTTATCCATTGCAAGACCACCGTCTCTCCTCCCATCTTCCAAAGCTAGCACCGGACCTCTCGGAAGCATATCTATGGAGAGGATGCAGCAGCGAATCGGGCAGATCACCGGCGGCGACCAGGCGAAGTTAGCTAGGTTGAAGGAGATCCTTACTTGGTTTGATAACAAGTGGGAGATTTCGAGGATGGTGAGGGCCATGTGGCAATGTATGCGAAAGAGCGAGACAGCGGTGATGAGTGCGGCGATGTACTCCCCGGCGACAGTCATGCCGTAGTCCTTCGAGTTCATTGAGTATCTCCTCTGGGCGATGGAGCAGACAGATTCGCCCGAGGCGAAAGTCAGGCGGAGGTGGTGGGCGTATAGGTCGAAGGTCGAGCATCAAGAGGATAATGAATCGATCGAGTACGGTGTGCCGTTCATGAGGGTGCAGTGCCAGCCGGAGCCATAGGAGTATTCATTCTCCCACCACAAGAGAGGTCGGATGGCGCGATGTTGCTTCCCCGCCGTTCTCCACGGTTACCTCGCAGCTCACCTCGTTTCAACGCCGGCAGTAGGGTTTAAGGTAAGCTTTGCACTAACCTAATCTTCCATCTGCTCATGCATACAATCAGTGTGATGGCTAATGAAAATCATATGGGTAAGTACTGGGTAGTACTCCGAGTCTCTGAGTACTACGCCAATCACCCTAAAATAGCTCTGGACCAAAAACAAAGTTGTGACAATGTGTAGAAATAAAGAAAAATCGATTGGTGCTTCTTTCAGAAAAGAGTACTCCCTAGAAAAGTGCCAATATAAGCTACTCCTATTTAATTAGAGGATTTGCTGCCGAGAAAGATCCGTCCATCGAGAGCGCCACCCATCCCATAGGTGGTGGAGGCCAATGCTTAGATGGAGCATGGTTGGTGTCGGTAATTTTTACTTGGCACCTCGCACTCTGCATATATGTCGGTTCCATCCGTACATTTGTGCAGTTCCACCAAAATGCAGCTGAATAGCCCTGTTTGCACAGATAATGAAAAAGTGTGATTACATTATAGTGGCACTAGTTGATGAAACATACACTAATAAATAGAAGAAACTTCATTTTCTTAATGGGAAAATATTGCGATAGTATCACAGTATGCCATGCTGCGAGGGCGAGATGGGCCCTTCGACGCCTCATACGATAGGCCTCATACTGGAAATCGACCCAATTCTCCCCAACACACCTTCTGCCAGTGATGAACGTCAGTGTACAGCGGTAGTACAAGGAGGGGCCTTGAGACATTCCAATCTCTATTTTTGTGCAGATCAACTAAAATTAAGCACCCCAGTTTGCAGAAACACTTAAACATTAACAATGGGACTAGTTGATGAAACATATACTAACAAAGAGAAGCACTTTCTTTATCTACATTGGAAATGAAATGATAGAGAGGACAGTAGCTCTATTTTAACTGTATTATTACTTCATTTTATCAATGGCACTAGGGTCGAGCAGGTGGCAAGCGAGGTGTACTGTGCGTCGCAAGGATGGAGGCCGGGGGTGCTTAGACTGGGATGCTGAAGCTGGCTCTTTCAGTCCCTATCTTCCCCCCTGATGTTTCTGTGGTAGCTTTTGGGTTATAATCCAAACTTGGTCGAGCTCGGGCTGCGTCCCCCTATCTTCCTAGCTTATGTGGCAAACTTGTCTCCTGCTAGTACTCAGTCCATTCTAGTAGTAGTTGCATAACTGCCCATTTACACTGAGATGTTGTCGGATAATGGTTCTCTATGGTTGGGTTTCTTTAATGAAATCGGAGGAAACCCCCTCTTTTGATATAAAAAAAATCAGTGGCACTAGCGGTGCCAAAACATTGCCTAAAATTAATAGTGCCACTAGATTAAGGTGCAAAATAATAACATTACTGCTTTATCATGGTAGTGCCAAAACAGTAGCACAAGATCAGAGCCAACATGCAGGATCTTTGGCAAATGGTCAGACCAAAAAGGAACATACCTCGTGATGGGAACCATATTTGCAGTTAACGCCATCGTAGAAGGGATGACACCAATCACCAACATGGATGATTCAATTCATGAGACCTTTTTGTGCAGTTCACCTAAAATGAAGCAATGTTTGCATCATGCAGTTAGAAAGTACTTGGTCCCATGAGCTAGCAGCTTCTTCTTCATTAGTTGCAATAAAATTGAGCAACATCAAGGTTGGTCGTGAAGCTCGTGGAATGTTCAACTATAATTTGGATATCATTTTGTGTAGTTCAACTAAGATCAAGCGTGAAATGTATATCTCTGTTTGCATAAAAAGGTGGAAAGTAGGGTGACTAATGATGACCCACAAGTATAGGGGATCTATCGTAGTTCTTTCGATAAGTAAGAGTGTAGAACCCAACGAGGAGCAGAAGGAAATGACAAGCAGTTTTCAGCAAGGTATTTTCTGCAAGCACTGAAATTATCGGTAACAGATAGTTTTGTGATAAGATAATTCATAACGGGTAACAAGTAACAATTGTAACTAAGGTGCAGCAAGGTGGCCCAATCATTTTTGTAGCAAACGACAAGCCTGGACGAACTCTTATATAAACCAAAGCGCTCCCGAGGACACATGGGAATTATTGTCAAGCTAGTTTTCATCATGCTCATATGATTCACGTTCGTTACTTTGATAATTTGATATGTGGGTGGACCGGTGCTTGGGTGCCGTCCTTACTTGGACAAGCCTCCCACTTATGATTAACCCCTCTCGCAAGCATCCGCAACTACGAAAGAAGAATTAAGATAAATCTAACCATAGCATGAAACATATGGATCCAAATCAGACCCTTACGAAGCAATGCATAAACTAGGGTTTAAGCTTCTGTCACTCTAGCAACCCATCATCTACTTATTACTTCCCAATGCATTCCCCTAGGCCCAAATCATGGTGAAGTGTCATGTAGTCGACATTCACATAACACCACTAGACGAAAGACAACATACATCTCATCAAAATATCGAACGAATACCAAATTCACATGATTACTTATAACAAGACTTCTCCCATGTCCTCAGGAACAAACGTAACTACTCACAAAGCATATTCATGTTCATAATCAGAGGGATAATAAATATCATCAAGGATCTGAACATATGATCTTCCACTGAATAAACCAACTAGCATCAACTACAAGGAGTAATCAACACTACTAGCAACCCACAGGTACCAATATAAGGTTTTGAGACAAAGATCGGACACAAGAGATGAACTATGGTTTGAGAGGAGATGGTGTTGGTGAAGATGTTGATGGAGATTGACCCCCTCTCGATGAGAGGATTGTTGGTGATGACGATGGCTTCGATTTCTCCCTCCCGGAGGGAAGTTTCCCAGGCAGAACAGCTCCGCCGGAGCCCTAGATTGCTTCTGCCCAGGTTCCGCCTCAAGATGGTGGCGCTTCGTCCCGAAAGCTTCCTTCTGATTTTTTCCAGGTCAAAACCCTCCATATAGCAGAAGATGGGCACCAGAGACCTGCCAAGGGGCCCACAAGCCCTAGGGGCGTGCCCAGGGGGAGGGTGTAACACCCCCGGTGGTTAACTACAGTAATCACCCTTTTGATTATGCCATGTCATCATGTTTAACAGTGCATGATCATCATTAGCATTATATTGCATTTCAACTCCTAAGTCAAATTCAAATTTAAATGAAAGTGGAAAATAAAAGTTGTCCAGCATAAAAACTAAAATGTTCGATAAATGACAAATATTGCAGAGGCTATTCTAAAATTGAAACCAACAAATAATAAAATAATTAGGTGGCTCAAACATAATTAAAACAGTAAGGATAAATGCATTTAAATTATTATAAAAATGGTGTGAACTCAAGTTGACTCCAAACCAATTTTTGGTAGTGGTAGGTAATGCCTAGTATTTGTTGGAGCAATTCCTATGTTTTACAAAATTCAATATGTGGCCTAACAATTTGCTAAACTGAGAAATAAAAGAAAATAGAAAAGGTAAAAATAAATAAAAGAAAAGAAAAAGGAAGGGGTGGAAAGCCCCAGGCCAACTGGGCCATCCGGCCCAGCTCCCCCTCTGGCCCAACCGGCCTCCCTTATCCCCCACCCCAGGAAACCCTAACCCCGCTTCACCCCACTTCCCCCCCCGATTCACATCCCTCCCCTCGCCAGCCCCCACCCCTCGATCCCATCTGGATCGGGGAGGGGTTTCGAACCCGGCGCCTCGTCGCCGCCGCCCGGAGCTCCGCGGACCTCGCCGGAGCTGCACCGTTGCCTCCCCTCCGTCGCCGACCCAACCCCGACCTCGCTGCCTCGACCCCATCGTCGCTCGTCCCCGACGCCAGCAGCCTCGACATCGCCACCCCGTCCGCCCCCCCGAGCCCACGCAGCCCTACGCTCCAAAGTGAGCCTCGTCCGCCCCCTCTCTCCCCCATCACCGGATCCGGCCGCGCCCGCGCTGCTCCGCCCAGGTGCGTGCCCCGCTCGCACCCCGCTCGCGGTTGGCCTCGGCCGCTGCCGCCGCCACCATCTCCCCACGGCGCTCCGACCTCCTGACCGCTCGGTCCGGTGGCCGCCCCGCTCACCGGCTACATCCGCTGCCGGCGCCGCTCGCCGTCCCTCGCCGAGGCCGTCGCTGCCTGTGCCCGCGCTGGCCTCACCTTCGCCCCGCAATCGCCTGACGCCCGCGCTCGCGCCGCCCGCATAGCCCCGCCACTACTCGGCTTCCGCCCTGCCCTGCCGCGCTCCACCGCCGTCGCCCGCGGCTCCCCCCCTCGCTGGTCACCGCCCCAGCCCTCGCGGCTTCGGTCGGCCGCGCCGTGGCCGCCGGCGCGCGCCCTCCTGGGCGCCCGAGTGCTCCCCGCCCCCTGGTGGCCTCGGGCACGCACGCCCTGCCGCCCGCACGCCTGGCCTCGCCCCGCTCCAGCTCACCGCCCCGCCGCCGCCCTACTTGCCTCGCCCCGTCGGGCGCCCGGGTCCAGGCGACCCGCGCGCCCGCGCCCGTGCGCCCGCTAAACGCCCCCTGGGCCTATGACAGATGGGGCCCGCCCCTTATAAAAAAAAAGAAAAACAAAATTGAAAAAAAAGGAATTTAAAATAAATAAATAAATATTAATTAGTGAATTAATTAATTAACCTAATTAATTCTGTTTAAATAACTAATTAAGTTTAATTAACTTAATGATTTAATTAACCTAATTAACTACTGTTAATTAACCCTAACAGTCTGCTGACCTCATGCTGATGTCATGCTGACGTCAGCAAACACTGTTTTGGATAATGTTAATTTAAATAATTAAATAAATTCCAGAAATTAATAAAAACTTTAGAAAATCATATTAAATAATCCGTAACTCCGATGGAAAAACTTTGTACATGAAAGTTGCTCAGAACGACGAGACGAATCCGAAAACGCGGTCCGTTTGTCCGTCACACGTCCCAAACTATCCGAACATGCAACCATTCCCCTCCGGTCATCTGTTTGACAAATGCCCGGAACCGGGAAAACATTCCCGGATGGATTCCTCCTTCCTTGGTGACGTGCAACCATACGTTAGGACACACCCGACACTGCATATTGTCATGCCGTACTTTGCGTTGCTCATGTTTTCTCTATATTTATACTGTTTCCTCCCCCTCTTCTCTCTCGGTAGACCCTGACACCGACGTCGTCCCCGAGACCGACGCAGCTCCGGAGACCGAAGACACCATTGACAACCTTGCCCTTGCCGCCGAGCAACCAGGCAAGCCCCCCCCCTTGAGCATCCCGATATCGCCCATTCTATTTCTCATGCTTGCATTAGAATTGCTGCTGCTACTGCTTTACCTATTCTGATGCATAGCCTGTTCATTGTAACCTGCTGTTGATAATTATCTGCATAACCTAAACTGCTTAGTATAGGCTGGGTAGAGACCTATCAGTGACCCCACTTATCCCGACTGCCGCGCTGGATCGTCAGAAGACCCGATCAACGGGATTGAAGACCAGGCCCCGACACCGCACATCATCCCCCTTAGTTGTAACGACACTGCAGCGTTACTATCGAGTGCCGAGGGTGAAACCTCTTGTAGCACTTCGGATGTTAACTCTGTAGAGTAGCTATTCGGTCGTGGTCATCGAGGGTGATTCCTCCTTCACCACTTCCGGTAACGACGCTGTCGTGCAACACATCAAGTGTGAACCCCTCGAGGGTGATTCCTCCGAGTTCACCTTGACAGATACATCGAGTAGGAATCCAACGAGGGTGATACCTCGGATTCCCCTGATGTTATGGACACACGGATACTTGGACTTTACACTGTTACTTGGATAGGCGGGTCGACCCTGAGGGGTACCCGCGTGCGCCTGAGAGGCGAGTGTTGTGAAGACGGGTGCCAGTGTGGTGCCCGAGTGAGAATACGAGGCGCGGCCAGGCATTCTTAACCCTTGCAGCAAGTCCTCGAGACGGGGCGACGGGGTCACATCTTTCGTGAGTCTCTGCTCGTTACCGCAAGCCCCTAGTCCTAACGATTTGGATATTTGATCCGAGCAGGCCTCTGGTCTGATAGCACTAACCATCACGTGGGCATAGTATGGGCGTTCTGCATCGTATGCATCAGCCAAAAGCTCTGTCAGACGTCCAGTTCAGCAGTGCGGCATGGAGTGATTGGCGCCATTTCGGTGGTTCTTGGATCTGAGCCATGTGCGCAACGACCCGGAGGGCTTGGGGCGATGGCCAAGACCCCCTTGCGCTTAGGATGTAGACCGGTGGGGACCTCTCTGCTAAGCTGTAGGTAGGGTTGCGATGTGTCGTTTGGCAGAGGCCGGGCATGACCCAGGAAAGTGTGTCCGGCCGGAGTTAATCGAGCGTGTTGGGTAAGTTGGTGCACCCCTGCAGGGAAGAAAACTTCTATCGATAGCCTGTCCTACGGTAAAGTACACTCGGAGTTGTATCCTGATTGATACAATTTAGAACTGGATACTTGGATACTATGGCTCTGGGATTGCTTCTCGCAGGGAGTCGAGAAGGGATCTCCGGACGAGGTTGATGACTGTATGGCTCTGGGATTGCTTTCCCGCAGGGAGTCGAGAAAGGATCTCTGGGTGAGGATGAGACTTAATGATACTGCTACATTATATTGTACTGTTCTACTCTCTTCTACTGCTGCAAGACCGCTGAAGATGCTAGTCTTCGATAGGACTAGGCCTTCTCTCTATTCTGGCATTTCTGCAGCCCAGTTCACATATACAGCCTTCCCTTTGAAAATGTTGCATATGTAGTGTAGATCCTTGCTTGCTGAGTACTTCTGAGTACTCACGGTTGCTTTGTTTTCCTTTTCTCCCCATATCAGTTTGTCGCGGCCAGAGGACGGAGCCCCCTGAGACAGATACCCCGTCGATCGACTACTACTTCGACCCCGAGGATGGATACTACTACGAGTTGACTGAAGACCAGGAGTAGGATCGGAGGGTCCCAGGCAGGAGGCCTACGCCTTTCAATCGTAGTGTTTTATTTTGCCCCGCCTTTCTAAAGGCCTTTCTGTTTCTCTTTTAATATCTGTACTCAGATATCTGATGCTTCCGCTGACGCTTGTTCGCAAGCTTATGTATTCGAGCCCTCGAGGCCCCTGGCTTGTAATATAAAGCTTGTATGACTTTACTTATGTTTTAGAGTTGTGTTGTGATATCTTCCCGTGAGTCCTTAGGCTTGATCGTGTGCATTTGCGTGTATGATTAGTGCACGATTGAGCCGGGGGCGTCACAAGTTGGTATCAGAGCCGACTGACTGTAGGAACCCCCCCCTTTCCAACTCCTTGGCCGAAGTTGAGTCTAGTAACCGAAAAACTAATTTACTAACTTGGCTGTGTGGCTTACGGGCCCACGTCACCAATTGGGTGGTATTAGGATCTTTTACTCCTCGACCTTTACTCTGGGACTCTGATCTCTCTTTTATTCGGGTTAAATAAAGTTTACTAACGCCGACACTTAGGATCTCGTAATTCTCGTCCACCCGGAGAGCTGGATATTCGCAACTGATCCTTTCCTTGGAACGATTAGTCTGATAATCATCATTTTCCTTTCCATTGGTTTGTTTAACCTTCCTTTACAAGTATCTTACGCTTCTCACACTGTCATTTGACACTTTTGGAATCTCCCGGAAAAATGTGTCGTGTTCAGCGTCAACATTTTGAGTTCTTCCGAGATGTTAATTGAATTCATGAACGGCAATGCCATCCTTGCCCCTCGCTGATCCGTGTTATCATCGTCAATCTCTTTGACTACCTGCCCATGAATTGCCGTTAACCCAGAACGAGTTCAGGCTATTCTGGACTGGACTCCTCCGAAGAACGTCAAGCAAGTGAGAAGTTTTCTCGGCCTTGCAAGTTATTGCCATCGATTTGTCGAGAACTTTTCCAAGATTGCTAAGCCTTTGACTGATCTGCTTCACAAGGGCGTTAAGTTCGAATGGACAGAAAAATGTCAGGAAAGTTTCCAGACACTCAAAGACAAGCTAACATCTGCCCCAGTACTGTCTCCTCCAGATACCCACAAAGACTTTGTGATTTATTGTGATGCATCCCGTGAAGGATTAGGCTGTGTCCTAATGCAAGCGCGTAAAGTGATTGCTTATGGCTCTCGTCAGTTGCGCCCACATGAAGAGAATTATCTGGTACATGATCTAGAACTAGCTGCTGTCATCTATGCATTGCAGTTGTGGCGACATTACCTTCTCGGTAATCGTTGCGAGATCTACACGGATCATAAAAGTCTGAAGTACTTGTTTACTCAACCATCTCTAAACCTCCGTCAGCAAAGATGGATGGAGGCCATTGCGGACTATGATTTGGGTATTTCTTATACCCCTGGCAAGGCTAACGTGATGGCTGATGCCTTAAGCCGCAAGTCCTATTGCGACAACCTCATGGTTAGGCGAGCACAACCTCGCCTTTTTGAAGAACTGTGCAAGCTGAATTTTCTTATTGTCCCACAGGGCTCTCTAAATAACCTTGTGATACAACCAGATCTTGAGAAAGATGTTAAGGATGCGCAAGCTAAAGATGCTGAAATTGATCTGATGAAGAAAGACCTTCACCTTGTAAAGTACAGGGATTTCTCGCTGTCTGAAGATGGAACCTTGTATTTCAGAAACCGCATTGTGGTACCTCGCTTCGAACTCATGACTGACAAAGTCATGAAGGAGGCACATGATACCCCGTTGTCTATTCATCCGGGTAGCACCAAGATGTATCGTGATCTCCGTCAAAGATATTGGTGGTCTAGAATGAAGGAGGACATTGCTCGTTATGTTGCTGAATGTGATGTGTGTCGTCGCGTTAAAGCAGAACATCAGAAGCCGGCTGGAATTCTGCAACCACTTCCTATTCCTCTATGGAAATGGGATAAGGTTCAGATGGATTTCGTTACAGGACTTCCCAGGTCACAGAAGGGTCACGATGCTATTCTTGTCGTCGTCGACCAACTTTCTAAAGTTGCACACTTTCTGCCTGTCAAAGAAACTATCACTGCTAGTCAGTTAGCAGAGTTGTATATCTCCAGAATTGTTTCACTCCACGGTATTCTGAAGGAGATCAGTTCGGACCGTGGCGGTCTTTTCACTTCCAAATTCTGGGAAAGTTTCCAAACAGCTATGGGAACTCATATTACCTGGAGTTCAGCTTATAACCCTCAATCTCAAGGCCAAGTCGAACGAGTCAATCAAGTGCTTGAAGACATGCTTCGGGCTTGTGTTATATCGTTTGGCAAGAAATGGGAGGAATCTCTCCCGTATGCCGAGTTCTCTTATAACAACAGCTATCAAGCCAGCTTGAAAATGGCCCCCTTTGAGGTTCTTTATGGTCGTAAATGTCGAACCCCTCTGAATTGGTCAGAAACTGGGGAACGACCTCTTGTTGGACCGGACATTATTCAGCATGCCGAAGAACAAGTTCGAATTGTCCGGGAGAATCTCAAAGCAGCTCAGGACCGCCAGAAGAGCAACTATGATCGCAAACGATGGGGTTTGACTTATCAACCTGGTGATCAGGCTTATCTTCGTGTCACTCCTATGAAGGGCACTCACCGTTTTGGAATCAAGGGCAAGCTAGCTCCACGCTATATTGGTCCTTTCCGCATTGTTGCAAGGCGTGGACAGGTGGCGTATAAATTGGAATTGCCGCCGCAATTCTCCCATATCCACGACGTCTTCCATGTGTCGCAACTTCGTCAATGCTTCAAGGAATCTCCACACCGAGCTGTGGATCACGAGGTGCTCGAATTGCAAGATGATCTATCTTATAAGGAGCATCCGATCCGCATTCTCGATGAAGCTGAACATCGGACCCGTTAGAAGGTTACCAAGTTCCTCAAAGTGCAGTGGTCAAATCATACTGAAGATGAAGCCACTTGGGAATGCGAGGATAATCTTCGTGCGGAATACCCTGAACTTTTTCCTTCTACCTCTTAATTCTCGGGACGAGAATTCTTGTTAGTAGAGGAGATTTGTAACACCCCCGATGGTTAACTACAGTAATCACCCTTTTGATTATGCCATGTCATCATGTTTAACAGTGCATGATCATCATTAGCATTATATTGCATTTCAACTCCTAAGTCAAATTCAAATTTAAATGAAAGTGGAAAATAAAAGTTGTCCAGCATAAAAACTAAAATGTTCGATAAATGACAAATATTGCAGAGGCTATTCTAAAATTGAAACCAACAAATAATAAAATAATTAGGTGGCTCGAACATAATTAAAACAGTAAGGATAAATGCATTTAAATTATTATAAAAATGGTGTGAACTCAAGTTGACTCCAAACCAATTTTTGGTAGTGGTAGGTAATGCCTAGTATTTGTTGGAGCAATTCCTATGTTTTACAAAATTCAATATGTGGCCTAACAATTTGCTAAACTGAGAAATAAAAGAAAATAGAAAAGGTAAAAATAAATAAAAGAAAAGAAAAAGGAAGGGGTGGAAAGCCCCAGGCCAACTGGGCCCCGGCCCAGCTCCCCCTCTGGCCCAACTGGCCTCCCTTATCCCCACCCCAGGAAACCCTAACCCCGGGTCACCCCACTTCCCCCCCACCCCCCCCCAATTCCCATCCCTCCCCTCGCCAGCCCCCACCCCTCGATCCCATCTGGATCGGGGAGGGATTTCGAACCCGGCGCCTTGTCGCCGCCGCCCGGAGCTCCGCGGACCTCGCCGGAGCTGCACCGTCGCCTCCCCTCCATCGCCGACCCAACCCCGACCTCGCTGCCTCGACCCCATCGCTGCTCGTCCCCGACGCCAGCGGCCTCGACATCGCCACCCCGTCCGCCCCCCGACTCCCCCTGCCCGCCCCCCCTACGCTCCAAAGTGAGCCTCGTCCGACCCCTCTCTCCCCCATCACCGGATCCGGCCGCGCCTGCGCGCGCGCCCCCATCCACGTCGCCGCGGCACTTGCCCTGCTGCTGCTCGACGCCGTGCGGCCGCACGCCGCCCCGCGCCGTCTCGTTCCCGCGCCGCTCGAGCGCTGCTCCGCCCCGGTGCGTGCCCCGCTCGCACCACGCTCGCGGTTGGCCTCGGCCGCTGCCGCCACCGCCATCTCCCCACGGCGCTCCGACCTCCTGACCGCTCGGTCCGGTGGCCGCCCCGCTCGCCGGCTACATCCGCTGCCGGCGCCGCTTGCCGCCCCTCGCCGAGGCCATCGCTGCCTGTGCCCGCGCTGGCCTCGCCTTTGCCCCGCAATCGCCTGACGCCCGCGCTCGCGCCACCCGCATAGCCCCGCCACTGCTCGGCTTCCGCCCTGCCCTGCCGCGCTCCACCGCCGGCGCCCGCGGCTCTCCCCCTCGCTGGTCACCGCCCCAGCCCTCGCGGCTCCGGTCGGCCGCGCCGTGGCCGCCGGCGCGCGCCCTCCTGGGCGCCCGAGTGCTCCCCGCCTCCTGGTGGCCTCGGGCACGCACGCCCCGCCGCCCGCACGCCTGGCCTCGCCCCGCTCCAGCTCACCGCCCCGCCGCCGCCCTGCTTGCCTCGCCCCGTCGTGCGCCCGGGTTCAGGCGACCCGGCGTCCGCGCCCGTGCGCCCGCTAAACGCCCCCTGGGCCTATGATAGATGGGGCCCGCCCCTTATAAAAAAAATGAAAAACAAAATTGAAAAAAAGGAATTTAAAATAAATAAATAAATATTAATTAGTGAATTAATTAATTAATTAACCTAATTAATTCAGTTTAAATAACTAATTAAGTTTAATTAACTTAATGATTTAATTAACCTAATTAACTACTGTTAATTAACCCTAACAGTCTGCTGACCTCATGCTGACGTCAGCAAACACTCTTTCGGATAATGTTAATTTAAATAATTAAATAAATTCCAGAAATTAATAAAAACTTTAGAAAATCATATTAAATAATCCGTAACTCCGATGGAAAAACTTTGTACATGAAAGTTGCTCAGAACGACGAGACGAATCCGAATACACTGTCCGTTTGTCCGTCACACATCCCTAACTATCCAAACATGCAACCATTCCCCTCCGGCCATTTGTCTGACAAATGCCCGGAACCGGGAAAACATTCCCGGATGGATTCCTCCTTCCTCGGTGACGTGCAACCATACGTTAGGACACACCCGGCACTGCATATTGTCATGCCGTACTTTGCGTTGCTCATGTTTGCTCTATATTTATACTGTTTCCTCCCCCTCTTCTCTCTCGGTAGACCCTGACACCGATGTCGTCCCCGAGACCGACGCAGCTCCAGAGACCGAAGACACCATTGACAACCTTGCCCTTGCCGCCGAGCAACCAGGCAAGCCCCCCCCCCTTGAGCATCCCGATATCACCCATTCTATTTCTCATGCTTGCATTAGAATTGCTGCTGCTACTGCTTTACCTATTCTGATGCATAGCCTGTTCATTGTAACCTGCTGTTGATAATTACCTGCATAACCTAAACTGCTTAGTATAGGCTGGGTAGAGACCTATCAGTGACCCCACTTATCCCGACTACCGCGCTAGATCGTCAGAAGACCCGATCAACGGGATTGAAGACCAGGCCCCGACACCGCACATCATCCCCCTTAGTTGTAACGACACTGCAGCGTTACTATCGAGTGCCGAGGGTGAAACCTCTTGTAGCACTTCGGATGTTAACTCTGTAGAGTAGCTATTCGGTCGTGGTCATCGAGGGTGATTCCTCCTTCACCACTTCCGGTAACGACGCTGTCGCGCAACACATCAAGTGTGAACCCCTCGAGGGTGATTCCTCCGAGTTCACCTTGACAGATACATCGAGTAGGAATCCAAC
Source organism: Thinopyrum elongatum (assembly GCA_011799875.1). NCBI lineage: Eukaryota > Viridiplantae > Streptophyta > Magnoliopsida > Poales > Poaceae > Thinopyrum > Thinopyrum elongatum. The sequence goes on along the minus strand of CM022301.1, from coordinate 115,862,412 downwards.
GAGGGTGATACCTCGGATTCCCCTGATGTTATGGACACACGGATACTTGGACTTTACACTGTTACTTGGATAGGCGGGTCGACCCTGAGGGGTACCCGCGTGCGCCTGAGAGGCGAGTGTTGTGAAGACGGGTGCCAGAGTGGTGCCCGAGTGAGAATACGAGGCGCGGCCGGGCATTCTTAACCCTTGCAGCAAGTCCTCGAGACGGGGCGATGGGGTCACATCTTTCGTGAGTCTCTGCTCGTTACCGCAAGCCCCTAGTCCTAACGATTTGGATATTTGATCTGAGCAGGCCTTTGGTCTGATAGCACTAACCATCACGTGGGCATAGTATGGGCGTTCTGCATCGTATGCATTAGCCCAAAGCTCTGTCAGATGTCCAGTTCAGCAGTGCGGCATGGAGTGATTGGCGCCATTTCGGTGGTGCTTGGATCTGAGCCATGTGCGCAACGACCCGGAGGGCGAGGGGCAATGGCCAAGACCCCCTTGCGCTTAGGATGTAGAACGGCGGGGACCTCTCTGCTGAGCTGTAGGTAGGGTTGCGATGTGTCGTTTGGCCGAGGCCGGGATGACCCAGGAAAGTGTGTCCGGCCGGAGTTAATCGAGCGTGTTGGGTAAGTTGGTGCACCCCTGCAGGGAAGAAAACTTCTATCGATAGCCTGTCCTACGGTAAAGGACACTCGGAGCTGTATCCTGATTGATACAATTTAGAACTGGATACTTGGATACTATGGCTCTGGGATTGCTTCTCGCAGGGAGTCGAGAAGGGATCTCCGGATGAGGTTGATGACTGTATGGCTCTGGGATTGCTTTCTCGCAGGGAGTCGAGAAAGGATCTCTGGGTGAGGATGAGACTTAATGATACTGCTACATTATATTGTACTGTTCTACTCTCTTCTACTGCTGCAAGACCGCTGAAGATGCTAGTCTTCGATAGGACTAGGCCTTCTCTCTATTCTGGCATTTCTGCAGCCCAGTCCACATATACAGCCTTCCCTTATAAAATGTTGCATATGTAGTGTAGATCCTTGCTTGCTGAGTACTTCTGAGTACTCAAGGTTGCTTTGTTTTCCTTTTCTCCCCATATCAGTTTGTCGCGGCCAGAGGACGGAGCCCCCTGAGACAGATACCCTGTCGATCGACTACTACTTCGACCCCGAGGATGGATACTACTATGAGTTGACTGAAGACCAGGAGTAAGATCGGAGGGTCCCAGGCAGGAGGCCTACGCCTTTCGATCCTAGTGTTTTATTTTGCCCCGCCTTTCTAAAGGCCTTTCTGTTTCTCTTTTAATATCTGTACTCAGATATCTGATGCTTCCGCTGACGCTTGTTCGCAAGCTTATGTATTCGAGCCCTCGAGGCCCCTGGCTTGTAATATAAAGCTTGTATGACTTTATTTATGTTTTAGAGTTGTGTTGTGATATCTTCCCGTGAGTCCTTAGGCTTGATCGTGTGCATTTGCGTGTATGATTAGTGCACGATTGAGCCGGGGGTGTCACAGAGGGCGTGCCCCCCAGGCTTCTAGCCGCCTGGTGGGTCCCCTCTGGTATTTTCTTCGCCCAATATTTTTTTATTCCAAAATAATTCTCCGTAAATTTTCACGACTTTTGGAGTTGTGCAGAATAGGTTTCTCAGATTTGCTCCTTTCCGGTCCAGAATTCCAGCTGCCGGCATTCTCCCTCTTTGTGTAAACCTTGTAAAATAAGAGAGAAAAGGCATAAGTATTGTACCATAATGTGTAATAACAGCCCATAATGCAATAAATATCAATATAAAAGCATGATGCAAAATGGACGTATCAACTCCCCCAAGCTTAGACCTCGCTTGTCATCAAGCGGAAGCCGAAATTGATAATCATGTCCACATGTTTAGAGATAGAGGTGTCGATAAAATAAAATACTGACATGAAGGCATCATGATCATCTTTAGAACAACAACATGTTTTTTCATATAATTTCTTATGCCAAAGTAACAATTCATTCACAAGGTAAAGTATGGAACAAGAACTTTATTGAAAACTAACAAACTATTATCCAGTCATTGGGGCAATTGCAATTTATCATAACATAGGAAAGAATCCATGTAAGAGCTTTTCAGCAAGTTCACATACTCAACTATCCTTTAGTCTTTCATAATTACTAACACTCACGTGATACTTATGAGATCAAAGTTTCAATCGAACACAGAGAAAGTTAGGGGCTTGTGGTTTCGCCTCCCAACCTTTTACCTCAAGGCTAATGTCAACAATAATAGTTTATGGATATCTACATCCGAGTGGATATATATATCTGGATCTCCCCCCAACATATAGTGCTTGCCAAAATAGAATAAGTGTAAAAAGAGTAGGTAATGATCACCTTGACTCTTGCATTAAGGTAGAGGGTAAAATAAAAGATAGGCCCTTCGCAGAGGGAAGCAGAGGTTGTCATGCGCTTTTATGGTTGGATGCACAAAATCTTAATGCGAAAGAACGTCACTTTATATTGCCGCTTGTGATAAAGAAATTTATTATGCAGTCTGTGGCTTTTATTTCTTCCATATCACAAGTTCGTATAAAGCTTATTTTCCTCACACTAATAGATCATACATATTTAGAGAGCAATTTTTATTGCTTGCACCGATGACAACTTACTTGAAGGATCTTTCTCAATCCATAGGTAGGTATGGTGGAATCTCATGGCAAAACTGGGTTAAGGGATTTTGGATGCACAAGTAGTATCTCTACTTGGTGCAAAAGATTTGGCTAGCATGGGATGAGAAGCAAGCTCAACATGTTGGAGGATCCATGACAATATAACTTCTATTCGGATATAAAGAAACATAACCCATTACGTTGTCTTCCTTGTCCAACATCAACCTTTTAGCATATAATATTTTAATGAGTGCTCACAATCACAAAAGATGTCCAAGATAGTATATTTATATGCGAGACCTCTCTTTCTTTATTACTTCCTATTAATTGCAACAACGACCAAAACTATGTTTGTCAACTCCCAACAAATTTCACGCGACATACTTCTTATCTGTGAAGTCGCCACTTCCCATAAGATCATTATATAATCTTTTTATTTCTTTTATTATTTATTTCTTTTTCTCAAGATCATAGCAAGAAAGCAAAGCCCTCAACTCAAAACTAATCTTTATTGTATAACTCTCAGACTCGATTACATAAAGGGAACACAAAGCAAAACTCAAAGATAGATCATACTAAAACTTTATTCTACTAAATCAAAATATAACCAAAAGGATCGAACTAAGAAAAATGATAAACGTAAAGATGTGATGGTGATACGATACCGGGGCACCTCCCCCAAGCTTGGCAGTTGCCAAGGGGAGTGCCCATACCCATGTATTTAGTCTCTTTCTTCGGAGGTGGTGATGATGGAGTTGATGCATTCTTCTTCTCCAGCTTGCGTCTGAGGCTAAAATTTTCCTCCCTTAGATCCTCATTCTCGAGCTCGAGCCTCTTTATCTTTTTGCATAATGCTGCCTTGCTGTCCTGCAAAAAACATGGTGGGATAGATTGGACCTGAGGAAGGCTTGACTTCTTGAATTCCTCATGCATATCGCCAGGTTGAGGTAGTGGATCTTCGTCTTCGTCAGAACTATCATCCCTTGTTCTCTCCATGTTGGAGTCTTCCTCCTCCTTCGTAGTCCAGCCGTAATGCTCCACCTCCCCATAGGCCTTTGGGTTAGCGATGAAATCAGCGACATAGCTCTCTCCCTCCGAATCTTGAGACGACATATTTTCATATCTGCTAGGAAAACAGCACGAAACAAGAACAGAAGATTTTGCCGTGGTACGGTGGTTAAATTTTTTGGGAGATTATATAATGAATTTTTACTGACCAAAATGAGTGTATTACAACAAAACGGAGTCCAGGGGGCACACGAGGTGGCCACAAGCCTGAGAGGCATGCCCAGGGGGTAGGGCGCGCCCCCAAGGCTTGTCGCCTCCTTGTGCACTTTTCGGACTACTTTTTATTTTCCTAATTTTTTAAATATTCCAAAATGGAGTAAAATTTCCATTGGAAAAGTTTTGGAGTCGGTTTACTTACCGTACCACATACCTATTCCTTTTCGGAGTCTGAAACGTTTTGGTAGGTCTCCCTTATGTACTCCTCCGGTGTTATGGTCTTAATAATATTGGTCTCAACATTTATGGGAGTACCTGTGATATAATGTTTGATTCTTTGCCCATTTACCACCTTCGGGTTAGTGCCTTCGGCGTTGTTGATCTTGATGGCACCGGAACGATAAACTTCCTCGATAATGTAAGGACCCTCCCATTTAGAGAGAAGCTTTCCTGCAAAAAATCTTAAACGAGAATTTTATAGCAAGACAAGGTCACCTACATTAAATTCATGCTTTTGTATCCTTTTATCATGCCATCTTTTAACTTTTTCTTTAAACAATTTGGCATTTTCATAGGCCTGGGTTCTCCATTCATCAAGAGAGCTAATGTCCAATAACCTCTTCTCACCGGCAAGTTTGAAATCATAGTTGAGCTCTTTAATTGCCCAATGAGCTTTATGTTCTAGTTCGAGAGGTAAGTGACATGCCTTTCCATAAACCATTTTATATGGAGACATACCCATAGGGTTTTTATAAGCAGTTCTATAAGCCCATAATGCATCATCAAGTTTCTTAGACCAATTCTTTCTGGATCTATTAACAGTATTTTGCAAAATCAATTTTATTTCTCGATTACTCAATTCTACTTGACCACTAGACTGAGGATGATATGGAGATGCAATTCTATGGTTAACATCATACTTAGCAAGCAATTTATGGAAAGCACCATGAATAAAGTGTGAACCACCATCAGTCATTAAATATCTAGGGACTCCAAACCTCGGGAAAATAACTTCTTTAAGCATTTTAATGGAGGTGTTATGATCAGCACTACTAGTTGGAATAGCTTCTACCCACTTAGTAACATAATCAACAGCAATCAAAATATGTGTGTACCCATTAGAGGAAGGAAAAGGTCCCATATAATCAAATCCCCAAACATCAAATGGTTCAATAACAAGTAAATAATTGATAGGCATTTCCTGACATCTACTAATATTACCAATTCTTTGGCATTCATCACAAGACAAGACAAACTTTCGAGCATCCTTGAAAAGAGTAGGCCAATAAAAACCAGATTGTAATACCTTGTGTGCAGTTCTATCTCCATCATGGTGTCCTCCGTAGGCCTCGGAGTGACACTTGCGTAGGATCTGTTCCTGTTCATGCTCAGGTACACAACATCTAATAACACCATCTACTCCTTCTCTATAAAGGTGTGGGTCATCCCAAAAGTAATGTCTTAAATCACAGAAAAACCTTTTATTTTGTTGGTATGTGAAGCTAGGTGGTATAAATTTAGCAACAATATAATTGGCATCATCAGCATACCATGGAGTACTACGAGAAGCATTTATGATAGCTAATTGTTCATCGGGAAAGCTATCAACAATAGGTAGTGGGTTATCAAGAACATTTTCTAACCTAGACAAGTTGTCTGCTACAGGATTCTCTGCTCCCTTTCTATCAATAATATGCAAATCAAATTCTTGTAGCAAGAGAACCCATCTAATAAGTCTAGGTTTAGCATCCTTCTTTTCCATAAGATATTTAATAGCAGCATGATCGGTGTGAACAGTTACTTTGGAATCAACAATATAAGATCTGAACTTATCACAAGCAAAGACAACTGCTAAAAATTCTTTTTCAGTAGTAGCATAATTTCTTTGAGCACTGTCTAGAGTTTTACTAGCATAATGGATAACGTTTAATTTCTTATCAACTCTTTGTCCTAGAATAAAACAAACAACATAATCACTAGCATCACACATAATTTTAAAGGGTAGGTTCCAATCAGGTGGTTGAACAATAGGTGCAGAAATCAAGGCTTTCTTAAGTATTTCAAATGCTTCTACACAATCATCATCAAAAAAATGGAACATACTTTTGCAAAAGATTTGTGAGAGGCCTAGAAATTCTAGAGAAGTCTTTAATAAACCTCCTATAGAAACCAGCATGACCAAGGAAACTTCTTATACCTTTGATATCTTTAGGACACAGCATCTTTTCAATAGCATCAACTTTAGCTTTATCAACTTCAATACCTCTTTCAGAAATTTTATACCCCAAGACAATACCTTCATTAACCATAAAGTGGCACTTCTCCCAATTCAAGACAAGATTAGTTTCTTCACATCTCTGCAAAACTCGATCAAGGTTGCTCAAGCAATCATCAAAAGAAGTTCCATAAATGGAGAAATCATCCATGAAAACCTCAACAATCTTTTCACAAAAGTCAGAGAATATAGCAGTCATACATCTTTGAAAAGTAGCAGGTGCATTGCATAAACCAAAAGGCATACGTCTATAAGCAAAGGTACCAAAAGGGCAAGTAAAAGTAGTTTTTTCTTGATCCTCTTGTGACACTGGTATTTGAGAAAAACCATCTAGAAAGCAAAAGTGTGTATGTTTTGATAGTCTTTCTAGCATTTTATCAATAAAAGGTAGAGGATAATGATCTTTCCTAGTAGCTTTGTTCAACTTTCTAAAATCAATAACCATTCTATAACCTGTCACAATTCTTTGTGGAATCAATTCATTTTCATCATTAGGAACAACCGTAATACCTCCCTTCTTGGGGACACAATGAACAGGACTTACCCATCTACTATTAGCAACAGGATAAATTATACCTGCTTCCAGAAGCTTTAGTATTTCATTTCTTACCACTTCTTTCATTTTAGGATTCAACCGTCGCTGGTGATCAACAACTGGTTTAGCATCGGGTTCCATATTAATTTTGTGCTGACATAGAGTGGGACTAATGCCCTTAAGATCATCCAGAGTATATCCAATAGTTGCACGGTGCTTCTTCAGAGTTTTCAATAATTTCTTTTCTTCATGCTCTGAAAGGTTAGCACTAATAATAATAGGATATATCTTTTTCTCATCAAGATAAGCATATTTCAGAGTATCAGGTAATTGTTTAAGATCGAACACATGATTACTCTTGGGTGGTAGAGGATCTCCAAGAGTTTCAACAGGCAAATTGCGTTTCAAAACAGGCATCTGTTTAAAGAAAATCTCATCTAATTCCTTTCTTTGATTCATGAACATATCATTTTCATGGTCTAGCAAATATTGTTCTAAAGGATCAGTAGGAGGCACAGCAATAGAAGCAAGACCAATAATTTCATCTTTACTAGGCAATTCTTTATCATGGGGTTGTCTATGAAATTTGGAGAAATTAAACTCATGGGACACATCCCCAAAACTTACAGTAACAGTTTCTTTCTCGCAATCTATTTTGGCATTAACAGTTTTCAAGAAAGGTCTACCAAAAATAATGGGACAAAAATCATATTGTGGGAAACCAAGAACTAGATAATCTATTTGAGCAGGTGCAATATCATTCATAATTTCTTGATATAAAGTAATAGGAATTGCACTAACACTAGCACCCAAATCACATAAGCCATGATAACAATGATCTCCTATTTTAACAGAAACAACATGCATGCCAACAACAGGTCTATGTTTATCTTTAACATCAGGTCTAGCAATTCTAGCAGCTTCATCACAGAAATAAATAACATGCCCATCAATATTATTGACCAAGAGATCTTTAACCATAGAAATACTAGATTCAACTTTAATTTGTTCAGGGGGTGTAGGTGTTCTAGTATAACACTTACGAACCACAGCTGAAGCTTTAGCATGTTCCTTTATTCTAACAGGGAAAGGTGGTTTCTCAATATAAGCAGTAGGAACAATAGGATCAACATTATAAGTAATAGTTTCCTCTTCAGCTTTAATAGGTTCTACTATTTTCACTTCAATGGGAGGATGATATTTAAACCACTTCTCCATAGGGAGATCAACATGAGTAGAAAATGATTCACAGAAAGAAGCTACTATCTCAGAGTCAAGTCCATATTTAGTGCTAAATTCACGAAAAGCATCGGTATCCATAAAAGATTTAACACAATCAAACTTGAGGTTTATACCTGACTCCTTACCTTCGTCGAGTTCCCAATCTTCAGAGTTGCATTTAATTCTTTCCAAAAATCCCATTTGAATTCAATAGTCTTCTTCATAAAAGAACCAGTACAAGAAGTATCGAGCATGGATTGATCATTACGAGAAAGCCGATCATAAAAATTCTGAATAATATTTTCTCTTGAGAGCTCATGATTGGGGCATGAATATAACATTGACTTAAGCCTCCCCCAAGCTTGAGCGACACTTTCTCCTTCATGAGGCCAAAAATTATAAATATAATTCCTATCACGATGAACTAGATGCATAGAATAAAACTTCTAATGAAATTCCAATTTCATTCGGTTGTAATTCGAAGTCCCAATATCATCGCATAGCCTATACCATGTCAATGCCTTCTCCTTCAAAGATAAAGGGAAGACCTTCTTCTTGACTTCATCCTCGGGCAAACCTGCAAGCTTGAATAATCCACAAACTTCATCCACATAGATTAGATGCATATCAGGATGTAATGTTCCATCTCCTGCATAAGGATTAGCTAGAAGTTTCTCTATCATACCCGAAGGAATTTCATAGTAAATATTTTCAGTAGGTTCAGTAGGTTGAGGGGCAACTCTTTGTTCTTCCGGTCGGGGTGAAGATACCCCGAACAAGCCCCTCAAAGGATTATTTTCAATCGCAACAAGTGACAGTAAATTTCAGCACGTAATATAAATGTTTCCTTACCAAAGGCGCTTCACTCCCCGGCAACGGTGCCAGAAAAGAGTCTTGATGACCCACAAGTATAGGGGATCTATCATAGTACTTTCGATAAGTAAGAGTGTCGAACCCAACGAGGAGCAGAAGGAAATGACAAGCGGTTTTCAGCAAGGTATTCTCTGCAAGCACTGAAATTATCGGTAACAGATAGTTTTGTGATAAGATAATTCGTAACGGGTAACAAGTAACAAGTGTAACGAAGGTGCAGCAAGGTGGCCCAATCCTTTTTGTAGCAAAGGACAAGCCTGGACGAACTCTTATATAAAGCAAAGCGCTCCCGAGGACACATGGGAATTATTGTCAAGCTAGTTTTCATCATGCTCATATGATTCGCGTTCGTTACTTTGATAATTTGATATGTGGGTGGACCGGTGCTTGGGTGCTGTCCTTACTTGGACAAGCCTCCCACTTATGATTAACCCCTCTCGCAAGCATCCGCAACTACGAAAGAAAAATTAAGATAAATCTAACCATAGCATGAAACATATGGATCCAAATCTGTCCCTTACGAAGCAACACATAAACTAGGGTTTAAGCTTCTGTCACTCTAGCAAACCATCATCTACTTATTACTTCCCAATGCCTTCCCCTAGGCCCAAATCATGGTGAAGTGTCATGTAGTTGACGTTCACATAACACCACTAGAGGAAAGATAACATACATCTCATCAAAATATCAAACGAATACCAAATTCACATGATTACTTATAACAAGACTTCTCCCATGTCCTCAGGAACAAACGTAACTACTCAAAAAGCATATTCATGTGCATAATCAGAGGGGTAATAAATATCATCAAGGATCTAAACATATGATCTTCCACCGAATAAACCAACTAGCATCAACTACAAGGAGTAATCAACACTACTAGCAACCCAGAGGTTCCAATCTAAGGTTTTGAGATGAAGGTCGGATACAAGAGATGAACTAGGGTTTGAGAGGAGATGGTGATGGTGAAGATGTTGATGGAGATTGACCCCCTCTCGATGAGAGGATCGTTGGTGATGACGATGGCTTCGATTTCCCCCTCCCGGAGGGAAGTTTCCCTAACATAATAGCTCCGCCGGAGCCCTAGATTGCTTCTGCCGAGGTTCTGCCTTGAGACGGCGGTGCTTCATCCCAAAAGCTTCCTTCTGATTTTTTCCAGGTCAAAACGCTCCATATAGCAGAAGATGGGCACCGGAGACCTGCTAGGGGGCCCACAAGCCCTAGGGGTGCGCCCGGGGCGCGCCCAGGGAGAGGGCGCGCCCCCCAGGCTTGGGGCCACCTGGTGGGTCCCCTCTGGTATTTTCTTCGCCCAATATTTTATATATATTCCAAAATAATTCTCCGTAAATTTCCAGGTCTTTTGGAGTTGTGCAGAATAGGTTTCTCAGATTTGCTCCTTTCCGGTCCAGAATTCCAGCTGCCGGCATTCTCCCTCTTTGTGTAAACCTTGTAAAATAAGAGAGAAAAGGTATAAGTATTGTACCATAATGTGTAATAACAGCCCATAATGCAATAAATATCAATATAAAAGCATGATGGAAAATGGACGTATCAACTAACAAGTGATGAAACATACATCAAATGAAAAGAAGCATGTTCCTTATCTAAATGGCAATCCTACAAGGACAGTAGCAATTTCTAAAGCAGCAACATTGCTAGATATTAGTGTGGGCATTAGCATTAACTATGACAACCGTTAAATATGACATTACTTTAATGGTGCCATTGCTTCATTTTACCAGCAGCATTACATTAACAGCTGCTAAAGAGTTGGTATTTGGGCACGAGAGAGTAGGCGGACCAGGACAGTTGCATTTCTAACGAAAAGAAGCAACTTATCTTAATGGGAAATTTACCAGGACATGAAAAATAGTGCCATTGATTCATATTACTGGAGGCATTACATTGAAAACAACATTGGTTTAACGTGTCCTTACTTTAACAGTGGGACCGCTGCATTTTACCAGTGGCATTACATAAGAGGGGCTCGGGGCAACAAACATCCAAACAGGATATCTGGGCTGGTCCATTTTTGTTCGGTATAACCACCTTATACTGTGTGAGGCTAGCAAATGTAATTCTGGACATACTCTGTTGACTTGTCCCCCCAGTCCTTTTTCGACCAATAGATTGGTTTATATCGAGTTTGTACTGCGTTTTCCTTTATTTCCCTATTAGACCAAGAGACCACTTGGATAGCTAGTCTCTGCTACTTTTCGCCCCCATTATTTTCTCTTTCGACCAAGTCTGAGATTCAGGTAACAAATCTTCCCCCACCCCACCCCCTTTCTTCCCTGTTTGAACCATGTAGTACTAGATTCGACTGCGTGAAGTAGTACTACTAGATTCGACTGCATGAAGTAGTTTTACCTCTTAACAGTAAAAATTTAGGTGGCTTTCGAACAGTCGATTGATCCTGTCTATGAGGGGGCCTGAGAAGTAGTAAAAGATACAAATGCAACGACGTGAGGAGCTGGGGCAGTAGAGCAAGGTCGGTTTCGAAGGAAGTTATATCTAACGGTCGCCGGGATGACGCTAGGTCGGCGGCGGGAGGCTGGTTCTGCCCACACTTTGGCAGCGAGAAAGAAGGGGTCAGAGGCCCTCTGTTCGCACATGGACACGTCACCGTGTACCTCCAACACCGAGGGTGATACACCGCAACTCACGTTGAAGGAGACCTGTCCGGAAACGCGGTACGCAAGCAATCCGGCGGGCGCTTTTGTAGACCCGAAACCCCACATGCCCGGGAGGGACCCCATCTGGGCGCACAGCGACTATGAGCTGCCGTAGGTCGACCTGATCGCCCCTAGGGCCTCGTGGATCGCTGCCCTCCAAGAAGAAGAACGAACGAAGAACGAGAAGAAGAAGAACAAAGGGAGAAGGTAAAAGTAAAGGTAAAAGATGATAGATTGATTTGTCGATTGTGTGTTGTTCAATCGGCCGTCGCCTCTCATCTATTTATGAGGCGGCTGGACTTCCCGTACAAGAAAAAGACTAAAAATTCCGTCCAAAACATCAAAAACCCTAACCTAACTCGGACAGGAATCTTTGGCAATTTTCCGGATCAACTCGGAGCCACTGAGTGGTTTGCTTTGGTCCCACTGAGTGAATGTTGCCAACCTTCTATAACCTTCTATAATTTTCCAAATCAAGTCGGTCTCACCGAGTCAAGTCAACTCGGTCGGTCCGAAATGACTTTGCGGTTTTTGATTTTTACCTTGTTTTGGCTCCACATGTTGCATATGAACTCGGATTAAGACGGTTTGTATATCGAAATAAACCGTTTCGACAAGATGCACAACTTTCATGTTAAAACTTTTTCCATATGAGGCCATCTTAATTGAGTTTCTGGCCATTTTATAATCTGATGTCAATATGAGCATATTTGAACTTGTCATAACTTTTGCATCCGAGCTCCGTTTTAGACCATCTTCATATCCATCTTGATCTTCTCAAAGAGAGACCTCCCATGGTGACTTCCAATCATAAGTTTGAATTAATCTTGACATAGCTTTAAGCAACTTTTATGATTGTGCCACTTTTGAGCATCAACACATGCCCCCCTATTTTTGGGCAAAGCTAGCGTGCGAAAAAATAACTTGTGCCGTATGTACTCTAAGGACGATGTCAACACTCCATCGGCCATGTCTGCTTGGGGCGATAAGTATATATCGACTATTTCTTGTGTGAAGTTCTTGATGCAAACTTGGGCGAAATCTTCTCAATTTCATTAACAATCCGGTGATAAAGTTCCATAGATATGTATCTCAAAGCCATCCTCCGAACCATATTGTTCACCCTTTCGCTAGGATTTTACAGATAACCAATAATGAACTTCCTCTAATCCTTGCTTTCGCCTCAAGGTAAACTATAAGTGATTCGTCAAAACATTGATAGCCCTTGGATATTTGTTGCACTACTCATAACGAATCACCGAAAGCCTCAATGTGTGTAGCACCTATGGCACGAAAAAGCTCCAAACCGAATAACATTGCATATTCGGCTTTGATTATTGTGCAAAAAATATTTTAAGTGGCATGAGGCTTCACAAAATAGCACCATAAGGAGATATATAAACAACACCAACACCTTGGCCATTGTTATGAATTCAACCATCAAAACATAATCTCCATAGTACTAGAAAGACAAGGCGAATATCAATATTATGCATGTCATAAATCCAATGTTCAATAACAAAACAACAATGATATGGCCTCTCATAGACTTGAAAGATTTGTAGGCCAAATCATATATATTAGATCAATGCATAAACCCACTCACCATTTTTTCTATGAATTGGTCTAGGCAACATATTTTGAATGGCATCGGTCATAATGTCTCATCTCCGTGCAAGCATAATATATGTATACATATAAGTTTTGAACACGTACCTTGTCTTGCTTTCAATCGAACTAAGGACGATGTTAGGATACTACACCGGCCATGCTTTGACATATTCTTAGGGCGATAGATAAATATCGACCATTACCATGAGGTCCATGTAGAATTCACCCACCAAAGCATGTATAGACGAAATAAACAAATGAAATAGCAATAAAATATTTCAGCCCCTTTGTGTTAGTAACAAAAATGTAACTAACCAAATGTATAGTGATTTGGTAATACTCTCTCATGATATAGAAAATTATGTTGCATCCATGGATCAAAATAAATCCATGGAGGGTAATTGATCATACCCAGGGATGAATTCCATGGCAAAGGCATCAATGGCATGGTTGAAGAAAATGGATGATCTTGTAACTGAAGATTTTGATGTTGTGATGCACACCTTCGGCTTAATTGTTAGTTGCTTCCATCCTTCTCTTTCTTCACTTTTATTGTACTTGTTGCAATAGAAGCATGCACATCATTTTTGTTTTGATTGATCCTCTTGGGAACCCATGCAATGTTCTTCTTTCTCAGCTCTTGTGCACTAAGATTTTGTAATTCCTTCTTGTGCCAATACGATAAGCCGTGGGCATCTCGGCTGTGATTCTGTTTTGACCAATGGCAATTCTTTTTTGTCCTTATGCACTCTCAACTTCTTTTCTTCAGATTTGGCAGTTTGACTCTCAACAGTTGATTGCTTCATCTCATTGCCTTTAGTACCTAATGTCAACACTTTAATTGGCTCTTTTTCATTTGAGGTCAAATCTAAAGTAGCACTCTTACGACCATCTCTTTTAACGCGGTAAACTTGCTTGGCCACCTCTTTCTTATTCCTTGAGCTCCGAACCGATTCCTTATAATTGAAATGGTCTTTGACATGTGATTGTTCAAGTGTCAATCTTCTCGGGGCTGCATAATATTGGTGAGATGGTCTAAAATAAGATGGAGAATGTGCCCTTGTATCATACCTATCCCATGATGGATATGGATCTACATGAGCATAGGGAGGCATCCACGTCATTGGCATTGGTGGCCAAAATAAGGATATGAATATGTTGCACTAAAATTCTCACTTTGCCAATACCGATCCTCATATTTGCGCCTTAGGGGTGATCTTGGCTTCTTTGCATGATTTGGCCGATAAGCATTCTTCTCTTCACTCTTCTTTTGATATTTATCCAATAGCTAAGCGAAGGTGATTTTTGATCTCTTACACTTGCGCTTATTTCGGCCTTTGTTTTCTTTTGGTTTGCTTTCGTCGATCATTGGATTTGCTTGTTGCCCCCCAGTCCTTGGCGTCTTTTTTGTAGCTTCGATGGAATTCTCGCCCTCAAGTTTATGTTCATTGTGTTCTTCAACAACTTTTTTACTTGAAAGCTTGATCCTGTCACCTGTAGTTTTTACCTTCTCTTTAAATGGATCGACTTGAAGTAGCCGATGCAAAAAAAAATTCCATCAGGACCAATCTGAATAGACTGGTCATCCCTTGGTGTTTCAACAAATTTCAATCATCCTTTTTCAATGGCCAATTTAACTATTTGACGAAACATGTTGCAATCCTCAAAGTTATGCTTGAACGAATCATGCAACTTACAATACATTCATCCTTGGATAGATGGCTCAACATGGTGATCAAGAATCCTAATATAATTATTTGTCAACAACAAATCAAATATTTGATCACACATGTTTGAATTGAAGGTATAAATTTTGTTTTCTAGCCGATCTTGCTGTGAGAACGGCTTTGGAGTTAAGCAAACGAATGGTTTAGATCTTGCATCACCCCATTCGGCTATGCATTGTGTTTTGCACTCTATCTCCGATGTCTTTGGGTAAGATATTATACTAGCATCGGTTTTCTCAAAAGAATCTAAACTTTACTTTATCTTTCCGAAGAAAAAATAGTTAGAACACACATGTCTCAATTGAGACTAAATGCAAGCCAAGTATGAAATAAGCAAAGCTACCCAATTAGATATGAACTTTAGATAAAGCAACGAGGAAAGCTTTGGCTGCAACAATATGTTACTATCAGTCTTTATAAATGGCGCAATGGGTTGACCAATATGCTCTATAACAATTTTATTGCTAAAAAGTAAATTACCCTTCTTCATTGGCCTTTGAAAATTACATGTGAGAGTATTTCTAATAGATGCATCAACAATAAAGTTGTGACAAAATCTTAAAATAGGTAAATTACTTGCTAGACATACCCCTTCAAATATGTTGGGCGAGCATGATGGTGGTGTGACTTGAACAATATCTTGCTCCACCTTTGGACGGCTCCCCATCGCCTTTTCATCATCTTTTTCTTGATTCTGTGCATCGTTACATTGAAGATCTTTGTCAATGGAACTTTGTTCGGCTACTTGTTCTATTCCTTGTAGCTCATCAATTTCTACGGCACGAAACTCATAGGGCAGGAAGTAGGTTCCATTAACTTCAGAAAAATCAAGCATGGCTGTTTTGCTATGCTTGCCATGCCCTTCCTCAATAATGCTTGCCTCTTTGGATTTGATGGACTCGGAATATATACTACATGATTCGGCTTTTTCAACCGAAGCACTTTCATGTTTCGAATCATCCTTCTTTTCATTGATTCTACCAATTGTCAAGGCTTGTTTTCTTTGAGCCAATTCTCTATTAATTCTCTCCTGGCGAAGTACTTGCACCCTATCATGCAAAGCTTTAACTCCCCTCTCAATTTTAGCCCGCTCTAGATCAGTTTGCCCAGAATGCTTTCAGGATCTTTCAGCAATGAATTGTTAGTATTGCCAAAATTTTGTAATTGTGAAGGGGGTGTATAATATGTTGCGGTACTAGGTGGAGGTGTATGCACTGCTATATAACCATATGTTCTCTTGCCAATTCTATCAATTGATGAAGTTTCATCTTCTTGCAAAACTCTAGCCTTTATTGCAGCATAATCAAGAAACAACCCCTTTTCATATTGTTCAAGGCAAAGAGCACTAATCCTCTTGTTTTGTGCCAAGCTCATTTTTAATGCAGCCACAACCACTTCTCGAAGGGATTGCTCCACAATACTTTCATATTCTTTCGGCAATGATTCATGAGTGTTGCCGAAATTCTCGAATTGCGTAGAACATGCATCATATGCTACAATATTAGATGACGGCACGTGTGTTCCTGCAAAATTTTCACTTATTCGGCTATGACCATGAAGGTGCGGGGCCGAATTATGAACATCTACAGTTGCATACGGTGCTGAAAAATTACTAACATGAGGTGCAGCATATGATGGTTGAGAGTAACTGGCCGAATAGCTAGTAGTAGCATGGCCAATTCTCCCATCCATCGGCAACATTGGATTCACATATTGCAAACTAGTTGCCAATGAATAAAAGGGTGAAACACTTTCTTGTATGCTATTGGAAATTTTAACATAAGGTGTTTCAAATTGATTAACCAAACCCATCATGTTGTTCATCGGCATATGGATTTGTGGGGTTGCCGATGCATGAGAGTTAGGATACATATGTTGTACATTGCTAAAATCATAAGAATTTGAAGCATGAAGATTATTCTGCATCGGCCCTTGCACATAATTAGATGCATGATTGATAAAACTAGGGCTAGCCGATACATTATGCTCATTAGGCGATCTAGCAACAACATATGGATTATTTGCATCTACAAAGGGGAATTGGGTATTCATATTACCTTTGTAAATTGCAACAATTTAATGATGATCTCTTCGTAGCAAGAACAGGCTGGAGACCATTCAAAGCTTCGTCCCCGGCGAAGTCGCCAAAAAATGTGTTCGCACACGAACACGTCACCGTGTACCTCCAACGCTGAGGGTGATACACCGCAACTCACGTTGAAGGAGACCCGTCCGGAAGCACGGTACGCAAGCAATCCGGCGGGCGCTTTTGTAGACCCGAAACCCCACACGCCCGGGAGGGACCCAGTCTGGGCGCACAGCGGCTATGAGCTACCATAGGTCGACCTGATCGCCCCTAGGGCCTTGTGGATCGCTGCCCTCCTAGAAGAAGAACGAACAAAGAACGAGAAGAAGAAGAACAAAGGGAGAAGGTAAAAGTAAAGGTAAAAGATGATAGATTGATTTGTCGATTGTGTGTTGTTCAATCGGTCGTCACCTCTCATCTATTTATGAGGCGGCTGGACTTCCCGTACTAGAAAAGACTAAAAATTCCATCCAAAACATCAAAAACCCTAACCTAACTCAGACAGGAATCTTTGGCAATTTTCCGGATCAACTCGGAGCCACCGAGTGGTTTGCTTCGGTCCCACCGAGTGAATGTTACCAACCTTCTGTAAACTTGTGTAATTTTCCGGATCAACTCGGTCTCACCGAGTCAAATCAACCATTTCAACGAGGCGCACAACTTTCATGCTGAAACTTTTTCCATATGAGGCCATATTAATTGAGTTTCTGGCCATTTTATAGTCTGATATCAATATGAGCATCTCTGAACTTGTCATAACTTTTGCATCCGAGCTCCGTTTTATACCATCTTCATATCCATCTTGATCTTCTCAAAGAGAGCCCTCCCATGGTGACTTCTGGCCATTAAGCAACTTTTACGATTGTGCCACTTTTGAGCGTTAACACACCCTCCCTAGCCGGCGCTGCATGGGAGAGAACGACAAGGCACACTGATCGAGATGCACCGGTAGTGGGTCAGAGCCGTCGCCGAGGATGACCACATGAACGTTGCATATTCTCACCTTCCCCGGCGGAGGGGATCCGGCCGGATCTGTGACCAGCGGTGAGCAGAGAGAGAGAGTGTGGACACCGCTGTCGTGTTTAGATCTGGAGAGGACGAGAGAGTGTGAAGAGAGCAACACTAGCACGCAAGCGTGGAGGCTCCTGCCTATATAGTGGAGTAGTTTTCTTTTTTCTACCGAAGCCGGCTTGACCTCTTCAATGACTGTCGAGAAGTCATCATGCATGTGCCCCGGAGGCGCATTTGTCGTCATTTTGATCTGAAGCACCGGATTAACATAACACAAAAAAATGCCACATGACAAGAAACCATAACCTCACTTCCCCAAGGGGACAACATGAATCCCGACGGACAAACTAGACGAGGATCAAAGCTCAAATTAAAGACAAACTCGTAGAAAAGGGGTCAATCGATAAATCTCCTAATTAACATAGCCCGCTTGACCTAGATGGCAGCTGAGTAGTCTTCGTGCATGTGCCCCCAATGACCAGCGCCTTGGAGGAACGCAGTTGTCGCTGTTTATCCCTCGCAGTGATCCGAAGCACATGACACCTAATATTGTGAGATGACAAGAAACATTAACATAACCGCCCCAAAGGAGACGACAAGAATCTACGCTGGTGTTCCATCGACTATGTGTAGATGAACGACCTCAAGGAGGATCGGAGCCCGAAAGAGAAACTCGGAGAAGAAGCGCCGATATCTGCGTGAGCTCTGCGCGTGCCAAGACTAAAATCCCTAACATAAACTCAGCCGACTTGCGGGGACGGGGGAGTGTGCCTATGGTCGGTTCTCAATTGTGGTCCCACATGTGTGTGCAAACGCAATATGACGCACGTGGTGAGCGGCGTGCCAGACCGACCGACCGTCTAGGGTGCGACGCGAACGTGACGGGCATGCTGTATACATGTGTACCGCCGTTTTCTTATGGCTTTGCTCCATGGCGCAATCCATGGATACAAAATTATATTTAAAAGTCGAGGGTGGGGCTTTTCCCGCACGGTAGGCGGGGCAGTTCCGCCTAGTTGGTTCGACAAAGAGGCGAGGAGATGAGGGAGTAGCGGATTGAACTTACTGTTGCAAACGTAGGGCTATGTGATTTGACGCCTCGTTACTGCTGGAGAGGTGGGGACATGTGATTTGACTTGCCATTATCATTATTACTGCGGCGCTACCACCGGGGTGAGTCTCCCCTGACCCCCTCCATGGTATACAGGTGCTAAGACCAAGTACTCTACAATAATGGGCTTATAGCCTGCTTACATGGCACTTTTGCTTATATGTCGAGGAGAGAGACATGGGCAAAATGGTGTGAGTGGGCTCTTATGCAATACCCTACCTACTTACTCCTTGGCAAATGCAATAAATACTACGAAGAAAGAGATAGAGAGAAGTAAAATAAATACTTCTTCATCGCCTCCACGACCTCCATCTCCTCCGCAATCTTCTTCATTCTGTCCATGACACGGGATTTCTCGAGGCGAGCATTCATCATCTCTTCCACGGCCGCATTATGTACCTTGACAGTAGCCAGGTGCTCGATGAAGAGCTTCGCCAGCTCCTCCTTCTGTTCCATGACAAGGGCGTTAAGCATCTTCACCGAGGAAATCCTCTTCTCATGCAGCTTCTTCCAGCCGGCGTTCTCCTCCTTCAGCAGGTCGAGCTCATGGCGGAGCTTCGCCTTGACCTCCTGAAGTTGCAGGATTTTGCTGGTCGTCTTCTTACCTGAGGCAATGCTCTCCTTCAGCAGCTTCACCAAGCCGGCGGTCAACTCCTCCTGGTTATTGAGCTCAGCGGGCATGTCGTTGAGGCTCTCCTTCAGCAGCTTCACCAAGCCGTCGGTCAACTCCTTCTGCTTATTGACCTGAGTGGGCATGTCGTCGAGGGATAACGACTCCAGCACCGCCGGATCAGCATGTTCGCCTCTGCGGCTATGGCTCTCCTAGGAGCCCTCGCTTGCCCGTGAGAGATCTTTCGAGCCCCCCGCGAGGCGGCGGGCCCTCTTTTTTTTTCCGCGGCCTTGGTCGCCGCTCCCTTCTTACTAGTAGTTCTCGACCTAGAGCTCTGCACACCGGCCATGGGAGAGAAGGACGAACAAGAAAGACTTATGAGGAGGAAGGTAGAGTAATTTTCGGCTAGGTAGTTCCCCTTTTTATAACCTAGTAGTACTAGTACTAAAACCTGCATAGTGGGAACACGTTCAGGTTTGATAGGTGTGAACAGGTTTGCACTTGATTATAGCATGGTAGTAGTACTACTACTTTGGAATGTGATGGGAACAAGCTAAAGATTTATTGATGGTTTTGGTTTCGAAGCCCGAAACGGCTCCCGATGAGTTTCCTTGAACACAAATTTCAAGTACTGCTCAAATGCGGTCGCACATGTCAGTGATGTACCTGGTCGTACATGTCAGACCAAGCCGATGCGTGTCGCTTCGGTGAGACGCGGGTCCGACCAACCGTCAAGTATGACGCGATGGAGACTTGTGGCTATCAGGTGATTGTTAGGACCAAGCATTCAGAAACTCGTGATAAATCAATTACCATCTTTTTCCAAACGACCAAGTATTTTCACAGAAATTCAATACATATAGATGGAGTGATTGTCACGTTTGCAAACCGCCATGGCGCCGCAAGTTCACTGCAGCAGCAACCGAGTAGGTCACTGCATCGCTGGCGGGGAAGGAATGCAACTCACCTCGCCTACGATGCATGCCCGGCAGCGCCGCCGTAGCTGGTCCCGTGATTTAGCTTCTCCTACCGCCCATTTGAACAGTTGCACCGGCTGCTCATGCCATTCCACAGGCATGCTTGTTCTTTCCTCCGCAGTTGACTCTGTGAATATGATCTCTGCCACTAACCCCAGCTCGAAATCAACACGACACTGCCAGATGCTGATATCCCTTAGCATCTCTCCCCTGAGATCGACTTGCGCCTCTGCCTTGTGCTTTGCCAGCCGCAGCTCCTTCAAACTTGTCTCCAATCAATGCGACGCTTTCTCGATCCGATTTGCCCTTGCTGCCCACCACCTGAAATGCAGCCCTGGCATGTCCTCCGGCGCCACCGATCTGTGATTCCAGAGCAATGGATCCCCTATAAAACACATGTAGGTTTCGCTCAAAGATGGCAGTGATGTGGGCCGCAGCGAGAGGGCAGCCCGCGGGATCCTAGGATCTAAGGGATTATCCATGGCAGGATCCTCCATGGCGGGATCCGGTGGGTGAGGTGGGGAGACAAGCGTAGGCGCTGGGAGAGCCCTACGAGGCTAAGATAAAGATAGTACTACTCCACTCCGTCCATATTTAAATACAAAGGCCACCAACATTAACCCAGGCAAAAATTGATCATACTGCATGCATCCTGGTTTATTGGCCACCTTTTTATTTTGTGCCAATTTTTGACCAAAAAATTAACTAAGAAAATGTTAATGCATGTCACCAAAAATTATATCATTGGAATCACATTTTAACATAGTTTTCGATGATATTACTTTTTATGACATGCATAAATATGGTGTTACTTAAAATTATGGTAAAAAATTGGCACAAAATATGAAGGAGACTAATGGAAGTAGCAACCCATGATTTAACTACTCGCATGCACGCAGTGGATTAGTAATGTCATTCTCAACTACTTCCTCCCTCACGACCACTCAATTTGCATGCGCTGTATTAATTGACCATCAATTAAGTGAACAACTTTACACGCGTCAAATTATCACATGGGGTGGATCTTCGTACAAAAATGCGTCCCACTGTGTACCCGCATGTGCGTGCGAGGGAATGAGTGCGTGTGTGCACATCTTCGCTTCGTGCACGTACTGCCAATGTGCGTGAGAGAGGACGAGTACATTCTTCTGGAACCAGCAGCACGTCACTGTGATCAATCCAGACAAGAAGGTCGCGACAATGCCTCCGCATGTGCCACGTGGCTTCATGGATGCCCCCCACATCATTTTAATCATAATATATTAACTGAAAAAGGGAGAGACATTGTGTAGCGTGCCATTAGAATTCTAATTTATGTGTTTTGCATATGCTGGAAGTACTAGTAAGGTACACATGCATTGCATGCATGAGATTTGGCAACCAAATTATGAATAAATACCACACTATAGCATGTAAGCTTTGAGTCATATATGCATGATGTAGATGTTCATTTAATTCTTATAGTTCATCTCATTCAAAATCAATTAGTTTTTATAAAAAAGTTAATCTATTTTAAGATTCATGGAATTGTGCGTTGTAAAGCAAAAAGTAAAAAACAAATAATGGCAATTCATCTAGAAAAAAAAAATTGGGTAATTATGATACGTAAGATTCTAGAACAAAGGAGAAGTGCTTGTGTTTTGAGGTTTGTGCATTATGCTTAAGTTCAACCATGGAGTCTTCTAGATTGTACATGTGGCAGAATCTGGTGGAATGTAGATGATATCCAGTGGCCAGTAGTGCTCGGATTTGCCATCTCTGCACCGTCGGATTGGCTTCATCCAACGACCATCTTTCAAAGTTATTCACACACTATATAGGGGTACAGATATAGATATAGAGCTATAGATATAGAGTAGTGGCACATCATCTAAAGCCTTTCTACATGCTCATTTTTTGTACAAATGTGCTCCACCATGCACCCACGCGTTTGTATGTGGGAATGAGTGCGTGTGTGCACCTCTTCTCTTTCCCACACGTAGTCCGTGTATGTGAGAGATACTAAGATATGGTGAGGAAATACGTGTCAATGCAATTTGTGTGAAGGAGAGGCCTATATACATACATGTATGTGCATGGGGCCGGGGTGATATACGAGAAGGGAGGGGAGAGATCGACCGCACGAGATATCGATAGAGACAGATAGAGGGAAGAGCTCTACGAGCATACAAGCACTGTAATATTGGGGGGCTGGAAGATGGTGCGAGGGGCAAGTGGAGGGAGACTGTAAAGGAGTGCACAAGTGCGAGGTCGATATTTATAGAGAGTGTGCGAGAACGTGCGCGGTTGCACGCAGTGGCGGAGCCATGAAAATTAAATGACCTAGGGGGCCAAGCATTGCTAATCCTTTATGGGCAGGGCCAATTCATCAACTTAAACCATTTTACCAGCAATTGATCTACTGATCACATTCATATTAGCCTCAATATAGTGATGTTAGGGGGGCCAGGGCCCTTGCCGCCCTGTCTTCGCCACTCACTAGTACAGCGAGCTGCTATACAAACGGTTTTTAACCCCTTTCCGTGACGGCATTTTGAACCATCGCCAAGTGAGTGTGTGCGATAGGGGGGTCCTTCCCACACGACCCAAAAACCGTCGGGGATAGGGAGCCATGATGCATATAGTTGTCCCTATAAAACTATTTCTGATATCTCGAATATCCCAAATGCTCCATCCTTGCTACTCGTTTGTCCACACATTGCCATCGCAGTCGGTATTCTGTGGTGCTACGTTTACGATGCGCGGCCCATCACAAACGGTTCACGATTATAGAATGTGTATGATAAGCAGACAATCACACACATTCACTTTTCCCAAACCGTATGCAATAACTAATTAAGAAGATTAGCTAATCATCGTACGAGTGTTGGATAGGATTACGAAACGTCGGACCGTCGTAACATCGTCGTACATGATAACTATCGCACATGCTATTCTGTGGTGCAACATTTACGATGCGTACCACATCAAAAATAGTTCATGGTTGCAAATCGCGTATGATAAGGCAACTATCACAAACGTTATTTTGCCCGCACCGTTTGTGATATTGTCTGACATCACACGCGCTTTGCAAACGGCAACTGTGTGCAAGCTCACACACAGTTCCTCTCTGTGAACCATGTCATATTATGGTGTATATCACAAACGTTTGTGTTTTACCGACCGTGTGCGCTGTAACGACCCGCAGTCCGTAATTTCACTGTAATTTAATTGCTGCTATTTCAAATTGTACCGGATTTGAATTTGAAAGTATGCTATAGCTTTATTGATATCCATCAGGTTCAAACAACCAATGCATTATTCAATTCACAGGTACATATGTTCAAGAATTACATAAGCACCAAATAAAGAATGATGAACCACAGCTGTATACTTGTACTATTATAGACGGTAAAGAAAGAGGCGAAATACATTCTGGTTGTTGAACAAGGTGAAGCAGAATGCCCATATTGTGCCCTCCTCCATGCAGAAGGCATGCACGACTCTAGTCCAACCCCTTGTGATGGCTGACCGCCCATCCTTCACTGTCTTCATGAAAACATCTAGATAACCATCGTGTTCTGGTAGAAATACTTTAACCTTTGCATGTCCACCAATCATGTAGTTTGAGAGGTAATCTTGAGTAAACTGCTTTGGGAACCACTGCAGAGGAAAAAGATTCAGACATTGTCATCTAACACAACTCATTATGGGCAGTAAAAAGAAGGCTGCAGAGTTCTTACTTACCATCCTGCAGTTCGCTGTTGTCTTGGATAAAGTGTAAACAAATAGTTTAATTGCCATATTTTGACCCATTTTACTAACAATCTTTATCAGCTTCCTCACTTGATGCTGGTTCATCAATATCTCATTGCCCCATACGCAGAAAGGGTCGAAGCACGGATCTTTACCAATGACATATGTACCTAAAAGCACCAAGTTAATATTAGAAGCTAAACAGCAATTGCACAATGATGTAGTACAACACTCCCTCCGTCCCATTATATAATATCTTATAACATCCAATATACTAACATATTGGCTGAATTAACATCTTATATTATGGGCCGGAGGGAGTTTATTGCATTTTTACAAATTATCGGCTGATTAACTGCTGATGTGTTGTTGTTGTTGTTGTTGTTGCTGCTGCTGCTCTTCTACGAATATCTAGACATCATCAGAACATTATGGTAACACTCTTCCTTGTTGCTATGTAGCCTAGGATTGCATATTTAGACATTCAGTATAGTGCATGTTGCTATGTAGCCTCAGATATATTACATATGGCCCAAGTTAACCTAATGATATATGGGTTTCAGATATATTCAGTTAAAAGTCCGATTCACTGATTAGTCCCTTATCAGCCCCCAGCCTATATCGTACCAGCTACCGATATCCTGAACAGTGAGTATATATAAGCAATGGGATGAAACTAACCTCGATGTAAAACAACAGTCGTTCCCAAAATTGTCCTGTGTAAGTACATCGAGAGGCACATTAAGCACAACAGGATAAACATCAACCAAATATATCCATGGCAGACAAAATAATCTATAAAAGATAGCTTCAGTGTGCAGGTTTAAGCACGCTAGTTAAGCAAAACAAGTGGAAAGGTGTGTTAACTGCAACAGACCTAACATTTAACATCAAGCAAACATAGTCATTCGAACTGGTATTGTGTCGGTCTAAGTACACTGGTTATTGTTAAATTAAAATGGAAAGGCGTGTTAACTACAACATGCTTAACATCAACCAAATGTAGTCATTCATAGTGGTATTGTTGAAACTGGTATTGATGAAATTGAACTACACAGTTCATACTTGCACATATAGAACATCACGTTGTGAATAACTGGAATAAACAAGGCATACTACGAACAACCAAAGATAGCATTTGAAACTGGACATATGCTAACTACAAACAACCGAACAACCAAAAAAATTTAAAAGAGGCATATGCTAGCTATAACAGGCTTCACAACAAGCAAATATATGCATTCCTATCGGTATGTTTAAAACTGGTATCGATGAAAATGTACTGCACAGTAAATAGTTGCACATATAGAGCATCACATTGTGAACAACTAGAATAAACAAGGCAAACCGCAAACAAGCAAATATAGCAATTAAAACTGGACATATTCTCACTACACTACAAAAGGGACTCGACAAAACAAATCATGGGTTCCCCCCTGTGAAGAGGCACGGCAAAACGAATCATGGGTTTCCTCACTTGTCAGAGATGGGCTCGTTCCCGTGGGAAGAGCACGGACCCTGGGTGCGCTCCATGTTGTCACAGATGGGCTCCTTCCCCTTGGAAGAGCATGGCTGTAGGGTGCCCTCCCTGATGTCGCAGATGGGCTCTTTCCCCTTGGAAGAGCCGGAGAGGGTGCCCTTCTCGTGTCGCCATCGATGAGGTCTGACTTGGAAGCTGTGGATCCCAAGCCAGCATCGCAGAACGTTTCCTTCAGAAATGACAAAAGGGGCTCGATGGTGATGTAGGATGGAAAATTCTTGACAATGAGCCAGAGGAGATCAGTGGCGGGGCCATGGATGAGATCGACAGCGGTAGAACCCGAGGGGTTGGGGGTGGGCCACTTAACCTGTGAAATAGCCCGTGTCAGGCCATCGCTGTCGACAACCTCGATGTCGTAGCCGGCGTCCGCAACATACCTGCACACTCTAGCCTGCTAATTGAGTGCATGCGGCCAATAATGGTCGTCAGCTTCCTCGGCGGCCACCTCGGCGACGTCAGGTGAAGAGCCGTGATACACCTCTTTTCGGCCAGTCGCTCCTCGAGCTCCACGGGAAGCGTAGCCGGGCTTAGGATGCGACGCTCTGGAGTGGGGGATGGGGATCTGTGGGAAAGGGGGTGTTTGGCAGGCGTCATCTAAGAAACTCAGGGCGGGCTGGGTATGATGATCGGTGGGTAAGCTGCACGGGCAAACCGGCAGATGTTGACAATGGAGGCCTTGCGGCGGCGGCGGCGACCTTGGTAGGGTTTCGAGCGAGGGAGGGGTTGTGGTGGGTGTGTGTGTGTGTGCGCGCGCGCGCCCGAGGAGTTTTTGGGGTGTGTGTGTGTGGAGGGGGGGTGTTTGAGGAAATGACGTGGCTACTGAAAATTTTACTACGCGGGACCGGGGCTATTGAAAATTTGGATGATCCATCGCACACGGTCCCGAACTAACAACTGTGTGTTATGAAATAGAAAAACCCTCAAGCCGGGCAGATATTTTCGAGGGATGCAAGCGGGAGCGAGAGCAACAAACATCACACACGGACGGAACATAATAACCATGTGTTATCAAACAGAAAAAACCTGCAGGCAGGTAGATATTTTTGAGAGGGGAAGCCTCGTGGAGCCCAATGTACTGTGTTGATGTGCGTGACAGGGGCACCGGCGTGGCACATGATTAGTGTGAGTAAACCGTGTCTGTTGCAACATCCGACTTGTCTAATGTTCATAAATTTGGCGAAAATGACGCGGGAATGGGTCAGAACATGAACACACTTGCATGTGGAGCAAATATATGTATGAAAAGGGTGGTTTGATGTTCAAATACCAAATGCACAACTACGATGTGACACCTATCTCACAAAGCGCACGGTATTGCTTGTCTCCCCCCCCCCCCCTCGTGTCGGCAGGAGGGGAATCCAAAGCTATGAATGCATGCCCGCCCCACGGAGGTTCACCTAGCAAAGTGCGAAGTAGCAGTCCCCCTGATAACCCACAAGTATCGGGGATCGCAACAGTTTTCGAGGGTAGAGTATTCAACCCAAATTTATTGATTCGACACAAGGGGAGCCAAAGAATATTTGCAAGTATTAGCAGCTAAGTTGTCAATTCAACCACACTTGGAGATTAATTATCTGCAGCAAAGTGATCAGTAGCAAAGTAGTATGATAGTTTTGATAGTAGTAGCAACAACAATAGTAACGGTAACAATGATAGCAATGATTTTGTAGCAAGTGTAACAGTAACGGTAGCAGTAGTAACTTAGCAAGAATAATATAAGAGAAAATTGTAGGCATTGGATCGGTGCATTCATTGGATGATATTCATCATATAACAGTTATAACCTAGGGCGATACAAAACTAGCTCCAGTTCATAAATATAATATAGGCATGTATTCCGTAAATAGTCATACGTGCTTATGGAAAGAACTTGCATGACATCTTTTGTCCTACCCTCCCGTGGCAGCTGGGTCCATATGGAAACTAAGGGATATTAAGGCCTCCTTTTAATAGAGAACCGGAACAAAGCATTAACACATAGTGAATACATGAACTCCTCAAACTACGGTCATCACCGGAAAGTATCCCGAATACTGTCGCTCCGGGGTTTATGGATCATAACACATAATAGGTGAATATAACTTGCAAGAACGGATCTGGAACATAGATATAATGGTGATAACATAAACGGTTCAGATCTGAAATCATGGCACTCGGGCCCAAAGTGACAAGCATTAAGCATGGCAAAGTCATATCAACATCAATCTCAAAACATGGTGGATACTAGGGATCAAGCCCTAACAAAACTAACTTGATTACATGATGAATCTCATCCAACTCCTCACCGACCAGTGAGCCTATGAAGGAATTACTCACTCCCGGTGGGGAGCATCATGGAATTGGCGGTGAAGGAGGGTTGGTGATGATGAAGATCGAAGACCCCCCCTCTTCGGAGCGTAAAACAGACTCCGGATCTGGCCTCCCAATGAAGAACAGGAGGTGGCGGTGGCTCCGTATCACGAAACGAGATAATTCTACATCCCTGATTTTTTTCTGGAAAAATAGGATTTTATAGCGTTGGAATCAGGGTCTGCGGGGCCACCATGTGGGCCCAACCCACCTGGGCGTGCCTGAGGGGGGGCACGCCCTGGTGGGTTGTTGATGTCCACTATGCAACCTTCTTCTTGTAGACTCGTGTTGGGCCTCCAAACCCAGAGTTTTGTAGGACAGTAGGAGATTTCCCTCAAGTGGATGACCTAAGGTTTATCAATCCGTGGGAGGCGTAGGATGAAGATGGTCTCTCTCAAACAACCCTGCAACCAAATAACAAAGAGTCTCTTTTGTCCCCAACACACCCAATACAATGGTAAATTGTATAGGTGAAGTAGTTCGGTGAAGATATGGTGATACAAGTGTAATATGGATGGTAGAAATATATTTTTTATAATCTGAATAAATAAAAACAGCAAGGTAACTAGTAATAAAAGTGAGCACAAATGGTATTGCAATGCTTGGAAACAAGGCCTAGGGTTCATACTTTCACTAGTGCAAGTTCTCTCAACAATGATAACATAATCGGATCATATAACAATCCCTCAACGTGCAACAAAGAATCACTCGAAAGTTTCTATCGGAGAACGTAGGACGAAAACGTGCATCAACCCCTATGCATAGATTACCCCAATGTCACCTCGGGAATCCGCGAGTTGAGTGCCAAAACATACATCAAGTGAATCAATAGAACATCCCATTGTCACCACAGATATCCCATGGCAAGACTTACATCAAGTGTTCTCAAATCCAATACTCAATCCAACATAACGAAACCTCAAAGAGCAAGACTCAATTCATCACAACAAGAGATAGAGAGGGAAGAAACACCATATGATCCAACTATAATAACAAAGCTCGCGGTACATCAAGATCGTGCCAAATCAAGAACACAAGAGAGAGAGATCAAACACATAGCTACTGGTACATACCCTCAGCCCCAAGGGTGAACTACTCCCTCCTCGTCATTGAGACCGCCGGGATGATGAAGATGGCCACCAGTGATGGTTTCCCCCTCCGGCAGGGTGCCGGAACAGGCTCCAGATTGGTTTTTCATGGCTACAGAGGCTTGCGGCGGTGGAACTTCTGATCTAGGTTTCTTTTCGGGGGTTTCTGTATTTATAGGAGTTTTTGGCATCGGTCTCACATCAAGGGGATCCACGAGGCGGCAGCAAGGTAGGGGGGCGCCCCCCACCCTTGTGGTTGCCTCGGGACTCTTCTTCGGTATCTTTTCGCTCCAGTATTTTTTATATTTTCCAAAATTAATCTCTGTAAATTTTCAGCCCATACCAAGAACTTTTATTTCTGCACAAAAACAACACCATAATAGTTCTGCTGAAAACAACGTCAGTCCGGGTTAGTTCTAATAAAATCATACCAAAACCATATAAAATTGTTGTAAACATGGCATGAATACTTCATAAATTATAGATACGTTGGAGACGTATCAGCATCCCCAAGCTTAATTCCTGCTCGTCCTCGAGTAGGTAAATGATAAAAGAAATAATTTATGAAGTGTGAATGCTAGCAAGTGCATAAGTTTGATCAATGATAATTTCAATCACTTTTTCTAGCATCATTATATATCATAAACAGTAGCTCATCTCATGAAACTTCTCATGATCAAGTAGCAAGCTATTCACATGTTAAAGCATATATAATAAACTTTCTTGAAAACTAACAAACTAAGTTCTTAGTCATCAAACAATTACAATTCATCTTATTTCCAGGAAGGGTCTATGTAAGAGCTTTGATTTAGCAAATCCCACATACTCAACTATCATATAGTCTTCCATGATTGCTACCACTCAAAGCATATTTTTAGAACAAATAGCATCCATCGAACACAGAGAAAGATAGGGGCTTACTGTTTCGCCTCCCAACTTATTTATCATATAGATAATTGTCAACAATAATAATTCATGATCAAATATATTTGAATGGCCATATATGCTTAGATCTTTCCCCATCACATGATGCTTGCCAACTAAATAGTAGGTTGGAATGAGAAGGAATACTACTGACTCTTGCATAAAAGTAAAAGATAGGCCCTTCACAGAGGGAAGCAGGGATTTGCAGAGGTGCCAGAGCTCGATTTTTTTTAAAACAGAGGTGAAAATAATTTTGAGAGGCATGCTTTCATTGTCAACATAACGACCGAGAGTTCTCACTATCTTCCATGCTAGACACATTATAGGCAGTTCCCAAACAGAATGGTAGAGTTTTTACTCCCCCTCCACCAACAATCACACTCCACGGCTGATCCGAAACAATGGGTACCGTCCATAGCAACAACAGTCCTGGGGGAGTTTTGTTTAATTATTTAAAATTTTGTTTTTGATCTTTTGATCATAGGAATGGACATCCCAATTACCAGCCACTCTCTCATGAATGACAAGTGAATAAACACTCATCGTGAGAATAACCCGCCTAGCATGGAAGATACTGACAGCCCCTAGTCGCTACATGAGCGATTCGGGCATACAAAACAGATTATTATTTGAAGGTTTAGAGTTTGGCACATGCAAATTTACTTGGAATGCCGCATATAGGTAGATATGGTGGACACTCAGGGAAGAAACTTGGTTCAAGAATTTTGGATGCACAAGGAGTATTCCCGCTTGGTACAGAAATTTTGGCTAGAAAAAGATTCTAAATAGCAAGCACCACATGTTGGAGGATCCATAACAATATACCTTCTATACAAATATACCCAAACATAACTCATTATGTTGTCTTCCTTGTCCAACTTCAACTAATTTGATCAAGTTTGAAAATAATTAATGGGGCTCACAATCATAGAAGATGTCCAAGATAGTATATTTATATGTGAAATCTCTCTTCCTTCAATATTCTTTCATGAATTGTTCAAGTGACCAATACTATGTTTGCTAACTTTTAATAAATTTACCACCTCTACTTATTATATGTTGACACTCTTCCAAACCCACTTTCATCAACATAATCATCATAAATAGGAGGCATGCTATCATCATAATAAATTTTCTCATCAAAACGTGGGCACAATTATCGGAATCCTTATTTTCACGAAAGACATTAAAAAGATGAAGCATATGAGGCAACCTCAATTCCATTTTTTTATAGTTTTCTTTTATAAACTAAACTAGTGCTAAAACAAGAAACTAAAAGATTTGATTGCAAGATCTAAAGATATACCTTCAAGCACTAACCTCCCCGGCAACGGCGCTAGAAAAGAGCTTGATGTCTACTACGCAACCCTCTCCTTGTAGACTCATGTTGGGCCTCCAAGCGCAGAGTTTTGTAGGACAGTAGCAAATTTCCCTCAAGTGAATGACCTAAGGTTTATCAATCCGTGGGAGGCATAGGATGAAGATGGTCTCTCTCAAACAACCCTGCAACCAAATAACAAAGAGTCTCTTGTGTCCCCAACACACCCAATACAATGGTGAATTGTATAGGTGCACTAGTTCGGCGAAGAGATGGTGATACAAGTGTAATATGGATGGTAGAAATATATTTTTTATAATATGAAACAATAAAAAAAACCATTTCGAGAACTTTTATTTCTGCACAAAAAATGACACCATGGTAGTTCTGCTGAAAACAGCGTCAGTCCGGGTTAGTTCTAATAAAATCATACCAAAACCATATAAAATTGTTGTAAACATGGCATGAATACTTCATAAATTATAGATACGTTGGAGACGTATCAGTTGTGCTCACCCAGGGCCCCCCCCCTCCAGTGGTTCTTGGCTCCAGTATTTTTCTTTTATTGTATAAAAATTCTCCAAAAAGTTTTGTTCCAATCCGAGAACTTTTATTTCTGCACAAAAACAACACCATGGTAGTTCTCTTGAAAACAGCGTCAGTCCGGGTTAGTTTCATTCAAATCATGCAAATTAGAGTCCAAAACAAGAGGAAAATGTTAGGAAAAGTAGATACGACGTAGACGTATCAACTCCCCCAAGCTTAAACCTTTGCTTGTCCTCAAGCAATTCAGTTGATAAACTCAAAGTGAAAAAGAAAAACTTTTATGAACTCTTTTGCTCTTGTTTACATAAATAAGCTTAAGTAGCACCCAGGTTTTCAGCAAAGATTATAACTAACCATGTCAACAATAACTCTTAAAAATTATATTAACTCATATCAATGACATAATCAACTAGCGAGCAATAATAAAACATCTCAAATAACAACACCTTGTCAAAACAATCATGATACAATATGACAACAGTGGTATCTCGCTAGCCCTTTCTGAGACCGCAAAACATAAATGCAGAGCACCTCCAAAGTTCAAGCAGTGACTAAACATTGTAATTCATGGTAGAAAAGGTCCAGTCATGATGCATCCAACATTAACTATACACAATGCATGAGGATGACAATAGTACTCTCAGGATCCGGCGCTTATTTGAGAAGGTGATGACTCAACATAAAATTAAATAGATAGTCCCTTCACAGAGGGAAGCAGGGATTTGCAGCGGTGCCAGAGCTCAATTTTTAAAACAGAGGTAAATGAAATTTTGAGAAATGCACCCTTCCTGTTTACTACGCGACCATCAGTTATCGATATCTTCCATGCTAAACACATTAGTGGCGGTTCCCAAGAGGTAAAAGTAAAGGTTTACTCCCCCTCCATCAACAAACACACTCCACGGCTAGCCGTATCCACGGGTAGCGTCCATACCGACATCAGTCTTGGGGGAGTTTTGTTTAATTATTTGCAATTTGATTTCGGGACTGGGAATCCCTATTACCGCCCCTCTCGTGCAATGACGAGTGAATAAACACTCATCATGAGAATAACCTACTTTGCATGGAATATACCAACTACCTCAGGTCACTCTATGAACAATCCAGGCACACAAAAATGGATATTTATTTGAAGTTTTTAGAGGTGGCACATGCAAATTTACTTAGAACGGCAGGGTAATACCGCATATAGGTAGGTATGGTGGACTCATCTGGAACAACTTGGGTTTTTGGATTTTGATGCACAAGCAGTATTTCCGCTTAGTACAGGCGAATGCTAGCAAATAGGTTGGGAAGCGTCCAGCTAGAGAGCGAAAACGGTCAAGAACATGCATTATGCATAATGAACATTGGATACTAGCATGAGTAGGATACGAACACCATGAACATAAATATCATAGAGGCTATGTTGTTTTGATTCAACTACATGCATGAACATGTGCCAAGTCAAACCACTTGAACATTCGGAGGAGGATACCATATCATCATACTATATCACAATCATTTTAACGCAATGTTGACATCCAAGATAAATTATTATCCACTCCTAGCTACTTAAGCATGGCATGAGAAACTGAAAGCACAAGTGCTCCTTGGGTGATTTTGGTAATTAATGTCAACATATCTCTTTTTGGACTAATACCTTTATCTAGTATATTTCAGATGAGTTCAACAACGGTGTGGTATGGACAAGAGGATGTGGAACCCCTTCAAAATGCTAAGGACAAAGATTGGCAAAAGCTCAAGACTCTTCATTTCTATTTTAGTGATCCAAGATCACATTGAGTGCATAGGAAAGCCAATACTATTAAAAGGGGATGAGGTGTTGCTTAATGGTCTACTTGCTCAAAGTGCTTAGTGATATTTCTCCAAAGCCCTCAACCACTTTCTCATTTACAAATATGTCCAAAACCCAAAGTCAAACTCGGCCCCACCGATTCGATCTTTCCAGCGCCACCGAGTTCAGTTGACATAGCCACTGCCAGAAACCCTAGACAATTCGGTCACACCAATACGGATCTCGGTCTCACCGAGATGGCCCTGCAAACTCTCTGTTGCCTGTTGCAATTATTTCGGTCTCACCGAAATGTGCAATCGGTCCCACCGAGTTTGCTTGACCAACTCTCTGTTTGCTCTTTGCTGAAATCGGTCTCACTGAGTTCAAGCAATCGGTCTCACCGAGATGAGGTTTTGCCCTAGCCCTAGCACATCAGTCCCACCGAGTTGTTCCAGTCGGTCCCACCGAGATTCCTAACATTCACATTTTGAACTGAATCGGTCTCACCGAGTTCTTCTATTCGGTCTGACCGAGTTGGGTCAAATGTGTGTAACGGTTGGATTTTTTGTGGAGGCTATATGTTCCCCTCCACCCCCTTCTCCATTTGTGAGAGAGCCATCAGAATGTGCCTACACTTCCACTACTCATTTTCTGAGAGAGAACCATCTACTCATGTGTTGATACCAAGATATTCAAATCCTACCACTAGAATCTTGATCTCTAGCCTTCCCCAAGTTGCTTTCCACTCAAATCATCTTTCCACCATAGCCAAATCTGTGAGAGAGAGTTGAGTGTTGGGGAGACTATCATTTGAAGCACAAGAGCAAGGAGTTCATCATCAACACACCAGTGGTGTCTCCTAGATTGGTTAGGTGTCGCTTGGGAGCCTCCGACAAGATTGTGGAGTTGAACCAAGAAGTTTGTAAGGCAAGGAGATCGCCTACTTCGTGAAGATCTACCTGAGTGAGGCAAGTCCTTCATGGGTGATGGCCATGGTGGGATAGACAAGGTTACTTCTTCGTGGACCCTTCGTGGGTGGAGGCCTTCGTGGACTCGCGCAACCGTTACCCTTCGTGGGTTGAAGTCTCTGTGACGCCCCCGGCCCGATCGTGCACTAATCATACATGCAAATGCACACGATCAAGCCTAAGGACTCACGGGAAGATATCACAACACAACTCTAAAACATAAATAAAGTCATACAAGCTTTATATTACAAGCCAGGGGCCACGAGGGCTCGAATACATAAGCTTGCGTACAAGCGTCAGCGGAAGCATCAGATATCTGAGTATAGATATGAAACAGAAACAGAAAGGCCTTTAGAAAGGCAGGGCAAAATAAAACACTACGATCGAAAGGCAAAGGCCTCCTGCCTGGGACCCTCCAATCCTACTCCTAGTCGTCAGTCAACTCGTAGTAGTATCCAACCTCGGGGTGGTAGCAGTAGTCGATCGACAGGGCATCTGTCTCAGGGGGCTCCATCCTCTGGTCGTGACTAACTGATATGGGGAGAAAAGGAAAACAAAGCAACTGTGAGTACTCAGAAGTACTCAGCAAGCAAGGATCTACACTACATATGCAACATTTTCAAAGGGAGGCTGTATATGTGGACTGGGCTGCAGAAATGCAAGAATAGAGAGAAGGCCTAGTCCTATCGAAGACTAGCATCTTCATTGGTCTTGCAGCAATAGAAGAGAGTAGAACAGTACAATATAGTGTAGCAGTATCATTAAGTCTCAACCTCACCCAGAGATCCTTTCTCGACTCCCTACGAGAAAGCAATCCCAGAGCCATACAGTCATCAACCTCGTCCGGAGATCCCTTCTCGACTCCCTGCGAGAAGCAATCCCAGAGCCTCATATCCAAGTATCCAGTTCTAAAATTGTATCAATCAGGATACAACTCCGAGTGTCCTTTACCGTAGGACCGGCTATCGATAGAAGTTTTCTTCCCTGCAGGGGTGCACCAACTTACCCAACACGCTCGATTAAGTACGTCCGGACACACTTTCTTGGGTCATGCCCGGCCTCGGTCAAACGACACATCGCAACCCTACCTACAGCTCAATAGAGAGGTCCCCGTCGGTCTATATCCTAAGCGCTCAGGGGTCTTGGGCCATCGCCCTGTGCACTCCGGGTCGGTGTGTGCAGGGTCGGGACGAGCACCACCTCAGTCCTGGATGGTACTGGCCCGGCCCGGCCACGAGGCTGAACTGGACATCTGACAAAGCTTTCGGCTGATGCATACGATGCAGAACGCCCATACTATGCCCACGTGATGGTTAGTGCTATCAGACCAGAGGCCTGCTCGGATCAAATATCCAAATCGTTAGGACTAGGTGCTTGCGGTAACGAGCAGAGACTCACGAAAGATGTGACCCCGTCGCCCCGTCTCGAGGACTTGCTGCAAGGGTTAAGAATGCCCGGTCGCGCCTCGTATTCAGCACTCGGGCACCATACAGGCACCCGTCTTCACAACATTCGCCTCTCAGGCGCACGCGGGTACCCCTCAGGGTCGACCCGCCTATCCAAGTAACAGTGTAAAGTCCAAGTATCCGTGTGTCCATAACATCAGGGGAATCCGAGGTATCACCCTCGTTGGATTCCTACTCGATGTCTCCGTCAAGGTGAACTCGGAGGAATCACCCTCACTGGGTTCACACTTGAGGTGTTGTACGACGGCATCGTTATCGGAAGCGGTGAAGGAGGAATCACCCTCGATGACCACGACCGAATAGCTACTCTACAGAGTTAACATCAGAAGTGCTACACGAGGTATCACCCTCGGCACTCGATAGTAACGCTGCAGTGTCGTTACAACTAAGGGGGGGTGATGTGCGGTGTCGGGGCCTGGTCTTCAATCCCGTTGATCGGGTCTTCTGACGATCCAGCGCGGCAGTCGGGATAAGTGGGGTCACTGATAGGTCTCTACCCAGCCTGTACTAAGCAGTTTAGGATATGCAGGTAATTATTAACAGCAGGTTACAATAAACAGGCTATGCATCAGAATAGGTAAAGCAGCAGCAGCAGCAATTCTAATGCAAGCATGAGAAATAGAATGGGCGATATCGGGATGATCAAAGGGGGGGGCTTGCCTGGTTGCTCGGCGGCAAGGGCAAGGTTGTCAATGGTCTCTTCGGTCTCCGGAGCTGCGTCAGTCTCGGGGACGACGTCGGTGTCGGGGGCTACCGAGAGAGAAGAGGGGGAGGAAACAGTATAAATACTCAGCGAACAAGTGCAGCACAAAGCATAACATGGCAATACGTGGTGACGGAGGTGATCTAACGCAGTGCCGGGTGATACTGGCGAAGGTGGGATTCATCCGGGAATGTTTTCCCTGTTCCGGACATTTGTCAGACAGATGACCGGAGGGGAACGGTTGCATGTTCGGATAGTTAGGGACGTGTGACGGACGAACGGACCATGTATTCGGATTCGTCTCGTCGTTCTGAGCGACTTTCATGTACAAAGTTTTTCCATCGGAGTTACGGATTATTTAATATGAATTTATAAAGTTTTAAAATGGATTTATGAATTATTATTAATTCAGTCAATGGTCAACAGTTGACCAGTCAATCTTGACTGGTCAACAGGGTCAAACTGGATCCACATGTCATAGTCTAATTACACTAACTAATAGATTAACCCTAATTAGCAACTAAACCTAATTAGTTAATTTAAACAGTATTAACTAACTAATTAATTAATTACTCTAATTAGCATTTATTATTTATTATTATTATTTTATTACATTTTCTTTTAATTATTTATTTTCAATTCATTTTTTTTGGGCGGGCCCCTCGTGTCATAGGCCCAGGGGGCGTTTAGCGGGCGCACGGGCGCGGGCGTCGGGTCGCCTGGACCCGGGCGCCCGATGGGGCGAGGCAAGTAGGGCGGCGGCGGGGCGGTGAGCTGGAGCGGGGCGAGGCCAGGCGTGCGGGCGGCGGGGTCGCGGGCAGCGAGCAGGGCCGCTGTGGGGCGGCGAGCACGCAGCAGCAGCGCGGCAGCCGTTAGCGCGGTGAAGCGGGCGCGCGCGGCGGACAGAGGCGGCGCGGTGGAGCAGCAGCACGGGAGCGGTGAGCTGGCGGTGCGCGGGCGCGGCCGGAACGAGCGAGCGCGGCGAGGCCACGCGGGGAGCGCGCGGGGAGCGGCGCGAGGCGCGCGGTGACCGGCGATCGGGGGGGCGGAAGGCTGACAGGGGGGCAGAGGCGGCCGGCGGGGACGGGGTGGGGAAGCCCGGCGGTGAGGCCCGCGTCGCCGGCGACGGGGCGCGACGGGAGGCGGCGGCGGTGCGGGGCGCCGGCGGGGGCGCGGGCACAGGCGCCCCCTCTCCTCCTCGATCCAGAAAAAGGGGGAAGTGGGGGAGGAGATCGAGTGGGGGATTACGGTTTGGGGTCTCCAGGGGGAGACCAAATAGGGGAGGGGGTGGGCCAGTTGCTGGGCCGGCCCAGTTAGGCCGGGGCTTTCTCTTTTCTTCTTTTTTTTTCTTTTCTGTTCTATTTTCTTTTCCTTTTTCTTTTTCTTTTCTCTGTTTAGTAAATAGCCAGGCCTCAAAATGGTTTTTGTAAAACATAACAAATGTTCCAATAAATACTAGGCATTACCTAACACTACCAAAAATTAGTTTGGAGACAATTGGAGCTCCCACAAATTTTATAATAATTAAAATGCATTAAACCTTACTGTTTTGACAATGTTAGTGCCACCTAATTAATTTATTAATTGTTGGTTTCAATTTTAGAATAGTCTCTGGAATATTTTCCATTTAATGAACAATTTAGTTTTTATGTTGGACAACTTTTATGTTTCACTTTGATTTAAATTTGAATTTGACTTAGGAGTTGAAATGCAATATGATGCTAATGATGATTACGCACTGTTGATCATGATGACATGGCATAATAAAAGGGGATTACTGTAGTTAACCACTGGGGGTGTTACAAATCTCCTCCACTAACAAGAATTCTCGTCCCGAGAATTAAGAGGTAGAAGGAAAAAGTTCGGGGTATTCCGCACGAAGATTATCCTCGCGTTCCCAAGTGGCTTCATATTCAGTATGATTTGACCACTGTACTTTGAGGAACTTGGTAACCTTCTGACGGGTCCGATGTTCAGCTTCATCGACAATGCGGATCGGATGCTCCTTATAAGATAGGTCATCTTGCAATTCGAGCATTTCGTGATCCACAGCTCGGTGCGGAGATTCCTTGAAGCATTGACGAAGTTGCGACACATGGAAGACGTCATGGATATGAGAGAATTGTGGTGGCAACTCCAATTTATATGCCACCTGACCATGTCTAGCAATAATGCGGAAAGGACCAATGTAGCGAGGAGCTAACTTGCCCTTGATTCCAAAACGGTGAGTGCCCTTCATAGGAGTGACACGAAGATAAGCTTGATCACCAGGTTGATAAGTCAAACCCCATCGTTTGCGATCATAGTTGCTCTTCTGGCGGTCCTGAGCCGCCTTGAGATTTTCCCGAACAATACGAACTTGTTCTTCGGCGTGTTGAATAATATCCGGACCCACGAGCGGTCGTTCCCCAGTTTCTGACCAATTCAGAGGGGTTCGACACTTACGTCCATAGAGTACTTCGAAGGGGGCCATTTTCAAACTGGCTTGATAGCTGTTGTTATATGAGAATTCCGCATAAGGAAGAGATTCTTCCCACTTCTTACCGAATGAAATAACACAAGCCCAAAGCATGTCTTCAAGCACTTGATTGACTCGTTCGACTTGGCCTTGGGATTGGGGGTGATAAGCTGAACTCCAGGTAATATGAGTTCCCATAGCTGTTTGGAAACTTTCCCAGAATTTGGAAGTGAAAAGACCACCACGGTCCGAACTAATCTCCTTCGGAATACCGTGGAGTGAAACAATTCTGGAGATATACAACTCTGCTAACTGACTAGTAGTGATAGTTTCTTTGACAGGCAGAAAGTGTGCAACTTTAGAGAGTTGGTCGACGACGACAAGAATAGCATTGTGACCCTTCTGTGACCTGGGAAGTCCTGTAACGAAATCCATCTGAACCTTATCCCATTTCCATAGAGGAATAGGAAGTGGTTGCAGAATTCCAGCAGGCTTCTGATGTTCTGCTTTAACGCGACGACACACATCACATTCAGCAACATAACGAGCAATGTCTTGCTTCATTCTAGACCACCAGTACCTTTGACGGAGATCACGATACATCTTGGTGCTACCCGGATGAATAGACAGCGGGGTATCATGTGCCTCCTTCATGACTTTGTCAGTCATAAGCTCGAAGCGAGGTACGACAATGCGGTCTCTGAAATACAAGGTTCCATCTTCAGACAGCGAGAAATCCCTGTACTTTTCATGGTGAAGATTTTTCTTCATCAGACCAACTTCAGCATCTTTAGCTTGCGCATTCTTAACAGCTTTCTCAAGATCTGGTTGTATCACAAGGTTATTAAGAGAACCCTGTGGAACAATCCGCAGATTCAGCTTGCACAGTTGTTCAAAAAGACAAGGTTGAGCTCGCCTAACCATGAGGTTGTCGCAATAGGACTTGCGGCTTAAGGCATCAGCCATAACGTTAGCCTTGCCAGGGGTATAGGAAATACCCAAATCATAGTCCGCAATGGCCTCCATCCATCTTTGCTGACGGAGGTTTAGAGATGGTTGAGTAAACAAGTACTTCAGACTTTTATGATCCGTGTAGATCTCGCAACGAGTACCGAGAAGGTAATGTCGCCACAACTGCAATGCATAGATCACAGCAGCTAGTTCTAGATCATGTACCGGATAATTCTCTTCATGTGGGCGCAACTGACGAGAGCCATAAGCAATCACTTTACGCTCTTGCATTAGGATACAGCCTAATCCTTCACGGGATGCGTCACAATAAATCACAAAGTCTTTGCGGGTATCTGGAGGAGACAGTACTGGGGCAGATGTCAGCTTGTCTTTGAGTGTCTGAAAACTTTCCTGACATTTTTCTGTCCATTCAAACTTAACGCCCTTGTGAAGCAGATCAGTCAAAGGCTTAGCAATCTTAGAAAAGTTCTCGACAAATCGACGGCAATAACTTGCAAGGCCAAGAAAACTTCTCACTTGCTTGACGTTCTTCGGAGGAGTCCAGTCCAGAATAGCCTGAACTCGTTCCGGGTTAACAGCAATTCCATCCTTGGAAATCACATGACCAAGATACGTTACTTCAGAAAGCCAGAAGTCACATTTGCAGTATTTGGCATACAACTGGTGTTCTCGGAGCCTTTCCAGTACAAGACGGAGGTGTTCAGCATGTTCTTCTTTATTCTTCGAATATACCAGAATATCATCCAGATATACCACGACAAATTTGTCGAGGTAATCCATGAAGATGTAATTCATCAGACGGGAGAATGTGGCTGGAGCATTAGTTAAGCCAAATGACATGACAGTGTACTCGTAAGAGCCATAATAAGTAACAAATGCAGTCTTGGGAATATCCTCTTCACGAACACGGATCTGATGGTAACCCAACCTCAAATCAAGTTTAGAGAATACCGATGATCCAGCAAGTTGATCATACAAATCATTGATCCGAGGAAGCGGATATTTATTCTGAATTGTTGCTTGGTTAATGGGCCGATAATCCGGAACCAATCGGTTAGTTCCATCCTTGTTCTTAACGAAGAGTGAAGGTGCTCCCCAAGCAGAGGAACTGGGACGGATGAAAACTTTCTTAAGTGACGTGTCAATTTCTTCCTTAAGTTCAAGAAGGTGGTGCGGAGGCATTTTATAAGGACGCTTCGCAATAGGAGTTGTGCCAGTCTTCAAGTCGATGACGAACTCGACAGCTCTAGCAGGGGGTATTCCTGGAAGTTCTTCTGGAAAGACATCTTGAAATTCACGAACAACTAGAACGTTCTCGATGCCTTCAAGAGGTGAAGCATTCAATGAATTTAGAACATAAATCTGGCTCTCAGCATCCTGAGCTATTTGGGCTGAGTAATTGATCACCTGACCAGAAGGGTGTGTGAGCTGGACTGTCTTAGTAGCACAGTCAATCAAAGCATTATGGGCTGTCAACCAGTCCATACCGAGAATGATGTCTATGTTGGAAGGTCCAAGAGCAATAAGGGAAGCAGAGAACATCAACCCTTCAATTCTGATCTGATTGTTGGGACTTACCATTTTGGTTTGCCACCTGGAACGGGGAGTGATAATCTCTAATGGTGTGGGTAACAGCTCTAGATGTAGCTCATGCCGCTGAGCAAATTGTTGAGACACAAAGGAATGTGATGCTCCTGAGTCGAAAAGGACAGAAGCTGCAACTGAATTAATCGGGAGGGTACCCATCAAAATGGTTGGTTCTTTCTGAGCCTCTTCTGCATTGACATGGTTAGCATGGCCCAGTATAACAGCAGAAGGTCTGGCATTGGGATTCCTGGGCTGACGAGCTCGGGCATCTCGATTTTGATTCGGACGGCAATTGGCAGCATGGTGCCCTAGTTGACCACACTTGAAGCAATTCCGATCATTATGGGGAGGAGCTACAGCATTGGACTGTCCACCCTGAGTCACTAGCTGCCTCGGCGGCGGAAGCAGGCGAGGTGCAACATAAGACGGCATTGGTGTTGGAGCAGGCCAATGATGAACATTGTGTGGGATCCAGACTCGACGTTTCTGAACAGGCTGACCTGAGGACGAGTCAGTTTCATGAGTGCGCTTGAGCGACTCCTGGTACTCAGTCAGAGCTGTTTCAACTTGGAAAGATTTGCTGACAAGCATTGCAAAGTCTGTGAAATCATGGACAGCAAGTGCAAGTTTTATATCGGTGCGCAGTCCTTCACGGAATTTCTCCTGCTTGCGTGTGTTGGTGTCGACGTCATCCGCAGCATAGCGGGACAATTCAAGAAATTTCCTCTGGTATTCATCCATAGTCATTTTGCCCTGAGAGAGTTTGCGGAACTACTGCTTCTTCTGGTCCATCAGACCTTGAGGAATGTACCGTGCACGAAAAGCTGACTGAAATTCCTGCCAAGTGGTTACAGTCTCTGCAGGCAACATAGCCTTGTGGCTTTCGCACCATTGAGCAGCTGATCCCCTCAGGTGATACGTCGCATAGGTGACGTAACTGTCAGGGATAACATTGGCTGACTTCATCTGGAAGGCAATGTCACGGAGCCAATCATCAGCATCCATTGGATCAGTCGAGCTGTGAAAAGTGGACGGATTGAGGCGCACGAATTCCAGCAGTGTTATTGGTGTAGGCTGCTGACGAGCATTCTGGTTTGGGAAATGAGCCAATATCCCGGTCATAACCTGACGGTTCAGTTCAAACTGCTGCATCATTGTGGCAACATATGGTGGAGGTGGGGGATCGTCAGCCATCCTGCCAAATCAACAGGGGCAGTTTAGCAAGAAAAACTGCATGTGTATGGAATGATTCATGAAGTATCACACACAACAGAAGGAAGTGCAATAGATAATTCAGCATATTCGCATAAGACATTCAAAACCACACATAGCATTGGTTAGTATCCGGCATTACGACAGCTGAAAGGGGAAGGCTAGACAACTAGGCGGCGCGTAGGCACGCGGTAGGGAAGTACACAACAAGACATAGCAAAGGCTACATCAACGTCGGAGAAAACTATTGGAGCGAGGAATCTGCAAGTGAAACACAGGGTGCCCTCGATAAGAGGATCCTGCAAGCAGAACCTGGTCCACAATCTTGGAGCAAGGGGGGAATATTTCAGAACACCGGGTGGATGTGATCACGAGAACCTGATGTTGGAGTTAGTAAAATTTTAACCCGAATAGAAGAGAGGTCAGAGTCCCAGAGTAAAGGTCGAGGAGTAAAAGATACTAATACCACCCAATTGGCGACGTGGTCCCGTAAGCCACACAGCCAAGTTAGTAAAACAGTTTTCGGTTACTAGACTCAACTTCGGCCAAGGAGTTGGAAAGGGGGATTCCTACAGTCAGTCGGCTCTGATACCAACTTGTGACACCCCCGGCCCGATCGTGCACTAATCATACACGCAAATGCACACGATCAAGCCTAAGGACTCACGGGAAGATATCACAACACAACTCTAAAACAGAAATAAAGTCATACAAGCTTTATATTACAAGCCAGGGGCCACAAGGGCTCGAATACATAAGCTTGCGTACAAGCGTCAGCGGAAGCATCAGATATCTGAGTACAGATATGAAACACAAACAGAAAGGCCTTTAGAAAGGCGGGGCAAAATAAAACACTACGATCGAAAGGCGAAGGCCTCCTGCCTGGGACCCTCCAATCCTACTCCTGGTCGTTAGTCAACTCGTAGTAGTATCCAACCTCGGGGTGGTAGCAGTAGTCGATCGACGGGGCATCTGTCTCAGGGGGCTCCGTCCTCTGGTCGCGACTAACTGATATGGGGAGAAAAGGAAAACAAAGCAACCGTGAGTACTCAGAAGTACTCAGCAAGCAAGGATCTACACTACATATGCAACATTTTCAAAGGGAGGCCGTATATGTGGACTGGACTGCAGAAATGCAAGAATAGAGAGAAGGCCTAGTCCTATCGAAGACTAGCATCTTCATCGGTCTTGCAGCAATAGAAGAGAGTAGAACAGTACAATATAATGTAGCAGTACCATTAAGTCTCAACCTCACCCAGAGATCCTTTCTCGACTCCCTACGAGAAAGCAATCCCAGAGCCATACAGTCATCAATCTCGTCCGGAGATCCCTTCTCGACTCCCTGCGAGAAGCAATCCCAGAGCCTCATATCCAAGTATCCAGTTCTAAAATTGTATCAATCAGGATACAACTCCGAGTGTCCTTTAACATAGGACCGGCTATCGATAGAAGTTTTCTTCCCTGCAGGGGTG
This sequence comes from Thinopyrum elongatum, assembly GCA_011799875.1. NCBI lineage: Eukaryota > Viridiplantae > Streptophyta > Magnoliopsida > Poales > Poaceae > Thinopyrum > Thinopyrum elongatum. The sequence goes on along the minus strand of CM022301.1, from coordinate 115,817,727 downwards.
CACCAACTTACCCAACACGCTCGATTAACTCCGGCCGGACACACTTTCTTGGGTCATGCCCGGCCTCGGTCAAACGACACATCGCAACCCTACCTACAGCTCAGCAGAGAGGTCCCCGTCGGTCTATATCCTAAGCGCTCAGGGGTCTTGGGCCATCGCCATGTGCACTCCGAGTCGGTGTGTGCAGGGTCGGGACGAGCACCACCTCAGTCCTGGATGGTACTGGCCCGGCCCGGCCACGAGGCTGAACTGGACATCTGACAAAGCTTTCGGCTGATGCATACGATGCAGAACGCCCATACTATGCCCACGTGATGGTTAGTGCTATCAGACCAGAGGCCTGCTCGGATCAAATATCCAAATCGTTAGGACTAGGTGCTTGCGGTAACGAGCAGAGACTCACGAAAGATGTGACCCCGTCGCCCCGTCTCGAGGACTTGCTGCAAGGGTTAAGAATGCCCGGCCGCGCCTCGTATTCAACACTCGGGCACCATACAGGCACCCGTCTTCACAGCATTCGCCTCTTAGGCGCACACGGGTACCCCTCAGGGTCGACCCGCCTATCCAAGTAACAGTGTAAAGTCCAAGTATCCGTGTGTCCATAACATCAGGGGAATCCGAGGTATCACCCTCGTTGGATTCCTACTCGATGTCTCCGTCAAGGTGAACTCGGAGGAATCACCCTCACTGGGTTCACACTTGAGGTGTTGTACGACGGCATCGTTATCGGAAGCGGTGAAGGAGGAATCACCCTCGATGACCATGACCGAATAGCTACTCTACAGAGTTAACATCAGAAGTGCTACACGAGGTATCACCCTCGGTACTCGATAGTAACGCTGCAGTGTCGTTACAACTAAGGGGGGGTGATGTGTGGTGTCGGGGCCTGGTCTTCAATCCCGTTGATCGGGTCTTCTGACGATCCAGCGCGGCAGTCAGGATAAGTGGGGTCACTGATAGGTCTCTACCCAGCCTATACTAAGCAGTTTAGGATATGCAGGTAATTATCAACAGCAGGTTACAATAAACAGGCTATGCATCAGAATAGGTAAAGCAGCAGCAGCAGCAATTCTAATGCAAGCATGAGAAATAGAATGGGCGATATCGGGATGATCAAAGGGGGGGGGGCTTGCCTGGTTGCTCGGTGGCAAGGGCAAGGTTGTCAATGGTGGCTTCGGTCTCTGGAGCTGCGTCAGTCTCGGGGATGATGTCGGTGTCGGGGGCTACTGAGAGAGAAGAGGGGGAGGAAACAGTATAAATACTCAGCGAACAAGTGCAGCACAAAGCATAACATGGCAATACGCGGTGACGGAGGTGATCTAACGCAGTGCCGGGTGATACTGGCGAAGGTGGGATTCATCCGGGAATGTTTTCTCGGTTCCGGACATTTGTCAGACAGATGACCGGAGGGGAACGGTTGCATGTTCGAATAGTTAGGGACACGTGACGGACAAACGGATCGTGTATTCGGATTCGTCTCGTCGTTCTGAGCGACTTTCATGTACAAAGTTTTTCCATCGGAGTTACGGATTATTTAATATGAATTTATAAAGTTTTAAAATGGATTTATGAATTATTATTAATTCAGTCAATGGTCAACAGTTGACCAGTCAATGTTGACTGGTCAACAGGGTCAAACTGGACCCACATGTCATAGTCTAATTACACTAACTAATAGATTAACCCTAATTAGCAACTAAACCTAATTAGTTCATTTAAACAGTATTAACTAACTAATTAATTAATTACTCTAATTAGCATTTATTATTTATTATTATTATTTTATTACATTTTCTTTTAATTGTTTATTTTCAATTCATTTTTTTTGGGCGGGCCCCTCGTGTCATAGGCCCAGGGGGCGTTTAGCGGGCGCACGGGCGCGGGCGCCGGGTCGCCTGGACCCGGGCGCCCGACGGGGCGAGGCAAGCAGGGCAGCGGCGGGGCGGTGAGCTGGAGCGGGGCGAGGCCAGGCGTGCGGGCGGCGGGGTCGCGGGCAGCGAGCAGGGCCGCTGTGGGGCGGCGAGCACGCAGCAACAGCGCGACAGCAGGCGGCAGCCGTCGGCGCGGTGAAGCGGGCGCGCGCGGCGGACAAAGGCGGCGCGGTGGAGCAGCAGCACGGGAGCGGTGAGCTGGCGGTGCGCGGGCGCGGCCGGAACGACCGAGCGCGGCGAGGCGACGCGGGGAGCGCGCGGGAGCGGCGCGAGGCGCATGGTGACCGGCAACCGGGGGGGAAGGCTCACAGGGAGGGGGGGCAGAGGCGGCCGGCGGGGACGGGGTGGGAAGGCCCGGCGGTGAGGCCCGCGTCGCCGGCGACGGAGCGCGACGGGAGGCGACGGCGGTGCGAGGCGCCGGCGGGGGCGCGGGCACGGGCGCCCCCTCTCCTCCTCGATCCAGAAAAAGGGGGAAGTGGGGGAGGAGATCGAGTGGGGGATTTGGGTTTGGGGTCTCCAGGGGGAGGCCAAATAGGGGAGGGGGTGGGCCGGTGGCTGGGCCGGCCCAGTTAGGCCGGGGCTTTCTCTTTTCTTCTTTTTTTTTCTTTTCTGTTCTGTTTTCTTTTCCTTTTTCTTTTTCTTTTCTCTGTTTAGTAAATAGCTAGGCCTCAAAATGGTTTTTGTAAAACATAACAAATGTTCCAATAAATACTAGGCATTACCTAACACTACCAAAAATTAGTTTGGAGACAATTGGAGCTCCCACAAATTTTATAATAATTAAAATGCATTAAACCTTACTGTTTTGACAATGTTAGTGCCACCTAATTATTTTATTAATTGTTGGTTTCAATTTTAGAATAGTCTCTGGAATATTTGCCATTTAATGAACAATTTAGTTTTTATGTTGGACAACTTTTATATTTCACTTTGATTTAAATTTGAATTTGACTTAGGAGTTGAAATGCAATATGATGCTAATGATGATTATGCACTGTTGATCATGATGACATGGCATAATAAAAGGGGATTACTGTAGTTAACCACTGGGGGTGTTACAGTCTCCATCAACGTGGATGTACGATAGCACCACCTATCGGAACCACGCCAAAAATCTTCGTGTCTTCATTGCGTTTGCACACTCTAATCCCATCCCTTTACTTTCTTGCAATTAGCATGCTTTACTCTTTCCGTTGCTTATACTCTTGCCATGCTTGCTTGAAATGTATTGTGAATGCTTAAACTTGTGCTAAAACTCCACCTTAACTTAAGGAAATTAAAAACTGCTACTTTTACTTGTTGAGGGTCTAATCACCCCCCCTCTAGACCCCTCTTCTTGATCCTTTCAGAAACTATAATCTCTAATTGTCATTGCAAACATGTTTGATCGTAATATGTTGAATCATGGATACTAGGTTAAACATATTTACAAAAACAGAACAAGTTGAGTTCATACCCGTTTCTCTCTGGCACAGCCAGTTCACCAAATATCGTCATTATTGCCTGTCACTTGCACGACCGAATGATTTGAAAATAATAATAGTGCAAGAGTGCCATGGACTAGGCTGGAATCTGCAAACATTTTATTCAAAAAGGAGAAGACAAGGTAATTTGGGCTCTTTGTTAGATCAACAATAATGCATATGAGAGCCACTCAATATTTTCATCGTGGTCTTCTCCTTGGTATGACTCAATAATCAGAAAAGAAATTCGGAGAAACACACTGAAATATTTTTGGAGTTTTTATTTTTTCTAGAAGAAAAGAATTTAAAGAAGGAAAAACAAAAACGAGAAAAACTATTCACACAGGAAAGCTCCCAACAAGCAAAAAGAAGAATCAAGAAATCTTTTTGGATTTTTCTTACTACTACAATTAATCAAACTTAGAAAGAAAAACCGAAAAGAAGCTGGAAATATTTTTGGGTTTTCTCAAAGTTTTTCAAACACACAAGAAGAAAGCGAGAAAATAAATCTAGTAAGGATAATACAATGAAAAAGTGTGGACACCGACAACTGGAATGAAATGTGTGAACATGAATGAAATTTCGGTGGACATACGTACTCCCCCAAGCTTAGGCTTTTGGCCTAGCTTGGTAATCACCAGTCATAGTAACCCTCAGGTCCCACATTGAAGTGATGTGGAGCGGGCACCTGAGGGTCCCACTCCTAAGGTTCCTCCTTTGCAACTGCCTGGGCGTTCCGGTAGGCAATGATATCATCTGGCATGATTCGGTATCCGCCCCTGGCAATATGATCAAACAAAGCGGGTGCAGGCAATGGAATAATATTGCGAGTATCAATACTGAAAACCAGGTTGTAAGGAACATCAATAGTAGTGTTATCGCCATCAATAAAGTGATGAACTGCCATAGCCTGACGATCTAAGTAAACCTTGGGTAAGCGATGATCATGTTGGCGTATCTGAATGTTAAAGTGACTCGCTAAGCGAGTAGCATAAATACCGCCATGAATTTTACCCTTAGTCCTGTTAAGGTGTAGGTGATGTGCAACAATAGCTCCTAAGCTATAAGTGTTATCGCCGTAGGGTGCGCGGCGTAAGACAGCGAAATCGGGGGCACTAAGTGCACCAACCTTCTCTCTAGCAAGTAGACACTTCGCAATGAATAGAGTAAAATAATGCACTGAAGGAAACTGCAAGCTAGTGGTGGTGACACTCGACACCCCTCTCTCATCTCCCACTGACAGGGTGCGATAGAAACCCTCAAACTCTGCAGGCCTAGGCTCTCTTATTTCCCCATCAGAAGGGATTAAGCATATATCACAAAAGTCAGTAAGTGGTATCTGACGGGTTTTAGCATACAAATTAAACCGCACCTTAGGGGGGTTATTCCTACTTATGAAATAAAAACTTTGCATGAAGGAATTTGTAAGGAGATGATATTGTTCACACTCAGCTGCGATGAAGTCGGTGACACTAGCATTGACAGCAAATTGTGCGAACTCTTGACGGATTCCAGCTCCATCCATGAAGGGGTTGTGAGGCCATTCACATGGCCGCACTTCCGCCATTCTCTTAGTTTGGAGGTCACTATCCAATGATTCACCCACAACTCCCTTGGAGTTCTTCTTGGAAGCAAACTTCCTAAAGAAACTCATCTTATTCCTATGAACAAAATTCTGAAATTTTTAGTCCACAAAATTTTTCTCAACAAAACTTCACAAGATTGATAGCAACCACTCATAAGCATGCATAGAGGCTATATTGAGCATTCAAACTACTTAGAACTCTAAGAATTCAACATGCAAGCTCATCTATAGCACCACCAAGAGTAGCTAATTATTCAAAATATAAACCACTAAAGCAAAAACTAATTGGACCAATGGAGGAGTCACATACCAAGTAGCAATCCCCCAAAATAGTTTCGGAAATGGAGCTTCGAGCAAAGAGATCGAAATCCGCGGGTTTGAGAGTAAGAACACGGGAGAGAGAGCAATGGTGAATTTTTTTCTGGAGGTAGGTGGTGACATGGGCTAAAGAGATAAGTGAAGGGGCCCACGTGGGGGCCACAACCCACCAAGGCGCACCTGGTGTACCCCCCCCCTCTGATGTTATTTGCATAAAAAATTCTTAAATATTCAGAAAAAATTTGTATTGAATTTTCAGGACATTCTGAGAACTTTTATTTTCGGGTCATTTTTTTATTGCATGAAAAATCCAGAAAACAGGATAAACATGGCATTTTATTTTATTTAACTAAGAAAAACAGAAAACAAAAGTTGGAAACAAAAAGTTGTGCTTACTAAATTCATCAACTTCATACCTCTCAAAAAAGATTCATTAATAAGGTTGATCAAGGCTTATTAACAACCACCTTCGATTAGCATGAAACCGAAGAACTTTCGTAAAACACTAAGTTACCTCAACGGGGATATGTATGTCCCCAACAATAAGTATATCATATTTCTTTTTGGCAGTAGATAGAGGTAGTTGAAAACTTCCAATAGTGAGTGTCGAAGATTTTTCAATAACATTTATACCATTCACTTGGAATTGTTTCTTCGGAAAGTGCACCGTATGCTCATTACCATTTATATGAATAGTGACCTTGCTTTTATTCCAATCAATAACAGCCCCTGCAGTATTCAAAAAGGGTCTACCAAGGATAATCGACATGTTGTCGTCCTCGGGCATCTCAAGTATAACAAAGTCAGTCAAGATGGTAACATTTGCAACAACAACGGGCACATCCTCACAAATACCGATAGGTATAGCAGTTAATTTATCAGCCATTTGCAAAGATATTTCAGTAGGTGTGAGTTTATTCAAGACAAGTCTTTTGTATAAAGAGAAAGGCATAACACTAACACCAGCTCCTAAATCACATAATGCAGTTTTCACATAGTTTCTTTTGATGGAGCAAGGTATAGTTGGTATTCCCGGATCTCCAAGTTTTTTAGGTACTCCATCCTTAAAAGAATAATTAGCAAGCATGGTGGAGATTTCAGCTTCCGATATTTTTCTCTTATTGGTGATGATGTCTTTCATGTACTTTGCATAAGGGGCCATCTTTAAAATATCAGTCAAGCGAGTACGCAAAAAGACTGGCCTAATCATTTCAGCAAAGCTTTCAAATTCTTCATCATCTTTCTTCTTAGTTGATTTAGGTGGAATGGGCATTGGTTTCTGAACCCATGGTTCTCTTTCCCTTCCATGTTTTTGAGCAACAAAGTCTATTTTATCATATCTTTTATTCTTGGGTTGTGGGTTATCAAGATCAACAGCTGGTTCTATCTCAACATCATTATCTGGTTGTTTATCATTGTCTGGTTGAGTATCTTCATGAACATCATCATTATCTTTTTCATTATCACCAGGTGAATGTTCATTACCAGATTGAGTTTCAGCATCAGAGATAGAAACATCATTGTTAGCTTTAGGAGGTTTTTCTATCTCAGGTTCAGTAGAGGTATGCAAAGTCCTATCATTTTTCTTCTTCTTCTTCTTCTTCTTTTTGGTAGGACTAGGTGCATCAGTATTAATTCTTTGAGAATCTTGTTCAATTCTTTTTGGGTGTCCCTTGGGATAAAGTGGTTCTTGAGTCATTCTACCTCATCTAGTCATTACTCTGACAGCATGATCATTGATATATATTATTATTCATTTCATCAAGCAATTCCCTTTGAGATTTAGCAAATTTTTCCAATTGAGTTTGAACCATAGAAGCATGTTTTCCTACTCCTCTAACATCATTTGAGATTCTAAATAACAAGTACTCAAGCGAGCAATCATATCAGAATTATATTTCAATTGTTTCATAACATTTGCTTTGAAGTGATCTTGTTTTCTAATGTAGTTATCAAACTCATAAAGGCATTGACTAGGGTGCATATTATAAGGATTGTCATTATCATTAAATTTCATTAAAGAATTTACCTCTACCACCTTGGTGGACATCCTCAGCTTTAATACATTTTTCCTTCATATATTTCCTTGCCTCTTGCATATCTTCAGGACTAAGATATAAGATACCCCTCTTCTTCGGAGTGGGTTTATGCGGTGGTTCAGGAAGAGTCCAATCATCATAATTTTTCAATATGTTAACAATTCTTCAGCTTGTTCAACAATTCGTTCCCTGAAAACACAACCAGCACAACTATCTAGGAAGTACCTAGAAGCATCGGTTAGTCCATTATAGAAGATATCAAGTATTTCATTTTTCTTAAGAGGATGATCAGGCAAAGCATTCAGCAATTGGAGAAGCCTCCCCCAAGCTTGTGGGAGACTCCCTTCTTCAATTTGCACAAAGTTAAATATTTCCTGTAAGGCGGCTTATTTCTTATGAGCAGGAAAATATTTTTCAGAGAAGTAGTAAATCATATCCTGCGGACTACGCACACAACCAGGAGCAAGAGTATTATACCAAATCTTAGCATCACTCTTTAAAGAGAACGAAAATAATTTGAGAATATAATAGTAGCGAATTTTCTCATCATGAGTAAATAGGGTGGCTATATCATTTAGCTTAGTAAGATGTGCCACAACAGTTTCAGTTTCATAACCATGGCAAGGATCAGATTTAACCAAAGTAATTAACTCTGGGTCGACAGAGAATTCATAATCCTTATCATCAACAAAGATAGGTGAAGTGGCAAACTTACGATCACATTTAATTCTAGCATTCAAAGATTTCCCCTTCAGTTTGCATAATAATTTCTTAAGATCATCTCTATCGTTGCAAGCAGGAAAATCTCTAGTTGTCTTCTCATCCATAACATAACCTTCAGGTATTTGATACGTCTCCAACGTATCTATAATTTTTTATTGTTCCATGCTATTATATTATCCATCTTGGATGTTTTATATGCTATTTTATATTATTTTTGGGACTAACCTATTAACCTAGAGCCCAGTGCCAGTTTCTGTTTTTTCCTAGTTTTTGAGTTTTACAGAAAAGGAATACCAAACGGAGTCCAAATGAGCTGAAACTTTACGACGGTTTTTTATGGACCAGAAGAAGCCCATGGAGTATCGGAGATGGACCAGAGGAGCCACGAGGCATCCACAAGTGTGGTGGACATGCCCCCTACCTTGCCGCTGCCTCATGGACCCCCCTAACTTGAAACCGACGCCAAAAATTCCTATAAATACAGAAACCCCCAGAAAGAAATCTAGATCGGGAGTTCCACCGCCGCAAGCCTCTTTAGCCACGAAAAACCAATCGGGAGCCCGTTTCGGCACCCTGCCGGAGGGGGAAACCATCACCAGTGGCCATATTCATCATCCCGGCGGTCTCCATGATGAGGAGGGAGTAGTTCACCCTTGGGGCTGAGAGTATGTACCAGTAGCTATGTGTTTGATCTCTCTCTCTCTCTCTCTCGTGTTCTTGATTTGGCATGATCTTGATGTACCGCGAGCTTTGTTATTATAGTTGGATCATATGGTGTTTCTCTCCCTCTACCTTCTTGTGATGAATTGAGTCTTTCTCTTGGTGGTTCCGTTATGTTGGATTGAGTATTGGATTTGAGAACACTTGATGTATGTCTTGCGATGAGATATGTGTGGTAATCTATGCATAGGGGTTGATGCACGATTTCGTCCTACGTTCTCAGATAGAAACTTTGGAGTGATTCTTTGTTGCACGTTGAGGGATTGTTATGTGATCCAATTATGTTATCATTGTTGAGAGAACTTGCACTAGTGAAAGTATGAACCCTAGGCCTAGTTTCCAAGCATTGCAATACCGTTTTCGCTCACTTTTACCACTTGCTGCCTTGCTGTTTTTATATTTTCAGATTACAAAAACCTAAATCTACTATCCATATTGCACTTGTATCACCATCTCTTCGCCGAACTAGTGCACCTATACAATTTACCATTGTATTGGGTATGTTGGGGGACATAAGAGACTCTTTGTTATTTGGTTGCAGGGTTGTTTGAGAGAGACCATCTTCATCCTATGCCTCCCATGGATTGATAAACTTAGGTCATCCACTTGAGGGAAATTTGCTACTGTCCTACAAAACTCTGCGCTTGGAGGCCCAACACGAGTCTACAAGAAGAAGGTTGCGTAGTAGACATCAAGCTCTTTTCTGGCGCCGTTGCCAGGGAGGTTAGTGCTTGAAGGTATATCTTTAGATCTTGCAATCGAATATTTTAGTTTCTTGTTTTATCACTAGTTTAGTTTATAAAAGAAAACTACAAAAACAATGGAATTGAGGTTGCCTCATATGCTTCATCTTTTTAATGTCTTTCATGAAAATAAGGATTCCGACAATTGTGCTCAATTGCTAGAGGAAGAAGTCAATAAAATGTTTGGCACTAAATCTTTGAATGATGAGCATGATTGCAATGTTGTTGGTATGAATTCTTTGAATATCCATGATGCTAATAATATGCAAAGCTACAAGCTTCGGGATGCTATGTTTGATGAAGATGATATTTTTAGTCCCCCAAGTTTTGATGAGAAAATTTATTATGATGATAGCATGCCTCCTATTATGATGATTATGTTGATGAAAGTGGGTTTGGAAGAGTGTCAACTCTAGGTACTAATGATCCCACTATTTTGGAGGGTGTTGAATCTTTTCACAATATTGATAAAAGTGGATTTGGAGAGGTCATGACTTTATTTAGTGATGAATCCACTATTTTGGAAGAGGTTCCAATTGATTATGAGAACAAAGTTGCTATCTATGATGATTATTGTGATGACATGTATGCTATAAAGAATAATGATAACCATGAAACTTGTCATCATGATTTTAATTTTCAATTGGATTATGCCTCACATGATAGTTATTTTGTTGAGTTTGCTCCCACTACTATTCATGAGAATAAATTTGCTTATGTGGAGAGTAATAAAATTTCTATGCTTGTGGATCATGAAAATAATGCTTTATGTGATAGTTATATTGTTGAATTCATTCATGATGCTACTGAAAATTATTATGAGGGGGGAACATATGCTTGTAGGTATTGCAATAATATCAAGTTTCCTCTCTATGTGTTGAAAATCTTGAAGTTTTGCTTGTTTTGCCTTCCTATGCTAGTTGATTCTTGTTCCCATAAGTTGTTTGCTCACAAAATCCCTATGAATAGGAAGTTGGTTAGACTTAAATGTGCTAGTCATATGCTTCATGATTCTTGCATTATGTTTCAATTCTTATCTTTTATGTGAGCATCATTGAAATCATCATGCCTAGCTAAAAAGGCATTAAAAAAAGCGCTTGTTGGGAGACAACCCAACATTTATACCTACTGTTTTTGTGTGTTCACATGATTAAGTTACTGTAGTAATCATGTTTTATAGCTTTTGTTTCAATAAAGTGCCAAGTAAAGCCTTTGGGATAGTGTGGTTGATAGTTGATTTGATTCTGTGCAAAAACAGAAACTTTTGCGTCCAGTACAGAAATTCCTATATTTTACTGGAGCGTTGAAAAACTCTGAGTTTTTTACAGAGATTTATATACAAATTTTCTACGTTTTCCTAATTTTTCGGAATTTTTGGAGTAGCATTAGTATGATCTTAATTCAGATCTTTACAGACTGTTCTGTTTTTGACAGATTCTGTTTTCAATGCATAGTTTGCTTGTTTTCTAGTTTCTATGGCTTATATTGCTCAATATAAATTGTAGAAATGATAGGGTACAGTAGGCATCATATGAGAAAATTTTGAATCTTGTCTTGACAGTACCAAAGTGAATGATTTGTTTTATCATACTAACCCATCTCACGAAGTTTCGTTAAGTTTTGTGTGATTGAAGTTTTCAAGTTTTGGGTGAGATATCGATATGAGGAGAATAAGAAGTGACAATACTCTAAGCTTGGGGATTCCCAAGGCACCCACAAGGTAATATTCAAGGAAGATCCGACCAACTAAGCTTGGGGATGCCCCGGAAGGCATCCCCTCTTTCGTCTTCAACATTATCGGTAACCTTACTTGGAGCTATATTTTTATTCGTCACATGATATGAGTTTTGCTTGGAGCGTCATTTTATTTTATTAGTATTTGACTGCTGTTATTTATATTAATTTTTTACATCATGAGTAGCATTCATAGAAGTAGCATCATCAATAACTTGCGACATATCAGGATTAATGGCATGTGGTGGTGTTGCAAGTCTACTCAAAACAGAAGGTGAATCAAGTGCAGAGTGTGATGGCATTTCCTTACCTCCCCTCGTCCTAGAGGGAACGATTTTGGTATTTGTATCCTTCAGATTCTTCATAGTGATAAATTGATAATAATCCAAAGTGACTCAACAAATATATCTATGCTCCCCGGCAACGACGCCAGAAAAAGGTCTTGATAACCCACAAGTATAGGGGATCGCAACAGTTTTTGAGGGTAGAGTATTCAACCGAAATTTATTGATTCGACACAAGGGGAGCCAAAGAATATTTGCAAGTATTAGCAGCTGAGTTGTCAATTCAACCACACCTGGAGATTAATTATCTGCAGCAAAGTGATCAGTAGCAAAGTAGTATGATAGTTTTGATAGTAGTAGCAACAGCAATAGTAACGGTAACAATGATAGCAATGATTTTGTAGCAAGTGTAACAGTAACGGTAGCAGTACTAACTTAGCAAGAACAATATAAGAGAAAATCGTAGGCATTGGATCGGTGCATTCGTTGGATGATATTCATCATATAACAGTTATAACCTAGGGTGATACAAAACTAGCTCCGGGTCATAAATATAATGTAGGCATGTATTCCGTAAATAGTCATACGTGCTTATGGAAAGAACTTGCATGACATCTTTTGTCCTACCCTCCCGTGGCAGCGGGGTCCATATGGAAACTAAGGGATATTAAGGCCTCCTTTTAATAGAGAACCGGAACAAAGCATTAACACATAGTGAGTACATGAACTCCTCAAACTACGGTCATCACCGGAAAGTATCCCGAATACTGTCACTCTGGGGTTTACGGATCATAACACGTAATAGGTGAATATAACTTGCAAGATCGGATCTAGAACATAGATATAATGGTGATAACATAAATGGTTGAGATATGAAATCATGGCACCCGGGCCCAAAGTGACAAGCATTAAGCATGGCAATGTGATATCAACATCAATCGCAGAACATAGTGGATACTAGGGATCAAGCCCTAACAAAACTAACTTGATTACATGATGAATCTCATCCAACTCCTCACCGACCAGCGAGCCTATGAAGGAATTACTCACTCCCGGTGGGGAGCATCATGGAATTGGCGATGAAGGAGGGTTGGTGATGACGAAGATCAAAGATCCCCCTCTCCGGAGCCCAAAACAGACTCCAGATCTGGCCTCCCGATAAAGAACAGGAGGTGGCGGCGGCTCCGTATCGCGAGATAATTCTTCCTCCCTAATTTTTTTCTGGAAAAATAGGATTTTATAGCGTTGGAATCAGGGTCTACGGGGCCACCAGGTGGGCACAACCCACCTGGGCGCGCCTGAGGGGGGGCGCGCCCTTGTGGGTTGTGCTCACCCAGGGCCCCCCTCCGGTGGTTCTTGGCTCCAGTATTTTTCTTTTATTGTATAAATATTCTTCAAAAAGTTTCGTTCCAATCCGAGAACTTTTATTTCTGCACAAAAGCAACACCATGGTAGTTGTGCTGAAAACAGCGTCTGTCCGGGTTAGTTTCATTCAAATCATGCAAATTAGAGTCCTAAACAAGAGGAAAAGCATTAGGAAAATTAGATACGATGGATACGTATCACCCCCCCCCCCCATCACACACACGCACACACACACTTTCAGTCACCGGGAGAGGGCATCTCACCAAGATGTATCGTAAAACGGACCAAGAATAATCCACCTTGGTCGTACAACCTCTCTCTTGTTGTTGGTCAAAGTGATGGTCGTCCATGTGACCCCAGAGATGGGCTAGCTCGCCAATAATCACGCAAGTATCTAGTCCCCGAAGACAACCACTGCCTGCATGTGGCCCAAACATATCTATGGAGTGTTAAAGTTTGAATACACAATGGAACAACTTTGTTGTGGCACCGTGCTTTGGAACCAGAAATCCCCACACGGGGCGAGGATTAGTTGACGACGCATTGTATATATGTATGTCACACCACACTTCTAGCCGATGACGGGGATTCATGCATGCGTGCGTAGTATGCGCTTAAACTTAGGTCTGAATCTCACCATGACCTACTACGATAACACGAACCAAAGGAAGAATCCACCATGGTAACCTATCTCATTGTCGGTCAAAGTGATCATGGATGTCCACGCGGGCCCACGAATATATAGGCTTGTCGCCGATAACCACGTGAGGGAGTGTACTGTTCGAAGACAACCACTACATGCATATGTATGTATGGAGGTGATGCGTGCATGCATGTTTGAATATCATTCACAACATTGATGTGGCGCGTGCGTAAAAAATCGTACAGTCCCCACACAGAGCGAGATCGGTTCATGAAGTGTCATGGTACTGCCCACTTCGACTCGATGGGAGGGATTCATGCGTACACATGCATGTGTGCTCAAACTATATCATGTCATCCCAGAGCATGACCTATATACCGTAATACAAACCAAAAAATAATCCCCTCCTAAGTCAAATTAACCTCTCTCGTTGTCGAGCAAAGTAGTGATGGACCAAGCGGGCCCACAGATGGAAAGCATCGATATCGCTAATAACCGTGTGAATGGGTGCCAGAGGACACCCACCATCGCTTTGCATGTGGGCCAAACATATGTTGAATAGCCAAAATGCACAACTTTGATGTGGCACATGCCTCAAAAAATGTAAAGTCCCCACACAGAGCGAGGTTCATGAAGCGTACTACATATGCTAGTCCCCTTTCCCCACTTCAACGCATACTATATGCTCCTACTGTAATAAAAACCAAAAAAGAATCCTCCTTGATGGTGAAATTAATTAACCTCTCCTGATGTAGGTCAAAGTGATGCATGCATCGACGACGACCTCTCGGGCCCACAGATGGAAGCGTCACACGTGAGTGTCCTAGGAGAACCACCGCCTGCATGCATGTGGCCCGAAGAGGTGTTGTGTGATGTTTGAATAGCCAATGCACAACTTTGATGTGGCACATGCCTCGGAAACCGAAAAGTCCCGACACTGAGTGAGGTGTGTTCACGGACGCGTACATAGTATATATGCTAGTCCCCTCCCACCTCTTCGACGCGTACTATATACTCCCACCATAACACAAACAAAAAAGATTCTACCTTGCTGATCAAATTAACCTCTCTTTCGGCTGTTGGTCGAAGTGATGGACGATGACCTCGCGGGCCCACAGAAAGCGTCACACGCGAGTGAGTGTCGTGTAGGACAACCACCGACTGCATGTGGCCAAAACATGTATGTATAAAAGGGTTGTGTAAATAATGAATTCATGACTTTGATGTGGCACCTGCCTCACAAAACGGCCAACCCACACGGTGGCTCACGACTCGTAGTGTACTGCCAGCCCACCCACCCCAGACGCGCACGCGCGCGCACACACACACACCCACACACACACACACCGCGCATCCACCGCAACTACGATGCATGTTAAATTTTCCCGCGGTGAACATATGTTACCAAAGGAGGGACATTTTAATTTTGAAAAAAAAACAGAGATCATTAAGACATTTTAGTACATTGATTGATTTTTCTAGGGGTATAATGTGCAAAAATCAAATTTGAGCTACATGCACACGTGACAGTGCACCTAAATGGATTGGAAAAACACATGTGTCTCACTGGGTGCATGTTTACTCCCCGTGCAAGAAATTTCAAACATTGAGAATCTTGATTTTTAAAATCTAGTACATCCAAAACTTATTTGAAATTCATGAAACTTATCGTGTTGTCATATGGACACCAATACACAGTGGTATTGTACTTTTTTGTCAAATTTGAGACAAGTTTTGATGTAATCTTTATCTTCTTACAAACGGGAGATTATTAATAATTGGGAACCAATATCGCAAATGGATTATTTATTTGAACCATGGGCGTTAGACCAACAATGGATACGTGCCATGCTTCGGTTAAGCAATAAAGCGGCAGCATTAATCATCAAAATAGAAAAACAATATACATGTCGCCACGCGACCCGTGTGCCATGCGAGCAGGCGTGAGTTGACGGGACGCATGCGAGCAGTCCGCCACGCAGGCAGACCGGGAGGCGTGCGTGCAGGTGTGTGAATTGATGGGTGGCGTGCTCGCTGTGCAGTGTCATCAGGAGGCGTGTGAGTAGCTGTGTGAAATGACGAAAGGCATGCCAGCAGTCCGGTGCGCAGGCTCACCGGGAGGCGAGCCAGCGGTTTGACCGCCGCCCGCCTCTCTCCCACTACTCCATATTAATGGCACGCCCGAGCGGCCGCACCCCCATCCTTGCCACACACACAATCCTCTCTCTCCGCCTGCATCCTCGACACCGCTCTCAGTCCTCAAAACCGTCAGTGTATGAGGATGCCGCCGAAGCGCCCCATCGGAGGGAGTGGCGACACCAGGGCTGCTGAAGCACCGGAGCATGGCGTGAAGATGGAGACAGAGGTTGTCGTCGCCGCCGGCGAGGTTTCGCTGCACCTTGACGTCGTCAACAGCATCGTGCTTCCACAGCCGGAGCCGGAGGTCCACACCGACTCCGGTGATGACTCGGGCGATGACTCCGGCGACGACTCCAATGACGACGGAGAACCGGTTAGTCATCTATACCCATTTCTATGTCAAATACATCCTAGGGTTTCTCTGGTTACTCCTGCCTCCCCCTTTTTGGAATAGAAATCCTATGGTTATGTTCTCCCAATCCATGAAATCCGAGTAAGTTTCGTTAGATCCGTGTAGTGTATTGATTGTTTGAATGGTACAAATGACAAGTGATTAGTTGTTTCATCTGTGCAAATGATTTCTGCTAATAATCTGACTAGGGTTAGTGTTCGTGCTAATAATTCCTAGCCAGGTCTTGATAATTGATTTTGAATGACCTACATATATGTTTGTGCCATTATTTTCTTCAAGATTGGTCTGTACATAGACGATTGTGCTTAAAAATCGAACCATAATCTCTGGATATGCCTAAAAAATAGCCATAAATTCCTAATCTTACTTTACGGCATCTAAACATTGATTTGATGCCAAATTTTGGCAACTGCCAAATGTTCGCTAGAGATTAGTTTGTATTCCAAATTTGACGCCACATTTTTTTTACTATATGTATAGGTGCTATCTGATGATGTCGACAACGAGGATGAAGATGGCCAGAGGAGGTACAAGAGGCAAATCCTCAGGGAGCTTTATGCGGTATTACATAACAGGCGTATTAGGACCTGGAACTGGGGCTATCGATGCCCATTTTGCAACCAAAAACTTCATGACGCGTATCAAAGTGTTCTGGCGCATGCAAGAGGACGAGCCGTTGGCTTCTTCAGGTAGAAGTATTCTCACAGGGTGGCGCACGCCGCGTACGCCGAGTACCTGGAGAAGCTTCACGATCGTAACAGCAGATGAGATGAGACGTGGGATTGAACTATGCATGGCTATGTATTGTCTTAATTATCAATGCGCTTGAGTATGCTTAATGATAGTTGAACTATGCTTGTGTACGACTTATTATCTATGCCCGAGTATGTTTAATCTATGTTTACTTATGTCTAAATGTGGGATATGGATGCACTCAGTTTGGTTGATGGAATTTTATTCATATTAGGGTGAATGTTTAGCGTGGGTAAAACTTTCAGATTCAACCTATGAAGGAAAAATGGAACCACCCTGAAACATGGTTAATTTCCCAAATTGAAACCGTGTGCAATGAATTCCATTTTCCCACTTACGTCAATCACACACGGTTGACTCTAGAAAACCGTTGCCTCCGAAACTCTTTGTGGGACAGAAAACCCTCACCACCCAATTCAAAAAGGAGAAAAGAAAACCCTCCCCACCCAATTCAAATAGGAAAAAAAGAGAACCCTCACCATCCCCACGTCACGAAAACCCTCACCCCGCCCGCCACCCCCTCCGGTCCCCATTCACACATACACAAGCTCCTCCGCGACTCTGCATGGCACCGCCTATCGCCATGGCAACCACTTAGCTCAACTCCTGTCGCCGCCGCCAGGCTGCCGGCAAACCCCACCGCATTTTGCCACTTCTGCTTGTCGCCACCTATCGCCATCGATTTTCTTGACGCTGCTTGATACGTCTCCGTCGTATCTACTTTTCCTAACACTTTTCCTCTTGTTTTGGACTCTAATTTGCATGATTTGAATGAAACTAACCCGGACTGACGCTATTTTCAGCAGAACTACCATGGTGTTGTTTTTTGTGCAGAAATAAAAGTTCTCGGATTGGAACAAAACTTTGCGAGGATTTTTTATACAATAAAAGAGAATTTCTGGAGCCAAGAACCACCGGAGGGGGGCACCTAGGTGGTCACAACCCACCAAGGCGTGCCCCCCTCCTGGCGCGCCCAGGTGGGTTGTCCCCACCTGGTAGCCCCGCAGACCTCAACCCTGACACTATAAAATCACATTTTTGGAGAAAAAAAATCAAGGAGAAAGAATCATCAAGTTTCGCGAGACGGAGCCACCGCCACCTCCTGTTCTTCATCGGGAGGCCAGATCTGGAGTCCGTTTGGGGCTCCGGATAGGGGGATCTTCGATCTTCGTCATCACCAACCCTTCTCCATCGCCATTTCCATGATGCTCCCCATCGGGAGTGAGTATTTCCTCCGTAGGCTCGTTGGTCGGTGAGGAGTTGGATGAGATTCATCATGTAATCGAGTTAGTTTTGTTAGGGCTTGATCCCTAGTATCCATTATGTTCTGAGATTGATGTTGCTATGACTTTGCCATGCTTAATGCTTGTCACTTTGGGCCCGGGTGCCATGATTTCAGATCTGAACCATTTATGTTATCACCATTATATCAATGTTCTAGATCCGATCTTGCAAGTTATAGTCACCTACTACGTGTTATGATCCGGCAACCCCGGAGTGACAAAAGTTGGGACACTTCCTGGTGATGACCGTAGTTTGAGGAGTTCATGTATTCACTATGTGTTAATGCTTTGTTCTGGTTCTTTATTAAAAGGAGGCCTTAATATCCCTTAGTTTCTATATGGACCCCGCTGCCACAGGAGGGTAGGACAAAAGATGGCATGCAGGTTCTTTCCATAAGCATGTATGACTATTTACGGAATACATGCCTACATTATATTTATGAACTGGAGCTAGTGCCGTATCGCCCTAGGTTATGACTGTTATATGATGAATATCATCCAACGAATTCACCGATCCAATGCCTACGAATTTCTCTCATATTGTTCTTGCTAAGTTACTACTGCTATCGTTACTGTTACACTTGCTACAAAATCATTGCTATTACTGTTACTGTTACTATTGCTGTTGCTACTACTATCAAAACTATCCTATTACTTTGCTACTGATCACTTTGCTGCAGATAATTAATCTCCAGGTGTGGTTGAATTGACAACTCAACTGCTAATACTTGCAATTATTCTTTGGCTCCCCTTGTGTCGAATCAATAAATTTGGGTTGAATACTCTACCCTTGAAAACTATTGCGATCCCCTATACTTGTGGGTTATCAAGACCTTTTTTTGGCACCGTTGCCGAGGACCATAGCTATATTTGTTGAGTCACTTGGGATTATTATCAAATTATCACTATGAAGAATCTGAAGGACGCTAAGACTAAGATTTTTCCCTCTAAGACGAGGGAAGGTAAGGAACTGCCATCTAGCTCTGCACTTGATTCACATTCTATTATAAGTAGACTTGCAACACCACCACATGCTATTAACTCTGATATGTCGCAAGTTATTAATGATGCTACTTCTGCTATGAATGATACTCATGATGATGCCAGTACCCTGCTCGATGATAATGTGCCACTAGGTGAATTTCTTGAAGAACAACTTGCTAGAACTAAAGCTTATGAGAATGCTAAAACTGATGAAGAGCTTGAAACTAAAAATCGTGAAACACCTATTAGATCTAGTTCTCCTAGATATGAATTGCCTAAGATACCAGAAGGCTATGTTATGGATGAGGAGACAACTAGAGACTTTCTTGCTTGCAATGATGGGGATGATCTTAAGAAATTATTATGCAAACTGAAAAAAAAATCTTTGAATGCTAGAATGAAATATGATCCTAAGTTTGCTACTTCACCTATCTTTGTTGATGATATGGATTATAAATTCTCTGTCGACCCCGAGTTGATTACTTTGGTTGAATCTGATCCTTTCCATGGTTATGAAACTGAAACTATTGTGGCACACCTTACTAAGTTGAATGACATAGCCACCCTTTTTGCTCATGATGAGAAAATTTGCTATTATTATATTCTCAAATTATTTCTGTTCTCATTAAAGGGTGATGCTAAGACTTGGTATAATACTCTTGCTCCTGGTTGTGTGCGAAGTCCCCAGGATATGATTTATTACTTCTCTGAAAAATATTTTCCTGCTCATAAGAAACAAGCTGCCTTACAGGAAATATTTAACTTTGTGCAAATTGAAGAAGAGAGTCTCCCACAAGCTTGCGGGAGGCTCCTCCAATTGCTTAATGCTTTGCCTGATCATCCTCTTTAGAAAAATGAAATACTTGATATCTTCTATAATGGACTAACCGATACTTCTAGGGATTTCCTAGATAGTTGTGCTGGTTGTGTTTTCAGGGAACGAACTATTGAACAAGCTGAAGAATTATTGAATAACATATTGAAAAATTATGATGATTGGATCCTTCCTGAACCACCACTTAAACCTACTCTGAAGAAGAGGGGTATCTTATATCTCAGTCCTGAAGATATGCAAGAGGCAAAGAAATCTATGAAGGAAAAAGGTCTTAAAGCAGAGGATGTTAAAAATTTACCTCCTATTGAAGAAATACATGGGCTTGAAACACCACCACCACCTAAGGTGGTAGAGGTAAATTCTTTTCTAAAGTTCGATGAAGGTGATATTCCTTATAACAAACATCCTAGTCAATGCTTATATGAGTTTGATAATTACATTAGAAATCAAGATCACTTCAATGCAAATGTTATGAAACAATTGAAATACAATTCTGATATGATAGCTCGCTTGAGTGACTTGCTATTTAGAATTACCAATGATGTTAGAGGTGTAGGAAAACATGCCTCTATGGTTCAAACTCAATTAGAACAAGTTGCTAAATCTCAAAGAGAGTTGTTAGATGAAATGAATAATAATATCAATGATCATGCTGTTAGAGTGATGACTAGAGGAGGTAGAATGACTCAGGAACCACTTTATCCTGAGGGACATCCTAAAAGAATTGAACAAGACTATCAAAGAGTCAACACTGATGCACCTAGTCCTTCTAAAAAGAAAAAGAAGAAGAAAGATGGTAGGACTTTGCATGCCTCTAGTGAACCTGAAGTAGAAAAACCTCATGTTAATGATAATGAAGTCTCTATTTCTGATGCTGAAACTCAATCTATTAATGAACACTCACCTTCTGATAATGAAAAAGATAATTATGAGGTTCATGAAGACACTCCAACAAATGATAAAGAACCAGACAATGATGTTGAAATAGAACCAGCTGTTGATCTTGATAACCCACAAGTCAAGAATAAAAGATATGATAAAAGAGACTTTGTTGCTAGAAAACATGGTAAGGAAAGAGAACCTTGAGTTCAAAAACCTATGCCCTTTCCACCTAAATCAACTAAGAAGAAAGATGATGAATAATTTGAACGCTTTGCTGAAATGCTTAGGCCAGTCTTTTTGCGTACACGCTTGACTTATATCTTAAAAATGCCTCCTTATGCAAAATACATGAAAGACATCATCACCAACAAGAGAAAAATACCGAAAGCTGAAATCTCCACCATGCTTGCTAATTATACTTTTAAGCATGGAGTACCTAAAAAACTTGGAGATCCGGGAATACCAACTATACCTTGCTCCATCAAAAGAAATTATGTGAAAACCGCTTTGTGTGATTTAGGAGCTGGTGTTAGTGTTATGCCTTTCTCCCTATATAAAAGACTTCACTTGAATAAACTCACACCTACTGAAATATCTTTGCAAATGGCTGACAAATCAACTGCCATACCTATCGGTACTTGTGAGGATGTGCCCGTTGTTGTTGCTAATGTTACTGTCTTAACTGACTTTGTTATACTTGAGATGCCCGAGGACGACAACATGTCGATTATCCTTGGTAGACCCTTCTTGAATACTGCAGGGGCTGTTATTGACTGCAATAAAAGCAAGGTCACTTTTCATATCAATGGTAATGAGCATATGGTGCACTTTCCGAAGAAACAATTCCAAGTGAATGGTATTAATGTTATTGAAAAATCTCTGACAATCACTATTGGAAGTTTTCAACTACCTCTACCTACTACCAAAAAGAAATATGAAATGCTTATTGTTGGGGACGTTCATATCCCCGTTGAGGTAACTTAGTGTTTTACGAAAGTTCTTCGGTTTCATGCTAATCGAATGTGGTTGTTAATAAGACTTGATCAACCTTATTATTGAATCATTTTTGGGAGGTATGAAATTGATGAATTTAGTGAGCACTACCTTATGTCCTTTACTTTTACTTCCTGTTTTTCTTAGTTAAATAAAATAAAATGCCATGCTTAGTCTGTTTTCTGAATTTTCCGTGCAATAAAAAATGACCCGAAAATAAAAGATCTCAGAATGCTGTGAAAATTTAATACGATTTTTTCTGAATATTTAAGAATTTTTGGTGCAAATAACTTCAGAGGGGGGCACAACCCACCTGGGCGCGCCAGCACCCCCAGGCGTGCCCTGGTGGGTTGTGGTCCCCACGTGGACCCCCTCACTTATCTTTTTAGCCCATGTCACCACCTACCTCCAGAAAAAAATCACCATTGCTCTCTCTCTCTCGTGTTCTTGCTCTCAAACCCGCGGATTTCGATCTCTTTGCTCGAAGCTCCATTTCCGAAACTGTTTTGGGGGATTGCTACTTGGTATGTGACTCCTCCATTGGTCCAATAAGTTTTTGCTTTAGTGGTTTATATTTTGAATAAATAGCTACTCTTGGTGCTGCTGTAAATGAGCTTGCATGTTGAATTCTTAGAGTTCTAATTAGTTTGAATGCTTGATATGGTCTCTATGCATCCTTATGAGTAGCTGCTACCAATCTTGTGAAGTTTTGTTGAGAGAATTTTTGTGGACTAAAAATTTCATAATTTTATTCATAGGAAAAAGATGTGTATCTTTAGGAAGTTTGCTTCCAAGAAGAACTCCAAGGGGGTTATTGGGGAGTCATCGGACAATGACCTCCGCACCCGGAGAATGGCGGAGGTGCAGCCGTGCGAATGGCCGCATAACCCATTCATGGATGGAGCCAGAATCCGCCAAGAGTTTGCACAATTTGCTGCTAATGCCGGCCTCACTGACTTCATCGTAGCTGAGTGTGAACAGTATAATCTCCTCACAAATTCCTTTGTGCAAAGTTTCCATTTTCTGAGTAGGAATAACCCTCCTGAGGTGGAGTTTAATCTTTATTCTGAACCCCGTCAGATACCACTTACTGAATTTTGTGACATATGCTTGATCCCTTCTGACGGGGAAATAAGGGAGCCTAGGCATGCCGAGTTCGAGGACTTTTATCGTACTCTGTCAGTGGGAGATGAGAGAGGGGTGTCGAGTGTCACCGCCACTAGCTTGCAATTTCCTTCTGTGCATTATTTTGCTCTATTTATTATGAAGTGTTTACTTGCTAGAGAGAAGGTTGGAGCACTTAGTGCCCCCGCTTTCGCTGTTTTATGTCGTGCACTACACGGCGATGACACTTATAGCTTAGGAGCTATTGTGGCACGTCGCCTTCACCTTAACAGGTCCAAGGGTAAAATTCATGGCGGTATTTATGCTACTCGCTTAGCAAGTCACTTTAATGTCCAGATACGCCAGCATGACTATCCCTTGCCCAAGGTTTATTTAGATTGCCAGACTATGGCACATCATCACTTTATTGATGGCGAGAACATCACTATAGATATTCCCTACAACCTGGTTTTCAGCGAGAACACCTGTGATATTATTCCATTGTCTGCACCTGCTTTATTTGATTTTATTTCCAGGGGCGGATACAGGATCATGCCAGAAGACATCATCACCTACCAAAACAACAAGGCCGCAGCAGAGGAGGAGCCTCAGGAGTGGGACGCTCGAGTGCCCGCTCCACAGCACTTCGAGGTGGGACCCGACGGTTGCTACGTGTGGTGATTACCAAGCTAGGCCAAAAGCCTAAGCTTGGGTGAGTACGTTTGCCCACCGACATTACATTCATGTTCACACATTTCATTCCAGTTGTCGGTGTCCACACTTTTTCATTGTATTATCCATGCTAGATTCATTTTCTCGCTTTCTTCTTGTGCGTTTGAAAAACTTTGAGAAAATCGAAAAAAATATTTCCTGCTTCTTTTCGGTTTTTGTTTCTAGTTTAATTAGTTGTAGTATGAAAAGAAAACCCAAAAACATTTCATTGTTCTTCTTTTGCTTGTTGGGAGCTTTCCCGTGTAAATAGTTTTTCTCGTTTTGGTTTTTCTTTGTCTTTAATTTGCTCTCTTCAAGAAAAAACTAAAAACTCCAAAAACATTTCAGTATGTTTCTCTGAAAATCTTTTCCTTTTATTGAGTCATACCGAGGAGAAGACCACGATGAAAATGTTGAGTGGCTCTCATATGCATTACTGATGATCTATAAAAGAGCCCAAATTACCTTGTCTTCTCCTTTTGAATAAAATGTTTGTAGATTCCAGCCTGGTCCACGGTACTCTTGCACTATTATCATTTTCATATCGTTCGGTCATGCAAGTGAAAGGCAATAATGACGATATTTGGTGAACTAGTTGTGGCAGAGAGAAACGGGTATGAACTCGACTTGTTCTGTTTTTGTAAATATGTTTAACCTAGTATCCATGATTCAGCCTATTATGATCAAACATGTTTGCAATGACAATTAGAGATTATAGTTTCTCATGCCATGCTTAAGTAGCTAGGAGTCGATAATGATTTATCTTGTATGCCAACATTGCGTTAAAATGATTGTGATGTAGTATGATGATATGGTATCCTCCTCTGAATGTTCGAGTGGCTTGACTTGGGACATGTTCATGCATGTAGTTGAATCAAAACCAACATAGCCTCTATGATATTTATGTTCATGGTGTTCATATCCTACTCATGCTAGTATCCAATGTTACTTATGCATAACGCATGTTCATGACCGTTTTCGCTCTCTAGCTGGCCGCTTCTCAATCTAATTGCTAGCCTTCGCCTGTACTAAGCGGGAACACTGCTTGTGCATCAAAATCCTGAAACCCAAGTTATCCTAGATGAGTCCACCATACCTACCTATATGCGGTATTACCCTGCCGTCCTAAGTAAATTTGCATGTGCCACCTCTAAAAACTTCAAATAAATATCCTTTTTTGTGTGCCTGGATTGTTCATAGAGCGATAGGAGGTAGTCAGTATCTTCAATGCTAAGCGGGTTATTCTCATGATGAGTGTTTATTCACTCATCCTTGCACGAGAGGGGCGGTAATAGGGATTCCCAATCCCGAATTCAAAATTGCAAATAATTAAACAAAACTCCCCCAGGACTGTTGTTGGTATGGACGGTACCCATTGTTTCGGACCAGCCGTGGAGTGTGATTGTTGGTGGAGGGGGAGTAAACCTTTACTTTTATTGCTTGGGAACCGCCACTAATGTGTTTGGCATGTACCGATAACTAATGGTCGCGAAGTAAACAAGAAGGGTGCATTTCTCAAAATTTCATTTACCTCTGTTTTAAAAACTTGAGCTCTGGCACTGCTGCAAATCACTGCTTCCCTTTGAGAAGGGACTATCTATTTACTTTTATGTTGTGTCATCACCTTCTCAATTAAGCGCCAGATCCTGAGAGCACTATTGTCATCCTCATGCATTGTGTGTAGCTAATGTTGGGTGCATCATGACTGGATCTTTTCTACCATGAACTACAATGTTTAGTCGCTGCTTGAACTTTGGAGGTGCTCTGCATTTATGTTTTGCGGTCTCAGAAAGGGCTAGCGAGATACCACTATTGTCATATTATATCATGGTTGCTTTGACAAAGTGTTGTCATTTGAGATATCTTATTATTGCTCACTAGTTGATTATGCCATTGATATGAGTTAATATAATTTTTAAGAGTTATTGTCGACGTGGTTAGTCATGATCTTGGCTGAAAACATGGGTGCTACTTAAGCTTATTTATGTAAACAAGAGCAAAAGAGTTCGTAAAAGTTTTTCTTTTCCACTTTCAGTTTATCAACTGAATTGCTTGAGGACAAGCAAAGGTTTAAGCTTGGGGGAGTTGATACGTCTCTGTCGTATCTACTTTTCCTAATGCTTTTCCTCTTGTTTTGGACTCTAATTTGCATGATTTGAATGAAACTAACCCGGACTGACGCTGTTTTCAGCAGAACTACCATGGTTGTTGGGGATATAACTATTGGGTTTAACCCGCCCAGGAGGGGCCGGGTTAAGCCCCTGGCGGTTCATATGACAAAGCCCATGAAGATGCTTAAGACGGTAGTTCATTACGCGGACTGATCGAGGGCCTGAAGCCCAAGGGCGACTTAAGGCCCAAACAAGTGTAAACCGCCGTATGTGTATGACTTGTATTATAAGGCATGTACAGTTAGTCACCGAGCCGGACACGTTGTTTATGAGCCGGCCGGTACTCCGTGAGCCACCGGGCGTCATATATAAAGGGACGACCCGGCGGCGACTTAGGGGGAAAGAGATCGAAAGCTAGGTCAAGCATATTCGCTCCCTGGCAATCGAGACATAAGCAATACCACCTCAACTGGACTAGGCTTTTTACCTTCACCGCAAGGGGCCGAACCAGTAAAAACTTTTTGTGTCCTTTGTCCCGTTTAACCCCTTTAAGCTAACCCTATTGCGATGGCTCCTCGACTAAGTCCTACTGCTAGGACATCTGCCGTGACAATTCCACGACAGTTGGCGCCCACCGTGGGGCCAGCGCACGGTGGTTTCGAGTTCTTACAGGGCAACTTTGAAGGGATCAAAGGATACGCTATAGGCCGGATGACCAAGAGTCGTCGCGGCAAGCTTTACATCGACGACGCAGGCTGGGGCCCCGAGGCCGGCTCAATCGAGTACGGGTACCGAGTCCCCTTCGGCGGGATTCACGTCTTCATCGGCAAGATCAGCGAACCGGGCCCTGAGCTGGACATCTGCACCGACATCGTTGAGACGGCTCAGCGTGCGCGACCCGCCCGGGTTCAACCCGCCGTGAAGCACGCCTTCATTGGATTCATCCATGGGGCGGAATTTGAGGAAGGATTCGTGTCTGGCGGTGAGACGGCCATCTATTCTGATGGTGAGTCGTCCACGGGCGAGACTACTTCATTGTATCAACTGCAAGACAGCAGGCTTGGGGGCTGTTCCTATGGCGATAGTATTCCGGACCCCCATGAGCCGCCGAACCGGGTCGCGATTTTCATGGCCGGTACACAGCCAGGGCAGAATTCTACGACTCCAGCAGCAATGATTTCCGGATCAGCAGCGGCAACGGCAGCCGGGGCAGGAGGCCCTGTGCGCCCGCCGGCTCAGGTCTTGTCCGACTTATTGGACACATTGACAACACTGTTGACAGCAGAGGTTAATCCGGAAAATCAAGCTCAGCATAACGTGGAAGTTGCGAAACTGCGAGATGGGATAGCTCAGGCCAAGGAAGATCTAGCGGCTGAAGATGCAAGGATGACTGCGGAGCGGGCTGCTCCGGATGCTCAGGCACAACGGATCCAGGCTGATTCCTTCCGGCTCTTGTTGGATCAGAACGCTTCAAACGAAATCATGAGGAGAAGGCACCGGAGTCGTTTGCCTCCAGTTTACGAGGCGAGGAACCTCTTCAACACACCTGGTGCAGGGACCAGTGACCCGCCAGAGGTAAACCGGATGGTAGCCGTACCTAGGACTGGAACGCCGGCTCAGCCACGCACAACGGATCTGCCTCGTCCGAATAATATCCCACCACAGCATGTGCTGACACCACCGGGTCATTATTCTAACCCTTTGGATAATATGATTGCTGCGGCGACACGACTGGCGGCTCTCCCAATTGAAGGCGAGTCTCCAGCTGCGGTTAAAACACAGAGGGCTAGAGAACTTCTTCAGATGGCACTGCTACAGCAGGAGGCTTATTCTTACAGTCGTGAGAGGATTCACTCGACCCCTCGCCCGAGCCGGAGTTATAGCAGACACATAGACTCACCGGCCGTTTCAAGCAGTGATAGGCGTTGTAACTAGCCTCGTGGACATGACCCGGCGCGTGATGGTGCTCAGAATTTGGTGGACCAGGGCAGGGCACGCCGAGAGGCTGAGCTGGCGGCTCAGCAAGCCGCTCAATAGCATCTTTCGGTTTATCCGACAACTTTGGTGGAGACAGGGGTAACCTTCAGAACCTTGGGAGTGCCGTGTCTGGTTCCAGCTTTGCGTAATGTGCGTTTGCCTAAGGATTTCAAGGGCCCTCATAAAGTGCCTAATTACACAGCCGACTTACCCCCTGAGGCATGGGTTGAGAGTTATGAGATGGCGATGGAGCTGTTGGATGTTGACGAGGCAGCATGTGCTAAGTATTTTACGATGATGCTGGAAGGGACGGCCCGTACTTGGTTGAAAGGACTGCCAGCCAATTCCATTGGGTCATGGGCCGAGTTAAAAGCCCGGTTTATCCAGAATTTCAAAGATACGTGCAAGCAACCTATGTCAATTGTGGATCTAGACTCCTGTGTCCAAGAAGAGGGCGAGTCAACAACCCATTGGGTACGTCGGGTCTCGACTATCCTGCACTCATCGGATCGTATCAATGCCGGCTCAGCAGTCTTAATGTTAGAGAAGAATTGCTATTTTGCGCCCCTTAAGCAGAAGCTAGGGTGACTCAAGCGCCATTGCAGCGACATGGGTGAGTTGATGGCGGCTCTAGTTAAATATGCCGACTCTGATAGTACCAAGGACCCCGAGTCTGATGATGAGAAGCCGGGAAAGGGAAAGAAAGGTAGCAACGCCAAGGTGCAGCACCATAACCCGGCGAATCAGGGGGGCAATGGTAAGCGCAAGGCTGATAACAATTTGGATTTTGTGGCTAATACCAACACGCAGAATAATGGTCAGCATCGTAAGGGTAGCCCCCCCCCCCCCCACGGGTTGGGGGGTCAGGTTTTGATATCGACCGGCAGCTGAATCAGCCCTGCTCGAGGCATGGTACACGGGAGAGGCCGTCCACTCACCTCTGGAAAGATTGCTTCATTATGAAGGAGTACAGAAATTCCAATCTTTTTCAAGACAATCATGGGCCGGGTGGCGGCTCAGGTTCCGGCTCTCACGGTCCGGGTTACGGTGGTGGCGGTTCTAATTCCGGTTCTCAAGGCCAAGGAAATCAGGGTGGTTACAACCAACAGAATAACCAGGGGAATCAGCAGCAGCAATCTGGTTATCAGAGTAACCCGAAGCAGTTGAATAGTGGGCAGTACCACATTTTCACTACAAATCTATGCAAGCGGGATCAGAAGCTACATAAGAGGGCAGTGAACACCGTTGAGCCGGCGGTTCCCCGTTACTTGCGATGGTCTGAGCAGCCCATTGTATGGAGTCGTGAGGATCACCCGCCCCGGGTTGATAATCCGGGTCACTTGGCGCTGGTGGTGGCACCTTAGGTCGGAGGATACAAATTCACCAAGGTACTCATGCACGGGGGTAGCAGCATCAATATTCTTTATTATGAAACTTTCCGTCGCATGGGATTAACTAATAAAAATCTTAAGCCGTCGAACACTGTTTTTCACGGTGTAGTGCCTGGTAAGTCGGCATACCCAGTTGGTAAAATAGCTCTGGAGGTGGCTTTTGGAGATGAGTATGATTCCAGGTCTGAGACATTGACCTTTGAAGTGGTTAAGATCCAGAGCCCTTATCATGCTCTGTTTGGACGACCGGCTTACGCTAAGTTCATGGCAAGGCCTTGTTATGTTTACTTACAGCTGAAGATGCCGGGTCACAAGTGCACTATAACACTGCATGGGAGTCGCAAGATAGCCTTGGAGTGTGAAGAAGGTGACGCTGCATATGCTGAGTCTGTCTGCGCAACAGAGGAATTAAAGTTTTATAAAGACAATGTTGACCCGGCAGATATGACATCTTTGAAAAAGTCAACTATGAAGCATGATCCGGTCTTGAAGTTTAAGTCGGCAGATGACACTAAGCTGGTTGACTTTATTCCTGGCGACTCATCCAAGCAGTTCAGCATCAGTGCTAATCTGGATCCGAAATAGGAAAGCACGCTCATCGAGTTCATCCGTGAGAATCGGGACATCTTTGCATGGAAACCTTCTGACATGCCAGGCGTACCGAGGGAACTCGCTGAGCACACTCTTAATATTGATCCAAAGTTTAAGCCGGTCAGGCTATTCCTTCGTCATTTCAATGAAGAGAGGCGTAAGGCCATTGGAGAAGAAGTGGCCCGGCTCTTGGCGGCTGGGTTCATTGTGGAAGTTTTTCATCCTGAGTGGTTGGCTAACCCGATGTTAGTACTTAAGAAGAATAGGACTTGCCGTATGTGTGTGGACTACACAGATTTAAACAAAGCTTGTCCGGCTGATCCTTTTTCTCTCCCCCGTATTGATCAGATTATTGATGCTATGGCGGGTTGTGAGCGTTTGTGCTTTTTGGATGCTTATTCTGGTTATCATCAGATCAAGATGGCAGTTAAGGACCAGGAGAAGACAGCTTTCATCACTCTGTTTGGGGCCTTCTGTTATGTGTCTATGCCTTTTGGGCTCAAGAGCGCCCAGGCGACTTACCAACGGTGTGTGCAAAATTGCCTTCATGATCAGATCGAGCGTAATGTTCATGCTTATGTGGATGATATTGTGGTGAAGTCCAGGAAGAAAGAGACCCTGATTGATGATTTGAAGGAGACTTTTGACAATCTCCGGGTTTATAAGATGATGCTTAACCCGGCCAAGTGTGTTTTTGGGGTAACAGCTGGCAAGCTTTTGGGTTTCCTAGTTTCAGAACGGGGTATTGAAGCTAACCCGGAGAAGATAAAGGCTATCACCTCTTTGGCTAAACCATCATGTATTAATGATGTTCAGCGTTTGGTGGGTCGTATTGCGGCCTTAAGCCGGTTCATAAGCCGTTTGGGTGAGAAGGCCATCCCACTTTACCAGATGATGAAGAAGATAGATCACTTTGTTTGGAGTAATGCTGCTAATCAGGCATTTGAGGACTTGAAGAAACAGTTGGTTGAGCCGCCCATTCTTGCTGCTCCTATTGATAAAGAGCCTTTGCTGTTATATGTGGCTGCTAATAGCCGAGCTGTCAGTGTAGCCGTTGTGGGGGAAAGGAAGGAGCCAGGCAAGGAGTATCCGGTTCAACGGCCGGTTTACTACGCCAGTGAGGTACTTATTGAGTCCAAGCAGAGGTATCCGCATTGGCAGAAGCTCGTCTATGGGGTATTCATGGCTAGTCGAAAGCTCAAGCAATATTTTCTGGGTCATCCCATCACTTTGGTAAGTTCTGCCCCCTTAGGGGATATCATCCAAAACAGAGAAGCCACAGGTTGGGTAGCCAAGTGGGCCATTGAGCTTGGGCCTCATGGTTTGAAGTATGTGCCTCGCACGGCTATCAAGTCGCAAGCACTTGTGGATTTTATCAATGATTGGATAGAATTGCAGATGCCTGAGGAAAGGCCGGATAACACATATTGGACTATTCACTTTGACGGATCCAGACAGTTGGAAGGCTCGGGGGCTGGAGTCGTCTTGACTTCCCCACGAGGTGATAAATTCTCTTATGTTCTACGGTTAATGTTCCCTTGTACTAACAATGCAGCTGAGTATGAAGCCCTGCTCCATGGTCTTCGGATGGCTAAGGAAATGAACTTAAGCCGGGTGAGGTGTTTTGGCGACTCAGATTTAGTGGCTCAGCAAGTCTCTGGCACTTGGGATTCTAAGGATCCACTCATGGCGGCTTATCGCTGAGAGGTTGATGCTATTGCGGGTCACTTCAAGGGTTATCAAGTTGAACATGTTGATCGCAGGAAAAATGAGGCAGCTGATGCTTTAAGCCAGTTAGGGTCTCAGCGTAAGCCGGTGCCACCTAACACTTTCCTGGATATTCTGCATAACCCTTCTGTCAAGTTGCCTACAGAGGAGGATCTTGCTATTCCTAACCCGGAAGCACAACTGGTGGTGGCTCTTCATGCTATTCCCGATTGGACAGTTCCATATTTGGCTTATATGACATGGGGCGAGTTACCTGTGGATGAAACTTTGGCCAGGCAGATAACCCGGCGGTCCAAGTCAATGACTATTGTTCATGGAGAGTTGCATCATCGCAGTGTCACAGGGGCATTTCAACGTTGTGTTTCTCCTGAAGAAGGCTGTGAGATTTTATGAGAGATTCATGAAGGAGATTGTGGTCATCATGCCGGTTCTAAATCTCTTGTAGCCAAGGCTTTCCGTCACGGATTTTATTGGCTGACGGCTCACGCTGATGCCGATGATCTAGTCAGTAAATGTGATGGTTGTCAGAAATTCTCACGACGAGCTCATGTGCCGGCTCAAGAATTGAGGATGGTTCCGATTACTTGGCCGTTTGTAGTCTGGGGGCTTGATATGGTTGGGCCTTTCAAGAGGTCCAAGGATAAAAAGACACACCTCTTGGTGGCGGTTGACAAGTTTACAAAGTGGGTTGAGGCAGAGCCGGTCAGTAAATGTGACGCGGCAACGGCAGTTCAATTCATCAAAAAGGTGATTTTCCGTTTTGGTTTTCCCCACAGTATTATAACTGATAATGACACTAATCTATCCAAGGGTGCTATGAAAGAATTTTGTCAACGTGAGCATATCCGGATTGATGTATCATCAGTGGCTCACCCCCAGTCTAACGGTCAAGCTGAGAGAGCCAATCAAGAGATCCTGAGAGGCATCAAGCCCCGGCTTATGGTTCCTTTGCAGAGGACGCCAGGTTGTTGGGTGGAGGAGTTACCCTCAGTGATATGGAGTATCAATACTACCCCCAATAGATCTACGGGTTACACGCCTTTTTTCATGGTTTACGGAGCTGAGGCGGTTCTCCCTAGTGACATCCGTCATGACTCGCCCTGGGTGGCGGCTTATGTTGAAGCTGACAATGAAAAAGCACGTCAGGATGCACTTGACCTGTTAGATGAGGAGCGTGACCTTGCAGCGGCTCGTTCGGTGATTTACCAACAAGATATGCGTCGTTATCACAGTCGCCGGGTTAAAACCAGAACCTTTCAAGAAGGTGACTTGGTACTCCGGCTTATCCAGGATCAATCTGATATGCACAAGCTATCCCCACCTTGGGAAAGGCCTTTTGTGGTCAGCAAAAATCTGAACAATGGATCATACTACCTTATCGATGTTCGAGACCGTAAGGACTCACGCACGTCGGAGGAGGAGACCCGCCGGTCGTGGAATATTGCTCATCTTCGGCCTTACTATACCTGAGCCACCGGCTCTCCTGATGTACATATTTTGACAATGTATATATTACAATCAACATAATAAAGCCGGCATCCCTGATAATTCAGGGCCTCTGTCATTTCATTTCTCAGAAATTGAGTCTTTATTACTACTTTATATGATTATTTAAAGGCTTGATGCCGAGTTACAAGGGCCAAAGAGAGTTTGTTACACAACTCAAACATAGGTACCCAGTGAGCACAGCTCAGAAATATATCACTTGGGGGCTTCCTGCTCATCGAGCATAGCTATGACTACCCTTGTTGATCCGGCATATACGACTGGAATATCATGTTACTTGGGGGCTCTTTGTTCAACGGACAAGAGTTTTTATGACCCTTGTAACAGGCTTGGAAGCCAGGTGTATTCACCTAAAAACCCGGGTTATCCTGCCTTTTTAAGTCTGCCACTCCACTCAGGTAATCCTGGAACGACCCGCCGTACTCTTGACAAGTCAATCTTATACAGACCCTGAACTTGTCAAAGTTAAAACGACGATTGGTTGTGTGAGGTCCGGCTTATAAGGTTTGTATGAAGGTTTAACTCAGTGGCTGTGCGGCCCTTGAAAGCACTTGCATTTTAGGCCTGGCCGCCTATGAAAGCCTTGATTTTTTGTTGTTTGATTTGAGCATTTTGTTCTTTTTTCTGTGACTTATTAAGACATGGTTAAAAGCCTATGAGGGTTATGATGCCTTATGGTTTATACATGAGACTACCCGGTGTTTATTAACCCGGCCTGGCTTTGGACTATAAGTCGCCAGTATATGATGATATTAAATACTTGGAAGTGTTGTGCTCCGAGTTTCGGGATATTCCCCCCTGCTGCATATGGCGTTGTAAGACGGCAGTATATGACAATTAAGAAGGGCATTATGTGCTGAATCTTTTTTGGGTTGACACCCTTACTGCACTGGTATGATAAACCGGCAGTATAATCGAATACTACAGTCACTAGTGGTTTACATAGGGTATTATGACCCGTCCTGCGGTAAACCGCCAGGACACTTGTGATCTGTTTGTATGCAAGAATAGACTCAAGGTGATGGTATTATAAGCATAACAGATTTTACTTTGGCGGATCAACAATGTTTGCACAACAAAACATGCACGATGGCATGGCAGACCAAGAGTTTCAACTGACCTATTACAAAGGCATCTGATGCCCCAAAGGAATAACTATCTTAGCAGTTTTGGCAGAAAAGTAGACATTAAGCCGGCCAACGGCTTATGATTCTTGGCCCTGCTGAGCTGAAAATTGCGGATCGTCCAGCGCCGGCTCATCTTCCCCCTCTTCACCCAATGGCTGGAAGTCAGTGGTTGCCCAATTGATCCCGGTTAAAGCTCTGAATACAGCTTCATCACTTATAAGTGTCGATGGATCAATATCAGGGGCATAAGTGTGCTTACGGATCGAAGGAGTCAGGCCAAGAACATCGTGAGTCGGTGCTTTGATCTTCTTATTATTGGCATCATAAACCGGCTGGTAATGTGTAAGATCAGTATCTGCAGCCAGTTTACTAGCCAGAGGACGCATTTCCCTCATAATGGCGGCGAAGTCATCTGCGCTGAAGGGTGACCCATCTTCTTTTATGCTCGGGCAGCCGTTTGCTAAGTCGGCCGGCTCAAGGTCAGCTAGCCACGCTTTGGCCCGGGTTAACGCGGTCAGTGCACCGGCTCTCCCAGCTGAGTTCTTCAACTCTTCAATCCGCGTAGGCAGCATCGCTAGCTTCTCCAATGTATCCTTGATAAGGGTTGGATCCGGTTTGTTGTGAGTCGATGTGCAGAAAACCCGTTGTGTGCCAGTATATAACTGTTCTATGAGCGTATAGGCGGCTTTCAATTTTTTCCGCATATCTGAGCCAAGATGGGTAACCCGGGGTCCTGTTTTCATCAAGGACGTTTGTAAGCCAGAGCACATCGGTTAGCATATGTTAAAAAGATTAAGAGATATTTACCAAAAATGGCAGCAGTCATGGCATTTATTTGCTGTTTTAAGCCGGCAAGCTCTACAGTTACCGGTTTAAGGGCTGCTTCAGCATCTTCAGCCCTCTTCAGCAGGGCTGCTTTCTCTGTATCCCAACCAGTTTGTTCAGCTTCGAAACTTTCCTTCAATTTTTCCATCGCTGCTAAGGCACTAGTCAATTCATCCTTGGCCTTGGAGGTCTCTGCTTGTTGAGACCTGATATTTTCTTTAAGGTCAGCGACTTGGGATTCTTTACTGCTAAGCTCAGTCTACAAGAGGTAAAACAGTAAATGAGAGACAATGAATTTATTGGAAGTCCTAAGCACAATACAGGTATCATACTTAGCACTTGGGGGCTAATGTCTATTGCTTCTTAAAACTACTATGAAGTCCCAAGCACAATACAAGTATTATGCTTGGCACTTGGGGGCTAATGCATATTGCTCTTGTCAAAAATGAACTCATTCACTGACCCGGACAAATGGTAATGATCCGGCCTACGAAGGTTATAAATGGGATTATGAATCTCCTACAAGACGATTAGTCTCGACTCAATAGATTTGTTAAAGCCGGCCCTTGGGGGCTACAGATGCAAAGTTGAAGTGCTGCTATTATAAAGTCCCAGTTCATATTGCAAATATAAACCGGCCCTTGGGGGCTACTGGAGTTGATCTATGCAGCTGTTGAAGTTTACAGCACATGTTATTCTATCATATCCAATAAACTTGATGGCTAAGGGGAAGAAGATTCATATAACAAGGAATTGCAGTGTTTACCTTATAGCGCTCTGTCATCAAGTTCACTAAGCCGGCTTCAAAGTCACGGTTAGTGTATAGACGGTTTAAGTAACCAGAGTGGAGGTCTTGAACACTGAAATGAGTATAGCTCTCCAAGTCCGTTTTCCACTTGTCTTTATCTTCAGCACAAATTTCTTCTTTAGCGCTGTGCTTAGACAAGACAGTAGGTTGACCCGGAGCTGTGAATCCAAAGCCGGTGACAACAACGTCATCAGTTTTCTCCTCGGCAGGTTTGATTGGGCTGGGCGGCTTAGAGAGAGCCGGTTCAGTGTCCATATCATTTGGAGAAACTTCATGATCTTGTGGTGGAGGATCATTAAGGGTAGCATCAGCAATTGGGCTAGCAGGTTTTGACTGTTGTTTTTCCGGTTCAGATTCGTTAGAATCGTCGACCGGCTTATTCATTTTAGCCTTCTTGCTGGGTTTTGCTTGGCCCCTGGGAATAAGAAACATAAAGAGGTCAGTATAAATGATAGATATAAGGTTTAAACAGTTGAATATATTTTTACCCAGGTACAGTCTTGAAAGCTGGGATCTGAGTTCCCGTTGACTCGCCAGAAGAAGAATGAGGAGTCCCCTGATAGTTTGAATCAGACGGGTTAAGAGGTTGTCGGAAACAACCCACCTTGGGATAAAGTATATCAGCAGGAAAGACCTCTGGGCGGCGTTTGCGAACCGGTGTATTCGGTAAGCCAGAGGAGGTGATTTGTCCACCACTATGCCGGGTGATTCGGCGAGCCTCGTATTGCTGTTTCTTTAAAAGAAAGTTGGGATCCAAGTGAGCCAGAGGGTGAGAAAAGCTTACTTTCCGGCTTGCTTGTCGAGTTTTCTGTGTTGGCAGAGGTTCTGAGCCGGAGGAAAGAACAGTTACCTCTACGTCACCTGCACAGCTGGCCTCTGCGTCGTCCTGATAACAATCATTGTTAATGAGATGTACAAAAAAGGAGCCAAGGGAGTCAAGTTCTACCTCTGACTCATTATCATTGTCATCATCGGTGTTTAAGTCGGTGGCCTTCTTGGTAGCTTTCTTGGTGGCTTTGGTTTTGGTCCGAGCCGGTTTGGCCGGCTTATCCTGCGTTTTCCTCTTCCAAAATGGATCGTCAGCCTGTTAAGATTGAAAAGATTATAAGTAGGCATCAAAATATGAGTTAAGCAGAAGATGTGCAAATCTTACAGCTGGCGGCTTGTTGAAAGTGCAGAAAGGACTAAGTCCGGTTTTGTTGCACTCCTTTACAGGCTCAGTCAGCAGTTTTTTGGTGGCTTCAGTAATTTCCGCATCAGATAGTTGAATGTCACAATGGCGCTGAGGATCTTTTAGGTCACCAGTGTATTCGCACATTAAGCCGGGGCGACGGCTTAATTGCAAGATACTCCAAGACAGCTAGCACCGGAAAAAATCAACACCGGTTAAGCCATTGGCCATAAAGGCTCTGAGCTTTGAAAAGGCTGGTGCGTACTTGGACCGTTCCTTTGCATCAAGCCGTTGGGGGAGTGGATGTTTGTTGCTAAGTCGGTGGTCACGGTAACCCGGTAGAGGATTCTCACCGGCTGGAGATGTATCTTGACAATAGAACCAAGTTTGGTCCCAATCTTTGGGGTGACTGTGGAGCCTGGCATGGGGAAAGCTGACTTCTTTCCTTTTTTGAATTGAGACTCCACCAAGTTCTTGGCATGGCCCGTCGACAAACTCTGTTTGGCGGTTTAAGTAATAGAAAGCCCTGAATAAGTCAACTGTGGGCTCTTCTTGAAGATAAGCTTCACAGAATACTTGGAAGTTGCAGATGTTAGATACGGAGTTGGGTCCGATGTCTTGAGGGTGCAATTGGAGGAAATGAAGCACGTCACGGAAAAACTTTGAGCCAGGTGGGCTGAACCCTCGGCCCAAGTGATCAGCAAAAACAATCACTTCTCCATCTTTTGGTTGAGGAGGAACTTCTTCACCAGGAGCTCTCCAATGGATGATCTCTTTTTTGGCTAAAGCGCCAGTGGCGACAAAGTTGTTCAGTTCTTCTTCGGTAATCCGAGATTTGACCCAATTGCAAGACGTATATGTCTTAGCCATTTCTTTTCAATGATCTGAGAGAAAGATTAGGCTGGTTCAAGATTACATGGTTAAGCCGGCTTATGGTTAAAAAGCAAACAATAATGAAGCATGAACAGGTGCAAAGCTGGAAATTGGCATTACAAAGTTACAAAGAACCATTGGCGGCTTAAGAGGGGACTAATGATACCTGGCGGGTAACTATTTCTGAGTTAAGCCGCCCAGACAGATATTGAAAGTACAGATCTGAGGATGGAAAAATCGCCAAGTGTTGAGAAAAACAAGTTTCACAGATTGATGCTATGATCTTGGATCTGCGGCACTTCAGTTAATGAAAAAATATTCAGACCTAAAATACCAGTACTCAAGCAGTTCATGGGTCTAGATCGGTTTTCTTATGCAGAGGAGGTGTTCTAAATAGTAAAAAGGAGTGCTATGGTTACTACGGTATAGGAGGAGCACCAAGTTCGAATCAAAATCACAAACTACAGTGGAAAACGAAGATGAACTCTGACAAACTCATTGAAACCCTAACGGATCTATGGGAGAAGGAAGAAGGAGAACTAACCAGGGCTGTTGAATAGCGGAGGTGCGCGGACGAAATCTGGTCAGATCAGGTCGATGCAGCGGCCGTTGTTGAGCAGAGGTGAAGGCCGACGGCGGCGGCAGAGCTCGAGTGCTAGGGCGTCACGAGCTGGAAGACAAAGACGAAGAGGCAAGGGGGGAAAGTGAAAGGGACCCCCGGTCCTATTTATAAGATAAAAGGATAAGTGACATACGCGGGAATCGAGGAGGCCAAAAAATGGATATGACGGCACAGATGCCACGATTTTCGGAGATTCATTAAAAGAGAAGATTTATTAAGATTTGAGTTTTGTGCAGTATTAATGACAAGTGACGTCACGGCGGGTTACCATGATCCTAGAAGATGACGTCACGGCGAGTTACAAGGTTTCACAAGAGTAATGAGGAAGGAATTTTTTTTTTCCAAAGTGTTGAAGATTGATATGAACAAGTTCAAATCAACCTGGGGCCTAATGTTGGGGATATAACTATTGGGTTTAACCCACCCAGGAGGGGCCGGGTTAAGCCCCTGGCGGTTCATATGACAAAGCCCATGAAGATGCTTAAGACGGTAGTTCATTACGCGGACTCATCGAGGGCCTGAAGCCCAAGGGCGACTTAAGGCCCAAACAAGTGTAAACCGCCGTATGTGTATGACTTGTATTATAAGGCATGTACAGTTAGTCACCGAGCCGGACACGTTGTTTATGAGCCGGCCGGGACTCTGTGAGCCACCGGGCGTCATATATAAAGGGACGACCCAGCGGCGACTTAGGGGGAAAGAGATCGAAAGCTAGGTCAAGCATATTCGCTCCCTGGCAATCAAGACATAAGCAATACCACCTCAACTGGACTAGGCTTTTTACCTTCACCGCAAGGGGCCGAACCAGTATAAACTCCTTGTGTCCTTTGTCCCGTTTAACCCCTTTAAGCTAACCCTGTTGCGATGGCTCCTCGACTAAGTCCTACTGCTAGGACATCTGTCGTGACAATTCCACGACAATGGTGTTGTTTTTTGTGCAGAAATAAAATTTCTCAGATTGGAACAAAACTTTGCGAGGATGTTTTATACAATAAAAGAGATTTTCTGGAGTCAAGAACCACCGTAGGGGGGGCACCTGGGTGGGCACAACCCACCAGGGCACGCCCCCCCTCCTGGCGCGCCCAGGTGGGTTGTCCCCACCTGGTGACCCCGCAGGCCTCAACCCTGACACTACAAAATTACATTTTCGGAGAAAAAAATCAAGGGGAAAGAATTATCGCGTTTCGCGAGACAGAGCCGCCGCCACCTCCTATTCTTCATCGGGAGGCCAGATCTGGAGTTCGTTTGGGGCTCTGGAGAGGGGGATCTTCGATCTTCGTCATAACCAACCCTTCTCCACCGCCAATTCCATGATTTTCCCCACCGGGAGTGAGTAATTCCTTCGTAGGCTCGCTGGTCGGTGAGGAGTTGGATGAGATTCATCATGTAATCGAGTTAGTTTTGTTAGGGCTTGATCCCTAGTATCCATTATGTTCTGAGATTGATGTTGCTATGACTTTGCCATGCTTAATGCTTGTCACTTTGGGCCCGGGTGCCATGATTTCAGATCTGAACCGTTTATGTTATCACCATTATATCTATGTTCTAGATCCGATCTTGCAAGTTATAGTCACCTACTACGTGTTATGATCCGGCAACCCCGGAGTGACAGAAGTCGGGACACTTCCCGGTGATGACCATAGTTTGAGGAGTTCATGTATTCACTATGTGTTAATGCTTTGTTCCGGTTCTCTATTAAAAGGAGGCCTTAATATCCCTTAGTTTCCATATGGACCCCGCTGCCATGGGAGGGTAGGACAAAAGATGTCATGCAAGTTCTTTCCATAAGCATGTATGACTATTTACGGAATACATGCCTACATTATATTTATGAACTGGAGCTAGTGCTGTATCGCCCTAGGTTATGACTGTTATATGATGAATATCATCCAAGGAATTCACCGATCCAATGCCTATGAATTTCTCTCATATTGTTCTTGCTAAGTTACTATTGCTATCGTTACTATTACACTTGCTACAAAATCATTGCTACACTGTTACTGTTACTATTGTTGTTGCTACTACTATCAAAACTATCATATTACTTTGCTACTGATCACTTTGCTGCAGATAATTAATCTCTAGGCGTGGTTGAATTGACAACTCAACTGCTAATACTTGCAAATATTCTTTGGCTCTCCTTGTGTCGAATCAATAAATTTGGGTTGAATACTCTACCCTCGAAAACTGTTGCGATCCCCTATACTCGTGGGTTATCACTGCTCCCCGTCGACCCAGCTCCGCCCGATTGGGGAATCCGCCGTATTGAGGGTTTTTTCTCATGGACAAGAAGTTAACTAATTTAATGAGATATTCTCTCATCTCTTATCCCAGTTCATCTGCCTCCTTTAATCACCCGGCCGGAATAGCCGTGAATTCATTTTTATTCAAGCTGATTTGAGGGTTTCTTTTATTCATAGAGTGTATAGTGCACGGACACATCAGGACTTTGCGGCCTCGGCCAGACATCCATGGAGTTCCATCTCACCATACCAGATGACTTGAGGATGCGCGCGGTATGTTCAATCTCACCCTACATCGGTTGGCATGGCCTACTTTCCGGAACATATACTGTATATTGCTATATTTGGATAAAAGGTGCCACATGCAGCATATACGTCAAAGGGGGATTTTTTTCCCCTCTTCTTTCTACATTAGGAAAATTAATGATGTATTGTTCTTTCGATTACTCTCATATTTCCATGACATCATGGTTACCCTATCTGTTTAATTATAGATTTTTGTCCTTTGATTTCAACTGCTGTACAGTTCTTTCAATTTCGCCCATATTTGCATGTTACAATATTCTTTAACAATCCTACCATTTTCTGCAGCGCGTCCCTTGCTATGCAATAGTATCTGTAGTACACAATCTTGCCCTTTACATAAATTAAGACTGCAGGGATATCATACTGAACACAAACCATGGATTTACAATCATTGCTTCTGTAAGACTTGATGAATGTGGTCACTCCTATTTTGCCACGGGCCTTTGGACAGAAATTTCTAAGTTTTATGTATTGAAAGTTGGCACTAAAATTGCACTGCACATAAGAGAGCCTGGTCATGAGATATATGCTAACTTCCCCGGCGGTATCATCCGTTTGTTGGCACGCGAAATCGCCGCGTAACACCAAGATAATTGTCGTGCTTTCGTGACGACGAACAATTGTTTTACGAGCAAAGCAACAAAGATTTCCTCGCTTTCGTAGAGGAGAGACGACTGTTTTCCAGCGCAAAACAGCAAAGATCAACCAAACCCTAGGGCTGCTAGGGCTCGGCAGGAAGTAACGATGGAAAACAGACGTACGTGAAAAAGTAATGTTTGTATTGATAGATCGATTGTTATTTTTCAATCGGCCACGGCCTTACATATATATGGCACGCTGGACTTGGCATATAAGATTACAACTCTGAAGCTAAAACCGATCAGGACTTGTCTTTCTTGATTCGGTTACCATGTAGCATATGTCTACAAAAATCTACTTGCCAATCTAAGTACGTAGCAAATCTAGGCCACTCTTGTATATATGAATAAAGTATTCCGGCCCCGTCGCCATCACACTAAATATAGTGACTAAGCATACGTATAAATACCTTGTGCCCACAAAGAAAATATTTAAATATTCCGGCAACATCGCAAATCAAACTGGATAATGGCCATCAGTACTAAGCATACTTCTTCATACGTAGATATATTGCACATGCATGCAGCACGCCCATGGTTCAGTATAGCATATGATTCTTCCTAAGACTTGTATCTTCACCATCCATGAAATTTCCTGTGGCAATACTTCAACAATGCATTAAACGATCAGCTTGATAAATCATTGATTTAATTTGGCTTATCATATACTAAGTAGCCAAATTATACCATCAACACATGCCCCCCTATTTTTGGTACAATTGCATTGACCAAAAATACCATAGCAGTTGTTGTAGGATGAAGTCGATCACTGATCATATCATTACTCAAGGCGATGTCCAACGATACATCGGCCAAATTGCTTAGGGCGATACTTGGAATAACATATCAGCCATAACATGTTCAGGCCTCCTGCCACATGCTAGGATAGTACTTCTTCAAATATTTTCCATTGAGAGCTTTCGATAACTTATCTCCTTGCAAAGATTGTACAAAATATGAATTTCCAGGAACAATCTCTATAATTTTATACGGGCCTTCCCAACTCGGCGACCATTTGCCGAATTTCCTATCTTTAGTTCCAATAGGTAAAATCATCTTCCACACTAAATCTCCTATTTGAAATGATTTCTCTCTCACCTTTTTATTATAAGCCTTGGCTACTCTTAATTTCTCCTTCTCAATTTTGCGCACAGCTCTCAATCTCTCTTCTGAAATATCATCTATCTTATCCATCATCAGATCATTATAATCTACAGCCGACAAATCATTTTGTTTGGCC
Organism: Thinopyrum elongatum; assembly: GCA_011799875.1. Lineage (NCBI taxonomy): Eukaryota > Viridiplantae > Streptophyta > Magnoliopsida > Poales > Poaceae > Thinopyrum > Thinopyrum elongatum. Next base: position 115,774,926 of record CM022301.1, on the reverse strand, counting down.
ACTCTAAGAGCCTGTAAATTAACCTCTACAGGTAATACCACCTCCTGACCATATACTAGATCATACGGTGCCACTTGAGTCGCTCTGTGCTTAGATATCTGATGAGCCCATAAAGCTTCTGAAAGTACCTCATGCCATCTTTTCAGATGCTCCTCGATTTTCTTTTTTATAAGCTTAATTAAAGTTTTATTGCTAGATTCGGCCTGTCCATTAGCTTGAGCATAATAAGGCTACGAATTTAGCAATTTAATTCCTAAAGATTCGGCAAATTCATGAAATTGGTGAGACATAAAAGAAGCACCTTGATCAGTAGTTAAAGTTTGAGGAATACCGAACCTATGAATAATATGCTCTAAAACAAAACTAATAACTTCCTTATGAGTCATATTTTTCAAAGGAAATGCTTCAGTCCATTTAGTAAAATAATTTGTGGCAACTAGGACGAAGCGATGTCTTTTAGAAGACGAAGGATGTATTTCACCAATAAAATCTAAGCCCCATCCTCTAAATGGCCATGGCCTAATTATGGGATTTAACATAGCCGCGGGCGCTAACTGTACATTCCCAAATTTTTGACATGCCTCACAACCTTTGTAGTACCGAAAACAATCTTCTAGCAAAGTCGGCCAATAAAAACCCGCTCTTTTCAATAACCATCGCATTTTGTGAGCCGACTGATGTGTCCCACATATTCCTTCATGCACTTCACCCATAGCTACTCTAGATTGATCAGAATCCAAGCATTTTAAAAATAATACATCTATTGTTCGGCGATACAACTCGTCGTTAAACAAAGTATATTTTAAAGCTTGTTGCCGAATTTTCCTATCTCTCGTTTGACTTGCATCCTTTAAATGATTAGCTAGAGGAACTCTCCAATCACTTGGTTCTAAATTATTTGCTTATTCGGTCGTTTGTAACTCATGCACCGAATCTGCAGTACATTGTATAGCTAGTTGTTCAACTGTCCTAGGCCCAAGTGCACCCTGTGGCAAAGTATCTATCATTATAGACTCAACATGCATCGGCTTGTCTAATATAAAAAACATTCCTTTACTAATGTGATAACCGGATGCTTGTTGTGCTAAACAATTAGCTCTAGAATTGTCTTCTCTACGTATATGTTGGATGGTGAATGTATCTCGAGACTTAATTATGTCTAAACATCGGTCCAAATAACTATTTAATAACCCATCAAAACATTGAAATTCTCCTTTAATTTGTTATACGACCAGAAGTGAATCCCCAAAAGCATCTATATCCTTTACGCCCATATCAATGAAAGTTTGTAAACCAAACAGCAAAGCTTCATACTCAGCTTGGTTATTAGTGCAAGGATATTACAAAAGGACCGATGTATCATAAATAACATTATTAGGTGAAACTAACACATTACCAATGCCTTGCCCGTCCCTACAAACCGATCCATCAAAATAAAGCTTCCATGGGCATACACTAACATAATTAATATTTTCATCGTCCTTAATCCTATGATCAACAATAAAATCGGCGATAACTTGACCCCTCACAGTACGCAACGATTCATATGTTAAATCATATTCTATTAGCGCATAAGCCCACTTTCCAATCCTACCACTAAGAATTGGTTGTTGCAACATGTACTTAATGACGTCGGCCTGGCAAGCTACCACACACGTACTAGAAAGAAGATAAGGCCGAAATTTGGTACATGCATAATATAAAGATAAGCATAACTTTTCAATAAACACGTACCGACTTTCGGCGTCGAGCAAACGACGGCTTAAGTATGCAATAATATATTCTTTCCCGCTGTCCTCTTGCACCAACACCGCACCGATCACCCTATCTTGTGCAGCAATATACAACCTGAACGGCACACTGGACTTGGGCGCCCGCAATATTGGAGAATTCAACAAGCATCGCTTTATATTATTGAAAGCATCTCATTGCTCTGCCCCCCAAGTAAATTTGGCATCATTCTTTAGCCGAAGTAGAGGAACAAACGATTCAATTTTCCCTGCAAGGTTAGATATGAATCGTCCCAAGTAATTAATTTTTCCTAACAATTTTTGCATATCCCTTTTACACGTGGGTTCCTCCAAATTTCTAATCGCCTCCACATTCTTAGGGTCAATCTCTATGCCATTTTCATGAATTATGAAGTCTAAAAACTTACCAGCTGACACGCCAAAAGCACATTTGAGTGGGTTCATTTTTAATCCATACCGGCGCATCCTTTCAAAAGCTAATCTTAAGTCGGCTAAATGATGATCAAACCCCTTCGATTTAACAACTATTTCATCAATATATATTTCTAGTACAATGCCAAAAAGATCATGAAAAATTAAATTCATAGCTCGTTGGTACGTAGCGCCGGCATTTTTCAACCCAAATGTCATAACGACCCACTCAAATAAACCAACAAAACCTGGGCAACGAAAAGCAGTCTTAGACATATCTTGTTCAGCCATAAATATTTGTTTATAACCTGCATTACCATCTAAAAAGCTAATCACTTTATGTCCCAATGCATCATTAATAAGCATGTCGGCTATAGGCATAGGATATTCATCTTTCGGAGTAGCCTTATTCAAATCTCTAAAATCAACACAGATTCTAATATTACCAGTATTTTTCTTTTCCACAGGCACAATATTAGAAACCGAATCTGCATATCTACACAGCCGAATAAACTTAGCTTTTATCAACCGATCAACTTCTTCTTTGATGCGATCATACAAATTAGGATTGAAACTTCTATGAGGTTGTTTATGTGGCCTAAAACCAGATTTAATAGGTAGTCTATGTTCTACTAAATCTCTACTCAAACTGGGCATCTCAGTATAATTCCAAGCAAAGCAATCAATGAATTCTTTAAGTAATAGACATACCTTGCTTTTCTGATCGGCTTTCAAGCTAGCTTTGAGAAATGTAGGTCTCAGAATACTTCCATCACCAATATCAATTTCTTCAAGTGGATCAGCCGATGAGAATTCTTGTCCAAGCTTTCCCATGTCATCAAAATCTTCAATTGTTTCATGCATATCATTCTTTCCGGAACGATACTCCTCTGTGCGTCTTTGCAGCCACTTAATACTATTGTCTTTATTCATCATTTATATAGATAAATCATTAAGCCGAGCTACATTAGCTAGCTGTGCATTTATAGGTACAAAACCATCTCTACCAATACTGATATAATCATAGTCCGACAAATCCCTACCGGTCAAACATCGCATCTCACCGTGTTGCCAATCAACCGGCGCATCCGTCAAAGCAATGCATGAAGAATTGTCGGCCTCAATCACCTCCACATCATCATTAACCTGTTGAATTAAGCACTTATGTAAGGTAGAAGGGATGCAACAATTTGCATGAATCCAGTCACGTCCTAATAGAATATTATACCGACCTTTGACATCAACAACAAAAAATGCAGTCGGCAACGTTTTGCTTCCGACTGTGAGCTCCATAGAAATAACACCCTTAGCTTCAAATAATTCTCCTGAGAACCCGCTAAGTCCCATATTAGTCTTCATTAACTCACTCTCTTTTCGGTTCAGCTTAGAAAATACCGAAAAGGCATAATATTAACAGCTGCACCGCCATCAACAAGCATGCGACCAATAGGCTTACCATCAATGTGACCTCAGATAAATAATGGTTTTAGGTGCTGTCCATGCTTCTCTGGTTTCTCAAATGTAGCATTCTTTGGGCGAAGAACAAGTTCAACAATTTCAGCCTCGGGCGCGCGAAATTCAGCAGGCAACGCGAACACCATATTAACATCTATATTAGTTGGTACATCTCTATCTTCCTCTGAATTTTCAGCAATAATTGTTTCATCCGTATTTTTATTTTCCTCTGCTGCGATGCGCTTCTCCTTCCAAGTCTTTGTAGGTACCATTGGTTTATCCTGATTGAACCATCTATCGCGCTTCTTCTCAGCTATTTCTCCCTTTATTTCAAATGTCCGTAGTCGCTGTACACGTCGTTTCTGAGTGTGAGTAAGTCCCTTAGGGCACCACTGAGGTGCTGGTTGAGTCCCTGGCATGACTGAATTAATTTGGCTGCCCCCCAGGGAACTTTGGCCTGTACTAGCGTACTTCTATTTTCCGGCAATCATTTTATCTCTGGCCGGAAAACTTCTCTGTTGATCACATACGTTACTAGCATTAAATTTCTGGCCGTGTACATTGCTTGAATTCCAACGTATATGTGTACTAGTATTAGACTTGATACCTTTGTACGCTCCTGGGCCATAACTTCCCATGACCAGATCAGCTTGTGAGCTTGCCGATTTAGACATTTGACTAGTACGTGAGGACACCACAAATGCCTTGTCTGATTGTGCATGCATGCTATGCCCAGAATCAGTTTTTTCCTCACATTGATTAGGTCGGCCCATTGGCTGCACCTTCACACCATTTTTCTCCTATGTACTAACAATTTCCTTTGGGACCGATCCTAGTTCAACATGATTGCTTGATTCTGTGCTATTAAGAACAACCTCATCTGATTGATGTTCCACCACTTTCAGCCTAGCATCAAAATCATCTGGACATTTTACCGGTTTAGGTTCAGCACGCTTCACCGGCATCCATACTCGCTTGTGGTCGCCCTTATAGTTTTTGCCCTCTGCATTGCGTACCGGTGATCGACCTCCTCGAATCTCAATGGCATCATGTGACCTAGCTCCTTCATTAAACCGAGCCCTTTTTGTCGTGCATCTCCGGTCTGAACATAGGCCTCGGCGGAATCCACCCCAGCTGAAAATAACCTGCTGGCATTGTAGGATATGGTGTCCAAGGATTAAAACCCCATGGAGAAAATTGCGGATACATAGGAGGTCCACAGCCCCAATATGTCAGCTCCATTGCAAAATATGGCTGCTCGTCATATGAATTTCTTTGCCATCGCTCATGACCGCCAGGTCCAGAAGGAGATCTAGGATGTTTATTACCCCCAAGCCGATTAAACACATTACTGGCCTTGCGTGAAGTGTATTTCTCCAACAACATGTTAACTGTTGGCTTTGGTCTCTGAGCTTGTCTCCCTCTTCCATTGACTTTCCACACTCCTAATTCTGGATTTTTTGGTTTGATCATCCTTGGAGGAGCACTGTTATCAACAACATTTTTCTCTCTTGCGGATTTGGTCTGATCCGACTGAATAAGCATTTTTTTTACTCTCAAGCTCGACCACATTGATAGGAAAAGGGTCGCTGTCGAGCTTCATCTTAGAACCTTCTGTAAACATCAATTGTCTTTCATTGATGGCCGATTGCACCTGTCGACGAAACATGTTACAATCATTAGTAGCATGAGAAAAATAATCGTGCCACTTACAATAAGCTCTTCTACCCAATTCTTCTGGAGGTGGAATTACATGACCCTCCCTCACTCTAATTAATTTATTTTGCAGTAACATATCAAAAATTCTATCACACTTGCTTACATCAAAAGTATATTTAATTTCGTCTCTTCTAGCAGGTGTAGGTTTCAAAGCAGAACATGCAAAAGGTTTTGACTTTGGCACTTGAACCCATTCGGCTACACATATATTAACATCATCCTCACTAGCCGAATCACTATCATAATCTAAGGCATTAACCGCATGGTTATCTTTATCTTTATTTCTATTATCTTTAAACCGGCTATATTGTTTAATTTCCTTAGCCCGGTTTTCCTGCGCCAAAGCCTTCTGTAAAACTTGATTAACATCTAAAAATTCTTACCCTTCTAGTTTATCCTTAATATGAGCGAGTAGCCCTGAAAGGCAAGATCAGCTAAATCTTTTTCGGCTATGGTCAAGCTAAAACATCGGTTCTTGACATCCCTAAACCTCTGAATATAATCATGAACATGCTCATTATATTTCTGCCTAACCATAGTTAAATCTGAAAGTCGAAGTTCTGTTTCACCGCTATAAAAGTACTCATGAAATTTTGCTCCAATTGTGCCCATGTTGAAATAGAATTAGGAGCAAGCGATGTAAACCAAGTGAATGCAGTACCGGATAAAGATAAAGGAAATAATTTTAATCTAAAAACATCCGATGTGCCGACCTCACTGCATTGTGCTAAAAATTGTCCTACATGCTCAAAAGTAGATCTACTATCTTCCCCCGTAAATTTAAAAAAATCTGGAATTCTAAACCCATGAGGATATGGTGTCGAGTCAAAGTAATCAGGGTATGGTTTTTGATATGCACGCGCTCTACCCTTAGGTTCTAAACCAAATTCTCTAAGTATACTAGCAAGTTGATCTTTAAAATTATCATTGGGCTGTGGAGAACTGGCTTGTGGAGCAGACGGAACACAAGCATGTGACAAAGAAATTGGAGCATGCGAAGTTTGCAACGGAGGTCCACGAAAATATGAATCAGGTACCGGCCCATACGGAACCCGGGTACCGACAGGCGGCAGTGGTAGCGTACTATATGCCACTATCCGATAACTAGGCTGCTGCATATTAGAATTAAGCCCAAAACTTCGGTTATTGCTATTATGATTTTGTGGAACCGAAGTTGAAACAATAGGAGCAGTAGCACTAGGAACAAAATTATTAGCCGAAGTGCCCACATAGTTTCGGCCATCTTGGTTATTTGTTAAAGGTACAGGAAGCGGCGTAACATTAGCCGACGCATCAGGTGCATGTATGTGACTAGGCAAACTAATAAATCCACTATTTTGCGGTGGCATCGGCCTTTTTCCAGTAATAATGAACGTACATGACCAGGCAGACATTTTTCAAGGTCTTTATTAAACTGCTCCTTAAATTCTTCAAGTCTATTAGCTACTGCTTGAGTAATTGTACACGCCGTATTTTCCATATCAGAACCATATTTACTAGCTACGGGCACATCAATTAGATGAGCAATTTCTTCGGTTGAGTTTTTTACATGAGTGTTAAACGCATCGGATGGGATTGGAACTACCTTTTTGACGACACCGTTCCTCGTCTTCGCGTATCCAGCCAACTTCAGCTTCAATCTCTCAACCTTCTCTTTCTCAAGCTCTTCCTCAAGCTCGCGCCGATCATCTTCTGACAGATCGTCGGGTGTGACGGCGATGACGTTTTCCAAGTCGATGTCGCTCCCATTCCTGGACTTGGTGCTCATCGTGTGCCTCTTCTTCTTCCCGTCCCCAGCGGAGTCGCCAATTGTGTTGGCACGCGAAATCGCCGCTCAACACCAAGATAACCGTCGTGCTTTCGTGATGACAAACGATTGCTTTCCGAGCAAAGCAACAAAAATCCCCTCGATTTCGTAGAGGAGGCACGACCGCTTTTGAACACAAAACGGCAAAGATGAACCAAACCCTAGGGATGCTAGTGTTCAGCAGGAAAAGAACGATAGATAAAACATATGTGAAAAAGTAGATTGGTTTCGTTGAATAGATCGATTGTTGGGGGCTTATCCAATCGGCCATGACCTTATATATAAGGCACGCTGGACTTTGAAGTATACAAGGCAGTACTTGGCGTATACGAATAGAACTGCAAAAGCTAAACCGATTAGAATCTAATCAGGTCATCCTTTGGGCTACCATGTATAGTACTTGACGTGTTGAATCAGCCATCTAACCTGCATGGCGACCTCCCCCGGCCATATGCACTCCTTGCCTTATCAATAATAAAATATTTCGGCCATGTCGCTATCACACCAGATAATTATGATTAATAATTCTCCTTGTGTTGTTGCACCTTCGCGTCCATGACTTGATCACTCATGCCCAAGACTTGTCCTGGCTAGCCCCTAATCCAAGCAAAACTTCATATATTTGTCCGGAGTAAATAGCTTTGCTAGCCTGATCTGCCTCTTCAGCATATATACTGTACTATGATCCAAGCCTGCATTTTAAAATAAATAGTAAATGCAAAATATTTGTGTCCGCCAATAATCTAACCATATTCATTTAAATTAATTTGGCCCATAAAATACCTAGCAAACAAATTATATCATCAACATCGTCCAGACTTTGTTCGAAGTAAGTGTTCTCTTCAAGTATGTGCATGTTGACTTACCCAGCAATATGAAAGGAATTGTGTAGCATTTAAGCAACCAATTGTTATTCCATTTTCTTACTCTATTCCTACCTACTAACTTCTACTCCCTTCGTAAACTAATATAAGAGCATTTAGATCCCTGCTTTAGTGATCTAAATGCTCTTATATTAGTTTACACAGGAATTAGTTACCAATACACTTTTCTTTTGCCCTGTTTTAACTAAATATTCCCTGTACTCCCACTTCTATCAGAAAGCGCCGCTGACGATGAGACTCTAGAGGTGGAGAACGAGGCTGCCAACAAGCGGAGGCGGGTCGAGCGAGAACCGCACGCGACTCCAGCAGGCGTAGACTTCATCAGCAGCCTCCCCAATGATATATTGATAGTCATCATCTCCCTCCTCCCAATCAAATATGGGGCGCGTACAACCGTCCTTTCTCTGCGGTGGCGCCCCTTATGGCACTCCACCCCTCTCGACCTCATCGACGCCCACGAGCTCTGCCATGGCTATCGCAAAAGCTTGGATGCATTCTCCCAGATCCTCGGCAGTCAGCATGGACCAACCAGAGGCCTTAGCATGGGCAAGTTCCATTCCAATGGCAAGGACCGAGCCAAGCTTGACGAGTGGTTCCGATCCCCCGCCCTAGATCAGTTCGAGGAGCTCACTTTTAATGATGGGCATATGTGCTCGCTGCCAATGTCTGTGCTCCGCCTCGCGCACATGCTGGGCGTCGCCAAGTTCATGAACTGTCATCCCCCCTTAATGACGCGCCCACTCTTATTCTACCATAGTTGAAGCACCTCGAGCTCGTCGCCGTCTGCTTCCAAAAGGATGACATGGAGCGCCTGCTCCGCAGTTGTACTACACTCGAGTACCTTCGTCTGCAGGCGATCAATGGGTTGAGTAGCTTCCACATCACCTCCATGACTCTTCGGACTATTTATGTGTGTTGTTGGTGCTCCAACAAGAGATCACAAAAGGTGTACCACAGTATGGTCATTGAGGACACACCTTCACTTGAGAGATTACTTGTAGTTGATCAAGAAGGTCCAACAAGAATCAATGTCATTTCTGCGCCGAAATTGACAGTGGTGGGCTACTCGTCTTACAAATACTCCGAACTTGTTATTGGATCCACACCCGTTCAGGTACAACAGTCACCTTCTACCTCTCCTTCTATAAATTAACATTATTTCTAATTTTGAAGATGTATGTTCGTTTGTCATCCAAAAAATGATTCTGACAAGCTTGACCCCAAAACTACGCACAGTGAAGGTCTTGGCACTAGAATCTATCGGCCCCAACCTGGACCAAGTTGTCAGTTTCCTGAGATGCTTTCCGTGCCTGGAGAAGCTATATATCGAGGTGATGTTCCTTTCCTGTTAAATGTTAACCATAAAGGAGTTCAATTTTTCACACCTTTTCCCAAGTTTACAATGACAATGTACTACATTTCTGAAGGAATTTTGGAGGATTTCAGTACATACATGTTTTCCCCCCATATTGGTTGCTTGATCCATATGGTTACAATTCATAAGCACTTCTCCTTTGGATTCATCTGTACTAGTTTTATTAGGGAACTTTTCATCCACTCCAACCTCTTATGAAGAAGGCTACATTTTTCTAGATTGTGATCAAATGCCCATGTTAATCATGTCGGATCAAAGATGGCACGTTAGTGCATTTTACAAATCCTACAAACCAAATAGGCCTGTAATAGTGTTCAAAACTGCATGTAGGCACTAACACATTTTCTTCTTTTGCAGCTAAGATTAGGCCCGGTGGTGGATAATGTGATACAATATAACAATCACATCGAATGCCTAGATCTGCATCTCTCAGAAATTACTTTGAACTCCTACCACTGTAATGAGGTTTGCCCTAGATTTATTTCACAAAAATGAATGATTTGTTGATCAACGTCGGCGGCTGCGGCGGAATGGAAAAGGCTTTGAAAAAGCCGAATTTCATTTTGGAACTTCACCTGACAGAGTAATCGGAAGTCATCGTGTCAACCCCATACATGACTTGTCAGTGGCTGATCCCTTTGCAGAAATGATGAGGTTTCGAAACCAGCCTTACTAGTGGTAATATTAGTTTGAACCTCTCTTATATCCATGTTCAGCTGATCAGCGCGGGTGTTTGCAGCTGAATGAGCTGAATTTCATTTCTAATATCAGTTTGAACTTTGTAATCCTCGAATTTGAGCCATATAACTCTGGAATTCGAACCTTGTAATATTTGGGGCTTTTGTGGTACAATTGTTGAAATGGCATCGTATGAGACTCGTATATTGGTAGCACTATTTTGACCTTAATATGCAATGGACTTAGATTTTATTAACCATTCTCGAATGTGTTTCCCATGTCGATCTCATAGCACATGATCTGTATAGCTAACTCGACTGCGATCTTTGACATTATTGCACACAGTTGGTTTCTTCAACCGTGTGTCCTGTAGAGCGCAGAATTAATTATTGCACTCGAGTGTCCATCATCACCCTTCTGTGTAAGTTTGACCTCATCACCCATGGGTAAACTTATGATCAAAGCCATTCCACACACTTCATTTTTACCAAGCTTTTTTCCAATAAATGCCCACGATTTGCCCCTCTTCTAGCCGACGCGTGGCCAAACTAGCCGGGCAGGAAGCTTGCGCGGTTGCACGGGAACAGGCTCACCAACGATACATTTGGCGCCTCTTTGAGCCCACGCGTGGTCAAACAAAACATGTGCGGGGTTCTCAAGCGTGCACTGGAATCCTCCGCTATGAAGCGGTGACAAGACATGACGATTACAGGCCGGCCGGCCCCCATTTATTACAGCGGCCATTTAACCCTTGTGTCTCTTCAACCTTTCGATCGCGCCCCACTATTGCAAGAAGCACACCCACCACGACAAATTCTTAGAGGGTATCCTGCACGGCTCCAATGGCGCTCCGAGCGGCTGCCGACGACGAGTAGCAGTTCACCATGCATGTCGTGGTGGACACCCACGGTAGGTTCACGGAGCTCTCAGTGCTGTACACCAACAACCCGGTCTGGGTGGAGCACTCCATCCACATCATGGAGTTGTTTCTTGCTGAGGAGAAGTACAAGGTGGACGGGTTCGACCTCAAGTACATCCGCGCTCATGTCGAGTCTCGTCCCAAGGTCGCCGTTGCCCAGATGTGCGTGTGCAATCATGTCCTCGTCTACCACTACTACCTTGCCACAATGTCAGGAAATTTTCCAGACTCTCAAGGACAAGCTAACTTCTGCTCCAGTGCTTGCTCCTCCGGATTCTCGCAAAGACTTTGTGATATATTGCGATGCCTCTCGTCAAGGATTAGGCCGTGTCCTAATGCAAGAACGAAGAGTAATTGCGTACGCTTCGCGTCAAGTGTGTCCTCATTTCATCACTCCTTTATCTCACACTATCCCCCCTTGGTGTTCTAGACACACGGACACTATGACTATACCACATAACCATGATACTAAAGTCGGGTCGGCCCTGAGGGGTACCCGCGCGAGCAAGTGATGCGATTGATGTGTAGTCGGGTGACCAGAGAGAGTACCCGTGAGATAATTATGAGGCATGGCCGGGCATTCTTAGCCCTTGCCGCAAATCCTCGAGATGGGGCGACGGGGTCACATCGATCGTGAGTCTCTGCTCGTTATCGCGCGCTCCCAATTCACTAACGGTTTGGATATTTGATTCGAGTGGGCCTCTGGCCCGATAGCACTAACCATCACGTGGGAACAGTTATGGGCACTCTGCGTCGTGGCATTAGCCGAAGCTTACTGGACGCCAGCAAGGAGCGGCACGCGCCAGGTTGGACCATGTTAAGCACCCTCCGTTGTACTAGAGGCTGCTAGGTCTGCTCTCGGCCATGAACGTAACATGCAGGAGCACTCGGGGCGAGGGGCCCAGCCCCCTGGGCGCATAGGTTTAGTCCGGCGTGCTGACCTCTCTGATAAGCCTAGGTCGGGTTGCGGCGTATCGTATGGCCGAGGCCGGGCATGACCCAGAAAAGTGTGTCCGGTCGGAGTTAATCGAGCGTGATGGGTAAGTTGGTGCACCCCTGCAGGGAAGAAACAATCTATGCATAGCCGATCCTCGGTAACGGACGCTCGGAGTTGTATCCCGATTGATACACCTAGAACTGGATACTTGTGATGAGAAATGGATACTAGGGCTCTGGGATTGCTTTCTCGCAGGGAGTCGAGAAAGGATCTCTGGCCGAGGTTGATACTTACCACTGCTACTACTTTATTCTGTACTACTCTGCACTCTTCTAATGCTGCAAGACCGCTGAAGATGCTAGACTTTGATAGGACTAGGCCTTCTCTCTATTCTGGCATTTCTGCAGCCCAGTCCACATATACAGCCTCTCTTTGAAAATATTGCATATGTAGTGTAGATCCTTGCTTGCCGAGTACTTCGGATGAGTACTCACAGTTGCTTTGCTTCCTCTTTTTTCCCTTTCCCCTTTTATGCAACCAGACGACGGAGCCCCGGAGCCAGCTGCCCACGCCGACGACTACTACTACCACCCCGAGGGTGGCTACTACTACGAGCTTGCCGACGACCAGGAGTAGGATCGGAGGGTCCCAGGCAGGAGGCCTGCGCCTTTCGATCGTAGCTTTTGTTTTCTTCCGCCTTTCTAAAGGCTACTCTGTTTCTGTTTCATATCTGTACTCAGATATCTGATGCTTCCGCTGACGCTTGTATGCGAGCTTATGTATTCGAGCCCTCGAGGCCCCTGGCTTGTAATATAAAGCTTGTATGACTTTATTTATGTTTTAGAGTTGTGTTGTGATATCTTCAAGTCAGTCCTTAGGCTTGATCGTGTGCATTTGCGTGTATGATTAGTGCACGATTAAGCCGGGGGCGTCACAGGTTGGTATCAGAGCCGACTGCCTGTAGGAACCCCCTTTCCAACTCCTTGGCCGAAGTTGAGTCTAGTCATTCAAAACCGTTTTACTAACTTGGCTGTGTGGCTTACGGGCCCACGTCGCCTTTAGGTGGTATTAGGAACTTTTATTCCTTGTCTTTACTCTAGGACTCTGATCTCTCTTCTATTCGGGTTAAATGAATTTACTAACGCCAACACTTAGGATCTCGTAAATCTCGTCTACCCGGAGAGCTGGATATTTGTGCTTAATTCCTTACCATTGATCTGATTAGTCTGATAATCATTTTCCTTTCCATTGGTTTGTTTAACCTTTTCTTTACAAGTTATCATATACTTCGCACACCATCATTTGACACTTTTGGGATCTCCCGGCCAAATGTGTCGTGTTCAGCGTCAACATTTTGAGCTCTTCCGAGATGTTAATTGAATTCATGGTGAGCAATGCCATCCTTGCCTCTCGCCGATCTGTGTTATCATCGTCAATCTCTTTGACTACCTGCCCACGCATTGCTATTAACCCGGAATGAGTTCAAGCTATTCTTGACTGGACTCCTCCGAAGAACGTCAAGCAAGTGAGAAGTTTTCTCGGCCTCGCAAGCTATTGCCATTGATTTGTCGAGAACTTTTCCAAGATTGCTAAGCCTCTGACTAACCAGCTTCACAAAGGCGTTAAGTTTGAGTGGACAGACAAATGTCAGGAAAGTTTCTAGACTCTCAAGGACAAGCTAACTTCTGCTCCAGTGCTTGCTCCTCCGGATTCTCACAAAGACTTTGTGATATATTGTGACACCTCTCGTCAAGCATTAGGCTGTGTCCTAATGCAAGAACGAAGAGTAATTGCGTACGCTTCGCGTCAAGTGTGTCCTCATTTCATCACTCCTTTATCTCACACTATCCCCCCTTGGTGTTATGGACACACGGACACTATGACTATACCACATAACCATGATACTAAAGTCGGGTCGGCCCTGAGGGGTACCCGCGCGAGCAAGTGATGCGATTGATGTGTAGTCGGGTGACTAGAGAGAGTACCCGCGAGATAATTACGAGGCGTGGCCGGGCATTCTTAGCCCTTGCCGCAAATCCTCGAGACGGGGTGACAGGGTTACATCGATCATGAGTCTTTGCTCATTATCGTGCGCTCCCAATTCACTAACGGTTTGGATATTTGATCCGAGTGGGCCTCTGGCTCGATAGCACTAACCATCACGTGGGAACAGTTATGGGCACTCTGCGTCGTGGCATCAGCCGAAGCTTACTGGACGTCAGCAAGGAGCGGCACGCGCTGGGTTGGACCGCGTTAAGCACCCTTCGTTGTACTAGAGGCTGCTAGGTCTGCTCTCGGCCGTGAACGTAACATGCAGGAGCGCTCAGGGCGAGGGGCCCAGCCCCCTGGGCGCATAGGTTTAGTCCGGCGTGCTGACCTCTCTGATAAGCCTAGGTCGAGTTGTGGCGTATCATTTGGCCGAGGCCGGGCATGACCCAGAAAAGTGTGTCCGGCCGGAGTTAATCAAGCATGGTGGGTAAGTTGGTGCACCCCTGCAGGGAAGAAACAATCTATGCATAGCTGATCCTCGGTAACGGACGCTCGGAGTTGTATCCCGATCGATACAACTAGAACTGGATACTTGTGATGAGAAATGGATACTAGGGCTCTGGGATTGCTTTCTCGCAGGGAGTCGAGAAAGGATCTCTGGCCGAGGTTGATACTTACCACTGCTACTACTTTATTCTGTACTACTCTACACTCTTCTAATGCTGCAAGACCAATGATGCTAGACTTCGATAGGACTAGGCCTTCTCTCTATTCTGGCATTTCTGCAGCGCAGTCCACATATACAACCTCTCTTTGAAAATATTGCATATGTAGTGTAGATCCTTGCTTGCTGAGTACTTCGGATGAGTACTCACGGTTGCTTTGCTTCCTCTTTTTTCCCTTTCCCCTTTTATGCAACCAGACGACGGAGCCCCGGAGCCAGCTGCCCACGCCAACGACTACTACTACCACCCCGAGGGTGGCTACTACTACGAGCTTGCCGACGACCAGGAGTAGGATCGGAGGGTCCCAGGCAGGAGGCCTGCGCCTTTCAATCATAGCTTTTGTTTCGTTCCGCCTTTCTAAAGGCTACTCTGTTTCTGTTTCATATCTGTACTCAGATATCTGATGCTTCCGCTGACGCTTGTATGCGAGCTTATGTATTCGAGCCCTCAAGGCCCCTGGCTTGTAATATAAAGCTTGTATGACTTTATTTATGTTTTAGAGTTGTGTTGTGATATCTTCAAGTGAGTCCTTAGGCTTGATCGTGTGCATTTGCGTGTATGATTAGTGCACGATTAAGCTGGGGGCGTCACACACAAGGCCTTGCGAGCATTTCGCCAGGTTTGTCAACAGCCCCCACTACATGTTCGCTACGGTGGACATCACCAACGATGTAAAGGTGCAAAAGAATTCGGGCATCACCTGCCAGAATCTTGTCGACATCCAGGGCCAATACAAGATCTGGGGCAGCAACGAGCATGAGAAGGACTCGCTGGTTCACCTCGCCGAGGCCAGCATCGACCCCTACTACAGAGACATGAAGGATTTCTGCAACAAGGACAAGCGTGCGTGGCACTCGGCCTGGATGGAGAAACTCGACAAAGCTCATGTCGTGTACGCGGCCAAGGAGGCATACATGAGCTACGAGATGTACAGGCGGAACGTTGACATGAGGAAGTGCCTCCTTCCCCAAAATGGTGAGAGATCCAGCCGGAAGCAGAGCAATGGCAAGCGCCATCACAACAAGAAGTAGATGATTAGATCCTCGTTTCTCCTAGTTTAGTATGCATGTAATTGCTTACTTTGGTGTGTGGAAATGTTATGTGTGTAGTCACTTGTGTAATTGTATGCTTAATTTGGTTAAGCAATAATGTCTTTTTAAGTATATATGTTGATGCTCTGTAGACAGAGCGTAGATGTTGTGCGGACAGAGCAAATCACATCGCACACGGACTAAACAATGGAACCCGTCGGTGATGTTTTCATCAATCACTCACAATTATATACCAGCAATCATTTGCTCACAACACATCTTATTAAGTTGAACCGTTTCTGTTCTCTTGGCTCAACGCGAACAGTTCATCCGAGTGAACTGTATGCTGTATATCGCACACACATTCATCGGGCTGACCGTTTCTTTTGTGTTGCCTAATCACAAACAGTTCATCCGAGTGAACTGTGTGCCGCATATCGCACGCACTTTCATCTGGCTGCCCGTTTCTATTGTTCCGCCTCATCACAAATAGTTTAATGGGGTGAACTGTATGTCGTATATCGCACACACCTTGATCTGGCTGCCCGTTTCTGTTGTTCTGTCACATCGCAAACAGTTCGTATGGATCAACCGTATGCCCCGCATCGCACACGCATCTAAAATCTGAACCATGTTTGATGTATCCACCATCGCAAATGTTATGCATCTTTTTTGACGGTTTCTTTACATCCCGGTTTGCGATTAATGCATCGTACACAGTTTCGTCAAAGGTTCTATGATTGTAGTGTCATGTTAGCAGCATCCTGCAGTAGTGGTTGTGCGCGCGTTTGAGAGATGAAGCGGAAGGCATGGATGATGAGAGGGAGACGATGGATAGATAATGTGTGTGTATTAGCTATGTAGTCCTATATAGAGAGGTAGATTGATCGATGTGTACCTGGGAAAGAGGGTGAGACCTGACTAGATATATAGATCGATCGGTTTGTGTGGAAAACTGGGAAAGACCTAGCTATATATATATGCACAAATAGAGGAAATTATTGCGTGTGTGCGATGGATAATGCCGAGTGGTAGTGTGTGTGTGCATGCATGCACGAGAGAAAGTTAGTGGTACTGAGATATGCGTGGTGTGGTTTTGAAAAGAGCATGCTATACTGTATACACATTGAACAAGGTCAGACTAATTTGAATTTGAGATACCGATGGTAGGCATCGTTTGGCCACATTGCATCCATGCATGGACAAACTATTCAAATTGGAGATGATGGGTGGCTTTCGCATCACATATCTAAATGGTGTGTGTGTGTGTGTGTGTGTGTGTTGTGCGTGTTAAACACATTGTACATAGTATCATACATGGTTTAGATTCCGAACATCTAGCTAGAGCATACATCTACTATGATTTGAATTCAACATAAAATGGATACATATATTTGAATTCGAGATCGTATGTACATGTAGTTCATATTTATATGGGAATTTACTACTCCTATATTCATGTCATGTGTTGTGAAGATAATATTTAGATGGTTGTATAACTAACCCGAGTACAATCCCATTCAAACAGGGAAAATGTACTCAAATTTAGTCCATATGCTAGACAGCACGAATTGTTTTTTTATTGTTGAGGGAAGTGCAAATTGATTTGGTATTGTACACGTTAAGCTTGTTGTCCCGATTTTTTTAGTTTTTTGTTGTTGTATTTGAATGGCATTTCTAGTAATATAGTAAAACGGGACATGGCTCTCTCTAGTGGGGTGCGAATTGTCTTTTTTGTTTTTTTTGTACACGTTAAGCTTGTTCTCCCGAAATTTCAAGCCACGCCTTGTTATGCCGAAATATCAAGCTAGCATCTCTGTCTATCATGCTAAGAAACTCCTGCCTCTTCAACCGGCGCCATGTTACCCCAAAATTTTAAGATATCTCTTTGTCTCGTTGTGCTCCGAAAACTCCCTCCATCTCAACCCGCGCCTTGCTATCCCAAAATTACAACGCGCGCGAAAACTCCCAACTCCTGCGAAATCCCGGCACGCGAAATTCCCGTGATACCCCTGAACCGAAAGAACTGCCTAGTTCAAATTGGTGGGGGTACTTTCGTAACTTACCCCACATTTCGGACAAGCGCGTCCTGATACGTCTCCAACGTATCAATAATTTATGAAGTATTCATGTCATGTTTGCAACAATCTTATATGGTTTGGTATGATTTTATTTGAACTAACCCGAACTGACGCTGTTTTCAGCAGAACTACCGTGGTGTCCTTTTTTTTGTGCAGCAATAAAAGTTCTCAGAATGGGCTGAAAATTTACGGTGATTTTTTATGGACCAAGAGAGACCCCCGAAGCACCGGAGCTGGACCAGAAGAGTCCCGAGGAGTCCACAAGCCAGGGGGCGCGCCCTACCCCCAGGGCACACCTTGAGGGCTTGTGGGCCCCTCGGGCACCTCCTTGACTTGTTTCCAACGCCAAAAATTCTTATAAATATAGAAACCTCCGAAAAGAACCCTAGATGAGAAGTTCCGCCGACGCAAGCCTCTGTAGCCATGAAAAACCAATCGGGACCCCGTTCCGGCACCCTGCCGAAGGGGGAAATCATCACCGAAGGTCATCTTCATCATTCCGGTGATCACCATGACGAGGAGGGAGTAGTTCACCCTCGGGGCTGAACGTATGTACTAGTAGCTATGTGTTTGATCTCTCTCTCTCTCTCTCTCTCTCTCTCTCGTGTTCTTGATTTGGCACGATCTTGATGTACCGCGATCTTTGTTACTATAGTTGGATCATATGGTGTTTCTCCCTCTCTACCTTCTTGTGATGAATTGAGTCTTGCTCTTTGCAGTTTCGTTATGTTGGATTGAGTATTGGATTTGAGAACACTTGATGTATGTCTTGCGATGGGATATCTGTGGTGACAATGGGATGTTCTATTGATTCACTAGATGTATGTTTTGGCACTCAACTCGCGGATTCCCGAGGTGACATTAGGGTAATCTATGCATAGGGGTTAATGCACGTTTTCGTCATACGTTCTCTGATAGAAACTTTGGAGTGATTCTTTGTTGCACGTTGTGGGATTGTTATATGATCCAATTATGTTATCATTGTTGAGAGAATTTGCACTAGTGAAAGTATGAACCATATGCCTTGTTTTCAAGCATTGCAATACCATTTTTGCTCACTTTTGTTACTTGCTACCTTGCTGTTTTTATAATTTTAGATTACAAAAATCTATATCTACCATCCATATTACACTTGTATCACTATCTCTTCGCCGAACTAGTGCACCTATACAATTTACCATTGTATTGGGTGTGTTGGGGACACAAGAGACTCTTTGTTATTTGGTTGCAGGGTTGTTTGAGAGATACCATCTTCATCCTAAGCCTCCCATGGATTGATAAACCTTAGGTCATCCACTTGAGGGAAATTTGCTACTGTCCTACAAAACTCTACGCTTGGAGGTCTACAAGAAGAAGGTTGCGTAGTAGACATCAAGCTCTTTTCTGGAGCCGTTGCCGGGGAGGTGAGTGCTTGAAGGTATATCTTTAGATCTTGCAATTGAACCTTTTAGTTTCTTGTTTTATCACTAGTTTAGTCTATAAAAGAAAACTAAAAAAATGGAATTGAGGTTGCCTCATATGCTTTATCTTTTTAATGTCTTTCATGAAAATGATGAGAAGGAAAATTGTGCTCAAGTGTTAGAAGAAGAAGTTATATGTTTAGCACTAAATCTTTGAATGATGAGCATGATTGCAAAGTTGTTGGTATGAATTCTTTGAATATCCATGATGCTAATGATTTGCAAAGCCATAATCTTGGGGATGCTATATTTGATGAAGATGATATTTTTTGTCCCCCAAGTTTTGATGAGCAAAATTATTATGATGAAAGCATGCCTCCTATTTATGATGATTATATTGATGAAAGTGGGTTTGGAAGAGTGTCAACTCTAGGTAATAATGATCCCACTATTTGGAGGGTGTTGAATCTTTTAACAATATTGATAAAAGTGGATTTGGAGAGGTCATGACTTTATTTAGTGATGAATCCACTATTTTGAAAGAGGTTCCAATTGATTATGAGAACGATGTTGCTATCTATGATGATTATTGTGATGACATGTATGCTATAAAGAATAATGATAACCATGAAACTTGTCATCATGATTTTAATTTTCAATTGGATTATGCCTCACATGATAGTTATTTTGTTGAGTTTGCTCCCACTACTATTCATGAGAATAAATTTGCTTATGTGGAGAGTAATAAAATTTCTATGCTTGTGGATCATGAAAATAATGCTTTATGTGATATTCATATTGTTGAATTCATTCATGATGGTACTGAAAATTATTATGATAGAGGAACATATGCTTTTACATATCTCAATAATATCAAGTTTCCTCTCTATGTGTTGAAAATATTAAAGTTATGCTTGTTTTGCCTTCCTATGCTAGTTGATTATTGTTCCCATAAATTGTTTGCTCAGAAAATCCCTATGCATAGGAAGTGGGTTAGACTTACATGTGCTAGTCATATGCTTCATGATGCTCCCATTATGTTTCAATTCTTATCTTTTATGTGGGCATCACTGAAATCATTATGCCTAGCTAAAAAGGCATTAAAGAAAAGCGCTTGTTGGGAGACAACCCAATATTTACCCCTACTGTTTTTGTGTGTTCACATGATTGAGCTACTGTAGTAATCATGTTTTATAGATTTTGGTTGAATAAAGTGCCAAGTAAAGCATTTGGGATAGTGTGGTTGATAGTTGATTTGATTCTGTGCAAAAACAGAAACTTTTGTGTCCAGTAACAGAATTGTTAAAATTCACTGGAACGTGTAAAAACTATGAATTTTTTACAGAGGATTTAAAAATACATTTTCTACGTTGTCCTCATTTTTTAAAAAATTTGGACTAAAACAAGTATGAGCATAATTCATATCTTTACAGACAATTCTCTTTTTGACAGATTCTGTTTTCGATACATAGTTTGCTTGTTTTCTAGTTTCTATGGTTTATATTGCTTAATATAAATTTTTGAAATTATATAGTACAGTAGGAATTATGTGTAAACAATTATTAATCTTGTATTTGACAGTACCCAAGTGAATGATTTGTTTTACTATGCTAACCCATCTCACGAAGTTCCGTTAAGTTTTGTGTGATTGAAGTTTTCAAGTTTTGGTTGAGATAGCGATATGAGGAGAATAAGGAGTGACAAGGCCCTAATCTTGGGGATGCCCAAGGCACCCCAAGATAATATTCAAGGAATATGCAAGTAACTAAGCTTGGGGATGCCCCGGAAGGCATCCCCTCTTTCGTCTTCAACATTATCGGTAACCCTTACTTGGAGCTATATTTTTATTCGTCACATGATATGAGTTTCGCTTGGAGCGTCATTTTATTTTATTAGTATTTTCTTGCTGTTATTTAGAGTAATGTTTTGCATCTTTTATTTCAACAAAAATGTCAAGTATAGCCTTTACCATGCTTATTTTGCAAGTCTATATGTGGCTGTTTGAAAACAGAAAGCTGCACGCTAGTGCGTGAATTCTTGAGAAAAGTCAAAAAGTGATAAAATGTTGAAAGTTTTTGGAAAATAATCTATGATAAATTTCATACAGTGTGGTATATTTTCAGAATTTTTGGAGTTAGGTAAGTATGAGTAAAATTGCACTCTTTACAGACTATCCTGTTTAGACAGATTGCTGTTATGTTTGCATATGTGTGCTTGTTTAATGATTCTATTTGAGGATAGGAGTATTAAATATGCAGAGGCATTTAGTATGCAATGTTAAATAATAATTTTAGTAATTTGCTACAGTAGAGAATGATAAGGTGTTGCATTGATTCATACTAACTTTTCTCACGAGTTCTTGTTGAGTTTTGTGTGGATGAAGTTTTTAAGATTTAGGGAAACCATGATATAAAATGAATTAAGGAGACACAAAAGGTCAAGCTTGGAGATGCCCAAGGCATCCCTAGTTAATATTTCAAGAAGTATCAAGCATCTAAGCTTGGGGATGCCCGGTTGGCATCCCACCTTTCTTCTTCAACAATGATCGGTTAGTATCGGTTGAGCCTAAGTTTTTGCTTCTTCACATGATGCGTGCTATTTCATTTTGTTTTGCTTGTTGTTTGAATAAAATACTTAAGATCTGAAATTCTTAAATGAGAGAGAGTCTTCACATAGCTACTTAATTATTCGACTACTCATTGATCTTCACTTATATCTTTTAGGAGTAGTTTGTCAGTTGCTCTAGTGCTTCACTTATATCTTTTTAGAGCACGGCGGTGGCTTTATTTTATAGAAATTGTTGAACTCTCATGCTTCACTTATATTATTTTGAGAGTCTTAAACAGCATGGTAATTTGCTTAGGTTATGAATTTAGTCCTAATATGATGGGTATTCAAGAGGGATATAATAAAAACTTTCATGAAGAGCATTGAATATATGAGAAGTTTGATTCCTTGCATTTGTTTTGAGATATAAAGATGGTGATATTAGAGTCATGCTAGTGAGTAATTTCGGATTGGTAGAAATACTTGTGTTAAAGTTTGTGATTCCCGAACCATGCACGTATGGTGAACCGTTATGTGATGAAGTCGGAGCGTGATTTATTTTTTGATAGTCTTCCTTATGAGTGGCGGTCAGGGACGAGCGATGGTCTTTTCCTACCAATCTATCCCCCTAGGAGCATGGGTATTAGTACTTTGCTTCTATGGCTAATACATTTTTGCAATAAGTATATGAGTTCTTTATGACTAATGTTGAGTCCATGGATTATACGCACTCTTTCCCTTCCACCATTGCTAGCCTCTCTAATACCGCACAACTTTCGCCGGTGCATTAAACCCTCCATATACCCTTCCTCAAAACAGCCACCATACCTACCTATTATGGCATTTCCATAGCCATTCAGAGATATATTGCCATGCAACTTCCACCGTTCTCTTTTATTATGACACAAACCATCATTGTCATATTGCTTTGCATGATCATGTAGTTGGCATAGTATTTGTGGCAAGGCCATCATTCATATTTTTTTATACATGTCACTCTTGATCATAGCACATCCCGGTACACCACCGGAGGCATTCATATAGAGTCATATCTTGTTCTGGTATCGAGTTGTGCGTAAATAAAAGTGTGATGATCATCATTATTAGATCATTGTCCCATGTGAGGAAAGGATGATGGAAGCTATGATTCCCTCACAAGTTGGGATGAGACTCCGGACTTAAAAAAATAAAAAGAGCACAAAGAGCCCAAAATAAAAACAGAGATGCCAAAGAGCCCAAACAAAAAAATGAGAGAAAAAGATAGAAGGGACAATGTTACTATCCTTTTTCCACACTTGTGCTTCAAAGTAGCACCATGTTCTTCATGATAGAGTCTCCTATTTTATCACTTTCATATACTAGTGGGAATTTTTCATTATAGAACTTGGCTTGTATATTCCAATGATGGGCTTCCTCAAATTGCCCTAGGTCTTCGTGAGCAAGCAAGTTGGATGCACACCCACTTAGTTTTCATTTTGAGCTTTCATACACTTATAGCTCTAGTGCATCCATTGTATGGAAATCCCTACTCACTTGCATCGATATCAATTGATGGGCATCTCCATAGCCCATATATTTGCCTAGTTGATGTGAGACTTTCTCTTTTTTGTCTATTCCACTTATAGTGCTATATCCATGGCTCACGCTCATGTATTGCGTGAAAGTTGAAAAAGCTTGAGAACATTAAAAGTATGAAACAATTGCTTGGCTTGTCATTGGGGTTGTGCATGATGAAATATTTTGTATGATGAAGATAGAGCATAGTCAGACAATATGATTTTGTAGGGATAACTTTCTTTGGCCATGATATTTTGAGAAGACATGATTGCTTTATTAGTATGCTTGAAGTATTATTGTTCTTATGTCAATATTAAAATTTTGTTTTGAATCTTATGGATCTGAATATTCATGCCACAATAAAGAATATTACATTATTAAATATGTTACGTAGCATTCACACATCATAAATTCTTTCTTTTATCATTTACCTACTCGAGGACGAGCAGGAATTAAGCTTGGGGATGCTGATACGTCTCCACGTATCTATAATTTATGAAGTATTCATGCCATGTTTGCAACAATTTTATATGGTTTTGGTATGATTTTATTTGAACTAACCCGGACTGACGCTATTTTCAACAGAACTACCGTGGTGTCTTTTTTTGTGCAAAAATAAAAGTTCTCAGAATGGACTGAAAATTTACGGTGATTTTTTATGGACCAAAAGTGACCCCCGAAGCACCGGAGCTGGACCAGAAGAGTTCCAAGGAGTCCACAAGCCAGGGGCGCCCCCAGGGCGCGCCTCGAGGGGTTGTGGGCCCCTCGGGCACCCCCTTGAATTGTTTCCGATGCCAAAAATTCTTATAAATATAGAAACCTCCAAAAAGAACCCTAGATGAGAAGTTTCGCCGCCGCAAGCCTCTGTAGCCACGAAAAACCAATTGGGACCCCGTTCCGACACCCTGCCGGAGGGGTAAATCATCACCGGAGGCCATCTTCATCATCCCGGCGATCACCATGACGAGGAGGGAGTAGTTCACCCTCGGGGCTGAGGGTATGTACCAGTAGCTATGTGTTTGATCTCTCTCTCGTGTTCTTGATTTGGCACAATCTTGATGTACCGCGAGCTTTGTTACTATAGTTGGATCATATGGTGTTTCTCCCTCTCTACCTTCTTGTGATGAATTGAGTCTTGATCTTTGAGGTTTCATTATGTTGGA
Source organism: Thinopyrum elongatum (assembly GCA_011799875.1). Taxonomy (NCBI): domain Eukaryota; kingdom Viridiplantae; phylum Streptophyta; class Magnoliopsida; order Poales; family Poaceae; genus Thinopyrum; species Thinopyrum elongatum. The sequence goes on along the minus strand of CM022301.1, from coordinate 115,750,497 downwards.
TTGAGTATTGGATTTGAGAACACTTGATGTATGTCTTGCAATGGGATATCTGTGGTGACAATGGGATGTTCTATTGATTCACTTGATGTATGTTTTGGCACTCAACTCGCGGATTCCCGAGGTGACATTGGGGTAATCTATGCATAGGGGTTGATGCACATTTTCGTCCTACGTTCTCTAATAGAAACTTTGGAGTGATTCTTTGTTGCACGTTGAGGGATTGTTATATGATCCAATTATGTTATCATTGTTGAGAGAATTTGCACTAGTGAAAGTATGAACCCTAGGCCTTGTTTTCAAGCATTGCAATACCATTTTTGCTCACTTTTGTTACTTGCTACCTTACTGTTTTTTATATTTTCATATTACAAAAACCCATATCTACCATCCATATTACACTTGTATCACTATCTCTTCGCTGAACTAGTGCACCTATACAATTTACCATTGTATTGGGTGTGTTGGGGACACAAGAGACTCTTTGTTATTTGGTTGCAGGGTTGTTTGAGAGAGACCATCTCACCCAACGCCTCCCACGGATTGATAAACCTTAGGTCATCCACTTGAGGGAAATTTGCCATTGTCCTACAAAACTCTGCGCTTGGAGGCTCAACACGAGTCTACAAGAAGAAGGTTGTGTAGTAGACATCAAGCTCTTTTCTGGCGCCGTTACCGGGAAGGAGAGTTCTTGAAGGTATATCTTTAGATCTTGTAATTGAATCTTTTAATTTCTTGTTTTATCACTAGTTTAGTATATAAAAGAAAACTACAAAAAATGGAATTGAGGTTGCCTCATATGCTTCATCTTTTTAATGTCTTTCGTGAAAATGATGGAAAGGAAAATTGTGCTCAAGTGTTAGAAGAAGAAGTTAATAAAATGCTTGGCACTAAATCTTTGAATGATGAGCATGATTACAATGTTGTTGGTTTGAATTCTTTGAATATCCATGATGCTAATGATATGCAAAGCCATAAGCTTGGGGATGCTATGTTTGATCAAGATGATATTTTTTGTCCCCCAAGTTTTAATGAGCAAAATTATTATGATGAAAGCATGCCTCCTATTTATGATGATTATATTGATGAAAGTGGGTTTGGAAGAGTGTCAACTCTAGGTAATAATGATCCCTCTATTTTGGAGGGTGTTGAATCTTTTCACAATATTGATAAAAGTGGATTTGGAGAGGTCATGACTTTATTTAGTGATGAATCCACTATTTTGGAAGAGGTTCCAATTGAGTATGAGAACAATGTTGCTATCTATGATGATTATTGTGATGACATTTATGCTATAAAGAATAATGATAACCGTGAAACTTGTCATCATGATTTTCATTTTCAATTGGATTATGCCTCACATGATAGTTATTTTGTTGAGTTTGCTCCCACTACTATTCATGAGAATAAATTTGCTTATGTGGAGAGCAATAAAATTTCTATGCTTGTGGATCATGAAAAGAATGCTTTATGTGATACTTATATTGTTGAATTCATTCATGATGCTACCGAAAATTATTATGAGAGAGGAACATATGCTTTTACATATCTCAATAATATCAAGTTTCCTCTCTATGTGTTGAAAATATTGAAGTTATGCTTGTTTTGCCTTCCTATGCTAGTTGATTCTTGTTCCCATAAATTGTTTGCTTAGAAAATACCTATGAATAGGAAGTGGGTTAGAGTTAAATGTGCTAGTCATATGCTTCATGATGCTCCCATTATGTTTCAACTCTTATCTTTTATGTGAGCATCATTGAAATCATCATGCCTAGCTAAAAAGGCATTAAAGAAAAGCGCTTGTTGGGAGACAACCCAATATTTACCCCTACTGTTTTTGTGTGTTCACATTATTAAGCTACTGTATTAATCATGTTTTATAGCTTTTGGTTGAATAAAGTGCCAAGTAAAGCATTTGGGATAGTGTGGTTGATAGTTGATATGATTCTGTGCAAAAACAAAAACTTTTGCGTCCAGTAACAGAATTTTTAAAATTCACTGGAACGTGGAAAAACAATGAATTTTTTACAGAGGATTTATAAACAAATGTTTTACGTTTTCCTAATTTTTCAGAATATTAACAGTAACATAAGTGTGAGCATAATTCAGATCTTTACAGACTGTTCTGTTTTTGACAGATTCTGTTTTCGATACATAGTTTGCTTGTTTTCTAGTTTCTATGGTTTATATTTCTTAATATAAATTTTGGAAATTATAGAGTAATTATGTGGAAACAATTATTAATCTTGTCTTTGGCAGTACCCAAGTGAATGATTTTTTTTAATATGCTAACCCATCTCACGAAGTTCCGTTAAGTTTTTGTGTGATTGAAGTTTTCAAGTTTTGGGTGAGATATCGATATGAGGAGAATAAGTTGTGACAAGAACCTAATCTTGGGGATGCCCAAGGAATTCCAAGATAATATTCAAGGAATATGCAAGCAACTAAGATTGGGGATGCCCCGGAAGGCATCCCCTCTTTCGTCTTCAACATTATCGGTAACCCTTACTTGGAGCTATATTTTTATTCGTCACATGATATGAGTTTCGCTTGGAGCATCATTTTATTTTATTAGTATTTGTTTTCTTTTATTTAGAGTTATGTTTTGCATTTTTTATTTCAATAAAAATGTCAAGTATAGCCTTTACCATGCTTATTTTGCAAGTCTATATGTGGCTGTTTGAAAACAGAAAGTTGCACGCTAGTGCGTGAATTCTTGAGAAAAGTCACAAAGTGATAAAATGTTGAAAGTTTTTGGACAATAAGCTATGATAAATTTCATAGAGTTTGGTATATTTTCAGAATTTTTGGAGTTAGGTAAGTGTCAGTAAAATTGCACTCTTTACAGACTATCCTGTTTAGACAGATTGCTGTTATGTTTGCATTGTTTGCATATGTGTGCTTGTTTAATGATTATATTTGAGGATGGGAATATTAAATATGCAGAGGCATTTAGTATGCAATGTTAAATAATAATTTTAGTGATTTGCTACAGTAGAGAATGATAAGGTGTTGCACTGATTCATACTAACTTTTCTCAGGAGTTCTTGTTGAGTTTTGTGTGGATGAAGTTTTTAAGATTTAGGGAAACCGTGATATAAAAGGAATTAAGGAGACACAAAAGCTCAAGCTTGGGGATGCCCAAGGCATCCCTAGTTAATATTTCAAGAAGTCTCAAGCATCTACGCTTGGGGATGCCCGGTTGGCATCCCACCTTTCTTCTTCAACAATGATCGGTTAGTATCGGTTGAGCCTAAGTTTTTGCTTCTTCACATGATGTGTGCTATTTTATTTTGTTTTGCTTGATGTTTGAATAAAATACTTAAGATCTGAAATTCTTAAATGAGAGAGAGTCTTCACATAGCTACTTAATTATTTGACTACTCATTGATCTTCACTTATATCTTTTTGGAGTAATTTGTCAGTTGCTCTAGTGCTTCACTTATATCTTTTTAGAGCACGGCGGTGGCTTTATTTTATAGAAATTGTTGAACTCTCATGTTTCACTTATATTATTTTGAGAGTCTTAAACAGCATGGTAATTTTCTTAGGTTATGAATTTAGTCCTAATATGATGGGTATTCAAGAGGGATATAATAAAAACTTTCATGAAGAGCATTGAATATATGAGAAGTTTGATTCCTTGCATTTGTTTTGCGATATAAAGATGGTGATATTAGAGTCATTCTAGTGAGTAATTGTGGATTTGTAGAAATACTTGTGTTAAAGTTTGTGATTCCCGAAGCATGCATGTATGGTGAACCGTTATGTGATGAAGTCGAAGCATGATTTATTTTTTGATTGTCTTCCTTATGAGTGGCGGTCGGGGACGAGCGATGGTCTTTTCCTACCAATATATCCCCCTAGGAGCATGCGTATTAGTACTTTGCTTCGATGGCTAATAAATTTTTGCAATAAGTATATGAGTTCTTTATGACTAATGTTGAGTTCATGGATTATACGCACTCTCACCCTTCCACCGTTGCTAGCCTCTCTAATACCGCGCAACTTTCGCCGGTGCATTAAACCCACCATATACCCTTCCTCAAAACAGCCACCATACCTACCTATTATGGCATTTCCATAGCCATTCCGAGATATATTGCCATGCAACTTTCACTGTTCCGTTTTATTATGACACAAACCATCATTGTCATATTGCTTTGCATGATCATGTAGTTGGCATAGTATTTGTGGCAAGGCTATCGTTCATATTTTTTTATACATGTCACTCTTGATCATAGCACATCTCGTTACACCACCGCAGGCATTCATATAGAGTCATATCTTGTTCTAGTATCGAGTTGTAATTCTTGAGTTGTACGTAAATAAAAGTGTGATGATCATCGTTATTAGAGCATTGTCCCATGTGAGGAAAGGATGATGGAAGCTATGATTCCCTCACAAGTTGGGATGAGACTCCGGACTTAAAAAAATAAAAAGAGGCCAAAGAGCCCAAAATAAAAAAAGAGAGGCCAAAGAGCCCAAACAAACAAAAAATGAGAGAAAAAGAGAGAATGGACAATGTTACTATCCTTTTTCCACACTTGTGCTTCAAAGTAGCACCATGTTCTTCATGATAGAGAGTCTCTTATTTTATCACTTTCATATACTAGTGGGAATTTTTCATTATAGAACTTGGCTTGTATATTCCAATGATGGGCTTCCTCAAATTGCCCTAGGTCTTCGTGAGCAAGCAAGTTGGATGCACACCCACTTAGTTTTCATTTTTGAGCTTTCATACACTTATAGCTCTAGTGCATCTGTTGCATGGCAATCCCTACTCACTTGCATCGATATCAATTGATGGGCATCTCCATAGCCCATTAATTTGCCTAGTTGATGTGAGACTTTCTCCTTTTTGTCTATTCCACTTATAGTGCTATATCCATGGCTCGCACTCATGTATTGCGTGAAAGTTGAAAAAGCTTGAGAACATTAAAAGTATGAAACAATTGCTTGGCTTGTCATCGGGGTTGTGCATGATAAAATATTTTGTGTGATGAAGATAGAGCATAGCCAGACTATATGATTTTGTAGGGATAACTTTCTTTGGCCTTGATATTTTGAGAAGATGATTGCTTTATTAGTATGCTTGAAGTATTATTGTTTTTATGTCAATATTAAACTTTTGTTTTGAATCTTATGGATCTGAACATTCATGCCACAATGAAGAGGATTACATTGATAAATATGTTAGGTAGCATTCACACTTCATAAATTCTTTCTTTTATCATTTACCTACTTGAGGACGAGCAGGAATCAAGCTTGGGGATGCTGATACATCTCAAACGTCTCTATAATTTATGAAGTATTCATGCCATGTTTGCTACAATTTTATATGATTTTGGTATGATTTTATTTGAACTAACCCGGACTGATGTTGTTTTCAGCAGAACTACCGTGGTGTCGTTTTTTTGTGCAGAAATAGAAGTTCTCGGAATGGGCTGAAAATTTACGGTGATTTTTTATGGACCAAAAGAGACCCCCGAAGCACCGGAGCTGGACCAGAAGAGTCCCAAGGAGTCCACAAGCCAGGGGGCGCGCCCTACCCCCCAGGGCGCGCCTTGAGGGCTTGTGGACCCCTCGGGCACCTCCTAGACTTGTTTCCGACGCCAAAAATTCTTATAAATATAGAAACCTCCGAAAAGAACCCTAGATGAGAAGTTCCGCCACCGCAAGCCTCTGTAGCCACGAAAAACCAATCGGGACCCCGTTCCGACACCCTGACAGAGGGGGAAATCATCACCGAAGGCCATCTTCATCATCCCGGCGATCACCATGACGAGGAGGGAGTAGTTCACCCTCGGGGCTGAGGGTATGTACCAGTAGCTATGTGTTTGATCTCTCTCTCGTGTTCTTGATTTGGCACGATCTTGATGTACCGCGAGCTTTGTTACTATAGTTGGATCATATGGTGTTTCTCCCTCTCTACGTTCTTGTGATGAATTGAGTCTTGCTCTGTGAGGTTTCATTATGTTGGAATGAGTATTGGATTTGAGAACAGTTGATGTATGTCTTGCGATGGGATATCTGTGGTGACAATGGGATGTTCTATTGATTCACTTGATGTATGTTTTGGCACTCAACTCGCGGATTCCCGAGGTGACATTGGGGTAATCTATGCATAGGGGTTGATGCATGTTTTCGTCCTACGTTCTCTGATAGAAACTTTGGAGTGATTCTTTGTTGCACTTTGAGGGATTGTTATATGATCCAATTATGTTATCATTACTGAGAGAATTTGCACTAGTGAAAGTATGAACCCTAGGCCTTGTTTTCAAGCTTTGCAATGCCGTTTTTGCTCACTTTTGTTACTTGCTACCTTGCTGTTTTTATATTTTCCGATTACAAAAACCTATATCTACCATCCATATTACACTTGTATCACTATCTCTTCGCCGAACTAGTGCACCTATACAATTTACCATTGTATTGGGTGTGTTGGGGACACTAGAGACTCTTTGTTATTTGGTTGCAGAGTTGTTTGAGAGAGACCATCTTCATCCTACGCCTCCCACGGATTGATATACCTTAGGTCATCCACTTGAGGGAAATTTGCTACTGTCCTACAAAACTCTATGCATGGAGGCCCAACACGAGTCTACAAGAAGAAGGTTGCATAGTAGACATCACGTCCCTAAGACATGGTTCCCCCCTCCCATCCCCTCCGCCCCCCCCCCATTCGTACACCGAGGCCGTGAAAACCCGCGAAGCCCCACACCCTCCTCCGTCCGCCACCCAGCCAGAGCCTCTTCCCCGACGACATCGTCCACCGCAACAGCTCGACGTCCCTCATCCACCGCACTGGATGAGGATCCGTCATAGATCTCATCATCCCACCGGTTCAGCCACCCTGTCCTCCACCTCCAAGGAGCTGCCATGTTCGCCTCGTCTATCACGCCACCTCCATTCCCACAGCGCCGTCTTCACCTGCACCACCGGAAGAGCAGCACCATCACTGATTCCTCGGATGAAGCTGAGGCCCTAATCGGCGCCACCAAAGAGGTTCTACACTAATCGCTGCATTTTCTTCTTGATTCGATCTCACGGTGCTACCAGCGCTCGGTCCCAAGCCTCCATGGCGCTGCTCCATCTACGGCGACGTCGCCGGCCACTTCCTCCATGGCGTCGCTCCCTCGGCGGCGACGTCCACATCAGTAGGAGTTGCTGGTGCTGCTCCGGCTCTCGCTGGCCCTGCTGCTGCTGCTTTGGCTCTTGCTCGCACTGCCACTCTGCTCTTGCTCTTGCTTGCATTGCTGCTCTACTCTTGCTTACGCTGCTATTGCACGAGCAACAGTTCTGGCTCTCACTCGAGCTCCTGCTGCTGCTACCCAAGATGCTACTACAAGACCAGCTGCCCCGGCTCTTGCACGCGCTGCTACCCTGGGCGCTGCTGCTGCACGATCAGCTGCCCCGGCTGCTCTCTGCTAGTACATTCCCTGCCGGAGAGGCTACCGATTTAGATCACTGCTACTCTGCCACTAGTGCTCGAGCGGCCAAAACTATTAGTGCACAGCTTTTCTGTTACTAGTGTGTTCAGTTTCGACAGTAAAATTCAGTTTCGACAGCAAAATTCAGTTTCGACAGTAAAATTCAGTTTCGACAGTTAAATTCAGTTTCGACAGTTAAGTTCAGAGATGAGCGGCTGAGGTATTTTACATCTAGCACTTTGTGGTTATGTATTTTACATCATCTATTGGAGATGCTATTAGAATTCCACTCAGGTTAATGTTGTCTCTCTTGTCCTGCTTCAGCCTCGCCGTCGTACAACTCAACGGAGCTGCTCCAACGACGAAACCCTCCATCACAGCGGAGCAGTACCCTCGGCTCCTTCTCCGGACGCCTAAGATCTTCTACCCCTCCTTTGACAGCCACATCAGCCGCAGCATCCTCAGCGACCAACCCAATGATGCTGAGATCGACATGGCTTCGCCAAAGAGGTTGTACACTTGTTGCATCGCTTTTTTACTCTACATGTTATATATATTGTCCACTGAGCACGCGTAGTAACGTGAAATAGGATTAGTTTCTCCTACTATATGACAAGTATTGAGGTGCCAGGTAACTTAGCTATCTGTGATTGAAAGGATCGAGAAGAGGTATCTAGAGGGGGGGGGGGTTAGACACTCAACTAGCAAAAGTAGTAGATTTTAAGTTCTTCAAGTTGAGGTAGAGTTTTAGCACAAGTTTAAGCATTCACAATACATTTCAAGCAAGCATGATAAGAGTATATGAGCAGCGGAAAGTAAAGCATACAATTTGCAAGAAAGTAAAGAGATGGGATTGGAGTGTGCAAACGCAATTGGAGACACGGAGATTTTTGGCATGGTTCCGATAGGTGGTGCTATCGTACATCCACGTTGATGGAGACTTCAACCCACGAGGGTAACGGTTGCGCGAGTCCACGGAGGGCTCCACCCATGAAGTGTCCACGAAGAAGCAACCTTGTCTATCCCACCATGGCCATCGCCCACGAAGGACTTGCCTCACTCGGGTAGATCTTCACGAAGTAGGCGATCTGCTTACCCTTACAAACTCCTTGGTTCAACTTCACAATCTTGTCGGAGGCTCCCAAGTAACACCTAACCAATCTAGGAGACACCACTCTCCAAAAGGTAATAAATTGTGTGTTGATGATGAACTCCTTGCTCTTGTGCTTCAAATGATAGTCTCCCCAACACTCAACCCTCTCTCACGGATATGGTGGAAAGATGATTTGAGTGGAAAGCAACTTGGGGAAGGCTAGAGATCAAGATTCTTGTTGTTGGATTGGAATGTCTTGGTCTCAACACATGAGTAGGTGGTTCTCTCTCAGAAAATGAGTAGTGGAAGTGTAGGCACGTTCTGATGGCTCTCTCTTGAATAGAGAAGGGGGTGGAGGGGTATATATAGCCTCCACACAAATTCTATCCGTTACACACATTTGACTCAACTTGGTCAGACTGAATGGAAGAACTCGGTGAGACCGATTCAATTCAAAATGTGAACGTTACGATTTTCGGTGGGACCGACAAGATCAACTCGGTGGGACCGATGTGCTAGGGTTAGGGCAAAACCTCATCTCGGTGTGACCGATTGCATGTACTCGGTGAGACCGATTTCAGCAATGAGCAAACAGAGAATTGGTCAGGCAAACTCGGTGTGATCGGTTGCACATTTTTGTGAGACCGAAATAGTTGCAATAGGCAACAAAGAGTTTGCAAGGCGAACTCGGTGAGACCGATCGCTCGTTTCGGTGAGACCGAAATGTTACGAAGGGAAACAGAGAGTTTGCATTGCCAACTCGGTGAGACCGAGATACCTGTCGGTGAGACCAAACTGATTAGGGTTTCTGGCAGTGGCTATGTCAAAGGAACTCGGTGGCACCGGATAGATCAAATCGGTGGGGCCGAGTTTGACTTTAGGTTTAGGACATATTTGGAATTGAGAAAGTGGTTGAGGGCTTTGGAGCATATCACTAAGCACTTTGAGCAAGTAGACCATTAAGCAACACCTCATCCCCTTTTAATAGTATTGGCTTTTCCTATGGACTCAATGTGATCTTGGATCACGAAAATAGAAATGTAGAGTCTTGAGCTTGTGCCAATCTTTGTCCTTAGCATTTTGAAGGGGTTCCACATCCTCTTGTCCAGGCCATGCCATCGTTGAACTATCTGAAATATACTAGATGAAAATATTAGTCCAACAAGAGATATGATGACATTAATTACCAAAACCACCCAGGGAGCACTTGTGCTTTCACAGGGAGCACTTGTGCTTTCAATCTCCCCCTTTTTGTTAATTGATGACAACATACATCAAAGCTTTAGATAAGGATATGAAAGGTAACAAGTAAAGCTTAGGAAGGACATGTAAACATGCATAGGCTCCCCCTACATGTATGCAATCATGCAAAGATAGAATATGAGAGCATGTGAATGCATAAGCATGTCAGAGCAAGCAGTGAGTTACATGTATCTTGGCTATGTGCATCAGAGCAAATGATGTAGATACAGGGAGTGTACCTTCATGTTCATGAGTCCTTCTTGCAAACAATATGTACATTAGCAAGAGATCATCATGCACATGAGTGTGATGCATATACTTACCTTGTGGTCTTGAGCTGGCTTTGGAAGAGATGACTCTGAGAAAACAGGGTTAGATAACACAGAAACACTACTAAACAAAGCAAGTTCAGAAAACCACAAGAGTACCAAGACTGGGATGACATGTAGTAAGTGAGTACTTAGTACTCTATTTGGGTATAGACATGTCCCCAAAGATTAAAGATATGCAATGAATTCCAAAGATTTTCTTCCCTTAGATATGAACTCCCTCTCCCCCTGAATCTGATATTGGATAACGGGAGAAGGTAGGGTAAGAGAAAATCAGAGCAAGAAAAATCAGAGCAAAAATAAACATACATTAACATGTCTTTCCCCTCTTAAAGACATGTGACTTCTCTCCTCTATTGTTAATAAGCATCTGGAGATGTGCTTTTCTCTCCCATGTGATAAGCTTTGATGTGCTCTCTCTCCCCCTTTGACATCAATTTCCAAGAAGGGTCTTCTGGAGCATGAGTCAAATATGTTTGGTCCTTGAGTCACATTACAAAGCAGCATGTAGTTTAAGATGCGAGTAGAGGATAAGAATCATCGAGTGGAGCTAGAGAAGAAATTACGTTTGTAATGGCAAAAAGTTTTCTCAGTAGTGAAATCGGTAACGCTAATTCATTTTCATTGGTGACACCGAGTTGGCAGTGTCATAGATGATGCAAATCGGTCAGACTGGGTTAGTCCTTGTCGGTTGCACCGATGAACTATCTACAAGGTGTACTTGTAGTTCGATCTAGCCGATTGGCGTGAATCGGTGAGGCCGAGTTCAGTACAGAGGAAATTTTTGTCACCTCAGCTCACTTGGCAAATAAGATCTCACAAAGATTTGCAAGGAATTATCTAAAGGATTTGCAATGAATTAGATGCAGAAAATGCAGAGAAAAATAAAAGAAAGGATCTAGATGAAGTTTTTTTTTGAAAAGGGGAACAAACAAGCAAGAAACATATGCAAGAACACAAAGAAACAATAGAGAACTTCATCTAGAAGGTGTCGGTGACAAAGTCACCTATGTTAGAGTATATTGACTGAGGAATCAAGTGATAACACTTGATTGTAGGTCATACTCATCGTTTGAGCTCAAAATGGGGTTACCATTTTTTGTTTAAGCATTTTGATGTATTCTCATCTTGTTGAGTTGCTTTGACCCATGACTTGTGGTAAAGCTTCTCTAAGATGGAGTAACATACCTTGGGTGGTGGTGTTGATCTTGATCATGTAGTCAAACTTGTATTGGATGCTCAAGGTTGATGTAGTTCATCAAGAGTTGGGAGCACCACTTCTAGTTTGAGTTCATCTTCCTACATGGGTTAGTCTTGCAAGGAAGAGCACTTGTGTATCCGAAATGACAATCATGAAACTTGATACCAAATAAATTTGATATATAGAAATTGTCAAAGGATATGTTGAGTGAATGCAAGCTTCCTTGTCTTCAACCACCATATTGTAGAGACTTGGTGATGTAGAGATCGCTCTAGATGTGAGTGGCTTGCAATCTCATAGATTTGGGCTTATCCAAGTACCTACAAGGGTTAGATAACATGCAAGGGTACAAGCATAGATCCAAGACATATGGTCATCTTCGTAAGAGAAATATCAAGGATTAGTCAAAGGCTCATGCCTTGCATGTATCCACATGGAGTTTCTACTCCAAGTTTGAGGCATCAATGATGTTCAATTCACCTCTCAAACGACAAAATACTTTCTCATCAAGCGGTTTGGTGAATATATCCACCAATTGCTTATCGGTACGAACATGCTTAAGATCGATGTCTCCTTTAGCAACATGATCTCGAATGAAATGATGACGAACTTCAATATGCTTAGTTCAAGAATGTTGCACGGGATTGTGAGCAATCTTAATAGCACTTTCGTTATCACAAAGCAATGGAACATGTTTCACATATATCCCATAATCTTTAAGAGTTTGGGTCATCCAAAGTAATTGAGCACAACATGAACCGGCGGTAATGTATTCCGCTTCGGCGGTGGATAAGGATACCGAGTTTTGTTTCTTGGAGGACCAAGACACAAAAGATCTACCAAGAAATTGACAAGTTCCCGAAGTAGACTTTCTATCAACCTTGTCACCGGCATAGTCCGAATCGGAGTAGCCAACAAGATCAAAAGAAGACCTCTTAGGATACCAAATGCCAAAGTTTGGTGTATGAATTAAGTATCTCACTATCCTTTTCACAGCCTTAAGATGACATTCTTTAGGGGCCGCTTGATATCGTGCACACATGCACACACTTAGCATAATATCGGGACAGGAGGCACATAGATATAATAATGAACCAATCATAGAGCGGTAAACCTTTTGGTCAACCGATTTGCCATCCTTAGTCAAGACAAGATGTCCACTAGTAGGCATGGGTGTTTTCATACCTTTGCTCTCTTGCATATTGAACTTCTTGAATAAGTCCTTGGTATACTTTGTTTGGGAAACAAAGGTACCCTCCTTAGTTTGCTTGATTTGTAAACCAAGAAAGAATTTGAGTTCACTCATCATAGACATCTCAAACTTCTTCGACATTAGCCTTCCGGACTTTTCACTAAAATGAGGGTTAGTCGAACCAAATATGATATCATCCACATAAATTTGGCACACAAATAATTCACCATTAACCCTTTTAGTAAAAAGTGTAGAATCAATCTTTCCAATCTCAAAGCCTTTTTCAATAAGAAACTTAGTCAAGCATTTATACCATGCTCTAGGAGCTTGTTTGAGACCATAAAGAGCTTTGTGAAGTTTGTAAACATGATTAGGTTTCTTGGGATTAACAAAGCCGGGAGGTTGTTTAACATAGACTTCCTCCTCAATTTCTCCATTTAGAAAGGCACTTTTAATGTCCATTTGGTATAGAGTGATATCATGGTGATTGGCATAAGCAAGTAAGATGCGTATGGACTCAAGTCTAGCAACGGGGGCATATGTCTCACCATAGTCCATACCTTCGACTTGAGTGTAACCTTGGGCGACGAGACGGGCCTTGTTGCGTACAACTTGTCAATCTTCATCTTGCTTATTCCGAAACACCCATTTGGTTCCAATGACATTGTGCTTTTCATTGGGCTTTTCAACAAGCGTCCATACTTGATTCCTCTCGAAATTGTGTAGCTCTTCATGCATAGCGTTCACCCAATCCGGATCATAAAGAGCTTCTTCAACCTTCATAGGTTCAATGTTAGAAATGAATGAATAATGTTCACAAAAGTTAGCTAAACGAGACTTAGAGCGAGTAATTCTCCCGGTTTGAATATCATCGAAGATTTTTTCAACGGGATGATCTCTTGAAACTCTTGCTCTAACTCGCGAGAGCTTTTGTTTGGGTTGGGGTGGAACATCCTCTTCATCATCTTGTTCTTCCTCTTGTCTTTCTTCATTGTTGTTGGCGTTGATGTTCTCTTGTGGAGGTGGAGAAGGAGGTCGATGAGGTTCATCTTGGTGTTCTTCCTCGTTTCCTTCATCTTGACGTGTTCCACTTGTGGATGCCTCCAAGTCAACTTGTGGTTCACCTTGGTGTGAAGTTGAGGCTTCCACTTGAACGGACGAGGTACTCTCCTTCACCTCCGTTGGGCGAATCTTGCCAATAGACAAGTCTTGTATTGCTTCCGAGGGATCTTTATCACCTACATCAATTGGCAATTGCTCTACTTGCAAGCCGTTAGATTCATCAAACTTCACATCTACCGTCTCTTCAACCTTTCGGGTGAAATTGTTGTAGACACGGTAAGTGTGAGAGTTTGAGCCATAACCGAGTAGGAAACCTTCATGAGATTTAGGAGCAAATTTCGAACGACGATGCTTATCAAGAATGTAGCACTTTGAGCCAAATACTCGAAAGTATCCAACTTGGGGTTTGTTACCGGTGAGAAGCTCGTATGCCGTCTTGCAGAGTAGCTTGTGAAGATATAGTCGGTTTGTTGCATGACAAGCTGTCTCAACCGCTTCCGCCCAAAAGTGTTTTGGCGTCTTGTATTCATCAAGCATCGTTCTTGCCATCTCAATGAGTGTCCGGTTCTTCCTCTCAACAACTCCATTTTGTTGAGGTGTGTACGTAGCCGAGAACTCATGTGAAATCCCTTCTTCGTCAAGAAAGGTATCCACATTTGCGTTCTTGAACTCCGTTCCGTTGTCGCTGCGAACCTTCTTGATATTCACTTCAAATTGATTTTGGGCCTTCCTAGCGAAGTTCTTGAAGATCTTTTGGACCTGCGATTTATCATCAAGAAAGAATACCCACGTAAATCTTGAAAAATCGTCAACAATGACCAAACCAAACGAGTTACCACCGAGACTCTTGTATGCATTGGGACCAAAAAGATCCATATGAAGTAGCTCAAGCGGTCTTCTCGTGGTCATGATGTTTTTCACAGGATGACTTCCTCCAACGTGTTTTCCTGCTTGACAAGCACTGCAAAGTCTATCCTTGTCAAATATAACATCTTTAACACCAAGGATATGATCACCTTTAATAAGCTTATCAAGATTTGGCATGCCCACATGACCTAACCTTCTATGCCACAACCAACCTTTAGAAGATTTAGCAATTAAGCAGGTTCTAGGTAGAGCCTTTTTAGTGAAGTCAACAATGTATAGATCACCTCTACGTATACCTGTAAAGACCATATTATGATTATCTCTTCGAAACACTTGGCAATCTACTTTAGTGAATAGAACATTGAGACCGAAATCGGCTAGTCTAGATACGGAAAGTAAATTGTAGCCAAGAGATTCAACGAGCATACCTTTTTGGATGGAGCTGTCATGTGAGATGACCACCTTACCAAGGCCAACCACCTTACCCTTTGAGTTATCACCAAAAGTGACATACTTTCGAGGGCCGTCGTTTTCAGCAAGCTCTCGAAACATATCCTTGTCTCCGGTCATGTGATCTGTACATCCACTATCAAGAACCCATTCCTTTCCTCCGGCCATGTAACCACGAAGGTTAGCCATAAGACCAAAGTGCCTCATAGACTCTTCAAGATCAAAGTCACTATCATCATCCTCGTCATAATATCCATGTTCAACATCATCATCATATGAATGATCATTACCTAGAGAAGGTAACTCATTAGATTTATGACCATGACAATGTTCATATTTATGAATTCTAATAACTTGAGAGATGATGTCACTAATGATTCCAACATCTCCTTTGGCTTGCATGAGGTCACGAAGCTCAAATAACAAATCACCAAACTTAGGATCACTAGAATTCATCTTATTTAAAGCAATGGACTTTTGAAGAATCTCATCTAGATTTTTTAAGGAATAGTTTGGAAAGCGTTTCTCGAGATATCTCCATATAGTGTAAGCACATTCAAGTGTAGGCAAGCACACAATCAAGTTTCTAGGCAATCCTCTAATGATAAGATTAACAGTTCTAAGATTGCGGATCATGTCAAGAGAATCATCGGGGGTAGGATGCAAAGGATCAATAGGAGGCGCACAAGGGGTAGTAATGTACTTGTTTAAATTATATTCATTGAAAATCACAAGCATCTCATTTTTCCAATCATGATAGAACTCTCCATCAAGTAAAGGTACTCTACGTCTAATACTCCCAATCGTAGACACATCCATCTTCCTCCAATGGTGATTAAACCAAAGCAATGGAGACCAATGCTCTGATACCAATTGAAAGGATCGAGAAGAGGTGTCTAGAGGGGGGTGATTAGACACTCAACAAGCAAAAGTAGCAGATTTTAAGTTCTTCAAGTTGAGGTAGAGTTTTAGCACAGGTTTAAGCATTCACAATACATTTCAAACAAGCATGATAAAAGTATATGAGCAGCGGAAAGTAAAGCATGCAATTTGCAAGAAAGTAAAGAGATGGGATTGGAGTGTGCAAACGCAATTGAAGGCACGGAGATTTTTGGCGTGGTTTCGATAGGTGGTGCTATCGTACATCCACGTTGATGGAGACTTCAACCCATGAAGGGTAACGGTTTCCCTTACAAACTCCTTGGTTCAACTCCACAATCTTGTCGGAGGCTCCCAAGTGACACCTAACCAATCTAGGAGACACCACTCTCCAAAAGGTAATAAATGGTGTGTTGATGATGAACTCCTTGCTCTTGTGCTTCAAATGATAGTCTCCCCAACACTCAACTCTCTCTCATAGATTTGGATATGGTGGAAAGATGATTTGAGTGGAAAGCAACTTGGGGAAGGCTAGAGATCAAGATTCTTGTGGTTGGATTGGAATGTCTTGGTCTCAACACATGAGTAGGTGGTTCTCTCTTAGAAAATGAGTAGTGGAAGTGTAGGCATGTTCTGATGGCTCTCTCTTGAATAGAGAAGGGGGTGGAGGGGTATATACAGCCTCCACACAAATTCTAACTGTTACACACATTTGACTCAACTCGGTCAGACCGAATGGAAGAACTCGGTGAGACCGATTCAATTCAAAATGTGAACGTTAGGATTTTCGGTGGGACCGATAAGATCAACTCGGTGGGATCGATGTGCTAGGGTTAGGGCAAAACCTCATCTCGGTGTGACCGATTGCATGAACTCGGTGAGACCAATTTCAGCAATGAGCAAACAGAGAATTGGTCAGGCAAACTTGGTGTGACCGGTTGCACATTTCGGTGAGACCGAAATAGTTGCAACAGGCAACAAAGAGTTTGCAAGGCGAACTCGATGAGACTGATCGCTCGTTTTGGTGAGACCAAAATGTTACGAAGGGAAACAGAGAGTTTGCATTGCCATCTTGGTGAGACTGAGATACCTGTCGGTGAGACCGAACTGATTAGGGTTTTTGCCAGTGGTTATGTCAAAGGAACTCAGTGGCGCCGGATAGATCAAATCGGTGGGGCCGAGTTTGACTTTAGGTTTAGGACATATATGGAATTGAGAAAGTGGTTGAGGGCTTTGAAGCATATCACTAAGCACTTTGAGCAAGTAGACTATTAAGCAACACCTCTTCCCCTTTTAATAGTATTGGCTTTTCCTATGGAGTTAATGTGATCTTGGATCACTAAAATAGAATGTAGAGTCTTGAGCTTGTGCCAATCTTTGTCCTTAGCATTTTGAAGGGGTTCCACATCCTCTTGTCCAGGCCACGCCATCGTTGAACTACCTGAAATATACTAGATGAAAATATTAGTCCAACAAGAGATATGTTGACATTAATTACCAAAACCACCCAGGGAGCACTTGTGCTTTCACAGGGAGCACTTGTGCTTTCAGTGATGGACTCTCTCGAAAGCCATCATTATTTATTTCTGCGCGTTTGAGCTGTGCATTTGTAGATGGGCCTGGGAGTTGAGCTAGTAGGGAAGTGGCCTGGGTCCAAAGTAGTAGAAGTAGCACAAAAACATTTTTGGAGTGTAGGATTTTGCTTGTTCAAGCCTTCCTACTTGAATCGCCAGTGCTTGAAAGGAAAAGTGAAGGAAAAACATAGGAATTGGAAAGTTTCCTATGGTGCTACTATTCATGCATTTGGTTCAAAGGATGGAGCAAAGTGTAACACCCTGGTTTTCACTCCTGTTTTTTTTTCCTTCGCGGGATTTGACTCCCGTCTTTTTTCTCGGTGTTATCAGATTTCTTTAGCTCTTGGGTATATGAAGATGGTCATTTAACCTTGCCTTCCCTATCCAACCAGAGATTCTCTCCAGTCCAACCTTGCCACCAAAGATATATTCTCAGGACTTTGCCGCCGAAACCCTACCTTTCGAGTTATCGGAAGGGAAACCCTAATCCTTTCAGTTACAAAGGAACCCCAATTTCCTTTGCTCTGCTGACTCCCAAACTTCTCCCAGTGATCATCCTATCTTCCTAAACCCTAGATATGCAAAAATATTGCCGAGTCATTTATAATTAATTCCTTTTTCTGCCAGTTAAAGGAATTAAATCCAGGAAAATATCTATCCATCTCCAAAGTTCATGAAAACTTGTGGAGATAGCTCCCCATCAAAATATTGGCCATAATTAAATAAGGAAAATTGCATTTTCCTATTTAATGCCAATATTGCATTTTGGGCAGTTTCTAAAGGAACTACCATTTTGGTAGCCAGGAAGAATCCCAAATAAATTGTGGAGCTTCTCCTATCCATATCCTCACCATTTCCATCAAGAACCCAAGTTCCATAGTTCAAATTTTGAGCACAACATCAATTTGCAGATTCTGTCCAGTTGGGCAAATTGCAAAGGAAGTGCTTGAACCCTTGATCTATTTGAGCTGAAATTTTTCATGATGGTTAACATTGATAAATAACTCATGGAAACCAAAAACCAGCTCAATCCATCTATCCATTTTCCCACAGCATTTTTCCTAAGTTTCTGTCCATTTGAAAGCTCTATGAAGGAAGTACCATTTTGGTGTATCCAAATGAGCTAAAACTTTTCCAGTATCTCCATATACTCAAATCATCACTCTCCCCCAAAATTCAACTCATTTCACTCAGCCATTGGAGCACAGCATCAAAATCTATATTCTAGACCCATTTGGCAGTTGTGAAGGAACTATGATCAAACTTGGTCCAAATGCCTTCAAATTTTTCCAGGACCTACTCCTTTCTATTACGATTCCCTGTGACAACTTGCCCAGCTCATTAACACATCTTTCTAACCACAACTTCCTACCCAAGTTTCTGTCCAGAAACTGTTCTGGATCACCTCGACTACTCTAGAGCCGTCCTGGTCCATCCATTGTCACATCCCATCTATATGACCAATGACTACCGCGTTGGACATGATGTAGTAGCCAGGAAAGCGCTAGAGCGCGTGTTGGCATGGTGACCACGCCACGGACACGGCCAAATGCGTGCTCTGCGCGCTGACCGTGTCGGGTCGCCTCGACCAGCTAGCCTCTGGCCAGCCCCGGCATGTCCGGCCATGTCTGGTGGGTTCGCGACGTCCAGGTACCCCTCCTCTAGCCTCTTCCCCGTCCGTCCTCTTCTCCGCCGCGCCGCGACGAGCACTCTGCTCCGCCACTATGCTGCCCGTGCGCCGCCGTATCCATCCAAGCCCGAGCTCTCTCGAACGAGCCAGTGCAGCCCTCACCCTGTTCCTCCTCAGGTCGGCCACTATCCGACACCGGCAAGCCGCCAGCCGCGTGGCTCGCGAGCTCCAGTACCCGACCAGCTTAACGCGGTGGCCGTCCGCGTCCGTCCCCCTCGCCGGGCTATGAATAGCCTGCCCCTCCCCCTCCCGAGCTCACACCACCTTCCACTCCCTCCCTAGAACCCCCAGGCTTCAGCCCGGAGCTCTCCTCCTTCCTCTCCGGTGAGAATCGCCGCCATGGCCGCCGCCCGGCTCCGCCTAAATTGGCGGAACGCCGAGCACCTCCCTCCTTCTTTTCACCACCAGAAGCCTCCCCAGCCACCCTAGACTGTTCCCCTAAGCTCGCCGCTTCCTCTCTGTGGCCGGAGCGCCGTGCCCGATTCCGGCCAAAGCCCCGTCCGCCGCGGCCATGACCCCGCTGGTTTCGCTGCTCTCTGGCGTACTCCAATCCCTCCGGCGGAAGCGCCATTTCACGCTGGTCACTCCGGTGGTCCGAGCTCCGCCGAAGGTGGCCGGAGTCAGCCGGGTGAGCGCCGGCGCCGGTGGCTCCCTCTGCTCCGTTGCATCAGTTGGGGAAAAGCAGGGGAGAAAGAAGAAAGGGAGCGGGAGGAGAGAGAGGGAGCGCGGGCCCCGCGCGTCAGCGAGCCAGCCACCAGTGAAAGGGATCGGGAGGAGAGAGAGGGAGCGTGGGCCCCGTGCGTCAGCGAGCCAGCCACCGGCCCCGCCCCGCCACGTCAGTTAAGTGGTGCGGGGTGCCGGCAGGCGAGCGCGGCAGACCCCCCCCCCCCCCTGGCTTGGCGGGCGCCCCAGGCCCTGACCACTTTTGGCCCGAGCCGGCCCGGCTGCACAGTGCTGTTCTTTTTCTTTTTCTGTAGAAAAAAATAGCCAGGGACCCATAAGTAAATAGATATTTGCAGAAAGGTCCCTCTACTCCAATCACTCATATCTTTTCACTCGTAACTCCGATTCAGGTGAAACCAACGCCCACGTCTTCAGTTCGTCAAGCCCGTTCCGATGGTATCAGTTTCATGATGCTTTCACACTATAAAAATGACCATTTTGCCCTTGCCCTTCAATCAGCCCCTTCGAGAGAGAATGGTTTCTGGCGATCCTTTCGCGGACTCTCCACACTTCTTCCCGGAGTATTCTTCGACCCCAGGCAAGCCGACCATCTGATATATGCCCTAAAGCATTGCTCTGTGTTCTTCTTGCATGTTTAATTAATGATTATTCCTGTGATAGAAGTAATTAAACTTATGCTAGATTGCACTTCCTATTTACATTACTTGCATTAGTTTGCTATCTGATAATTCAAAGTAATTTACTTACATGCATAGTTGCTGCCACCTCAACTTGTTGTGATAGATAACCATGCTTGCTAAATGATGGCTAAAGATAAACCTAGTCGGTTGATCCAGAGTCACCTGTCCGAACTTATCTGCGCAGCCACATTTGCCGGTATGGGACGGCCTTGACTTGGTCTGATCGCGTGCTCTTTTATTGGTACCACCAGACAGGGAAGGTTATGCGCGCGTGCTGCCCTGGCCCGGTAGGCGGAGATAACCTTGTGAACCCAGTTGAGTTATTTGCCGGCGTCCCCGTTTGGGACAGTTTGTTTGGCCACGACGGTGGCAGGTGTCACGAGGTGACATAGGGGCCACCCAGGGCTTGACTCCGAGGGAGAATGATTGCCGGTGGTACGGTGGAGGAGTCACGGGTTAGGCAGGTTTCGTTGGAGCAACACTGGTCCACCCGAATGGGATCACGAGGCCAGGTGCTCCATGTTGTGGGTAAAGTGCGCAACCTCTGCAGAGTGTAAGAATCTATACGAATAGCCGCGTCCATGGTATTGGAAAGTCCGTCTAGGCCTCACTAGGTGGTCAACCGTAACAATGATAATAATGATGGTCAGGTGGCGTACATTGGTCCTTTCCGCATTGTTGCAAGACGTGGTCAGGTGGCGTACAAATTGGAGTTGCCGCCGCAATTCTCTCATATCCACGACGTCTTCCATGTGTCGCAACTTCGTCGTTGCTTCAAGGAATCTCCGCACAGCGCAGTGGATCACGAGATGCTCGAATTGCATGATAATCTTTCTTATAAGGAGCATCCAATCTGCATCCTCGATGAATCTGAACGTCGAACCCGTCAGAAGGTTACCAAGTTCCTCAAAGTGCAGTGGTCAAATAATACTGAAGATGAAGCCACTTGGGAACGTGAGGATAACTTCCGTGCTGAATACTCCGATCTTTTCCCTTCTACCTCTTAATTCTCGGGACGAGAATTCTTGTTAGTGGAGGAGACTTGTAACAGCCCCAGTGGTTAGCTACAGAAATCCCACTTTTGATAATGCCTTGTCATCATGATCAACAGTGCTTAAACATCACTTGGATCATATCCCTTTTCAATTCAAATTCAAATGGAAATTCAAACTAAAAGTGAAAATAAAAGTTGTTCAAATTTGAAAAACAAAAATGTTCATAATATTGAAAATAATCCAGAGGCAATTCTAAAATTATAATCAACTTATACTAAATTAATTATGTGACTCTAACAGCAACAAAACAGAGATATTTAATCCATATTCATTTAAATAAAATCCAAATAAAAAGATATGGACCTCAAACCTTTTTATAACAGAGCTAGAAATAGCACTATAATTATGTGGCTAGTTCACCTATTTTACAAAAGTCATTTGGTTTAAAAAGAAAAGACAAACAGAAATAAAAACAGAAAACAGAAAAGAGAAAAGAGAAAAGAAGAAAAAGAAAAGGGCCGCAGCGCCTGGGCCTAAGTGGCACAGTGCGGCCCAGCCCGCCTGGCGTTTTCCCCTACCTCCTACTGCTCCTCCCCGCGCTGCTGTCGCCGCGCCCGCACGTCGCGCCCTGGCCCCCCCTTCCCCGCTCGACACCGCGCAGCCCCGCGCTTGCCCGTGGTGATAAGATCCCTCCCCGACCCCTCGAACAATCCCTAGCCCCAGTCCCCCTCTCCCTCGAGCTCGCCCGTTCCTCTCTCTCTCTCTCTGTCCAGAACACCGTCGCCGTCGTCTTCTGTCGTTCGCACGGCCACCGGTGGCCCCGTGCCCACCAACTATGTCCACCAGCTCCGCCATGGTCCGACACGTCTCCTGGTGGCCCTAGGTGGAGCCGGAGGGCCCTGCAGCACCGGATCATCCTCGCCCCCTTCTGCATCGGCCACCGGCGAACTCCGGCGACCTCGAGCCTCCCCCGAGCTCACGCCCGCACATCTGCAGGTTCAATGTGAGCCCCGCCTCCTCCTCTCTCTCTCTGGCCTCGCGCGAGTCCCGTAGCTAGCCGCCTCCGACGCCGTGCTCTATCCGCCGTCGTCGCTGCCATTGTCGTGCTCTTGAGCCGCTGCGAGCTCGCACGACTGCTCTGGCGTGCTCCTAGTACGCCGTAGACCTCGCCTAGCTAGTTAGAACGGCCGCTCGCACGCTCAAATGCCAAACCCGACGAGCTCCCGTTTCGGTCTCCGCCACGGCTCGTCGACGGCGCCGATTCTGGCGGTCCCAGGTCGCGAAACTACCACCGTTGGACGCGGGGCACTCTTCTCGTTCGAACGCAAGTGACCGCGCGCAAAACGACCCATCGTAGCGCGATTCTGACGCTCGCCGGCGTTCGGCCGCCGCGCGTAGGCCCGCCGGAGCAACTCCGGTGGCGCCGCTGACCTGGCGCCGATGGGCCCCGCCTCTGTGCCAGTGACTGCGGGCCCCGCGGACCCACATTGACCTGTTGACCCCGTCAACGCTGACGTGGCCACCCCCCTGTGTGAATGACATGTGGGTCTCGCTTAAATAAACGAATTAAAATAAATAAATAACTGTTAATTAAATTGTTAATTAGATTAATTAGTTAAATCACTCGCTGACAGGTGGGTCCACACCCCTAACTAATTAGTTTAGTTTAAATTAAACACTGGATTAGCTCTGTGACTATGACAGTAGGGCCCCACATGTCAGGTTTGACCTGTCAACAGGTCAGTTGACCTGCTGATGTCAGCATGATGATGTCATCAATTACTATTCTGGATAATGTTGGTTTAAAATGATTAAATAATTCCAGAAAATGCAAAAATCTTTAAAAATTCATATAAAATAATCCGTAGCTCAGATCGAAAAACTTTGTACATGAAAGTTGCTCAGAACAACGAGACGAATTCGGATACGCAGTACGTTTGTTCGCCACACGTCACTAGCATAGCGAACATGCAACCATCCCCCTCCGTTTCATCTGTCCGAAAATGCCAAACTTCGGGAAAACATTCCCGGATGTTTTCCCTCTTCACCTATATCGTTTAGCACCGCGTCCGAACACCCCTAGCTCTGCGTATTGTCATGCCATGCTCTTGTTTGCTTTATATTTATTGTTTCCTTCCCCTCTTCTCTCTCGGTAGAACCCGCTACAGACACATTTCCCGAGACCGACGCAGCTCAGGAGCCCGACGACACCATTGACGACCTTGCCTTTGCCGCCGAGCAACCAGGCAAGCACCCCCCTTGAGCATACCGATATCGCCTATTCTTTCTCTCTCATGCTTGCATTAGAAATTGCTGCTGCTACTGTTTAACCTATTCTGATGCATAGCCTGTTTATTGTAACCTGCTATTGAAACCTTACCTGCTTATCCTAAAATGTATAGTATAGGCTGGGTAGAGACCTATCAGTGACCCCACTTGTCCCGATTGCCCCGCTGGATTATCAGAAGACTCGACAACCAGGCCCCGGCACCGCACATCACCCCCTTAGTTGTAACAACACTGCAGCGTTACTATCGAGTGCCGAGGGTGATACCTCGTGTAGCACTTCTGATGTTAACTCTGTAGAGTAGCTATTCGGTCGTGGTCATCGAGGGTGATTCCTCCTTCACCACTTCTGATAACGACGCTGTCGTGCAACACCTCAAGTGTGAACCCAGCGAGGGTGATTCCTCCGAGTTCACCTTGATGGATACATCGAGTAGGAATCCAACGAGGGTGATACCTCGGATTCCCCTAATGTTGTGGACACACGGATACTTGGACTTTACACTGTTATTTGGAAAGACGGGTCGACCCTGAGGGGTACTCGTGTGAGCCTAAGTGGCGAATGTTGTGGAGACGGGTTGACCTGGATGGTGCCCGAGTGATGAATACGAGGCGTGGCCGGGCATTCTTGGCCCTTGCCGCAAGTCCTCGATACGGGCGACGGGGTCACATCGATCGTGAATCTCTGCTCGTTACCGCACTACCATTACACTAACGATTTGGATATGTGACCTGAGTGGGCCTCTGGCCCGATAGCACTAACCATCACGCGGGAATAAATATGGGTACTCTGCATCGTGGTATCAGCCGACAGCTTTGTCAGACGTCCATTTCAGCATTGTGTCCGGGTCGGATCGTGCCGTTGGCGCTGGTATCCACCCTGCTCGCAACGACCCGGAGTGCACAGGGCGACGGCCCAAGACCCCTGAGCGCTTAGGATGTAGACCGGCGGGGACCTCTCTGCTGAGCCCTAGGTAGGACTGCGGTGTGTCGTTTGACCGAGGCCGGGCATGATCCAGAAAAGTGTGTCCGGCCGGAGTTAAGCGAGTGTGGTGGTTAAGTTGGTGCACCCCTGCAGGGAAGAACTAAACTATGCATAGTCGGATCCTCGGTAACGGACGCTCGGAGTTGTATCCCGATCGATACAACTAGAACTGGATACTTGTGATGAGTATGGCTCTGGGATTACTTTCTCGCAGGGAGTCGAGAAAGGATATCTGGCCGAGGTTGATACTTGGATATTATGGCTCTGGGATTGCCTTCTCGCAGGGAGTCGAGGAAGGATCTCTGGGTGAGGTTGAGACTTAATGATACTACTACTTTATATTGTACTAATCTACACTCTTCTAACGCTGCAAGACCTCTGAAGATGCTAGTCTTCGATAGGACTAGGCCTTCCCTCTATCCTGGCATTTCTGTAGCCCGGTCCACATATACAGCCTCTCTTTGATAATGTTGCATAAGTAGTGTAGATCCTTGCTTGCTGAGTACTTCGGATGAGTACTCACGGTTGCTTTGCTTTCTTTTTCCCCCATATCCTTTTGGTGCAACCAGATGACGGAGCCCCGGATACAGCTGCCCCGCTGACAATTGCTACTACTACTACCCCGAGGGTGGATACTTCTACGCGTTGGCCAACGACCAGGAGTAGGTTCGAAGGGTCCCAGGCAGGAGGCCTGCGCCTTTCGATCGTAGTGTTTTCTTTTGCCCCGCCTTCTAAGGGCCTATCTGTATTTTTCTTTTATATCTGTACTCAGATATCTGATGCTTCCGCTGACGCTTGTATGCGAGCTTATGTATTCGAGCCCTCGAGGCCCCTGGCTTGTAATATAAAGCTTGTATGACTTTATTTATGTTTTAGAGTTGTGTTGTGATATCTTCTCGTGAGTCCTTAGGCTTGATCGTGTGCATTTGCGTGTATGATTAGTGCACGATTGAGCCGGGGGTGTCACATTCACGGTCTCGAACGAGAGTGAGATCTAATAGAGATAGGTATAAAAGATTACTAAAATGTAAAACGAAGTAAAAACAAATAAAGTGCAACAAGGTATTTTTGTTTTTTTTTGTTTGTAGATCTGAAAATATATGATGGAAAATAGACCCGGGGGCCATAGGTTTCACTAGAGGCTTCTCTCTTCATAGAAAATAATACGATGGGTGAACAAATTACTATCGAGCAATTGATAGAAAAGCGCAAAGTTATGATGATATACAAGGCAATGATTATGAATATAGGCATCACGTCCGTGTCAAGTAGGCCGAAATGATTCTGCATCTACTACTATTACTCCACACATCGACCGACTCCTGCCTACATCTAGAGTATTAAGTTCATAAGAACAGAACAACACTTTAAGTAAGATGACATGATGTAGAGGGATAAACTCAAGCAATTTGATGAAAACCCCATCTTTTTACCCTTGATGGCAACAATACAATACATGCCTCGCTACCCCTACTATGTCACTGGGTGAGGACACTGCAAGATTGAGCCCAAAACTAAGCACCTCTCCCATTGCAAGAAAAACCAATCTAGTTGGCCAAACCAAGCCGATAATTCGAACAGAAATACAAAGATATTAAATCATGCATAAAAGATTTCAGAGAAGACTCAATTAATATTCATAGATAATCTGATCATAAATCCACAATTCATCGGATCTCAACAAACACACCGCAAAAGAATATTACATCGGATAGATCTCCAAGAACATCGAGGAGAACATTGTATTGAAGATCAAAGAGATAGAAGAAGTCATCTAGCTACTAGCTATGGACCCGTAGGTCTGTGGTAAACTACTCACGCATCATCGGAAGGGCAGCAAGGTTGATGTAGAGGCCCTCCGTGACCGAATCCCCTCTGACAGGGTGCCGAAAAAGGCCCCAAGATGGGATCTCTTGCGAACAGAGGCTTGCGGCGGCGGAAAAGTATTTTGGTGGACTCTTCCGTTGGTTTGGGAATATTTGGGAATTTATAGCGCAAGAATTAGGGTTGGAGGACTACCGAGGGGCCCACAAGCCAGGGAGGCACCCCCCTAGGGCGTGGCCTGAGGGCTTGTGGTGCCCTCATGACTCTTCTGGCCCCATCTCCAAACTCCATGGATGTCTTCTGGTCCAAGAAAAATCATCGTAAAGTTTTATTCCGTTTGGACTCCGTTTGATATTCCTTTTCTGTAAAACTCAAAAACAAGGAAAAAACAGAAACTGGCACTGGCACTGGGCTCTAGGTTAATAAGTTAGTCCCAAAAATAATATAAAATAGCATATTAATGCATATAAAACATCCAAAATAGATAATATAATATCATGGAACAATAAAAAATTATAGATACGTTGGAGACGTATCACTAAGCATCTTGCCAGCATGGTGGGTACCCAGGATATTGTTTCTTGAGCTCTTCTGAAGTGGTTTTAGTTCTGGACTTGTTTTGCTGTGACGTCTATTTGCACTGGTCGCCAACTTTGACAACCAATGTATGTAATATGCTACTTTGTTCCCTATATTTGCACTGGTGGCAAACTTTGATGCCCAGTGGATGTTTGCTTATTTATTTGTTTCCTAGCATTAGTTGCTTGCTTATTTATTTTGTTAGTTTTATTTATTTGTTTGCTTCTAGTTCTGCAGTTATTTTTTCTCGGTTTCCTAGTGGCTGCAATAACCTATTTTTTAAAACTAGGCCACAATAACCCCGGGCAACATACGGAACGTTGTAACCATGGTCCTGCTATCTCCTGTAGTGACCATGGGCCTTCTATGGGCCGTATGATCGATTGGCCAAATATGGGTCGTACTATTCGTGGACCATAAACGGACCGCAATATGGGCCGTAAACGGGCTAGAATGGGAATCGTCTGTTCATGGGCCAACCATAACGGGCCGTTAATAAGCAGATGTGTACAACAGGCTTAATTCTATCGGCATGCATAATGGGTCGCTAATGGGCCATATTTCATGACGATATGAAATAGGCCCAACGGATTAACGGGCCACAGACGGGCCGACTTTAGCCACAGGCTGAATTAGGCCCACAAGCGTAACAGGCCAGTAACGGACCGTAAGTATTCAAATGTTGGAAATGAGCCCGAGAATAAATGGGTCCTTAGAAGGCCGAAAGATAACACGGGCTGGAAACGACCCAATGGAATAACGGGCCATTAATGGGTATAAAGCGGCATCCTGTTCATTATGGGCCAGTTTCACCACGGGCCGTTAATGGGCCCAGGTTTACAGAGGGCCTCATATGGGCCGAAAGACGTCATGGGCCAGAAGCTACAACGGGCTGGAATCATATTGGACGGCCCAGATGACGCTACTGGGCCTAGTTCGGATAGGCCATAACGGGCCGTGAGTTAGCGGGCTATAAATGGGCTATATGCGAATAGGCCATTAACAGGCTTTCTGTTTGCCGGCCCGCTACCTTTTGACCAAGCCAAACGGGTCGGCCTTTTCACCTGAATGGGCCACTGTTTGGACATGCCACGTGCCGACGTATCATAGGCGCCTCCCGTCCAATCAGTAAATGACATCTGTCCCAGCACTGAGCCGACACGGGGTTCCTCTGGCCATTGAGAATTTTACACGTGGAAAATCCCCATTGGTCCGGGCTATTAACGGGTTATCGGATTCAAACCAGAACCCGATAGCTTAACGGCGACCCATTACGGTGGATGCCACGTGTTGTTTACCCTTGACGAAAGCACTTCCATGACGCGCCATTTATCGTCATGGAAGTGGACACTTCCGTGATGATAATTTTGGTATTGTCATGGAACACTTCTACGACATCACAGGTATGACTATCTTGATTCTGTCAAAAAATCGTCATGGATGTACATGCATGACAGAAAACGTGACCTACTGTGACAAACACGTATCATCACAGAAGTGTTTTTTTGTAGTGGTAGGAATAAACCCCATCTTTTTATCCTTAATAGCAACGATACATGCGTGTCATGTCTCCTTCTGTCACTGAGATTGAGCACCGCAAGATCGAACCCATTACAAAGCACCTCATCCCATGGCAAGAAAAAACAATCTAGTTGGCCAAACCAAACCAAAATTTCGGAGAAGAAATACGAGGCAATAATAAGCATGCATATAAGAGTTCATCAAAGACTCAAATAATATTCCTGGATAGAACTGATCATAAACCCACAATTCATCGGATCCCAACAAACACACCGCAAAAAAGAGTTACATCAAATAGATCTCCAAGAACATCGAGAAGAACATTGTATTGAAGATCAAAAAGAGAGAAGAAGCCATCTAGCTACTACGTACGGACCCGTAGGTCTATAGTAATCTACTCACGCATCATCAGAGGGGCAACAAGGATGATGAAGAACCCCTCTGTGATTGTTGACCCCTCCGGCAGAGTGCCAAAAAAGGCCTCTAGATTGGATCTCGTGGTTCTGGAACTTGCGGCGGCTAAAAAAGTGTTTCATCGACTCCCCAATGTTTTTTGGGATTTTAGAGTATTTATAGAGGCGATAGTCGGCGAAGAAGCTTCCTGTGGGCTTCACTACCCACTAGGGCACGCCTAGGCCCCCTGGCGTGCCCTGGTGCCTAGTGGGCCCCACGGGCCTCCTCCCGTGGGATCCTTTGGCTCCCTAGGTGTCTTCTGGGCAGAAAAAAATCTCCAAAAAATTCATGGCATTTGGACTTTGTTTGGTATTGATTTTCTGCGAAGTAAAAAACAAGCAAAAAAAGCAACTGGTACTAGGCACTATGTCAATAGGTTAGTCCCAAAAAATGATATAAAGTTGTTATAAAATATATATAAAGCATCCAAGATTGATACTATAACAGCATGGAACAATAAAAAATTATAGATACGTTGGAGATGTATCAGCATCCCCAAACTTAATTATGTTCGTCCTCGAGTAGGTAAATGATAAAAACAGAATTTTTTATGTGGAATGTTGCCTAACATGTTCATCACATATTCTTTTCTTTTGTAGAATGGACATTTGAACTTGAGATGAATACTTCAATACTCAAGCATATCAACAAGCAACAATGTCTTTCAAAATATCAACGCTAAAGAAAGCTATCCCTAGCACATTATGCTTAATCATTGATCCATTCATGAAACACACTCAACTATTAGCTATATCCAATGCTCAAGTATGACAATAGTGTTCCCTAGTTGGTGTTTTATAAGAGAAGATGGAGACTCAATAAAAATAAAAATAGCATAAAAGTAAATAGATAGGCCCTTCGCAGAGGGAAGCAGAGATTGTAGAGCTGCCAGAGCTCATAGCTTAAATTGAGAGATAAAATATTTTGAGAGGCATGCTTTTCCTGTCAATGAAAATGACCGAGAATTCCCAATATCTTCCATTCTAGATAAATCATAGGCGGTTCCCAAACATAAAATAAAGTTTATTCCTTTTTCCACCATTCTTTCACAATCCATGGCTAGCCGTATCCACGGGTGCCTTCCATACCAACACTTTCCAAGGAATTTATTATTGAATATATTAAAAAAATCATTTCGGGACTGGGCATCCTATTACCTGCCACACTCTCATGCAATAACAAGTGAATAAACACTCATCTTGAGAATAACATACCTAGCATGGAAAATATTGGCCACCCCCTGCCGCTTCATGAGCGGTATGGGCACACAAAAAGGAAATTTATTTTGAACATTAGAGTTGGCACATACAAATTTACTTGGAATGGCATGGAAACACCGCATATAGGTAGGTATGGTGGACTCATTTGGCACAACTTGGGTTTAAGGAGTTGGATGCACAAGTAGCATTCCTGCTTAGTACAAATGGAGGCTAGCAAATAGATTGAGAAGCAACCAACCAAGAAAAGGAAACGATCATAAACGAGCATTAAACATAACCAACACCGAATAATGCACCACAAGTAGGATGTAACTTCATTGCATAACTAATGACTTTCGTGCATGCATAGGGAATCACAAACCTTATCACCAATATTCTTACTAAAGCATAATTACTCATCAACACGACTCACATATTATTATCTCCATATTGCAAAACTATTGCATGGAATCAAGTTTATAATATCCAATGATCTTTATGAAAGTTTTTATTATACCCCTCTTGAATATCTATCACTTTGGGACTAAATTCATATATTACCATTGCTACTAACAAACTCTCAAATAAATTTAAGTGAAGCACGAGAGCATAATTATTTCTTCAAAAAAATTCAAATCTCAAAATAATATAAGTGAAGCATGAGAGTATTTCTTCAAAAAAATTGCTACCACCATGCTCAAAAAGATATAAGTGAAGTACTAGAGCAATTCCATAGCTCAAAAATTTAAGTGAAGCACATAGAGCAATTCTAACAAATAATAGCATAATTATGGATTCTAAAATAGGTGTGTCCAGCAAGGATGATTGTGGCAAACTAAAACGCAAAACAAGCAAAGACTCATATAATACAAGACGCTCCAAGCAAAACTCATGATATGTGACGAATAATAATATAGCTCCAAGTAAAATTACTGATGGTCGTTAGAAGAAAGAGGGGATGCCTTCCGAGGTATCCCCAAGCTTAGTTGCTTGGTTCTCCTTGAATATTACCTTGGGGTGCCATGGGCATACCCAAGATTAGGCTCTTGACACTCCTTATTCCTTCATCCATCGTGATCTCACCCAAAACTTGAAAACTTCAATCACACAAAACTTAACAAAACCTTCATGAGATCCGTTAGTATAAGAAAACCAATCTTTACTTTAAGTACTGTTGCAAACCCATTCATATTTTGTTATTGCATTATACCTACTCTATTCTAACTTTACCATGGCTTATACCCCCCGATACAATCCATAGATTCATCAAAATAAGCACACAATGCAACGAAAACAGAATCTGTCAAAAATAGAACAGTCTGTAAAGACTCGAATTTTTCTCATACTTATCTAACTCAAAAAAACTCTTAAAAATTAGGAAGACGTGGGCAATTTGTATATAAATCATGTGTAAAAATTTTAGAATGTTTCGTCGCTTCTGTGAATTTTCAAAATTCTTCTACTGGACGCAAAAGTTACTATTTTTCAACAGGATCAAATCAACTATCATCCAACATAATCCTGAAGGCTTTACTTGGCACAAACACTAATGAAAACATAAAAACACAACCATAAAAGTAGCGTAATTGTGTAAACACGCAAGAACAGAAACTAAAAGTGAAAATTTTGTTTTATTCATTGTGTTGCCTCCCAACAAGCGTTATTGTTTTATGCCCCTAGCTAGGCATAATGCATAGATTCAAGTGTTGTCATCTTTAGTTTTTTTGTTCCATAAGTTGCCCTCATGATTGACTCATACGGTGGATTAATTTTAGTTCTAGGGAAGTGTTCCATACCCTTCTTTAGAGGAAACTGAAATTTAATATTCCCTTCTTTCATATCAATCACGGCACCTATAGTTCGTAAAAATGGTCTACCAAGTATTATGGGACAAGACGGATTGCAATTAATATCAAGCACAATAAAGTCTATTGGAACATAATTCATATTTGCAAGAATAAGAACATCATTAATTCTCCCCAAAGGCTTTTTAATAGTAGAATCCACCAAGTGCAAATTAAGAGAACACTCTTCCAAATTGGTAAAACTAAGCACATCACATAGAGATTTCGGAATTGTGGAACACTAGCACCTAAATCACATAAAGCATTGCACTCATAATTTTTTATCTTGACTTTAATGGTGGGTTTCCCATTCATCATATAATTTTCTGGGAATTGAAATCTCTAATTCTAACTTTTGTTCCAAAGCTTTCATCATGGCATCCACAATATGTTTAGTAAAAGCTTTATTTTGTTCATAGGCATTGGGTGAATTTATCATGGATTGCAACAAAGAAACACATTCAATCAAAGAACAACTATCATAATTAAAGTCTTTGTAATCCAAAAGAGTGGGCACATTACTAGTTAAAGTTTTGACCTCTCCAAACCCAATTTTATCAATTTTTTCAACAAGATTTTCACCCTCCGAATTATGAGGACGCCTTCTAGCTAAAGTTAATTTTTCTTCAATCCTCTTATCATCAATTTTAACGTTACTAAACAAGGAATCAATAGAAGAAACACCAATCATCTTAACATCCGCATCGTTATTATGAAAGCAATCGGGCGAAAATGCTTTTTCTAAAATTCCTATTTAGCTCTAAGCATAGCGATTCTTTTCTTACTTTCATCCATGGGGACATATAAAGCTTTAATTGATTCATTAACATCAACCTTGGGTGGAAAAATTTTAATCTTGAGATTTTCTACATCATGCGAAATTCTATCAATGCTTCTAGACGTATCATCAATCTTACTCAATTTTTCTTCTATCGTACTGTTGAAAACTTTTTGAGCATTGATAAATTATTTAATATTACTCTCAAGATCAGAGGGCATCCTATTATTGTTATTATAATAATTTCCATAAGGATTGCCATAATTATTAAAGGAACTTCCAGGAAACGGCCTAGAATTAAAATTGTCTCTATAAGCATTATTATAAAAGTTGTTTTGAGAGACAAAATTCACATCTACGGAATCATTATTTTGCTCAATCAAAGTAGACAAAGGCATATCATTAAGATCAATAGGAGCATTTTTACTAGCACCAATTTCATAAGTGCATCAACTTTTTCACTCAAAGTACTAATTTCTTCAACAGAATTGACTTTTTTACTAGTAGGTGCTCTTTCAGTATGCCATTGTGAATAATTCGCCATAATATTATCAAGAAATTTAGTGGCTTCACCCAAAGTAATTTCCATAAAATTACCACCCGCGGCAGAATCTAAAAGATTTTGAGAGAAAAAATTCAATCCCGCGTTTTTTTTTGTATAATCATACATAGATTTAAACCATGAGTAGGGCAATTTCTTAGCATCAATTTCATTCTTTCCCAAGATTGTGCAACATGTTCATGCTCAAGTTGCTTAAAATTCATAATTTGATTCCTAAGGGAAATAATTTTTGCAGGAGGGAAATACTTAGTAACAATGTTGAGGATATCGCTTATCGTTAATGTCTCGGTCAGCTGGGGACTAGAGATTAATCAAAAATCAGCCGATTAATCGATTTTATTGGTCGACTATTAATCAGCCTTTTTTTGCAAAATCCCATGTTCCCAACACTAAAATATGCTATATTCAACACCAAAACAATATTGGACAGAAGTATTACCTTGATTCCTAGCCTTTGAATCCTCGTATAATGACAAACAAAATAGAACAATAGTACATATAGCGTAACAAGGTCCACAAAATGCAAACAAACATAGCTTTTGCAAACATAGTGCTATGAATAGGACCGATTTATTGGAAGATTCATGATAAATCTCTTGTTATAGCAATACATCGGCCCAAACGATAAACGATGAAGATAAGGCATAATCTTATCGGTCACCTCAAGAGTAGCGATAAATTGGACGATAAATCGCTGAATCGGAAGATTTTTTGAACAATGCTTAGTAATAAAAGCATCTTTGCACTTATCCCAAGAATCAATACTATTACGTGGCAAAGATGAAAAGAAAAATTTTACACGATCCCTCAAAGAGAAAGGAAATAACTTCAATTTCACAATATCATTGTCCACATTTTTTTTCTTTTGCATGCCACACAATTCTATGAAAGTGTTTAGATGGGACGCGGCATCCTCATTAGGACTACCGAAAAATTGATCTTTCATAACAAGATTCAATAAAGCGGCATTAATATCATAAGACTCCGCACTAGCGGCGGGAGGAGCAATCGGAGTACTAATAAAATCATTATTATTAGTATTGGAAAAAATCACACAACTTGATATTTTCTTGAGACATTGTGTCTACGCAAACAAGATCACAAGCAAACAAAAGATCAAACGAGAAAAAGGCAAACAAAAAATATTTTTGTCCTTTTTGCAAAAACTTTTTTGAGTGGGGGAGATGAAAATGAGAGGTAAATGGCAAATAAAGTAAATTGCAAGGAGATGAGATTTGTGATTAGGTACTTGATAGATGTTGATGATGTCTGCCCGGCAACGGCGCCATAAATTGGCAAGTTGATGGGAGACTACTTTGACTTGATCCTCCCCGGCAACGGCGCTAGAAATTCTTCCTAATTGCTTGTATATGCGTTGGTATTTCCCTGAAGAGGAAGGGATGATGCAGCATAGCGACAGTAAGTATTTCCCTCAGTTATGAAACCAAGGTTATCAATCCAGCAGGAGAACCAAGCAACACTATGTAAACATTACCTGCGCACAAATAACAAATACTTGCAACCCGACGCGTAAGAGGGGTTGTCAATCCCTTCACGGTATTGAGATAGATTAAATTGTATGAGATTTGATAAATATATCTAACTAAAACACAAAATAAAATAAATAAGGAAAAATTGCAGCAAGGTATTTTTTGGTTTTTGATATGATAGAAAATAGACCCGGGGCCGTAGATTTCACTAGAGCCTTCTCTCAAGAAAATAGCATACGATGGGTAAACAAATTACTGTTGGGCAATTGATAGAAAAGCGAATAATCATGACGATATCCAAGGCAGTTATCATGTATATAGGCATCACATCCAAGATTAGTAGACTGGAACGATTCTGCATCTACTACTACTCCACACATCGACTGTTATCCAACATGCATCTTGTGTATTAAGTTCATGCAGAAACGGAGTAATGCAATAAGAACGATGACATGATGTAGACAATATCTATTCATGTAGGAATAAACCCCATCTTTTTATCCTTAATAGCAATGATACATGCGTGTCATGTCTCCTTCTGTCACTAAGATTGAGCACCGCAAGATCGAACCCATTACAAAGCACCTCTTCCCATGGCAAGAAAAATCAATCTAGTTGGCCAAACCAAATCAAAATTTCGGAGAAGAAATACGAGGCTATAATCATCATGCATATAAGAGTTCATCAAATACTCAAATAATATTCATGGATAGAACTGATCATAAACCCACAATTCATCGGATCCCAACAAACACACCGCAAAAAAAAGTTACATCAAATAGGTCTCCAAGAACATCGAGGAGAACATTGTATTGAAGATCAAAAAGAGAGAGAACAAGCCACCTAGCTACTACCTATGGACCCGTAGGTCTGTAGTAAACTACTCACGCATCATCGGAGGGGCAACAAGGATGATGAAGAACCCCTCCGTGATCGTTGACCCCTCCGGCAGAGTGCCGTAAAAGGCCTCTAGATTGGATCTCGTGGTTCTGGAACTTTCAGTGGCTGAAAAAGTGTTTCGTCGACTACCCTAGAGTTTTTGGGATTTTAGAGTATTTATAGAGGCGATAGTCGGTGGAGAAGCTTCTCGTGGGCTCCACTACCCACCAGGGCGCGCCTGGGTCCCCTGACGCCCTGGTGCCTAGTGGGCCCCATGGGCCTCGTCCCGTGGGCTCCTTTGGCTCCCTAGGTGTCTTCTGGGAAGAAAAAAATCTCCAAAAAATTTTGTGGCATTTGGACTTCGTTTGGTATTGATTTTCTGCGAAGTAAAAAACAAGCAAAAAAAAACAGCAACTGGCACTGGGCACTATGTTAATAGGTTAGTCCCAAAAAATGATACAAAGTTTCTATAATATATATATATATATATATATATATATATATATATATATATAACATCCAAGATTGATACTATAACAACATAGAACAATCAAAATTATAGATGCGTTGGAGACGTATCAGAAACATGATTGCAAAAGACCAAATCCCAAATATAAGATGAACTTATACCAAGGGGATAACTAAATTTAAAAGAAGCTTCCATGATAAGATCTACATCGTGTCCATGGGCATGAACACACAGTTCAAGGTTGACTACCATTCTCCAGTGCATGACCTTTCATTCACTTCCCGTTTTCGATGAAGTTGTGGTGTTGAAATTTTATCCGACACAACGCCAGCAGATATAACCCGCATAATCTTCGGGTTCACATAGATTATGGAAGGCATAGGTCCAACCCATTTGTGCATCTTAGGAACATATACCACAATCTTCAGGAGTAAATAACACCAGCTCAAAAGCATAGCATGGTTGACAAAAGCAGGGGATACAATTTACCAAAGGCACTATGTATCAGGGGAAGAGCTCACAAGGTTAGTGAATATGAAGGACAGTATCGGATAATAATCCAACAATGGATCTGGCGATACACAACGGAGCTGATGTGAGTATCAATACTCAATCAGAGGAAGAAGGAATGCAAAGGCATCGGATTATACAAACATCTGAATAGTCCGACGCTTAAATTCAAAGGAATTATGATTTCCAAAATGAAGGATCAGAAGAAGACTCTCTGATCAAGGATGGATAAGTTTAATAGACTTAGGGGCACAATCGATGGCAATTTGATTGGCCGAGAACCAGCTCATGTTCAACACGACGTCTGAGCTAGAAGGATGAATTCTAGGATTCGACTGAGGATTGCGAGCATCCGCAACATATTGAATCAACGGACTCAAAATGATAGTCACAAAGGATGCCAATAAGATTACTAGACTTATGGGATTAACCATAATGCAAGCAAGCAAGAATTTCAAGAGCAATAGGCTGTTGAGGATTTTCGGAAGATCGTATAGTATTTCAAAGAGTCTTGTGAAACACATGAACAATTGGGGATGAACGAATCCCCGGTAAGTGTGAGAAATTATTTGTACATGTATTCATGCGGAAAAGGAGCTGCAAGGCAGTAGACACAAAGGGGTTCTCGAAATATAGGAAAAGGTTTCAGGGTATCTTGTAATAACAAGAGCGATTGGGAATGAATGTATGAACGGAAAGTGTAAGTTGTTATCCATAAGGATGTATTGGTGGTAGAGAATTGCAACGGCGATGGGCACAAGGGTCTCGAAAAAAAACATCAAAGAGTATCTTCAGAATCTTCTGGTGAAGCAGGCGATCATCTGGAATGAAGGGGCTCTCCGGTAGAAAGTGGTCACGAGAACCTAATGTTAGAGTTAGTAAAATCTTTAACCCGAATAGAAGAGAGATCAGAGTCCCAGAGTATAGACAAGGAATAAAATATCCTAATACCACCTAGTTGTGATGTGGGCCCGTAAGCCACACAACAATGTTAGTAAAAGTTTTCCAAAGACTAGACTCAACTTCGGCCAAGGAGTAGGAAAGGGGGCTCCCTACAGGCAGTCGACTCTGATACCAACTTGTGACACCCCCGATTCAATCGTGCAGTAATCATACACGCAAACGTGTACGATCAAGATCAAGGACTCACGGGACGATATCATAGCACAACTCTAGACACAAATTAAGTCATGCAAGCTTTATATTACAAGCCAGGGGCCTCGAGGGCTTGAATACATAAGCTTGAATACAAACGAGTCAGCGGAAGCAACAATATCTGAGTACAGACATAAGTTAAACAAATTTGCCTTAAGAAGGCTAGCACAAAAGCAACAGCGATTGAAAAGGCAAGGCCTCCTCCCTGGGTGCCTCCTAACTACTCCTGGTCGTCGGCGTCCTCCATGTAGTAGTAGGCTTCGTCGGGGTAGTAGTAGTCTTCGGTGGTGTCGTCTGACTCCTGGGATCCGTCATCTGAATGCAGCAATCAGGTATAGGGAGAAAAGGGGCAACAAAGGAACTGTGAGTACTCATCCAAAGTACTCGCAAGACTTACATCAGAACTATACTAAGTATGCATCACTATCAAATGGAAGGGTTTTATCTGTGGACTGAACTGCAGAATGCCAGAATAGAGGGGAAGGCCTAGCCTATCGAATACTAGCATCTTCAAGCATCTTGCAACATTTAGAAGAGTACAGAATAGCATTTTATAATTAGCAAGCATGTTGTAGCATTAACGCTCAGAGATCCTTTCTAGACTCCCTGCGAAAAAGCAATCTCGGAGCCATCATATCCATTTCGCATCTCAGTAACTACTTCTAGTTGTATAGATAGGGATACAACTCCAAGTCGTCCTGTTACCGTGGACATGGCTATTCGAATAGATAAACTTCCCTGCAGGGTGCACCACATTACCCAACACGCTCGATCACTCTGGCCGGACACACTTTCCTGGGTCATGCCCGACCTCGGAAGATCAACACGTCGTAACCCTACCTAGGCTCAACAAAGAGGCCAGTACGCCGGTCTACATCCTAAGCGCGGAGGGGTCTTGGGCCCATCCCCCTTTGCACTCTTGCATGTTGCATGGGCGGCCGAGATCAGTCCTGGCTACCTCCTTATACAAGGCAGGTGCTTACGCGGACCACCTGGGCGCGCGTCGCTCAGTCGCTGACGTCCGAAGAGCTTTGGCTGATACATACGACGCCGAGTGCCCATAATTGTTCCCGCTGGTGGTTAGTGTGTATAGGTCAACGACCAACTCAGATCAAATACCCAATCTCGTTAATGTCTTGGGAGCGCGCGGTAACGAGCAGAGACTCACGATCACGTGACCCCGTCGCCCCGTCTCGTGGACTTACGGCAAGGGCCCGGAATGCCCGGCCGTGCCACGTAGAAATCTCACGGGTACCCTTCAGGTCAACCCGACTACACATCAACTAGTCGGTACCCTCATGGTCAACCCGCCTCGCAAGAGACTGTCGGGAACTCAGGTCCACCTCTACCGGGGTGGTACCGCCTGGCCCTCCAGTCCTGCAGTAACAGTAACTCTCGCAGGTACCCCTCGGGGCCGACCCGTCTTTAACATGGTTCTAGGGGTAAAGTCAAAGTAACTGTGTGTCCAAATCACCAAGGGGGGATCCGAGGAATCACCCTCGATGGATTCCACTTGATGTCATCGTCAAGGTGAACTTAGAGGAATCACCCTTGAGGGTTCACTCTTGATGTGTTGCACGACAAAGTCGTTATCGGGAGTGGTGAAGGAGGTATCACCCTCCGTAGACCACGACCGATTAACTACACTACAGAGATCTCATCAGAAGTGCTATACGAGGTATCACCCTTGGCACTCGATAGTAACCCTGCAGTATCGTACAACTAAGGGGGGTGTGATGTGATGTGTCGGGCTCTGGACGTCGATCACGCTGATCGAGTCATCGGTCATCAAGTGGGGGCAACTGGGACAAGGTGAGGGGCCACTGGTGGATCACTAACCAACCTATACTAAGCATATAGGATAAGCAGGTAAGGTACAAAAGCAGGTTACAAAAAGCAGGCTATGCATCAGAATATGAGCAATCAAATACAGCAGCAAAATCTAATGTAAGTATGAGAGAGAATGGAATGGGCGATATAGGAATGATCAAGGGGGTTTTGCTTGCCTGGAAGCTCTGCTGAAAAGGAAGAAGGGTCGTTGGTGACGTAGTCGATCACAGGGGCAGCATCGGTCTCGGGGTCTACCGGAGAGAAGAGGGGGAAGAAACAATAAATATATAGCAAACAAGTGCATCACTATGTATGACATGATGATATGCAGTGCTAGGGGTGTTCTAACGCGGTACTACACGTTGCAGACGAAGAGGGAAAACATCCGGAGAGGTTTTCCTGGCGTTTGGCAATTTTCGGACAGATGAAAGAGAGGGGACGGTTCCATGTTTATCATGCTAGAGGCATGTGACAGATGAACTGATTGTATATTTGGATTTGTTGGATTTTTCTAAGCAATTTTCACATATAAATTATTTTCATCCGAGTTACAGATTATTTTATATGATTTTAAAAAGATTTAAATATTTTCTAAAATTTACTGGATTTATTTTTAATTCAAATATAATTAGTAAATACTTTTAGAGTTAATTACACTATTCATACATAAACTTGCACTCGAAGTACAAATTCATACATAAACTTGAAAAAATGACACAAATCAACCCTATAACTTGCATTCCGAGTACGTTTCACTACATTTTCGTTAACTCTCCGTTAAACACGACACGTGAGCCACACGTACATGTGCTAGCCACTACACCACCTGTTCTTATATGTTTATGTTAGAGATAGATACTCCCTCTATTTAGTTATACAAGGCCACTATGAAATATACATTTTGCAACTATACAAGGCCACCAATAGTAATTGAGACAAAATTAATGATATTTTTTTGTACTAGCAACCTGTTCAATACTTGCATGCATGCAGTCATAATGACAGTCAGCTAATTCCTCCACTCAGATTCCTTGCATGCATCTAGCGTATTAATGATCCTAGTAAACGAAAAGAAAAACTAACTTGCAAAGTGGGCATTAAATTTTGCATTGGTACCTGTAATTTGAGTTTGTGGCCTTGTATATAAAAATGGAGGGAGTATTATTTATATGTTTATGTTTATGTGCTGGCGTTTGAACAAGTTTTGTTTTCTTCTCAATGTCGGTATCTTTTCGCTCGATTCAAAAAATTTAAGTGATAATTTTTTAGGATTCAAACTCAAGACGTTGTGTCGCATGCATCAGACACTAGCCACTGCAACCTGCTACTTCTTGTTAATGTTAGCGATATATAGTTATTTATATTTTTATCAGGAAAAATAATTTGAATCTAAAATGTGCGTTGCACAGGGTTTATTGTGTGAGTGGGTCTCTCATCACTGTTTTTCCCGGTCGGCCGGCTATCTGAAATTTCCGTGAGCCGTGAATGCTTTTGACATCATTAAAAAAAACTAGAATTCAAATGGTCAGATGCCCATATGCACATATTTTCGCATAACAACTTTTGTCCAAGTGATAAGGCGCGAACCATAACAGCTCATATGGGAAAACTGGACTTTTTTAGCGTTGAATGACACTTTTTAAAACATGGACAAGGCGCGTTAGCGACGTCTCAAACCGCACCCTTCTCATAAAAACATGGCGAGCTGATTGCTAGAACGGGCGACACAGTTTGTCAGGTACTAGTAGGTAATTAAATAAATTATATTTTAAACTAAAAATTTTAATTCAAATTCATTTGAAATTTCAAACAAAAAAATACCCAAAAAATTGAGATTTTCCGGAAACCGGGTTTTTGGGTCCCTTCATAAAAAACCAAAATCAAGAAAAAAAAACCCTTATTTCAAACCCCCTATGCAGCACATATTTTGGCTTCTAATCAATTATTATGCTAAACAGTATGATTTTTTAATAGAACAAAAAATAACAAAAAAACCTTATTCAAACCTCTGTGCAACGCGTATTTTGGCGTCAAATGAATTATTATTCTCAAATGTATAAATAGAATCGATCTCTACAATTAACACAAGCTACCAGGTGGTGGTGTAGCTAGCAAATGGTACGTGCGACTTGTCATCCTTGGTTAGATTCTGGCTGGTCGCGTTAATTTTTATTACGGTATGTTTCAGTTTCTTTCCTTGCAACTGACTTATGGGACCCACACGTAGATTGGAGCGTGGGCCAGCTGGAAAGCAGTGTTTAACGAGAGTTAACGGAAAATGTTTAACGGAGAGTTAACGGAAAATGTACCGAAATGTACCCGAAACGCAAGGTGTAGGGTCGGTTTGTGTCATTTTTCAAGTTTATGTATGAATATGTATGTCGAGTGCATGTTTTATGTATCAAAAGTGTAATTAACTCATACTTTTATTACACATGGTAGAGCCAGCCACAGTCAATGACAAGTGGGGCCAGACAGTGCCCAGTCAGCAGTACAGTCAGCGTTGACTGGGTCAACATTGACGGGTCAACGTTGACCGGTCAACAGGCCCAAAAGGCCCACATGTCATAGGCTAGACATTTTTAACTAAAAAGAAAAATGGGTTTTTTTAGCGGGGGTCCACAAGTCAGTGATACACTAGACTAATCCTAACACACTTTTAACACCTAAACCTATCACCTATAATTAACTAATAGACTCGGCCCCCTAAAACAGAAAGCGAGCCGCGGCCACGCTGTGCACGCGCGCGGGAGGCGCCGGCGGCTAGGCCTGCACAGGCAGCGCCGGGCCGGCCGGCAGCAGCGAGCGGGGCACGCGGGGGGGAGGGGGGGCGGCACCGGCGGCCGGTGGCGGGCGCGACCGCGAGCAAGGCAGAGGCGACGTAGGCGAGGGGGGCACAGTCAGGCAAAGGCGAGCGCGGCGAGGGATGCACGTGGGCGAGCGGCCGCAACGCGGGCGAGCGGGACAGGGGCGAACGGTTGGCGGCTGAGGGCTCCAGCCGCAGCAGGAGCGGCGGCCAGCGGCAACGAGCGCGGGCTGAGGGGTGGCCGCGTGCAGACGGTCGCGGAGGCGGGCGCGAGCGTGCGGGTCAACGGCAGGGGCGCGGACCGGGGGGCGTGAGCGCGGGGTGTGCGCGGGGGCTGCGAGCGTGTGGGGCCAGCGCATGTGCAGGCAGGCGCGGGGCGCGTGCGTGGGAGGCCGGGCGCGTCAACTGGGACGAGGCCCGACGGCGGCGACGGCGAGCACGCTCGATCTAGAGGCTACGGAGGGAACGGCCGAGGCCAGGAGGAGGTGCGGGAGTTGAGCGAGCTCACAGCGAAGCTCGTGGGTGCCTCAGGGAGGCCGGAGGCGGTCGGAGTCGCGCGAATCGATGAGGCAACCACGGGTGCCCGAGGTTGAAGAGGAGTCGAAGGCGGCGTGTTGTGGCCCTCCCGGTCCGATCCAGCACGCGTAGACGAAGGAGTTGATGGCGGGGAGGCTCCTGGACGTCTTCTCAGGGGGCGGGGAGGCCGGTGGCCACGTCGACGACGTTGGTGCAGCGACAAGCACATACAGGCGAGCTCCAGATCGGAAGAGAGAGGCATGGGGAAGAAGAACCGAGTTTCGAGGGCAGAGGGGAATCGCCGCGGGGGGGGGGGGGGGGGGGGGGGGGTTGGCCTTATGCATCTCGGGGAGCCACGGGATGGCTGCCACGACGGCCAGGGGCGCCATGGGATGGCACCCACGATCCCTGCCTCCTTTTCTGAGGCACATGATCCCTGCCTCCTGTAGTAAGGTGGAAGGAGGTGGAGGTGGGCTGGGCCGACCGGCGGGGGGTAGGCCCATAGGGAAACCTGGGGGCCTCTTTTCCATTTCTCTTTGGATTTTTTTACTTTTTCCTTTTATTTATTTTTAATTACACTAGCAATTGACTTTTATTTAATATGAGACTTGGCCCAATAATTACTATGCAATATTTGGCACTGTTATAAAATGATTGGGGGAATAATTTAATTCATTTCAAATTTCATTTAAATAGAAAAGATTTATTTGGGGCTGTTTGGTCCAGTCTAAAAATAGGTTGAGGGCAATTTCAATTTTCAAATAATTCTGGTTTCACTTGGAAAATTACCAGGGAATTATTTGCAATATTATGAGAAATTTTTTTTTTGCAGTTTGAAGAAGTAATAATTTGACTTGCATTTCAAATTTGAATTTGACTTGGATTTCTATCAAGAGGAAATTTAGCTTAGCAAGCCTGGTGACATGGCATCATTAGGATGAGGTTACTGTAGCATGACACTGGGGGTGTTACAGAGAGTGCTTGTTTTTATTCGGTTGTTCATCGGATTTGATGCAATTTGTAGCTCAATGTTTGCTCAAATTTGTATGCGGGATGGATGTAAGTTTTGGTATTGAAAAGAAGATTACATTGATCTACTGATAGCGAGAAATTTTATAGA
This sequence comes from Thinopyrum elongatum, assembly GCA_011799875.1. Taxonomy (NCBI): domain Eukaryota; kingdom Viridiplantae; phylum Streptophyta; class Magnoliopsida; order Poales; family Poaceae; genus Thinopyrum; species Thinopyrum elongatum. The sequence continues at coordinate 115,706,323 of CM022301.1, read as the reverse complement.
TGTTCGTGCACTCCTTGCTACTAAATGTGACGCAATGTCGAATTCGGAACCGAAGAAGAAAGAAGTGTGGAAGCTCGATAAGCCAATTGAGAGAATCAACAACGAAGACATAGAGAAAATATTAATCCAACTAGTGGAAGCAGTTATGGAAGTTGGATATCTAAAGTGTATAATTGTGGTTCTTATTTTCTTTGGCTTCGTTCTCGTAGCGAAGAATTGGTGAATTATGTACTTCGATGTATCAAAATGTCGTTCAATGAAATAAAGAAGCAATGAAATTTGTTTCGGTGGCTGAAAACGAAATGTAGATGATAAAAAACTTTACCCTGTTATATTTAGGAGATCGGCGGCCGGCCAAAACTTTGTGAAGTAAATATACTCCACTAAAATTTACTCGGCCGGATACAAAAGTTTTTTTTTAGGGATCGGCTAGAGTTGCTCTTATGGGGACCCAACTTAAAATATGTCTATTCAGTATGTTCCTTAGAGCATTTGTTCGGTATTACCTAGCATTATTGAAGCTAACATAGCTTAAACTACGCTCTTATAATATAGGACGGAGGGAATACTTTATATGTGGTTCTCTGTTAGTCAACCTGGCCTTCTTATTTGTTTGATTAGGGGTCAACACTATTCTTTAAACTAGATGATGTGCCGCACGTTGTTGCGGGAATATTTTGCAACATATTTCAATGTGATTCATTGTGTAAAACATGAATATTTTAAATAATAATATAAAAAATAAAACATAAAAATATATAATTTATTATGTTTGATTAATATAAATTTGTAAAAAATATTAAATATAACAAAATTTCTAAGTTTCGAACAGTCTGGATTTAGCGACAAATCCGAACGGTTTAGTTACCGTTTGATCCGTAGTTTCAGCATGCCCCAGCCGGGCGATAGTTTTTTGCGCGCGGGTTTTTTCGGGATTGATTGATCGATCTATTCGCTAACTGCCTCCCTTCCTTTTTTTCTCTGTATATTCAGAGATCTGTTTGCTAAGTATGATGGTTGTTTGAGAACAAGTATGGCGGTTGTTTGAGAACCCAGACTCCCTGTGTGCTAAGGTTTTAAAAGCTAATATTTCCCGAATCAGGACATTCTTGAGGCTGGCCAAAAGAGGGGATCTTCCTTTACTTGGCAAATTATAGTTGCCGGTATTCAAACTTTCAAGCGTGGATATATCTGCCGTGTGGGTACAGGTGAATCAATTGATATTTGGAGAGACCCATGGGTGCCATCTAGTCCCTCAAGGAGAATACTCACGGAGAAAGGGCCTATTATTCTACGCAAAGTTTCCGAGCTCATTGATCTTTATACGGGGCAGTCGGATGAAGCTCTGATTCAAGGTATTTTTTCAGTGGTTGACGCGGTTCGTATACTCAGGATCCCTTTAAGTCCAAATGGTTTTGACGATTTTATAGCATGGCATTACAACAAGTCGACCTTTTCAGTATGCTCGGCGTAGCACGTGGAGTGGAGACATCAGTTCGGAAGCAGAGAACACCAACTGATATCCTCCCCGGCGGGCACAAACCCAATATGGAACAAAATATGGAAGTTATCTGTCCCCGGTAAAAAAAAATTGTTGGCGAGCACTTCATGCATCTATTCATGTAAAAGCAGTTTTGGTGAGCCGGCATGTTGGTACTGACCCTACTTGTCCTATATGACATAGCAAACCAGAAGATATAATGCATCTTCGGTTTGATTGTCTACCGGCTAAACAACTCTGGAAAGCATTGCAACTAAAGAACAAAATATTGGGAGCATTTGCTGTGGAGACGCCTGGGTCACAAATGTTAGAAGAGCTTATTGATTCTCCCACGGAACAGTACCAAAATCTCCAAGGAGTGTGTACAGCAGAGGTAATAGTTACAGCTTGTTGTTATCTTTGGTGGATTCGCCGTAGATCAACTCATAATGAAACAGTTCCACCACCAACATACTGGAAGTTGTCCATTCTTTCTCTCTGTCATGCTTTCGTTAAGGCAAATCAGAATTATGTTACTAGAGAGAATGTACGCTAGATGAAGCCGGGAAGAGACTATCTTAAATTGAACGTTGACGTATCGTTTCATATAGATACTAGGATGGGAGCAACTGCTGCAGTTATACGTGATGGCCATGGAAATTTTATTGCAGCTTCTTGCTCTTTCATACAGTTTGCATCTGAAGCGTCGACAGTCGAAGCAATGACCATGAAGAGGGGACTTACATTGGCAGCATATCTTGGGTTCAACAATATAATTGCAGAATCTGACTCAACGGATGTTATCAGCCCATGTACCAGCAGCATGTGGTGGAATGAGGGAGCTCCTATTTTTGCTGATTGCATGGACTTAATAGCCTCGATTGGGAACGTCAATTTTTGTCATTGCTTACGCGAAGCAAATGCGGCTGCTCGCGAGATAGCAAAATATAGTTATGAGAACAATTCTTCTTGTATTTGGGCCGATGAATCCCCTGATTTGATTCTAGCTATCACTAGTAGAGGAACGACCTTTAATCCCGGTTAGGAAGGGCCTTTAGTCCCGGGTCAGCAACCGGGACAAATAAATCGGGACTAAAGGGTCCCACCCTTTAGTTTCGGTTGGCCACGACCCAGGACTAAATCCCTTCCACGTGGCCGGCAGCACGCGCCGGGTCTGAGGATCTTTAGTCTCGGTTGGTGGCACCAACCGGGACTAAAGGTTTAGGGTTTATGGTTTATTTTTTCTTTTCATTTTGTGTTTTTCATTTAATTTTTTTTCATTTCAAATATATTTTACGCTACTACATACTGTACACGTCATACATATATAATAGAATTTCTCGTACGACCAATCATATATCATAGAATTTCTCGTACGACCACACACACACACACACACACACACACACACACACACACACACACACACACACACACACACATATATATATATATATATATATATATATACAATTTGGTTTATACAATTTCTCCTACAATTTGCAGATCATTACATGTAGGCATTAGGTGTAATGGTATTCTCCGCCGGGATATATGACCTACTCAAGCAAAAATCCCGCAATTTCCTCTTGAAGTGCTCGTATGCGGTCCTTTGGTAGGAGCATATCCCGCATCTCCACCATCTTTAAAGAAGGAGATCAATATGAATATATTAGTACTACTCGTATGCGGTCCTCTGGAATTGTGTGGCCATCTTCTTAAGAGCATACTTCTTGACTTTCTCCCGTTCGCGATCTGTGAAACCCTTTGGTAGGTTGAAATGTGACATGAGCGTATCCCAAAGCAAATTTTTTTGATCTTTGGTCGACAAAACTAACCCTCGAGCTTCCTTTGGCTTATTCCATTCTTGAACTGTGATCGGGATTTGGTCCCTAACAATAACTTCGCATTGACGAATAAATTTGCTGGCATTCTTTGCAGGAGCAATCGGTTCGCCATCTGGTTTGATGTGATGACCCCGGCTTAATCGTGCACTAACCATACACGCAAATGCACACGATCAAGCCTAAGGACTCACTTGAAGATATCACAACACAACTCTAAAACATAAATAAATTCATACAAGCTTTATATTACAAGCCAGGGCCTCGAGGGCTCGAATACATAGCTCGATGGCATACAAGTGTCAGCGGAAGCATCAGATATCTGGGTACAGATATATTACAGAATCAGAGATAAGCCTTTATGAAGGCGGGGTAAAATAAAACTCTACGATCGAAAGGCGTAGGCCTCCTGCCTAGGATCCTCCGAATCCTACTCCTGGTCGTTTGTCGGCTCCTCGTAGTAGTACTCGCCTGGAGGGTAGTAGTAGTAGTAGCCGTAGTCGTCGACGGGGGCAGCTATCTTAGGGGCTCCGTCATCTGGTAGCGTCAATTGGATATGGGGAGAAAAAGAAAATAAAGCAAACGTGAGTACTCATCCGAAGTACTCAGCAAGCAAGGATCTACACTACATATGCAACATTTTCAAAGGAGGTTGTATATGTGGACTGGGCTGCAGAAATGCCAGAGTAGAAGGGGAAAGCCTAGTCCTATCAAAGACTAGCATCTTCAATCATCTTCATCGGTCTTGCAGCATTAGAAGAGTGCAGATTATCATAATGTAAAGTAGTAGTAATGGTATCAACCTCGCCCAGAGATCCTTCCTCGACTCCCTGCGAGAAAGCGATCCCAGAGCCATACTATCCAATTCATCTCAAGTTCTAGTTGTACCGATCGGGATACAACTCCGAGTGTTCGTTACCGTAGGACAGGCTATCGATAGATTATTTCTTCCATGCAGGGGTGCACCAACTTACCCACCATGCTCGCTTAACTCCGGCAGAACACACTTTTCCGGGTCGTGCCCGGCCTCGGCTAAGCAACACGCTGCAACCCGACCAAATACTTAACAGAGAGGTCAGCACGCCGGACTAAACCTATGCCCCCAGGGGTCTTGGGCCTTTCCCCCGGGAACTCCTGCGCGTTACGTTCACGATCGAGAGCAGACCTAGCAACCCCTTAATACAAGCGCAGTTGCGTAACCAGTCCAACTTGGCGCGCGCTGCTCAGTCGCTGACATCCATTAAGCTCCGGCTGAAGTATATGACGCAGAACGCCCATACTATGCCCACGTGATGGTTAGTGCTATCAGGCCAGAGGCCCCTCGGATCAAATATCCAAACCGTTAGTGGATTAGGAGCGTGCGGTAACGAGCAGAGACTCACGAAAGATGTGACCCCGTCGCCCCGTCTCGAGGACTTGCGGCAAGGGCTAAGAATGCCTGGCCACGCCTCGTAGTTATCTCGCGGGCACCTCTCAGGTCAACCTGACTCCACATCACTCGCAATTAAGCTCGCGCGGGTACCCCTGAGCAGCGTCGGCCTCGGGACCTACATCGACGTCGGGGTCTACCGAGAGAGAAGAGGGGGAAGAAACATATAAATACACAGCTAACGATGCAACACAGAACATGTCATGACTAGGATGCAGTGCAGGGTTGCCTTAAGTATTCCTAAGTCATTTTTAGTTATTTTAGGAATTAAGTTGGATTTATTATCCGGTGATTATGCACTATTCATCTACCGGATACGGATGAAAAGTTATGGGTTCTCCTACGTAGGGGGTTTCGGCATCGAAACAGACAACACGATCAGATTCGTCTCGTCGTTCTGAGCAACTTTCATGTTTTAAGTTTTTCAATCTGAGCTACGGTTTAAAAGTTATTAATTTTCAAAGTTTAAATGATTTTCTAGAATTATTTTTATTAACAGAAATGATTTATGATGTCAGCATGATGTCACTGTGACGTCAGCAGGTCAACTGCGGCTGACCAGAGTCAAACCTGACATGTGGGTCCAGTGGGACCCACATGTCAGCCTCTGTTACTTTTAACAGTGAATTAAACAGATCAGAGTTAATTAGGGGGATGTGGGCCCCGGGTGTCAGTGGGTGATTAGTTAATCTAATTAGTTTTATTTATTAAAATGTTTTATTTAACCTAATAAGCGGTGGGGCCCACGTGTCAGCGACAGTGAATGCCACGTCACCGCAGTTGACCAGGTCAACTGGTCAATCGGGGCCTCTAGGCCCACCAGTCAGTGGCCCAGGCGTTGCCACGCGAGCGCCACGTCGGTGGTGGCCGGTGGCTAAATGCCAGCGACCTCCAGACACGGCAAAGGCATGGGCGCGCCTCGGATTTCGTCTACAGGCGTCCATTTCGCGCGTGTGAGGGTGTGTTCGAACGAGCAGAGCAAGCCGCGTCGAACTGTGGCAGCTGCATGGCCGGACTTGGCCGAAAACTTCGCCGGCGACGAGCAAAAGCGGCGATGTGTACGGGCCTTCGACGGAATCGGAGCTATGTTGTGCAACAGCTCGAGCGCGAGGCCTAGGCGTGCTCTACGCGATGCGGTGAGTGTGTTGGACATGGCCCCGAGCTCGTTGGGTCACCGGGGGCTCGCCGGTGACGAGCTCCGCGGCAACAGCTCGGGCTCACGCGGAGCGGCGTCTACTGACTAGCCGGAGCGAAGAAAGAAGATGGGGAGGCGCTGTGGCTCACCGTGCGGCACTCACGTAAGCCCTTGGTGGTTTAGTAGCAGCAGGGGCTCGCCGGAGACGACGGACTTCGCCGGAGTCGAAGCGGAAGGGGGCGGCATCGTGCGCTGCCTGGGATGCTCTTCGGCTCCAACCGCAGGCACCAGGCGACGAGGCGGTCGACGAGGAACTCCTACGGCATCACGGCGAGGCGTGGCGAGGCTGGTGGCCACGGGAACAACGGCGAGTGGCTACGGTGGCGCTCAGACGACGGATCTGGAGAGGGAGAAGAGCTCGGATGAGCGAGGGAGAGAGGGGGAGAGTGACAGGGGAGGCCAGGGGGAGGCATGGTCTCGTCCTTATCTCCTCCGCTGCCCTGTAGCGTCGGTGGAGCGGCGGCGTGTCGACGCCTCGCGGCGCGCGGGCGCTCGGCCATGGACACGGCGACACGCAGGAGGGAGAGGAGGGAATGGGCCTGGTGGGCTGGTGGTTGGGGCACTGTGCACTTAGGCCCAGTGCACAGTGCCTCATTTTATTTTTCTTATTTCTGTTTTCTATTTTCTTTATTTATTTTCTGTTTTGAAATAGTTAGGCCATTTTTGCACTTTTGTAAATTGTGAGAGTTGGTCCCAATATTACAATGCAATATTACCTTTCACCAGAAATTGGTTTGGGCAAAGTTGGATTTCATTTGAATTTGATTTAATTATAAAGGAATTAAATAGTGCTGATTTGGTGCTATTTCATGTGGTTTGAGTCATTTAGCTAACTCCATCACCATTGTTTATATTTTTATGAGTTCTTCTGGAATATTTGCTATTCAAGGAACATTTTTCCAATAGTGTTTGAGCAAATTTATTTTGCACTTTTGAATTTGAGTTGATTTCCAGAATAGAGTTTGAATTGTTTGATTAACCACTATGACTAGGCACTGTAAATGATATCACTTGGCATTATTAGCAATTGATCACAGTGGCTAATACTCAGGGGTGTTACATTTGACTTCATCGATGTTGTACTTTATGGCATCAGGCAACTTTTTGGCCTGGCCTCGTACCCTTGCAGAAGATTTGCTCGATCCGGAGGGCTAAAAGAATAAAGATTCATATATATATATATATATATATATATATATATATACAAATCAATTAATACATTTAATATATATATATATATACCTCGCCGGACTTTGTTAATTGAGGAACATTTCCTTTGCCATCATTGTTTGTGTTCCCTTCGTCTCTTGGTTCTTCCTCAATTCCCTCATCGGACTCGTTCAGATATTGTGAGCCATCATCTAGTTCAATCTCTGGGTTTTGGGAGCGTATCATGTCGAAGATGATATCCTCTTGATCATGGTCGTCTCTGCCGCTATCGTCCATAGCTTAACTAATCCAGAAGAAAAATAAAACAATTAGAATGCATTCAATAAGCAAAAACTAAATCATAGTATCGAGAAGAACAATACCGGAGATGCAATCAATACACAACAATGCAACAATATGATATGCATGATCATGACATGGAGATTCAGGCAGTTTGAGACTTAGCAGATTTCATCAAGTGTAAATCAGAAGGGGGAAAACATCCGGAGGGGTCTTCCCGGCAGTGCTAGTGGTGACATATCACAGTACTACACGATACTGGCGAAGGGGGGAAACATCCGGAGGGGTCTTTCCCAGTAGTGCTAGTGGTGACCTATCGTAGTACTACACGATACCGACGAAGGGGGAAAACATCCGGACAGACGAAAGAGAGGGGCAGAGATAGGGGGACGAGCGGGAGCGGCTACGACCAAGGAAAAACTTTATGAAAATGCGGTGCTGGCCGGGCCGGGCGGTTTTCTTTTTTCTTTTCCATTTTTTATTTGGTTTTCTTTTCCTTCTTCATTTTTTCATTTGTTTTTTCTTATATGTTTGTTTTCGTTTTCACTCTACATTTTCGTACATATCAAAAACAACGAAAACAAACATTTTTCAAATACGTTCTCAACTTTTTTTTGTTCTTCTCCATATTTTGTTTGGTTTTCTTTTTTCTTCTCCATTTTTTATTTGGTTTTCTATTCCTTCTTCATTTTTTTCTTTGTTTTTTCCTGTGTTTGTTTTTGTTTTCACTCTACATTTTCGTACATATCAAAAACAACGAAAAGTAAAATTTTGACAGAAATTAAATTTGAAATTATATTAGGTCTCTTATTAATTTCAGAATTTGGTAGTTTTCTTAAATCTTTTCATTCATATTTTAGTAACAGTAGGAAATAATTTCATAATAAAAAGTTCCCCTAAAATAATTCTATTAATATCATTTTCAACCTTTGAAATACTTCTGTTGCACTAAAATTATTTTAAATAATTCTTTAAAAATTCCATAAAAAATTATGAGGAGTCATGTGACGCCTATAGATCACTTTTATGCAAAAATCTATCATGGTATTTTGAAATGGAAGTTGTGTCGAGCTCCACAGTGGATCAATCCAAGATTTGAAGGTGTTCCAAATTCTTTTTATAGAGAACCCACACTTGAACAGCATTTCTATTCATCCATTTAACATCCATCTATCTAACATTTCTATTTTGTTCAAAAAAAATCTAGCATTTCTATTCATCCATCATTCTAACATACATCAATATAACATATCCATCTAACATTCATCTACACACAAAAATACATAAATTCATCTAACATCCACATGTCTGCACAAATCCATCTATCTACATCCATCTAGATAGCAAGCAGCGGCGGCGGCGGCCGGCAACCGGAGCAGAGCAGAGCAGCCACCGGCGGCGTTAACAACAATGGCAGCAGCCTCGCCATGGGAGTAGAGTAGTGTCGTGCGGGACGAGACCGGAGAGGAAGAGGAGGAGGGTATACCTAACGGACGATCGATGACGGCGAGCGACCGGCCACGCGGCGAGGATGGCGGCACCGGAGGTGCGGGCGAAGGGCTCGGGCTGGGGACGGCATAGTCGAGCGCGCGGACCAGGCGTGGACGATCACCGGACCAGAGCGGTGATCAGGCGACGGTGGGTCAGGCGTGGACGACCACCGGACCGGAGCGGATCAGGGCAGCCTGTCGGCGTGGTTCGATCTGTTCTCCCGGCCAGTTGCTGGAACCGGGAATCGGCTAAGTGCTATATATATATATATATATATATATATATATATATACACACACACACCTTTAGTCCTGGTTCCAGCCACGCACCGGGACTAAAGGGCATTTTCGGGCGGCCCAAATTCAGCGCGGGAGGAGGACCTTTAGTCCCGGCTGGTGGTGGCAACCGGGACTAAAGGTCTTTTTCCAGTATTTTTGTTTTTTGCTCTATTTTTTTCTTTTGTTTCTACTTACAGGCAATATTTATATTTTTTGAGTGAATCTTTTTTGCTTCAGGTCGCAAAAATTATAAACTTTCTGTTAGTGCCAGTAGTTTTCGAATTTGAATAGTTTAAATTTAAATTCTTTGAAATTTATGTGAATCACTAGTTGGGGAATAACTTTAGTTTAAAAATAGATTTTTGAGTGATTCTTTCTCCTGCTGTTTAATATTAGTGTGTTTTATTAGTATGTTCAATTTGGTAATTTTAGGTTATTTTAAATAGGTGTTTTAATAAAAAACAGATTCTGTTTAGCTCTTTTAGTTTTATACCTTCATTTGTTTATATATTTTAGTTTATGTTTTCTTGTTATTCTTTTGCCAAATTATATTATGTTTTTGTTAGTAAACATGATGAGTTTTAATTTTTACCACATTGCCAGATGGTCATGAGCATCACCCCCATCAAGTGGCACAAGTTGGAGAATAAGTTAACTTGATCAAAGCTTGTCAAAACCATTTCTGCCCATTTCTAGGGTTTGAAATATTTCAAAAGCTTTGATCAAGTTAAACTATGAACCTATTTTTATTTACATTCTTAATTTTGCCAGTTAATATATCGCCTTCATGTAACTGTAGTGATTCTAGATCAAAGCCATCATCAGAATAGTTGTCTCCTATAACTATGGCTTTCAACCCAGAATCTAAGGTGCAAATTATTCGGTTATATCTTGTATATGCCGAACAGTTACTTGAACAATACTACCATCTAATATGTTGTCCTCAGTTCACCAGAAAGCAACCAGAACTCCTCATATGGACTTGGCTCGGCATAAGGGGTCCTCCGATCAGAGAAACCACACAGTAGATCCAACTTTATGTCATACAACGTTTCCCTCTTATCATCTCTGATGCTTCTGCTGTATTCATCTATGTCAAAACATTTAAGCCATGTCTATATTAACCTTGTTATTTTATATGGAGCCCCACCAACCGGAACTAACCACATATGATCAACCTTGCAAAATACATAGTGAAATATTTTGTTTGGACGTAATTGCATTGATTAACTCCTACAAAATGTTTCTTCGCGTTTCAAATGACAAAACGCCAAAACACATATATACCCTAACTCTTACAAAGATTCCCTCCGGTTTGTCCGAAGTGGGACGTTCTAGCTATAAGTCCGGAAACTCACTAGAGAAGGAAGTGATGACGGTGAAGCCGGTCACATCCCAGAGTGGGATCTTGGGGTATAATACTTTTTCTTCGCGTGTGTCCCTTTGCGTCGTAACCATGGACAATCTTCATCATTTAACAGGATGCTTGGGTCAGTCTTCACTGTGAAGGGAGGAATTTCATGAAACTTTTCATAATCTTCTGACATGTCTGTCTTGTCCTCCACTCCCACGATGTTTCTTTTCCCTGAAAGAACTATGTGGCACTTTGGATCATCGTATGATGTATTCGCTTCCTTATCTTTTCTTTTTCTCGGTTTGGTAGACATGTCCTTCACATAGAAAACCTGCGCCACATCATTGGCTAGGATGAATGGTTCGTCTGTGTACCCCAAGATAGTTGAGATCCACTGTTGTCATTCCGTACCACGGGTCTTCCTTTACCCTGCCTCCTGTCAGATTGACACATCACTATTGCAGGAAGCTGCTAACGCGACACTACAATCAGAGACCCTTCGACGAAACTATGTGCGATGCATTAATCGCAAACGGTGATGTAAAAAAATCATCAAAAAAGATGCAAAACGTTTGCAATGGCGGATACATCAAACACAGTTCAGATTTTAGTTGCGTGTGCGATGCGGGTCATACGGTTCAGATTTTAGTTGCGTGTGTGATGCGGGGCATACGGTTCAGTTCAATGAACAGTTTGTGATGAGGCAGAACAACAAAAACGGGCAGCCAGATGAAGGCGTGTGCAATATACGGCATACAGTTCACTCGGATAAACTGTTTGTGATGAGGCGGAACAACAGAAACGGGCAGCCAGATGAAGGTGTGTGCGATATACGGCATACAATTCACTCGGATAAACTGTTTGTGATTAGGCAACACAAAAGACACGGTCAGCCAGATCAAGGTGTGTGCGATATACGGCATACAGTTCACTCGGATGAACTGTTTTCGATTAGGAAACGCAACAGAAACGGTTCAGCCAGATCAAGGTGTGTGCAATGGAGGGCATACAGTTCATTCCGATAAACTATTTGTGTTGAGCCAAGAGAACAGAAACGTTTCGTGTAAACAAGATGTGTGTGATACGCGGCAAACATCCAATTACATAGGTGGCTAGTACACACATGACATTTCCACACACCAAAGTAAACTATTACATGCATAATTTACTAGGATAAACGATCATCTGATCATCATCTACTTCTTGTGACGCTTGCCGCCACTGCTCTACTAGGTTAAACGGAACAATGTTCTTTACTATGAATAGTGTGCTCTGTTGGACACACAAGTATATGGATCGTAGCCTTGGGCGAGCAATGTGCCCGCACGCGTCGTGCTAGCTCGATGTTCCTTCTATGCTAAGTTTCTATTAATTGATGGCGTTTTATGAACACGCCACCATTTCCTGCCATTTCCTCACCGGTTTCCCACCGCCACCCAACAATATTGCGCATAAACCTAGGCGACACGCGATGCACTGAGGCACCAAGCGCAGTCTGTAGCACATCCACCTTTTCCAAGCATGCCAACCCACCAAAGCGCCACCTCTGCCATCAACCTCCTCGGCGTGGAAAACGAGAAGGTGCCACGGCCCGTCAAGGCCGAGGCGCTCCCCAGCAACGCGATGGACGACGCCGTGATGCGTGTCATCGCCAGGGTTGAGCAGACCCTTGGCGCATGGCGTTTCAACACCGCGGATCAAGATAGGCATGCCAGCGCCGAGATGCTGCAGCTCGCCGCACAATATGATTGATGGTCCACCGCAGAGCAAGCTAGGCCCGTCCGCGCCGATAGGCTGCGGCTCGCCGCACAGCAAGACCGTTGGAGCGCCGCAGAGCGAGAGGCGCGGCATGCCGCACAGCAAGAGTGGATCCATCGGCGCTTGCCTGCTGTCAACAGGGTGTCGCAGCTGGGTACACGTCCCGTCAGTACCCCCATTCCTCGTCAGGAGTGGGCAGAGGCCGTCTGCGTCGTACTTGCACCAGAGGCCGGTAGCGCCGTACTTGCACCGGACACCCGCCGCGCCGTTCGCATGGGTCACGTCGTTCTCCTTGTCCGCGGCCCGCTCGATGCCAACGCGCTGGTCGCTAGGCTCGACCGCCTCCTTGGCCCAGGTGTTCACCTGGGCGCAGTAGAGGAACATGGTCATCGGATCCTCGAGCTGGTGATCTTCGATGAAATAGCCAACTTGGAGCTCGAGATCGCGCACCAGATGTACCACGAGTGTGTCGACCGCTTGGACAAACGCCTGCACGAGTTCAGGCATAGCCAAGATCTACCGTAGGCAAGGGCTGCTGGTCATGGTCTCATGGACGCGTTTTATTTTGTTGAGTCGTTTCGATGTGGATCGCTATGTATTCACATCAATCATAATATTGCTTTGTTTATTGCTCTGTTTCAATGTGTGTACTCTGTTTTCCGTTCTTATATGTTCTGTTTCAATGTGTGTATTTATGCTTTCCATTCGGTATATGTGGATGATAACAGCTAAATACAAATTAGTATACAAAAACAAATAGAAAATGGAATTCATAATATATATTAATTGTTCATTAGTTCATCACAGAATATATATAATATCATCACATATACGTGATGATACTTAACTACTAAGTACAATGCATAAAATTGAAAACGAGCAATACTAAAACTAATAATCCCTCCTAGGGGCAGTATTCCGGCAGCCCCTCGCCAGGAGCTCCCTGGTACGTGGCATCTTCCCGGCGCGGAGGCAGTACTCTGCCTCCTCTTCATCGCAGTGCTTGACGTACTGATAACCCACAAGTATAGGGGATCGCAACAGTTTTCGAGGGTAGAGTATTCAACCCAAATTTATTGATTCGACACAAGGGGAGCCAAAGAATATTCTCAAGTATTAGCAGCTGAGTTGTCAATTCAACCACACCTGAAAGACTTAATATCTGCAGCAAAGTATTTAGTAGCAAAGTAATATGGAAGTAACGGTAACGGTGGCAAAAGTAACAGTAGCAGTTTTGTAGCAATTGTAACAGTGGCAACAGAAAAGTAACGGAACAAAGATCAATATGTGAAAAGCTCGTAGGCAATGGATCAATGATGGATAATTATGACGGATGGCATTCATCATGCAACAGTTATAACATAGGGTGACATAGAACTAGCTCCAGTTCATCAATATAATGTAGGCATGTATTCCGAATATAGTCATACGTGCTTATGGAAAAGAACTTGCATGACATCTTTTGTCCTACCCTCCCGTGGCAGGGGGGTCCTAGTGGAAACTAAGGGATATTAAGGCCTCCTTTTAATAGAGAACCGGACCAAAGCATTAGCACTTAGTGAATACATGAACTCCTCAAACTACGGTCATCACCAGGAAGTGTCCCAACTATTGTCACTCTGGGGTTGCCGGATCATAACACGTAGTAGGTGACTATAACTTGCAAGATAGGATCAAGAACACAACTATATTCATGGAAACATAAAGGGTTCAGATCTGAAATCATGGCACTCGGGCCCTAGTGACAAGCATTAAGCATAGCAAAGTCATAGCAACATCAACCTTAGAACATAGTGGATACTAGGGATCAAACCCTAACAAAACTAACTCGATTACATGGTAAATCTCATCCAACCCATCACCGTCCAGCAAGCCTACGATGGAATTACTCACACATGGCGGTGAGCATCATGAAATTGGTGATAGAGGATGGTTGATGATGACGACGGCGACGATTTCCCCTCTCCGGAGCCCCGAACGGACTCCAGATCTGGTCTCCCGGGGAAGAACAGGAGGTGGCGGCGGCTCCGTATCGTAAAACGCGATGAATCCTTCTCTCTGATTTTTTTCTCCCCGAATGTGAATATATGGAGTTGGAGTTGAGGTCGGTGGAGGTCCAGGGGGCTCACAAGGATGGATGGCGCGCCCTGGGGGGTGGGCGCGCCTCCCACCCTTGTGGACAGGCTGTGGGCCCCCTTTTGTTGATTCTTTTGCCAATATTTTTTTATTAATTCCAAAAATGATCTCCGTGAAGTTTCAGGTCATTCCGAGAACTTTTATTTCTGCACAAACATAACACCATGGCAATTCTGTTGAAAACAGCGTCAATCCGGGTTAGTTCCATTCAAATCATGCAAATTAGAGTCCAAAACAAGGGCAAAAGAGTTTGGAAAAGTAGATACGATGGAGACGTATCACGTACCGATCTGCCTCTTGCTGGCGGACGAGCGCGAACGATCTTGCCATTTCGTTGGGTGCCCACCGGAGCTCCTCGTCGGTGGCACACTGGAGCATATCGGCCCACCTCCACGTAGCAATGAGGCGCCTAGCGCCTTTGATCTTTCTCGCGAAGTACCCATCTTCGCACACCTCCTCCGCACGACGACACACCCGCCCCCAAAGCTCCACTGCCTCCTTTTTCCAGGCGGCATCACGGGCTTCACAGGCCACCTGGTACCTGGCTTCCTCCTCCGCCATCTCCATCTTGAATGCCACTTGCCTGGCTTTCTCAGCCGGCGGCAGCGACTTCCACAAACAAAGATTGTACTGGCCCCAAAACCACTCCAAAGTTGGGTGGGTCCGGCGCAACCTCGTCCGGCGGCGCGTAGGGGTCCTCCTCGTCACTCCTCTTCGACTGTGCATCCTCGGGGGCGGCGCCTCCTCGTCGGCACGTGGGCAGATCGGCGGCGCCATGGCAGAGATTTGAGAGAGTGAGAGGGCAAGCGAGGGGAGGATGTAGATGAGAATGCAGGCGGGACGACATGAGCAAGATAGTATTTATTGGCAGCCGAAATCTAGATCGACGGGAACAGTACACACGCCGGTCGCCGGAATTTACGAGTACTGTAGTTTGAATTACACACGATTCACGCAGCAAAAGCCGTGTGTGAACTTAATAGCTGACGGTTTCCAATACAGAACTGCATCTAATTAATAACCCGTGCCACTCACCTTCCAAACCTCGAGGCGCAAAATAGAGTGCCAACCGTGTGGGGCCCGGTTGTCTTGCCAGATCTTTACAATTTCTTTTTTGAACACCAGATATTTACATCGTCTGATCATTTTTTATTTTTTTGGAATTTAAATGCCATGGCACTCCATGCATGTGTCCAAGCCGTGACACCAATATGTTTGAAAATTTGTTCCAATTTACTGCACATGAAATTAACTCGCACACAAGTATACAAATATGATTTTTCAAACCGTTATGGTTAGCCGTTTCATGTAGATGTAATTCAAATTTGGATTACGGTCATTAAATGGCTAGAAAATCACTTAAATGTCTTAAAAAGGTCAAATGACCCCTAAATTTTTCCAAATTATGACATGACAATTGTATTAGTGCACGTTAACTGTAAAAAAAATTGAAGGCCATAAGAGGAAGCTATCGTCGATTCGTCATCAAACATGCATTGTTCCCTCTCAAAACCACGAGCCTTCTAGTGAGTTGCTCCGGTTTGTGAGGAGTGTGTATCCAAACTTTTGTCAAACGGGCCAATTTTTTTACCACATCATCTTGGTGGCATGACATTACTTCAAGCAAGGTTTCATGTGTTTCTGATCATTTTTTAATTTTTTGGAATTTAAATGCCATGGCACTCCATGCATGTGTCGAGGCCGTGACACCAATATGTTTGAAAATTCCTTCCAATTTACTGCACATGGAATTAACTCGCACACAAGTACACAAATATGATGTTTTTAAACCGTTATGGTTAGCCGTTGCATGTAGATGCAGTTCAAATTTGAATTACGGTCATTAAATGGCTAGAAATCACTTAAATGTCTTTAAAAGGTCAAATGACCCCTGGAATTTTCCAAATTTTCACATGACAGTTGTATCAGTGCATGTTAAATGTAGAAATTTCTTGAAGGCCATAAGGGAAGCTATCGTCCGTTCGTCATCAAATATGCATTGTTCCCTCTCGGAACCACGAGCCTTCTAGTGAGTTGCTCCGGTTTGTTAGGGGTGTGTCCAAACTTTCGTCAAACATGCCAAATTTTTTACCACATCATCTTGGTGGCATGACATTACATCAAGCAAGGCTTCATGTGTTTCTGATCTTTTTTTAATTTTTTGGAATTTAAATGCCATGGCACTCCATGCATGTGTCGAGGCCGTGACGCCAATATGTTTGAAAATTCCTTCCAATTTACTGCACATGGAATTAACTCACACACAAGTACACAATTATGATTTTTCAAACCGTTATGCTTAGCTGTTGCATGTAGATGTAGTTCAAATTTGAATTACGGTCATTAAATGGCTAGAAAATCACTTAAATGTCTTTAAAAGGACAAATGACCCCTGGAATTTTCCAAATTTTCAAATGACAGTTGTATTAGTGCACATTAACTGTAGAAAAAATTTGAAGGTCGTAAGAGGAAGCTATCGCTCGTTCGTCATCAAACATGCATTGTTCCCTCTCGGAACCACGAGCCTTCTAGTGAGTTGCTCCAGTTTGTGAGGGGTGTGTGTCCAAACTTTCGTCAAACATGCCAAATTTTTTACCACATCGTCTTGGTGGCATGACATTACATCAAGCAAGGTTTCATGTGTTTCTGATCTTTTTTAAAAAAACTGGAATTTAAATGCCATGGCACTCCATGCACGTGTCTAGGCCGTGACACCAATATGTTTGAAAATTCCTTCCAATTTACTGCACATGGAATTAACTCGCACACAAGTACACAAATATGATTTTTTTTCAAACCGTTATGGTTAGCTGTTGCATGTAGATGTAGTTCAAATTTGAATTACGGTCATTGAATGGCTAGAAAATCACTTAAATGTCTTAAAAAGGTCAAATGACCCCTGGAATTTTCCAAATTTTCACATGACAGTTGTATTAGTGCACGTTAACTATAGAAAAATTTTGAAGGACATAAGAGGAAGCTATCGCCCGTTCATCATCAAACATGCATTGTTCCCTCTCGGAACCACGAGCCTTCTTGTGAGTTACTCCGGTTTGTGAGGGGTGTGTGTCCAAACTTTCGTCAAACAGGCCAATTTCTTTACCACACCATCTTGTTGCCATGCCATTACGTCAAGCAAGGTTTCATGTGTTTCTGATCATTTTTAATTTTTTTTGAATTTAAATGCCATGGCACTCCATGCTTTGTGTCATAGCCGTGAGACCAATATGTTTGAAAATTCCTTCCAATTTACTACACATGGAATTAACTCGCACACAAGTACACAAATATGACTTTTCAAACCGTTATTGTTAGCTATTGCATGTACATATAGTTCAAATTTGAATTACGGTCATTAAATGGCTAGAAAATCACTTAAATGTCTTAAAAGGTCAAATGACCCCTGAAATTTTCCAAATTTTGACATGACAGTTGTATTAGTACTACAAATTTTCTCGTACATTTAAAATACCATTTGTTGCCACTTTACTCCAAATTCGTCTTTCACAACTAATAAAAAATATCAACAACATCACACACAGATTTTTTGTTGGAACCGTTTGCGATGAAAATTCATGGGTCTCGTTAAGTCTTCCTCCTTAAGCTTCGTCGGCTTCGTCTGCTCCAGTGCCGGCAACCCACGAATCCACGAATCCCAATCCCCATTCCCGCAACCCCTTCTTGCAAAGATGACACCATGGAAACGCTTCATGAGGGCTCGTACGGTGGCCGTGTCCTCCCCGAGCGCCGTCGCCGGCAACGAGAGCGCGGTCGCCTACGCCGAGAGTGCCGCCGCATCCGCATTGAGCGCGACCGCATCCGCCGAGAGGGCATCTGCGGCAGCCACAGGGCAGCTGCAGTAGCCGAGACGGCTGCAGCAGCTACTGCGGCGGCGGCTGCAAACGCCGAGAGCGCTCGAGCTGCCGTCCGTGCCGCCGATGTCGCCCTGGCCCGGGTCGAGGCCATCCACGCCAAGATCGAGGACACACACGCCAAGATATTCCAGGCCACCTCGGAATCCAGCATGCAACCCACGTCCGAAAAGGCGGCGGTGGCCACGGAGCACCTTCTTCCTCATGAGATCGCCGAGCAGGAGCTGCAGATGCAGGAGGCGGCGGAGATCGAGGAGCACTAGAGAAGGAGTTGCGCGTGGCCGAGGTCGAGGTAGAGAAGAGTCTGTCCGTCGAGGAATTGGCGGTGGAGTACCAAAAACACAAGCTCTGGCGCAGCCACTACTATGAGAACTACAACCTTGAGGACAGCGGCGAGGACGAGGACAAGGACGAGGACGCGGTCGACTTCAGTAGGGAGATGCGGAGTCCACCAACAGCGGCATGTCGCCAGGACAAGTCATCGACGTCTCATCTCACACCGGCGATGCATAGGCCGTCGCGGCGGCGGCTTTGTTAAAATTATGCGTACTTAGGCTTTGTTTTTAATGCTGCTCTTTTGTTAGAGCAATGTTTAGGTCAACTGGCTCTGTTTAATTACTAAAATTGCTCAATTCAGTAAGTGTGGTCTGTGTGTTGTACACTCTTTTGTGTGCCCAAATTAGCAAGCGATGTTAAATTATGCAATGACGTGGATGAGGATAGTACCCAGGGAAATTTCCACCAAAATTTGAATTATCAAACTCATCCCATGCGCGCAAAGCAGAAGAATCATTTGCGATGCACACAATCATTCAAAGTGAATGGTGTCCAGCGGCACTGCGCGCAAAGTTTCCCTCCACATTTCGAATTTTTTGGCCTACCGCCGAAATATCTACCCCCCCTTCCCCACCCCCTTTTCTCCTCAACCACAAGTCACATTTCCCCTGTTTCCTCCTTCCTTCCTTTCGAAGCTATAGCCGCTTCCTCGCTTGCTTCCTCGCTCTTGCCGTCTCGCATCCTACCGCCAGGGTCGCCATGGTCTTCTTCAATGACCTCTCCAGCGGTTCCTCCGACGACGATGACTCTTTCACCACCCGGGTATGCCTCTCTTCTCTCTCTCGGGTTATGACTTGGAATGAAGGATTTTAACCCGGCGGTCGATTTGAGTCATTTCTTCCTCTTGTAGCTCCCTAGGACCATCAGTTGCAACGAATGGAGCGGGGTGGCTGAAGATCTGCCTGCTCGTTGTCACCATCAATCTCCATGCGTGAAGTTAGTTGCGTTTGAATCTCTGGACAGTGGGAGGAAGTTTCTGCATGTGCATAGAAGGTTAGACCCACTTTCGTTGTTACAAATCATTTGTTAGATGTGATTCAGACACTGTCACTCTGCTACGTTATTCTGGATGTTAAGACAGTGTCACAGCTTGTACCTAATATCTAAAAATATTGCCATCTCATCAGCGGTGCCATTAGAAAATTATTTGGCACCGCTTTAGCAGTTTGTGCAGCCAACTTTGGTCCACACATCCGAGTAGCCAAGCAGTAAAATACTAAATCTTTATGGCACGAAGGAATTGGGCATCGGAGCAACTAGGTGCTCTGGAGTTCGGTTCCCTAATTTTTTTCCGCTGCATCGGCTCGCCAGTGCAGGGCACCGGTGCCAAATGTAGCAACAGTTGTCTTGACACCGGTTTTGGCATACATAGTGGACGGCCTTAGTGCTATTAGTTTTATGTTACTAAATTTATGCATCCTGTTAGTATCTATTTGATGTCATCCAAACACTGTCGCTATGCTGTTGCAGTTATATTTAGTTTCCTCATAAAATGTTCAATTTGTTATTTATAGTACATGACTAAGAACTTGTAGCGTTGTTGTAGTTAATTATAGCTTCTGATGTTTTAGAATTTGGTTGTTGTCTCAGTAGCAATTAATTCATTTGCACATTGATCTTTTTGAGAAGATATGTCATAATTAACCTATTTCTTCAGTTTTTCAAAATATGTATTTGGTGATTTTCTATGTTGCTAGAAACCCATTTCCCCTATAATTGTTATTGATCTAGTTTTAAATATTATAGGATGAACGGAAGTGTTCTTACCTGGAGTGGGTTGATCAAGAGTGGCCACAGTCTTTGAAGATGTGCCTAGCAAAGCTCTGGAGCATGTATGAGGAAGAGAACAGAGGTAGGCTTAGAGAAAGTGTTGTCAACGCTGAAGAATATTTCAAGATGCGGGAAAAAAGAGGAAGATGGAGAATGAGCTCAGATTTTTCAAATTAGACTTTGCTAAGATGGTGTTGGCGAAGGAGGAGGCACTTTCCCAGTTGGTCAGTGCAAAACAGGTTCTTACTGAACTGAAAGCAGAGGTGGATAAGACGAGCCTGGATGATCTCGATTAGGGAAATGAATATATTGTTCTAATAGTGTACTTATGAAGGTGAACTAGCTATATGTTGTACTGTGTTGTTTTCAGGTAGCTATCATACTATGATGTTAAAATATATTTATGTGCCTGATATGCAATTGGCAAATAGCTGTTTGATATGAATGTGAATTTGCGTAATACTGGAATTATTAATTGTAAACTAATAAACCCGCTAAATGGGTCATGGAACTTTGCAAACGGTTCTAGCAGTAAAAGCGGTTCTGATGGATAGCCCAATGCCATACAGTATTCTTCATCAAATCGTGTGTGATGTCGTCGAATAAAAGCAAACGGTTAACCGAGGCAGAGCGTGTGTGATAGTTACACCTATCACACGCGAGGCTATACATAAAACTGTGTGGGATGTATATACGAACGGAAACGTTTTCCTCGATTGACTGTGTGGGATGTACATACGAACGGAAACGTACTTCTTGGATTGACTGTGTGGGATGTACATAAGAACGGAAACGTATTTCTTGGATTGACTGTGTGGAATGTACATAACAAACCGAAACGTTTGTCTAGGACTGACTGTGTGTGATGTACTTACGACCGGAACCGATTGGGCCTGTATAATTGTATGTGATCGCTCGCCCGTCGCACACGATCTCATTTTGCCCAGCGTGTGTGACCGGAGGGCCTATCCCCGACGGTTTTTGGGTCGTGTTGGAAGGACCCCCCCTATCGCCCACACTCACTTGGCAACGGTTCAAAATGCCGTCACGGAAAGGGGTTAAAAACCATTTGTATAGCACCTCGCTGTACCAGTGCATTTGCACCGAAACAAAGGGACCTTAAAAGAAGGTCCATAGTCAAGTTCTCGTATCTCCTCTATGTAACCATAATATGTGTCCTTTTCCTATTGTTGTTTGTTGCATCAAAGCGGATACCATCGTTTTGGTTGGTGCTCTTTTTATCTTTGGCGATCGTTTAAAATGTATTCTCATTTATCTCGTACCCTTTGAAAGTCAATATAGTCGAAGATGGTGACTTGGCCAACAAGTACAACTCATCTCCAACAGTGTCGTCATTCATGAGACGTGTTTGCAACCAACCGCCGAAAGTCGCCATGTGTGTACATTTAATCCAGGGCTCAGACTGCTCCGGGTTCTTTGAGCATACAATATCCATGTGTTCCTTGATATACGGAGCCACCAAGGTGGAATTTTATAGAACTGTGTAGTGTGCTTGCGCCCAAGAATGCCCACCCCTACATATTACTAAATCCTTTCCTAGCGTGCCTTTTCCACTCAGTCTCCCCTCATGCCGCGATTCAGGAACACCAATCGCCTTAAGGTCAGGTATAAAGTCAACACAAAACTCAATGACCTCCTCTGTTTCATGGTCCTTAGAGATGCTTCCTTCTGGCCTAGCACGGTTATGAACATATTTCTTTAAGACTCCCATGAACCTCTCAAAGGGGAACATATTGTGTAGAAATACAGGACCCAGAATGGCAATCTCTTCGACTAGGTGAACTAGGACATGCGTCATGATATTGAAGAAGGATGGTGGGAACACCAACTCGAAACTGACAAGACATTGCACCAAATCATTCTGTAACCTTGGTAGGATTTCTGGATCGATTACCTTCTGAGAAATTGCATTGAGGAATGCACATAGCTTCACAATGGCTAATCGAACATTTTTCGGTAGAAGCCCCCTCAATGCAACAGGAAGCAATTGCATCATAATCACATGGCAGTCATGAGATTTTAGGTTTTGGAATTTTTTCTCTACAATATTTATTATTCCCTTTATATTCGACGAGAAGCCAGATGGGACCTTCATACCGAGCAGGCATTCAAAGAAGATTTCCTTCTCTTCTTTGGTAAGAGCATAGCTGGCAAGACCTTGATACTGCTTTGGATGCATGCCGTCTTTTTCGTGCATATGTTGCTGGTCCTCCCGTGCCTCTGGTGTATCTTTTGTCTTCCCATACATGCCTAAGAAGCCTAGCAGGTTCACTCAAAGATTCTTCAACACATGCATCATGTCGATTGCAGAGCGGACCTCTAGGACTTTCCAATAGGGTAGGTCCCAAAATATAGATTTCTTCTTCCACATGGGTGCATGTCCGTCAGCGTCATTCGGAACAGATTGTCCGCCAGGACCCTTTCCAAAGATTACTTTTAAATCCTTAACCATATCAAGTATATGATCACCAATACGGTGGTCAGGCTTCTTCCGGTGATCTGCCTCACCTTTGAAATGCTTGCCATTCTTTCTTAAGAGATGCTTGATCGGAAGAAATCGACGATGTCCCAGGTACACATTCTTCTTACATTTATCCAAATATATACTTTTGGTCTCATCTAAACAGTGCGTTGATGCGGCTTGAACTACGTTGGTATTTCCCCAAAGAGGAAGGGATGATGCAGCACAACTATGGTAGGTATTTCCCTTAGTGATGAGACCAAGGTTATCGAACCAGTAGGAGAACCACGCAACACTATGCAAATGGTACCTGCACAAAGAACAAATACTTGCAACCCGACGTGTAAGAGGGGTTGTCAATCCCTCCCGGGTAAAAAGATAGATAAAATTTTAGTAGATTGGATAAATAAATCTCGCGGGAGCGCGAGATAAAATAAATAACAAAAAAGTGCAGTAAGGTATTTTTGGGTTTTTGGATTAATAGATCTAAAAATAAAAGCAAATAAAAATAGATCTCAAAGGCAAATATGATAAAGAATAGACCCGGGGGCCGTAGATTTCACTAGTGGCTTCTCTCGAGAAAAATAGCATACGGTGGGTAAACAAATTACTATTGGGAAATTGATAGAACTTCAAATAATTATGACGATATCCAGGCAATGATCATTATATAGGCATCATGTCCAAGATTAGTAGACCGACTCCTGCTTGCATCTACTACTATTACTCCACACATCGAATGCTATCCAGCATGCATCTAGTGTATAAAGTTCATGGAGAAATGGAGTAATGCAATAAGAACGATGACATGATGTAGACAAGATCTATTCATGTAGGAATAGACCCCATCTTGTTATCCTTAATAGCAACGATACATACGTGTCATTTCCCCTTCTGTCACTGGGATTGAGCACCATAAGATCGAACCCATCACAAAGCACCTCTTCCCATGGCAAGAAAAATCGATCTAGTCGGCCTAACTAAACCAAAGATTCGAAGAAGAAATACGAGGCTATAAGTAATCATGCATATAAGAGATTCAAGAAACTCAAATAACTTTCATGGATAAAAATATAGATCTGATCATAAACTCAAAGTTCATCGGATCCCAAACAACACACCGCAAAAAGAGTTACATCAAATAGATCTCCAAGAGACCATTGTATTGAGAATCAAAAGAGAGAGAGAGAGAGGGAGAGAGGAATCCATCTAGCTACTAACTACGGACCCGAAGGTCTACAATGAACTACTCACGCATCATCGAAGAGGCACCAATGAGGATGATGAACCCCTCCGTGATGGTGTCTAGATTGGATCTGTGGTTTCTGGAACTTGCGGCAGCTGGAATTGTGTTTCGTCGACTGCCCTAGGGTTTTTGGATTTCCAGGGTATTTATAGAGCAAAGAGGCAGTGCGGGAGGCGGCCGAGGTGGGCACAACCCACCAGGGCGCGCCTGGGCCCCCAGGCGCGCCCAGGTGGGTTGTGCTCCCCTCGGAACCCCCCTCTGGTACTTCCTTGGCCCAACTTGTGTCTTCTGGTCCAGAAAAAATCACCAAAAAGTTTCGCTGCGTTTGGACTCTGTTTGGTATTGATTTTCTGCAAAGTAAAAAACAAGCAAAAAACAGCAACTAGCACTGGGCACTATGTCAATTGGTTAGTCCCAAAAAATGATATAAAGTTGCTATAAAATGATTGTAAAACATCCAAGAATGATAATATAACTGATGCGGAGCATCCCACGGTCATCCCCATGGACCTACCTACGTCTCCTACAACACCACTTGGACCAATGACAAGAGCTCGAGCAAAGGCTATCCAAGATAAGGTGAACTCGCTCCTCTCCGAACTACCACTTTCTACATATGAGACATGGTTGCTACCTCAAGCGGAGACCCTATGTGTGATCAGGTACTTGGAGGAAGGCCATGGATCATCTACGCCCAATGGGCAAGACGGCGAGGTCACCAAGTACAAGGAACAAGAAGAAGAGCTGCCAGGAAGTACCCAGCCACCGGACGACTGAGACTTGTCGGACGTCTGACGCCTAGAGCATCAGCCAGCCTGACGAGCCCCAGCCAGCGAACGCTATAGTGGTCGGACGTCCAACGCAGACCGGACGACCGATGCCCTCCAGCCACCGGACGACCGAGCTCCTCCGGACGTCCGACACCACCAGTCCAGAACCAAAACGTCAGAAGTATGGAGATCACCGGACGACCGACGCACCGGACGCCCGACCCCAACCGGAAGTCTGACGTCACCAGATCAGAGCGGAAATGTCGGAAATCCGACGCTTACCGGACGTCCGAGCGCCCGCGAGACACCGGACGACCGGTAACTGTTGGACGTCCGACGCTTGTGTGTTGACAGCGTGTGGAGCCGAGGCCCACTTACCCTTTCGTGACACTAGACTATATATACTCCTCCTCCTCCCTCTTATTAGGGTTAGCATTGTGATAGCTCATTTGAGAGATAGAGCTTTGCTCATCCATCCGGATCTACTCCACCGAGAGAGACCGCGGCCTCTACGGAGAAGATCCATCTTGGATTCGAGACCCCTAATGGGAAGACCCTCAAGACCTCCTCACGAAGAAGAACTTGCTACTTGTATCGTACTTTGTTGACCATGGATCGTGTATCTCTTTGTGTTTCGAGGATCTAGCACATGTGTAATTGAATCTTGTTGGTTTGAGTGATTCCTCTCGTGTTTCCCCTCGTGTTTTCCCCTTGTGTTCTTCGTGTTCTTCGCGGGATCCTCTCCAATCGTGAAAGATCGGGCATCTAGGGTTCTACCCTACATCATCTTGATATCAGAGCCACGTTGATCACGATTTTGGAGCCTCCCCTCTTTGTTTTCTAGCCTAATTTTTTTGATTTTGTCCCAAATTCGAAAATCCCCACAAAAATAGCCCTCACAATTTTTTTTGTGATTTGTTGGTGTGATGAAGTTTTGTTGGATTTGATCCGTGGATTTCGTGTGTAGCAGGTAGATCTAGCTTTCCCCCTTCATTTTCCCCTTTCCATCCACAAATTCGTCCAATTTTGCCCCAATTTTGCACCTCCACCACGAACCCTAGAAGTTCATCCCGTGCCCGAAATCGCCCAGGCACCGGACATCCGACAGTCTCGAGATGTCCGACGAGTACCGGTCGTCCGACCACCACCGGACGTCCAACGTTCCCTGACAAAACTGAAATTTCTCGCCTGAAAATTTTCAGCCACCGCCCACACTTCCGCATTGCCACTCCAATATCTACTCCCGCATATGCTTTCCGCAACCACCATCACTTACCCGCTACCAACTCCGACAAACATTTACACATTTGCTTTGAGAATTTGAGTTGCGGTTTCCCGTTTCCTAACGTGTTTCGGCTACTTAGGGACGGTTCGACAATGACATCACCGCCGCTCACCTTCGTCATCGGCATCGACCATTTCATCATTTTGACACCTTCACCGTAAGCAAGAACGGTAACCTCTATATCATCTTGGTATCGTGCTATCACATCATTGTACATTCTTGCCATTACATTGATAACCCCATAGCCTAACTTTTGCATCACTTACCCATCGAGACTAGCATTTGAGTATTGCTGGCAACATTACTTGTGCACATTAGTGATCATTGCATATATCATCATCTTGGTGTCCATATCTTGGTATCACCTCTTGTGCCACACGGTTGTCATAACATATACACACTTGCTATCTTGGTTCGTGAAGTTTTGCATGGAAAAGAGCTCAAAAGAGAAAGAGCCAAACAGGCTTTTAAGCAAACAAAAAAGATAAGCAAAGAGCTTTTAAGCAAGCACCATAGCATCATACTACATTAAGATTGTCATACTCGATCATCTTGGATCATACCACCGGAACACCATACATATAGCATACTTGGGATAGAAGTCGTTGCATTTTTGCTTTATAGGTTGTGCACAAGTCTCGTATCCACCTATTGTGCAATCGTGCTAGTGTCTCTCTAGAGTTGTGCAACAAGAGCATTTTCCATGGATTCCACATTTTGGGCTCATTTTGGTTGCACGACCCCATTTATCTTCCCGTGTGTGTGTTTTCGTGTACCATTACTTGCTATCGGTCTACTTGTTGCATTTGCAAATTTGCGAATCTTTTTCAACATTATTTGAGTCTCACTAACAATTGCATAAATTTTGTGCCACCATCCTAACCGAGCTACACCATAAGCTTTCTTTGTGTAGGTGTGAGAGATCGACGAGATACGGTACCAATTGTGCTATTTCCTTGTTACATCATTGAGTGATCTTTGATCCACCCTCAACATCGGTCAAGGTACATTTGGTATTGTTCTTCCTTTCTTCTACCCTCACATTTGCTTGGAATGATGGATAGGCCAACAACCTCTACCAACCCACTCTTCATCGAGCAAGACGAGGACCCGAACACCTACGTCACCAAGAACCACCTCTTCGTTGCACAACGAGCTTTGCATCAAGAACAACAAGTAATGAGCGACCGCATCGACAACCTCGCCACCGACTTGCGACTCTACAAGCAACGTACAAGAGACTACTTCGACAACAAGCTCGACGAACAAAAACAAGAGAACAATGCAAGAATGGACGAGATTCGTGCCTTGTTGGTCAACCGCTCTTCTACCACTTCCTCCTATTCAAGACGGAGCCGCTCGAGTCGACACTCCGACGACACCATCTCCGGCTCAAGTACACCAACATCGAACACTCTTCGACGAGCCGCGTGCCAAGACCATCATGCAAGCCGCAATCCTTTACACGGCAATGGTCCACAAGAGCAACTTGAAGAGCAAGAATATCGACATCGTCAAAATCAAGCTACATTCGTGCAAGCACAAGAAAGGCAACTTCAACGCCAACAAGAGGAAGCACAAGAACAACGACGCCAACAAGAGCTAATGCAAGAACGGCAACGCCAACATCAAGATGAGCAAGATGCCATCGCGCTACATCAACAACAAGAATGGCGTGAAGCTCAAGCACTTGAGGCGATACGTGCCCTCCGACATACGAATCGTGCCGTTGCCAACCGGAACCGCCATACACGTCAAGAAGAAGAAGCACTTCACGACAAAGGTCAAGAAAGAAGATATCAAGCACGAGTGCATCGTCAAGTTCCTCAAGCTCCTCCACAAGCTAGACAAGAACAACAAGCTCCTCTAGAACCACAAGCTCGACAAGAAGCACAAGTTCGCCAAGAGCAAGAAGACAATGGAAATCCTCCACGCCAAGAGCAATTAGAGGGCGACAATCCTCCACGTCAAGGATGTCATCACCCTTGACCCCAACACAATGAAGAGCAACGCTACGGCAAACTCAAGTTCACCATGCCCAAGTTTTCCGGAAGCAATGATCCCGAAGAGTACCTTTCATGGGCATTGAAGGTTGACAAGATCTTTCATTTGCACAACTATGAGGAAGAGAAGAAGATTGCCATGGCATCCCTTGAGTTCCAAGACTATGTCCTCATTTGGTGGGAACAAGTACATGAGCGTCGTGAGGCAAGAGGCGAATCACCCATCACAACTTGGGCGCAAATGAAGGATGTCATGAGAGCGCACTTTGTGCCAACCTACTACAACCGCGACCTCTTCAAGAAATTGCAACTCCTCAAGCAAGGAACAAAGAGCGTTGAAGAGTACTACAAGGAAATGAAGATTGCCATGATACGAGCTAATGTCACAGAAGATGATGAGCAAACTATGGCACGTTTCTTGAATGGACTCAATCACCCTATCAAGAAAATTGTCGACTTCCAACCATACTCAAACCTCATCGAGTTAGTGCATCAAGCTACTAAAGCGGAGCGACAAGTGCAAGATTACTTCAAGTATGCCAAGTACTCTTCCAAGACATATGGCTCATACAATCAAGCTTCAACGACTACTCTGACTCCTACCTTGTGACGCCCCCGGCCCAATCGTGCACTAATCATACACGCAAATGCACACGATCAAGCCTAAGGACTCACGGGAAGATATCACAACACAACTCTAAAACATAAATAAAGTCATACAAGCTTTATATTACAAGCCAGGGGCCTCGAGGGCTCGAATACATAAGCTTGCGAACAAGCGTCAGCGGAAGCATCAGATATCTGAGTACAGATATGAAACAGAAACAGAAAGGCCTTTAGAAAGGCGGGGCAAAATAAAACACTACGATTGAAAGGCGAAGGCCTCCTGCCTGGGACCCTCCGATCCTACTCCTGGTCGTCAGTCAACTCGTAGTAGTATCCATCCTCTGGGTAGTAGTAGTAGTCGATCGACGGGGCATCTGTCTCAGGGGCTGCGTCATCTTGGTCACGTCAAACTGATATGGGGAGAAAAGGTAAACAAAGCAACCGTGAGTACTCAGAAGTACTCAGCAAGCAAGGATCTACACTACATATGCAACATTTTCAATGAGAGGCCGTATATGTGGGCTGGGCTGCAGAAATGCCAGAATAGAGAGAAGGCCTAGTCCTATCGAAGACTAGCATCTTCATCGGTCTTGCAGCAATAGGAGAGAGTAGAACAATACAATATAATGTAGCAGTAATGATATCAACCTCACCCAGAGATCCTTTCTCGACTCCCTGCGAGAAAGCAATCCCAGAGCCATAGTATCCAAGTGTCCAGTTCTAAAATTGTATCAATCAGGATACAACTCCGAGTGTCCTTTACCGTAGGACCGGCTATCGATAGAAGTGTTCTTCCCTGCAGGGGTGCACCAACTTACCCAACACGCTCGATTAACTCCGGCCGGACACACTTTCCTGTGTCATGCCCAGCCTCGGCCAAACGACACATCGCAACCCTACCTACAGCTCAGCAGAGAGGTCCCCGCCGGTCTACATCCTAAGCGCAAGGGGGTCTTGGCCATCGCCCCTCGCCCTCCGGGTCGTTGCGCACAGGGTAGATACTAGCATCGCCTCGGGTGGCCGACACGATCCGACTGTGCCGCCATGCTGAACTGGACGTCTGACAGAGCTTTCGGCTGATGCATACGATGCAGAATGCCCATACTATGCCCACGTGATGTTTAGTGCTATCAGGCCAGAGGCCTGCTCGGATCAAATATCCAAATCGTTAGGACTAGGGCTTGCGGTAACGAGCAAAGACTCACGAAAGATGTGACCCCGTCGCCCCGTCTCGAGGACTTGCTGCAAGGGTTAAGAATGCCCGGCCGCGCCTCGTATTCATCACTCGGACACCATACAGGCACTCGTCTTCACAACACTCGCCTCTCAGGCGCACGCGGGTACCCCTCAGGGTCGACCCACCTATCCAAGTAACAGTGTAAAGTCCAAGTATCCGTGTGTCCATAACATCAGGGGAATCCGAGGTATCACCCTCGTTGGATTCCTACTCGATGTCTCCGTCAAGGTGAACTCGGAGGAATCACCCTCACTGGGTCCACACTTGAGGTGTTATACGACAGCGTCGTTATCGGAAGCGGTGAAGGAGGAATCACCCTCGATGACCACGACCGAATAGCTACTCTACAGAGTTAACATCAGAAGTGCTACAAGAGGTTTCACCCTCGGCACTCGATAGTAACGCTGCAGTGTCGTTACAACTAAGGGGGGTGATGTGCGGTGTCGGGGCCTGGTCTTCAATCCCGTTGATCGGGTCTTCTGACGATCCAGCGCGGCAGTCGGGATAAGTGGGGTCACTGATAGGTCTCTACCCAGCCTATAATAAACACTTTAGGATATGCAGGTAATTATCAACAGCAGGTTACAATGAACAGGCTATGCATCAGAATAGGTAAAGCAGTAGCAGCAGCAATTCTAATGCAAGCATGAGAAATAGAATGGGCGATATCGGTATGCTCAAGGGGGGGGCTTGCCTGGTTGCTCGGCGGCAAGGGCAAGGTCGTCAACGGTGTCTTCGGTCTCCAGAGCTGCGTCAGTCTCGGGGACGACGTCGGTGTCGGGGGCTACCGAGAGAGAAGAGGGGGAGGAAACAGTATAAATACTCAGCGAACAAGTGCAGCAAAAAGCATAACATGGCAATACGCGGTGACGGAGGTGATCTAACGCAGTGCCGGGTGATACTGGCGAAGGTGGGATTCATCCGGGAATGTTTTCCCGGTTCCGGACATTTGTCAGACAAATGACCGGAGGGGAACGGTTGCATGTTCGGATAGTTAGAGACGTGTGGCGGACGAACGGACCGCGCATTCGGATTCGTCTCGTCGTTCTGAGCAATTTTCATGTATAAAGTTTTTCGATCGGAGTTACGGATTAAAAGATATGATTTTCTAAAGTTTTTATTAATTTCTGGAATTTATTTAATTATTTAAATCAACATTATCCAGAACAGTGATTGATGACGTCAGCATGATGCAATACTGACATCAGCAGTCAACAGGGGAGTTGACTGGGTCAAACTGACACGGGGGACCCACATGTCATTGACACAGAGTTAATCGAGAGTTAGTTTTGAATCTAAACTAATCTAATCAGGGGGGGCCCACATGTCATTGAGACATCTAACTAAAACTAATTAAATTAAACATTTTAATTAGCAGTTAATTAACAGGGCCGTGGGGCCCACTAGTCAGACCAGTTGACCAGGTCAACGGTCAACAGTGGCCCCACGGGCCCACATGTCATCGGCCCAGGGGGGCCCAGGGAGGTCCACGTGGCGGCCACGTCGGCCAGACCCATCGGAACCACCCCGGCGCGGGCCAGAGACGGCAGCAGAGCGCCGGCGAGCGGCGGGATCGAGCTGTGGTGCGCCGTTTGGCGTGCGGCCGGGCGCGTTCGAACCGCACGTGTGCCGTCCGTCGAACGGTGGTGGTGGCGGGGGCAATGGTGACCGGAAAAGGTGCCGGCGACGAGCGTGGCGGAGACGTGCTCCGGTGAGTGGTGCGGGCGGTGCTTCGAGGGGGGTTTTTTGCGCGCGCCAACTATGCCATTTGAACCAGTGATCGACGCGGTGACGAACGGAGCAAAAGCCAGGCCGAAACGTCGAGCGAGGCGACCGGACAGAGCAGCGCCGCGGCGGCCGAAGCGGTCACATGCGATGAGGCAGCCACGGCGAGCGGGCGAGCCAGAAGAGGAGCAGAGGAGGGAGGGGATCCTCACAGTGAGCGTAGCCGTTCACGTGGGCTCGGGGGAGGCGTGGTGCGGCCGGAGTCGGAGGAGAACGGCGGCGGCAATCCGGAAGGGGACGACGCAGGTGCGGCAGAGGAGGGCCTCCCGGTCGAGCTTGTGCGGGCAGTCGAAGGAGTCGAGCTCCACGGAGCTCCTGGAGGCGATCTCAGGCGAGGGGGAGGTCGGTGGCGGCGTCCATGGCGATGGCAGTGGCGGGCGTGTTCGGTGGCGTGGGGAGGACGAGACAGAGAGGGAGAACGTGGGGGAGAGTGAGGCCAGAGGGAACCAGGGGGGCGTGGGGCTCTACCCTTAACCTCCACGGAGGGCGCGGCAGCGCGCTGTCGTCCAGGGAGCGAGGGGGGCCAGGTTGCGGGTGTGCGCGCGCGCGCGTGGGGACGACAACGGCGAGGGGGAGCAGTGAGCGAGGTGGGAGAGGGTGCGGGGTGGGCTGGGCCGGCCACTGTGCCACTTAGGCCCAGGCGGCGGTGGGCTTCTTTCTCTTTTTCTTTATTCATTTCTTTTCTGTTTTATTAATTGTTCAGGCCCCAAATGGTTTTTGTAAAAAGGGAGACCTAGTCCATAAATACCAGTGCTTTATTCCCTAACACCTAAAATTAGTTTGGGCAAAACATCATTTCATATTTGTTTTAAATAAATTAAAAGGTTACTAATTATTATTTTCAGCCACTGTTTGAGGTGGTTTGAGTCACTTACCCAATTTAGTAAATGTTGGTTACAATTTTAGAATGGTCTCTGCAATATGTGTTATTTATCGAACATTTTAGTTTTTTATGTTGGACAACTTTTATATTTCACTTTCATTTAAATTTGAATTTGACTTAGGAGTTGAAATGCAATATGATGCTAATGATGATCATGCACTGTTAAACATGATGACATGGCATAATCAAAAAGGGTGATTACTGTAGCTTTAATACATGGGGTGTAACATACCTCAACCAAACCATCTACAAACAATGGCGACAAGTCAAGTTACAAGAAAACTTTGACAACCTCAAGTCGTCCTCCTACTACAAGCACCTTCAAGCCAAGATCTTCATCATCTACTCCAACCGATGAGACCATCAAGACAAGTTCCATCAAGTGCTTCACTTGCGGCAGCCGAGGCCACAAATCCTTCGAGTGTACCAACAAGCGAACCATGGTCTTCAACAACGACGGTACATACGACTCCATGAGTGAAGGAGAAATGGAAGCCCTTGAGAACGTGGCTATGCACCGGCAAGTGAACGAAGATGAAGATGATCAAGTCTTTTGTGACGAAGATTCAAGCCCCGTTCTCCTTGTCTCCAAGGTCTTGACTCTTCAACATCAACAAGACAAAGACCAAAGATGTCATATCTTCCACACCAAGGCGGGAATCAAAGGTCGTTCCGTGAAGGTCATCATCGATGGAAGAAGTTGCCATAACTTGGCAAGTGAAGAACTATGCTCCAAGCTCCAATTGGTCAAGATGAAGCATCCCCACCCCTACAAGGTCCAATGGCTTAGCGACTCCGGCACTATTCAAGTGGAACATATGGTGCAAGTTTCCTTCAAGATAGGAGCATATGAAGATACTTTGGAGTGTGCTGTCGTTTCGATGTCCGTTTGCCACCTCCTTCTTGGACGACCATGGCAATTCGACCGAGGCGTCATCCACAACGGGCGAACAAACCACTATAGCTTCAAGATGAAGGTAAAGGAGTACGTGCTACGACTTATGTCTCCAAGTCAAGTGATCGCCGACAAGCAAGCCACCCATCGTGGAGAGAATAGTGAGAGTGAGCCACCCAAAAGGGAGTGAGAGCCACAAGCCCAAAATGAGTGCCTCCACAGTGAGCGACAAGAAAAACTTAGTGCTATTTGCCACCAAAAGTGAGATGAGAGAAGTGTGTGAGAACCCATCGAGTGTTATGCACTATGTCCTATTGTGCAAGGGCGAGGCACCAAAAACTAACACCTCTCACAATCTACCTTTAGTGTTATCTTCTCTATTGCAGGAATTCCAAGATGTATTCCCTGACGAGCTACCTCCGGGTCTACCTCCTCTTCGAGGCATCGAACACCGCATCGACCTCATCCCTGGAGCACCTCTTCCTAACAAGGCTCCCTACCGCGTCAACCCTGAGGAAACCAAGGAGATCCAACGGCAAGTACAACAACTCAGCGACAACGGCCATGTCCGAGAAAGCTTGAGTCCATGTGCCGTCCCGGTAATCCTTGTTACCAAGAAAGATGGTACAAATCGCATGTGTTCCGATTGTCGTCCTATCAATGCTATCACGGTTAGATATCGCTACCCCATTCCACGCTTAGACGACATGCTAGATGAGCTTAGCGGAGCCACAATTTTCTCTAAGATTGACCTTAAAAGTGGCTATTACCAAATCCGCATACAAGAAGGTGACGAATGGAAAACCGCATTTAAGACCAAATTTGGCTTATATGAATGGCTTGTTATGCCAATGGGCTTATCTGAAGCACCCGGTACTTTCATGCGAGTCATGCATTTTGTTCTTCGACTCTATATTGGCGTATTTGTTGTGGTCTATTTCGATGACATACTTGTTTTTAGCAAATCTCTCAAAGATCATGTCACCCATCTTAGAACCATTTTACAAGCTCTTAGACGTCTTTATGCTAATATGGACAAATGCCTTTTTGGTGTTGATAAGCTTGTTTTCTTGGGTTTTGTAGTCTCTTCTAAGGGTGTGCATGTAGATGAATCTAAGATCAATGCTATTAAAACTTGGCCTCAACCAACCAACTTGCAACAAGTGCGAAGTTTCCTTGGTCTAGCCGGTTTCTATCATCGATTTGTTAAGGATTTTAGCACCATTGCATCCCCTTTACATGCTTTGAGTAAGAAGAATGCACCATTTATTTAGGGACCATCTCAAGATACCGCAT
Organism: Thinopyrum elongatum; assembly: GCA_011799875.1. Taxonomy (NCBI): domain Eukaryota; kingdom Viridiplantae; phylum Streptophyta; class Magnoliopsida; order Poales; family Poaceae; genus Thinopyrum; species Thinopyrum elongatum. The sequence goes on along the minus strand of CM022301.1, from coordinate 115,671,443 downwards.
TTAATGAACTTAAGAATTTGCTTACTCATGCTCCCGTGCTTGCATTACCCAACTTTGACAAAACTTTTGAAGTTCATTGCGGTGCTAGCGGTAATGGCATAGGAGGTGTGTTAATGCAAGAGAAGCGCCCAATTGCTTACTTTAGTGACAAACTTTCTGGAGCGCAACTCAATTATCCCATCTATGACAAGGAGCTATATGCTTTAGTGCGAGTTTTGCGTGAGTGGGAACATTATCTTCGCCCTCATGAATTTGTCATTCATACTGACCATGAAACGCTCAAGTACCTTATGGGTCAAACTAAGTTGAACAAGCATCATGCTAAGTGGAGTGAATTCATTGAGTCTTTTCCCTATGTCATCAAGTACACCAAAGGCAAAGAAAATGTTGTGGCGGATGCTCTTTCCCGCAAATGCATGCTTGTTACCAAACTTGAATTAAATGTCATTGGTTTTGAGCACATAAAAGACTTGTATGCGCATGATCCTACTTTTGCTATTCCTTATGCCAAATGTTTGACGCATACATCTTGGGAACGCTATTACATCAAAGATGATTATCTTATGAGAGCTAACAAACTATGTATCCCCGAGTCTTCTCTTCGTTTGTTACTTTTGCAAGAATCTCATGGAGGAGGACTAATGGGACACTTTGGACGAGACAAGACCTTTGCTACGCTCTCAAAGAACTATTTTTGGCCCAAGATGTTCCGCGACGTCTCACGCTCCACCAGCCGATGCTCTACATGTCGCAAAGCTAAGTCTAAAGCTCAATCCCATGGTCTCTATATGCCACTTCCTATTCCGTATCACCCATGGGAAGATATTAGTATGGGCTTTGTGCTTGGTTTGCCTAGAACTAGAAATGGCAAAGATTTCGTGTTTGTTGTTGTGGACCATTTCTCTAAAATGGCTCATTTCATCCCATGCAACAAGATAGATGATGCTTCACATGTTGCAAATCTTTTTTGTAGGGAAATCTTGCGCCTACATGGAGTGCCAAAAACTATTGTCTCGGACTGCGACGTCAAGTACTTAAGCTACTTTTGGAAGACCTTATGAGCCAAGCTCGGAATCAAGCTCTTGTTCTCTTCGGCATACCATCCCCAAACCGACGGCCCAACGGAGGTGACAAACCGGACGTTCTCTACTCTCCTACGTGTGTTGATCAAGAAGAACATCAAGGAGTGGGAGGAGTGCCTACCAATCACCGAGTACGCCTACAATCGTGCAAGACATTCGACTACCGGCAAGTCCCCCTTCGAGGTCGTCTACGGTTTCAACCCGTTGTCCCCATTGGACATTCTTCCTCTACCTCTACAAGAGCGCATCAACATGGACGCGAGTGCATGAGTGAACTACCTCAAGAAGATGCATGAAGATACAAGGCACACCATCGAGCGCCAAGTACAATGACTCGCGACCAAGCTCAACATCAATAAGCAACCCATGATATTCAACATCGGAGATCTTGTTTGGCTACACCTTCGCAAGGAACGCTTCCCCAACGAATGCAAGTCCAAGCTTCTACCTCGAGCCGACGGACCCTTGAAGGTGCTAGCACGCTACAACAACAACGCTTACAAGATCGACCTCCCGCGCGACAAGTACAATGTGAGCGATGTCTTCAACGTCAAGGACCTTTCTCCCTACCATGGTGATGAGGTTTTCGATCCAAGGTCGGATCTTTCCCAAGGGGGGAGGAGATGATGCGGAGCATCCCATGGTCATCCCCATGGACCTACCTACGTCTCCTACAACACCACTTGGACCAATGACAAGAGCTCGAGCAAAGGCTATCGAAGATAAGGTGAACTCGCTCCCTCCGAACTACCACTTTCTACATATGAGACATGGTTGCTACCTCAAGCGGAGACCCTATGTGTGATCAGGTACTTGGACGAAGGCCATGGATCAGCTATGCCCAACGGGCAAGACGGCGAGGTCACCAAGTACAAGGAACAAGAAGAAGAGCTGCCAGGAAGTCCCCAGCCACCGGACGACTGAGACTTGTCAGACGTCCGACGCCTGGAGCATCAGACAGCCTGACGAGCCCCAGCCAGCGAACGCTATAGCGGTCGGATGTCCGACGCAGACCGGACGACCGACGCCCTCCAGCCACCGGACGACCGAGCTCCTCTGGATATCCGACACCACTAGTCCAGAACCAAAATGTCAGAAGTATGGAGATCACCGGACGACCAACACACCGGACGCCCGACCCTGACCAGAAGTCCGACGTCACCAGATCAGAGCAGAAATGTCGGAAATCCGACGCTTATCGGACGTCCGAGCGCCCGCGAGACACCGGACGACCGGTAACGGTCGGACGTCCGACGCCTGTGTGTTGACAGCGTGTGGAGCCGAGGCAAACTTACCCTTTCATGACACTAGACTATATATACTCCTCCTCCTCCCTCTTATTAGGGTTAGCATTGTGATAGCTCATTTGAGAGATAGAGCTTTGCTCATCCATCCAGATCTACTCCACCGAGAGAGACCGTGGCCTCTACGGAGAAGATCCATCTTGGATTCAAGACCCCTAACGGGAAGACCCTCAAGACCTCCTCACGGAGAAGAACTTACTACTTGTATCATCCTTTGTTGATCGTGGATCGTGTATCTCTTTGTGTTTCGAGGATCTAGCACATGTGTAATCGAATCTTGTTGGTTTGAGTGATTCCTCTCGTGTTTCCCCTCGTGTTCTTCGTGTTCTTCGTGGGATCCGCTCCAATCGTGAAAGATCGGGCATCTAGGGTTCTACCCTACAACAATAACAGCATGGAACAATCAAAAATTATAGATATGTTGGAGACATATCAGCATCCCCAAGCTTAATTCCTGCTCGTCCTCGAGTAGGTAAATGATAAAAGCAGAATTTTTCATGTGGAAAGCTGCCTAACATGTTCATCACATATTCTTTTCTTTTGTAGCATGGACATTTGGACTTTTATATGATTCAAGGCAATAGTCTTGTTTTGACATGAAGATTTCAATACTCAAGCATATCAACAAGCAACCATGTCTTTCAAAATATCAACACTAAAGCAAGTTATCCCTAGCCCATTATGCTCAATCATTGATCCATTCATGAAACACACTCGTATATTAGCTACACCCAATGCTCAAGTACGATCATAGTGCCCCTTAGTTGGTGCTTTATAAGAGAAGATGGAGACTCGGATAAAAATTTCATAAAGTGAAAAAGAAAGGCCCTTCGTAGAGGGAAGTAGGGATTTGTAGAGGTGCCAGAGCTCAAAGCGAAAAATTAAGAGATAAAACATTTTGGGTGGCATGCCTTTCTTGTCAACGAAAATGATCGAGTAGTTCCCAATACTTTCCATGCTAGATATATCATAGGCGGTTCCCAAACAGAAAGTAAAGTTTATTCCTTTTTCCACCATACTTTCACATTCCACGGCTAACCGAATCCACGGGTGCCGTCCATACCAACACTTTCCAAAGAATTTATTATTTGACAACATAAAGTAAATTCATTTTTCATTTCGGGACCGGGCATCCATAATACCTTTGCCGTACTCTCGGGCAATGATAAGTGAATAAACACTCATCTTGAGAATAACACATATAGCATGGAAAAATATCAGCCACCCCCTACCGTTTCATGAGCGGTATGAGCACACAAAAAGGAAATTTATTTTGAAGATTAGAGATGGCACATACAAATTTGCTTAGAATGGCAAAAGAATACCGCATATAGGTAGGTATAGTGGACTCATATGGCAAAACTGGGTTTAAGGATTTTGGATGCACAAGTAGTGATCATACTTAGTACAAGTGAAGGCTAGCAAAAGATTGAGAAGCATCCAACCAAGAAACGAAAAATCTCATAAGCGAGCATTAAGCATAACTAACACCGAATAATGCACCACAAGTAGGATGTAATTTCATTGCATAACTATTGACTTTCGTGCTTGCATAGGGAATCACAAACCTTAAGACCAATATTCTTACTAAAGCATGATTACTCACCAACATGACCCACATATCACTATCATCATATCGCAAAACTATTACAAAGAATCAAGTTTATTTTGTCCAATGATCTTCATGAAAGTTTTTATTATATCCCTCTTGAATATCTATCACTTTGGGACTAGTTTCCTATGTTGCTTTTGATAGCTCAAACAAATCTAAGTGAAGAACATGAGCATAAATTTTTTCTTCTCTCAAAATAATATAAGTAAGCATGAGAGACTTTCTAAATTTTTTTACTAACTCTCAAATAAATCTAAGTGAAGCATGAGAGCATTTCTTCAAAAATAATAAGGCACACCATGCTCAAAAAGATATAAGTGAAGCACTAGAGCAATTCCATAGCTCAAAAAATTTAAATGAAGCATATAGAGCAATTCTAGCAAATCATAGCATAATTTTGGCTCTCTCAAATAGGTGTGTTCAGCAAGGATACTTGACACAAACTAACAGGCAAAACAAGCAAAGACTCATATAACACAAGACGCTCCAAGCAAAACTAATGATAACGAATAAAAATATAGTTCCAAGTAAAATACCGATGGTCGTTAGAAGAAAGAGGGTTGCTTGTTCATCCTTGAATATTAACTTGGGGTGCGGTATCATCCCCAAGCTTAATCTCTTCTTACTCCTTATTCCTTCATCCATCATGATCTCACCCAAAACTTGAAAACTTCAATCACACAAAACTCAACAAAACCTTCGTGAGATCCGTTAGTATAAGAAAACCAATCTTTACTTTAAGTACCGTAGAATGTGACGCCTCCGGCCCGATCGTGCACTAATCATACACGCAAATGCACACGATCAAGCCTAAGGACTCACGGGAAGATATCACAACACAACTCTAAAACATAAATAAAGTCATACAAGCTTTATATTACAAGTCAGGGGCCACGAGGGCTCGAATACATAAGCTTGCGAACAAGCGTCAGCGGAAGCATCAGATATCTGAGTACAGATATTAAAAGAGAAATAGAAAGGCCTATAGAAAGGCGGGGCAAAATAAAACACTACGATCGAAAGGCGTAGGCCTCCTGCCTGGGACCCTCCGATCCTACTCCTGGTCGTCAGTCAACTCGTAGTAGTATCCATCCTCTGGGTAGTAGTAGTAGTCGATCGACGGGGCATCTGTCTCAGCGGCTCCGTCCTCTAGTCGCAACAAACTGATATGGGGAGAAAAGGAAAACAAAGCAACCGTGAGTACTCAGAAGTACTCAGCAAGCAAGGATCTACACTACATATGCAACATTTTCAAAGGGAGGCTGTATATGTGGACTGGGCTGCAGAAATGCCAGAATAGAGAGAAGGCCTAGTCCTATCGAAGACTAGCATCTTCAGTGGTCTTGCAGAAATAGAAGAGGGTAGAACAGTACAATATAATGTAGCAGTATCATTAAGTCTCATCCTCACCCAGAGATCCTTTCTCGACTCCCTGCGAGAAAGCAATCCCAGAGCCATACAGTCATCAACCTCGTCCTGAGATCCCTTCTCGACTCCCTGCGAGAAGCAATCCCAGAGCCATAGTATCCAAGTATCCAGTTCTAAATTGTATCAATCAGGATACAACTCCGAGTGTCCTTTACCGTAGGACAGGCTATCGATAGAAGTTTTCTTCCCTGCAGGGGTGCACCAACTTACTCAACACGCTCGATTAACTCCGGCCGGACACACTTTCCTGGGTCATGCCTGGCCTCGGCCAAACGACACACCGCAGCCCTACCTACAGCTCAGCAGAAAGGTCCCCGCCGGTCTACATCCTAAGCGCTCAGGGGTCTTGGGCCATCGCCCTGTGCACTCCGGGTCGTTGCGAGCAGGGTGAAGCCAGGCACCCGGAGGGCGCCGGTCCGTCCCGGCCGCAAGGCTGAACTAGACGTCTGACAGAGCTTTCGGCTGATGCTACGATGCAGAACGCCCATACTATGCCCACGTGATGGTTAGTGCTATCAGGCCAGAGACCTGCTCGGATCAAATATCCAAATCGTTAATGGACTAGGGCTTGCAGTAACGAGCAGAGACTCACGAAAGATGTGACCCCGTCGCCCCGTCTCGAGGACTTGCTGCAAGGGTTAAGAATGCCCGACCGCGCCTCGTATTCATCACTCGGGCACCATACAGGCACCCGTCTTCACAACACTCGCCTCTCAGGCGCACGCGGGTACCCCTCAGGGTCGACCCGCCTATCCAAGTAATAGTGTAAAGTCCAAGTATCCGTGTATCCATAACATCAGGGGAATCCGAGGTATCACCCTCGTTGGATTCCTACTCGATGTCTCCGTCAAGGTGAACTCGGAGGAATCACCCTCACTGGGTTCACACTTGATGTGTTGCACGACAGCGTCGTTACCGGAAGTGGTGAAGGAGGAATCACCCTCGATGACCACGACCGAATAGCTACTCTACAGAGTTAACATCAGAAGTGCTACACGAGGTATCACCCTCGGCACTCGATAGTAACGCTGCAGTGTCGTTACAACTAAGGGGGGGGTGATGTGCGGTGTCGGGACCTGGTCTTCAATCCCGTTGATCGGGTCTTCTGATAATCCAGCGGGGCAACAAAGGATCAAAGTGGGGTTCTCTAGTGGGTCTCTACCCAGCCTATACTAAGCAGTTTAGGATAAGCAGGTAAGGTATCAATAGCAGGTTACAATAAACAGGCTATGCATCAGAATAGGTAAAGCAGTAGCAGCAGTAATTCTAATGCAAGCATGAGAAAATAGAATGGGCGATATCGGGATGATCAAAGGGGGGGGGGCTTTCCTGGTTGGTCGGCGGCAAGGGCAAGGTTGTCAATGCTGTCTTCGGGCTCCGGAGCTGCATCAGTCTCGGGGACGACGTCGAGGTCGGGGGCTATCGAGAGAGAAGAGGGGGAGGAAACAGTATAAATATAGAGCAAACATAAGCAACACGGAGCAGGCCATGCTAATGTGCAGTGCAGGGTTGCCTGAAGACATGTCCAAGTGATTTAGTTATTTTAGGAATTTGTTTGGAATTATTTTATTAAGGTCATACACTATTCATTTATCTGAAACAGGAAAAAAGTTGCATGTTCAGATAGTTAGAGGCATCTAACAGGTATGTGGGTAGCGTATTCGGATCCGTCTCATTTTTCTGATCATTTTCCATATATAAATTATTTTCATCGGAGTTACGGATTAAAAGATATGATTTTCTAAAGTTTTATTGATTTTCTGGAATTTATTTAATTATTTAAATTCGAATTATCCAAAACAGTGCAGAGTGATGTCATCGTGACGTGTTGCTGATGTCAGCAGGTCAACTGGTCGGCTGACCAGTCAAACCAGACAGGTGGGACCCACATGTCATTGACTGTAACTTTAACAGTGGGGTTAAAATTAACTAACTGGGTTAATTAGTGGGTGGGCCCCAGCAGTCAGTGACTGATTAGTGTTTAAACTAATTAATAGATTTTCTAGTTAATTAAATCAGTTTAACCGAGTGGGGCCCGCATGTCAGCGAGACAGGGCGGCCACGTCAGCTGTTGACCTGGTCAACAGGTCAACTGGGGCCCGCGGGGCCCCACAGTCAGTGGCCCAGGAGCGGGGCCCATCAGGGCCAGGTCAGCGCCGGCCGCCGGAGCTCTCCGGCAAGCCCCAACGCGGTGGCTCAACTCCGGCGAGCTCGGAAACGGCGCACAGGGCATCATTTGCGACGCGGTTGGCGGCAGTCGAACGGGGAGACGACGCCGCGTCGATCTAGGGCACTAGCACGAGGCGGGGCAGTCGGAGACGAGCGCTGCGACGGCAATGGCGGACAGCGGCGTTCGGGCAAGACGGCGAACGGCGTTGCAGCGCGCGTGCGAGCGAGCCAAGAGGCTAGGCGTGGCCTACGCGGTGCAGTGAGTGCGATGGCCATGGGCACGGGGCCCAAAGGTCGCCGGGAACACGTCGGCGACGTGCACAGGCGGCGGTGGGTTCGGGCACGACGAAACCTAGTGCTACAAGCCACGGAGGGCCGTGAGGGGAGAGGGGGAAGGAGCAGGAGCTCACAGCGGGGTGTAGCCGGTCAAAGTGGGCTCGGGGGAGGTTTGGTGTAGCCGGAATCGGCGACGGAGTGCGGCGGCGATCCGAGGAGGAAGAAGACGGTGTGGAGGCGATGCAATGGCTCCGGGCTTCGGCTCGTTTGCGCGGTCGAAGGAGGCGATGATGGCGAGCACCATGGACACGTCGGGGTGGCGAGAGGGGCACGACGGCCGTGGCTACGCCGAAGCCATGGCGGCGGTGGCGCTCGGGTGAGGGAGGAGCAGAGGAAGGAGAGGGAGAGTAGTGGCTAGGGTTAGCCAGAGGGGTCGAGGGGGGTCCTTATCCCCTCCAGGGGCGCGCGGTGGCCGCTGTCGACGCAGGAGAGGGGGGGCCAGGTGCGGCGAGCGCGCGCGCACCAGGTGCTCGACAGCGAGCCCTGGGCGTGAGCAGTACGAAGAGGACGAGCGGGGTGGGCTGGGCCGGCCACTGTGCTGACTTAGGCCCAGCACAGTGGGCCTTTTTCCTTTTTTTTGTTTTCTGATTCTTTTTCTGCTTTTCTTTATTCCTTTTTCTGTTTTGTAAATATTTAGGCACCCAAATGACTTTTGTAAAAATTGTGACCTGGTCCACAAATCACAGGGCATTGTATACCATCGCAATAAAATGGTTTGGTGTCCATATCTTTTTATTTGAATTTTATTTAATTGAAAATGGATTAAATAGTGCTGTTTTGCTACTGTTAGAGTCTCTTAATTAATTTATTATTTGTTGGTTATAATTTTAGAATGGTCTCTGGAATATTTGCCATTTAATGAACAATTTAGTTTTTATGTTGGACAACTTTTATTTTCCACTTTCATTTAAATTTCCATTTGAATCAGGAGTTGAAATGCAATATGATGCTAATGATGATCATGCACTGTTAAACATGATGACATGGCATAATCAAAAGGGTGATTACTGTAGTTAACCATCGGGGGTGTTACAAATCTCCTCCACTAATAAGAATTCTCGTCCCGAGGATTAAGAGGTAGAAGGAAAAAGTTCGGGGTATTCCGCACGAAGATTATCATCGCGTTCCCAAGTGGCTTCATCTTCAGTATGATTTGACCACTGCACTTTGAGGAACTTGGTAACCTTCTGACGGGTCCGACGTTCAGCTTCATCGAGAATGCGGATCGGATGTTCCTTATATGAAAGATCATCATGCAATTCGAGCATTTCGTGATCCACAGCTCGGTGCGGAGATTCCTTGAAGCACTGACGAAGTTGCGACACATGGAAGACGTCGTGGATATGAGAGAATTGCGGCGGCAACTCCAATTTATATGCCACCTGACCACGTCTAGCAATAATGCGGAAAGGACCAATGTAGCGTGGAGCTAGCTTGCCCTTGATTCCAAAACGGTGAGTGCCTTTCATAGGAGTGACATGAAGATAAGCTTGATCACCAGGTTGATAAGTCAAACCCCATCGTTTGCGATCATAGTTGCTCTTCTGGCGGTCCTGAGCCGCCTTGAGATTTTCCCGGACAATACGAACTTGTTCTTCGGCGTGTTGAATAATATCCGGACCCACGAGCGGTCGTTCCCTAGTTTCTGACCAATTCAGAGGGGTTCGACACTTACGTCCATATAGTACTTCGAAGGGGGCCATTTTCAAGCTGGCTTGATAGCTGTTGTTATAAGAGAACTCGGCATACAGAAGAGATTCTTCCCACTTCTTGCCGAAAGAAATAACACAAGCCCGAAGCATGTCTTCAAGCACTTGATTAACTCGTTCAACTTGGCCTTGGGATTGGGGATGATAAGCTGAACTCCAGGTAATATGAGTTCCCATAGCTGTTTGGAAACTTTCCCAGAATTTGGAAGTGAAAAGACCGCCACGGTCCGAACTAATCTCCTTCGGAATACCGTGGAGTGAAACAATTCTGGAGATATACAACTCTGCTAACTGACTAGCAGTGATAGTCTCTTTGACGGGCAGAAAGTGTGCAACTTTAGAGAGTTGGTCCACGACGACAAGGATAGCATCGTGACCCTTCTGTGACCTGGGAAGTCCTGTAACAAAATCCACCTGAACCTTATCCCATTTCCATAGAGGAATAGGAAGTGGTTGCAGAATTCCAGCTGGTTTCTGATGTTCTGCTTTAACGCGACGACACACATCACATTCGGCAACATAACGAGCAATGTCCTGCTTCATTTTAGACCACCAGTACCTTTGACGGAGATCACGATACATCTTGGTGCTACCCGGATGAATAGACAGCGGGGTATCATGTGCCTCCTTCATGACTTTGTCAGTCATAAGCTCGAAGCGAGGTACGACAATGCGTTTTCTGAAATACAAGGTTCCATCTTCAGACAGCGAGAAATCCCTGTACTTTACAAGGTGAAGGTCTTTCTTCATCAGATCAATTTCAGCATCTTTAGCTTGCGCATTCTTAACAGCTTTCTCAAGATCTGGTTGTATCACCAGGTTATTTAGAGAGCCCTGTGGAACAATACGCAGATTCAGCTTGCACAGTTCTTCATAAAGACGAGGTTGAGCTCGCCTAACCATGAGGTTGTCGCAATAGGACTTGCGGCTTAAGGCATCAGCCATCACGTTAGCCTTGCCAGGGGTATAAGAAATACCCAAATCATAGTCCGCAATGGCCTCCATCCATCTCTGCTGACGGAGGTTTAGAGAAGGTTGAGTGAACAAGTACTTCAGACTTTTATGATCCGTGTAGATCTCGCAACGATTACCGAGAAGGCAATGTCGCCACAACTGCAATGCATAGATCACAGCAGCTAGTTCTAGATCATGTACCAGATAATTCTCTTCATGTGGGCGTAACTGACGAGAGCCATAAGCAATCACTTTACGCTCTTGCATTAGGACACAGCCTAATCCTTCACGGGATGCGTCACAATAGATCACAAAGTCTTTGCGGGTATCTGGAGGAGATAGTACTGGGGCAGATGTTAGCTTGTCTTTGAGTGCTTGAAAACTTTCCTGACATTTTTCTGTCCATTCAAATTTAACGCCCTTGTGAAGCAGATCGGTCAAAGGCTTAGCAATCTTAGAAAAGTTCTCGACAAATCGACGGCAATAGCTTGCAAGGCCGAGAAAACTTCTGACTTGCTTGACATTCTTCGGAGGAGTCCAGTCAAGAATAGCCTGAACTCGTTCTGGGTTAACGACGATGCCATCTTTGGAAATCACATGACCAAGGTAAGTTACTTCAGAAAGCCAGAATTCACATTTGGAGTATTTGGCATACAACTGGTGTTCTCGGAGCCTTTCCAGTACAAGACGGAGGTGTTCAGCATGTTCTTCCTTATTCTTCGAATATACCAGAATATCATCCAGATATACCACGACAAATTTGTCGAGGTAATCCATGAAGATGTAATTCATCAGACGGGAGAATGTGGCTGGAGCATTTGTTAAGCCAAATGACATGACAGTGTACTCATAAGAACCATAGCGAGTAACAAATGCAGTCTTCGGAATATCCTCTTCACGAACACGGATCTGATGGTATCCCAATCTCAAATCAAGCTTAGAGAATACTGAGGAACCGGCAAGTTGATCATACAAATCATTGATCCGAGGAAGCGGATATTTGTTCTGGATTGTGGCTTGGTTAATGGGTCGATAATCCTGAACCAATCGGTTAGTTCCATCCTTCTTCTTGACGAAGAGTGAAGGTGCTCCCCAAGCAGAGGAACTGGGGCGGATGAAACCTTTCTTAAGTGACGTGTCGATTTCCTCCTTAAGTTCAAGAAGATGATGCTGAGGCATCTTATAAGGACGCTTCGCAATAGGGGTAGTGCCAGGTTTCAAGTCGATGACAAACTCAACAGCTCTAGCAGGGGGTATTCCTGGAAGTTCTTCTGGAAATACATCTTGAAAATCACGAACAACTGGAACGTTCTCGATGCCTTCAAGAGGTGAAGCATTCAATGCATTCAGAACATATATCTGGCTCTCAGCGTCTTGAGCTATTCGGGCTGAGTAATTGATCACCTGACCAGAAGGGTGTGTGAGCTGGACTGTCTTAGTAGCACAGTCAATCAAAGCATTATGGGCTGTCAACCAGTCCATACCGAGAATGATGTCTATGTCGGAAGGTCCAAGAGCAATAAGGGAAGCAGAGAACATCAACCCTTCAATTTTGATCTGATTGTTGTGACTTACCATCTTGGTTTGCCACCTAGAACGGGGAGTGATCATCTCTAATGGTGTGGGCAATAACTCTAGAGGTAGCTCATGTCGCTGAGCAAATTGTTGAGACACAAATGTATGTGATGCCCCGGAATCAAAGAGAACAGAAGCTGCAACTGAATTAACTGACAGAGTTCCCATCACGATTTTTGGAGACTCATGAGCTTCTCCCATTTTGACGTGAGTAACCTGGCCTCGGTCCATAGCAGACATCCTGGCCTTACGATTTCTGCAACGATGGGTTCGATGGCCCTTCGTACGACCATCAGGAGGACGTGGTACATCCTGAGGAGAAGCCATAACATTAGGTGGTCCATCATGAACCGTAAGCTGTCTCGGCGGTGAAGGCAGACGAGGTGCAACATAAGACGGTCTTGGTGTTGGAGCAGGTTGATGATGAACATTGTGAGGGATCCACACTCGACGCTTCTGAACAGGTCGACCCGAAGACGAACCAACATCACGAGTGCGCTTGAGCGACTCCTGGTACTCAGTCAGAGCTGTTTCAACTTGGAAAGATTTGCTGACAAGCGTTGCGAATTCTGTGCAATCATGGACAGCAAGTGCAAGTTTTATATCGGTACGCAGTCCTTCACGGAATTTCTCCTGCTTGCGAGTGTCAGTGTCGACATCATCCGCAGCATAGCGGGACAGTTCGATAAATTTCCTCTGATATTCATCCACAGTCATTTTGCCTTGTGAGAGTTTGCGAAACTCCTGCTTCTTCTGGTCGATCAGACCTTGAGGAATGTACCGTGCACGAAAGGCTGACTGAAATTCCTGCCAAGTGGTTACAGTCTCTGCAGGCAACATACCCTTGTGGCTTTCCCACCATTGAGCAGCTGGGCCCTTCAGGTGGAATGTCGCAAAGGTGACGTAACTGTCAGGGGCAACATTAGCTGACTCCATTTCAAACAGGATGTCACGAAGCCAATCATCAGCATCCATAGGATTGGTGGAGTTGCGGAAAACGGACGGATTGAGGCGCACAAATTCTGGCAGCGAGATCGGTCCAGGCTCCTGACGAGCCTCGTTGCGTTCCAAACGTCTTACCAGACTCTCATTGAGCTGACGGTTCAATTCAAACTGCTGCATCATTGCGGTAATATAGGGTGGAGGTGGAGGATCGTCAGCCATCCTGCCAAATCAACAGGGGCAGTTTAGCAAGAAAAACTGCAGGTGTACGGAATGATTCATGAAGTAACACGCACAACAGAAGGAAGTGCAATTGATGCTTCATCATATTCGCACCAGACATTCAAATCCGCACATAGCCTCGGTTAGTATCTGGCATTACGACAGCTGAAAGGGGAAGGCTAGACAACTAGGCGGCGCGCAGGCACGCGGTAGGGAAGTACACAACGAGACATAGCAAAGGCTACATCAACATTGGAGAAAACTATTGGAGCGAGGAATCTGCAAGTGACAACACAGGGTGCCCTCGATAAAAGGATCCTGTAAGCAGAACCTGGTCCACAATCTCGAAGCAAGGGGGGATATTTCAGAACTCCGGGTGGATGTGATCACGAGAACCTAATGTTGGAGTTAGTAAAATTTTAACCCAAATAGAAGAGAGGTCGGAGTCCCAGAGTAAAGGTCAAGGAGTAAAAGATCCTAATACCACCCAATTGGCGACGTGGGCCCGTAAGCCACACAGCCAAGTTAGTAAAATAGTTTTGGACCACTAGACTCAACTTCGGCCAAGGAGTTGGAAAGGGGGCTTCCTAGAGGCAGTCGGCTCTGATACCAACTTGTGACGCCCCCAGCCCGATCGTGCACTAATCATACACGCAAATGCACACGATCAAGCCTAAGGACTCACGGGAAGATATCACAACACAACTCTAAAACATAAATAAATTCATACAAGCTTTATATTACAAGTCAGGGGCCACGAGGGCTCGAATACATAAGCTTGCGAACAAGCGTCAGCGGAAGCATCAGATATCTGAGTACAGATATTAAAAGAGAAACAGAAAGGCCTATAGAAAGGCGGGGCAAAATAAAACACTACGATCGAAAGGCGTAGGCCTCCTGCCTGGGACCCTCCGATCCTACTCCTGGTCGTCAGTCAACTCGTAGCAGTATCCATCCTCTGGGTAGTAGTAGTAGTCGATCGACGGGGCATCTGTCTCAGGGGCTCCGTCCTCTGGTCGCAACAAACTGATATGGGGAGAAAAGGAAAACAAAGCAACCGTGAGTACTCAGAAGTACTCAGCAAGCAAGGATCTACACTACATATGCAACATTTTCAAAGGGAGGCTGTATATGTGGACTGGGCTGCAGAAATGCCAGAATAGAGAGAAGGCCTAGTCCTATCGAAGACTAGCATCTTCAGCGGTCTTGCAGAAATAGAAGAGGGTAGAACAGTACAATATAATGTAGCAGTATCATTAAGTCTCATCCTCACCCAGAGATCCTTTCTCGACTCCCTGCGAGAAAGCAATCCCAGAGCCATACAGTCATCAACCTCGTCCTGAGACCCCTTCTCGACTCCCTGCGAGAAGCAATCCCAGAGCCATAGTATCCAAGTATCCAGTTCTAAATTGTATCAATCAGGATACAACTCCGAGTGTCCTTTACCGTAGGACAGGCTATCGATAGAAGTTTTCTTCCCTGCAGGGGTGCACCAACTTACCCAACACGCTCGATTAACTCCGGCCGGACACACTTTCCTGGGTCATGCCCGGCCTCGGCCAAACGACACACCGCAGCCCTACCTACAGCTCAGCAGAGAGGTCCCCGCCGGTCTACATCCTAAGCGCTCAGGGGTCTTGGGCCATCGCCCTGTGCACTCCAGGTCGTTGCGAGCAGGGTGAAGCCAGGCACCCGGAGGGCGTCAGTCCGTCCCGGCCGCAAGGCTGAACTAGACGTCTGACAGAGCTTTCGGCTGATGCTATGATGCAGAACGCCCATACTATGCCCACGTGATGGTTAGTGCTATCAGGCCAGAGACCTGCTCGGATCAAATATCCAAATCGTTAATGGACTAGGGCTTGCGGTAACGAGCAGAGACTCACGAAAGATGTGACCCCGTCGCCCCGTCTCGAGGACTTGCTGCAAGGGTTAAGAATGCCCGGCCGCGCCTCGTATTCATCACTCGGGCACCATACAGGCACCCGTCTTCACAACACTCGCCTCTCAGGCGCACGCGGGTACCCCTCAGGGTCGACCCGCCTATCCAAGTAACAGTGTAAAGTCCAAGTATCCGTGTATCCATAACATCAGGGGAATCCGAGGTATCACCCTCGTTGGATTCCTACTCGATGTCTCCGTCAAGGTGAACTCGGAGGAATCACCCTCACTGGGTTCACACTTGATGTGTTGCATGACAGCGTCGTTACCGGAAGTGGTGAAGGAGGAATCACCCTCGATGACCACGACCGAATAGCTACTCTACAGAGTTAACATCAGAAGTGCTACACGAGGTATCACCCTCGGCACTCGATAGTAACGCTGCAGTGTCGTTACAACTAAGGGGGGGTGATGTGCGGTGTCGGGACCTGGTCTTCAATCCCGTTGATCGGGTCTTCTGATAATCCAGCGGGGCAACAAAGGATCAAGGTGGGGTTCTCTAGTGGGTCTCTACCCAGCCTATACTAAGCAGTTTAGGATAAGCAAGTAAGGTATCAATAGCAGGTTACAATAAACAGGCTATGCATCAGAATAGGTAAAGCAGTAGCAGCAGTAATTCTAATGCAAGCATGAGAAAATAGAATGGGCGATATCGGGATGATCAAGGGGGGGGGCTTGCCTGGTTGCTCGGCGGCAAGGGCAAGGTTGTCAATGCTGTCTTCGGGCTCCGGAGCTGCGTCGGTCTCGGGGACGACGTCGAGGTCGGGGGCTATCGAGAGAGAAGAGGGGGAGGAAACAGTATAAATATAGAGCAAACATAAGCAACACGGAGCAGGCCATGCTAACGTGCAATGCAGGGTTGCCTGAAGACATGTCCAAGTCATTTAGTTATTTTAGGAATTTGTTTGCAATTATTTTATTAAGGTCATACACTATTCATTTATCTGAAACAGGCAAAAAGTTGCATGTTCAGATAGTTAGAGGCATCTAACAGGTATGTGGGTAGCGTATTCGGATCCGTCTCATTTTTCTGATCATTTTCCATATATAAATTATTTTCATCGGAGTTACGGATTAAAAGATATGATTTTCTAAAGTTTTATTGATTTTCTGGAATTTATTTAATTATTTAAATTCGAATTATTCAAAACAGTGCAGAGTGACGTCATCGTGATGTGTTGCTGACATCAGCAGGTCAACTGGTCGGCTGACCAGTCAAACCAGACAGGTGGGACCCACATGTCATTGACTGTGACTTTAACAGTGGGGTTAAAATTAACTAACTGGGTTAATTAGTGGGTGGGCCCCAGCAGTTAGTGACTGATTAGTGTTTAAACTAATTAATTAACTAATTAACAGATTTTCTAGTTAATTAAATCAGTTTAACCGAGTGGGGCCCGCATGTCAGCGAGACAGGGCGGCCACGTCAGCTGTTGACCTGGTCAACAGGTCAACTGGGGCCCGCGGGGCCCCACAGTCAGTGGCCCAGGAGCGGGGCCCATCGGGGCCAGGTCAGCGCCGGCCGCCGGAGCTCTCCGGCGAGCCCCGACGCGGTGGCTCAACTCCGGCGAGCTCGGAAACGGCGCACAGGGCATCATTTGCGACGCGGTTGGCGGCAGTCGAACGGGGAGACGACGCCGCGTCGATCTAGGGCACTAGCACGAGGCGGGGCAGTCGGAGACAAGCGCTGCGACGGCAATGGCGGACGGTGGCGTTCGGCCGAGATGGCGAACGGCGTTGCAGCGCGCGTGCGAGCGAGCCAAGAGGCTAGGCGTGGCCTACGCGGTGCAGTGAGTGCGATGGCCACGGGCACGGGGCCCAAAGGTCGTCGGGGACACGTCGGCGACATGCACAGGCGGCGGTGGGTTCGGGCACGGCGAAACCTAGCGCTACAAGCCACGGAGGGCCGTGAGGGGAGAGGGGGAAGGAGCAGGAGCTCACAGCGGGGTGTAGCCGGTCAAAGTGGGCTCGGGGGAGGTTTGGTGTAGCCGGAATCGGCGACGGAGTGCGGCGGTGATCCGAGGAGGAAGCAGACGGCGTGGAGGCGATGCAATGGCTCCAGGCTTCGGCTCGTTTGCGCGGTCGAAGGAGGCGACGATGGCGAGCACCGTGGACACGTCGGGGTGGCGAGAGGGGCACGGCGGCCGTGGCTACGCCGGAGCCATGGCGGCGGTGGCGCTCGGGTGAGGGAGGAGCAGAGGAAGGAGAGGGAGAGTAGTGGCTAGGGTTAGCCAGAGGGGTCGAGGGGGGTCCTTATCCCCTCCAGGGGCGCGGTGGCCGCTGTCGACGCAGGAGAGGGGGGGGCAGGTGCGGCGAGCGCGCGCGCACCAGGTGCTCGACAGCGAGCCCCGGGCGTGAGCAGTACGAAGAGGACGAGCGGGGTGGGCTGGGCCGGCCACTGTGCTGACTTAGGCCCAGCACAGTGGGCCTTTTTCCTTTTTTTGTTTTCTGTTTCTTTTTCTGCTTTTCTTTATTCCTTTTTCTGTTTTGTAAATATTTAGGCACCCAAATGACTTTTGTAAAAATTGTGACCTGGTCCACAAATCACAGGGCATTGTATACCATCGCAATAAAATGGTTTGGTGTCCATATCTTTTTATTTGAATTTTATTTAATTGAAAATGGATTAAATAGTGCTGTTTTGCTACTGTTAGAGTCTCTTAATTAATTTATTATTTGTTGGTTACAATTTTAGAATGGTCTCTGGAATATTTGTCATTTCATGAACAATTTAGTTTTTATGTTGGACAACTTTTATTTTCCACTTTCATTTAAATTTCCATTTGAATCAGGAGTTGAAATGCAATATGATGCTAATGATGATCATGCACTGTTAAACATGATGACATGGCATAATCAAAAGGGTGATTACTGTAGTTAACCATCGGGGGTGTTACATAGAAAACCCATTCAATTTTTGTTATTGCATTATATCTACTGTATTCTAACTTTACCATGACTTATACCCCCCGATACAAACCATAGATTCATCAAAATAAGCACACAATGCAAAGAAAACAGAATCTGTCAAAAACAGAACAGTCTGTAAAGATGCGAATTGTTCTCATACTTCTGTAACTCCAAAATTTATGAAAAAATTAGGACAACAGAGGAAATTTGTATATCAATCTTTTGTAAAAAATATCAGAATGTTTTGTCGCTTCTGTGATTTTAAACAATTATTTTACTGGACGCAAAAGTTTCTGTTTTTCAACAAGATCAAATCAACTATCACCAAAGCTATCCCAAAGGCTTTACTTGGCACAAACACTAATTAAAACACAAAAAACACAATCATAAAAGTAGCATAATTGTGAAAACACTCAAGAATAGAAAGAAAAAGACAAAAATAAATTTTATTCATTGGGTTGCCTCCCAACAAGCGCTATCGTTTTATGCCCCTAGCTAGGCATAATGCATAGATCTAAGTGTTGTCAGTCGTAGTTTTGGCAACTTTTGCAAGGGCTTTCTCAAACCCGGGAGGCTCTTTGCGCTTCCCTAAATTCTCCAGAAAATAAACCATTTTGAGATCTAGAATATCCAACCGCTTAGTGCAAAGAGTAATCAAAGTATTCATGCGATTGAGGTTTCCACTAATATGTTTGAGAGGTTCATTATATTTTTGCAACTCAACCATATGTTTATGCAAATCGCTCAACTTGTCTAAAATTTGAACCCCTTCTTGCGTAAAGCTAATCCCCTTTTTGGTTGGTGGGATTCCCAAAATCCCCTCTAAGATCTCGTAAGCAGTATTAGCATCAAGTTCAATAAAATTTCCTTTAGCAGCAAAATCCAAAAGTTGTCTATGATGCAAGGCTAATCCTATATAAAAATTACGAAGCAAAACCCTTGCGTCTCCTTTAAGATTGCTAATACGATAAGATTCCATTAGTCTATACCAAGCATCTTTCAAATTTTCTCCTTGTCTCTACTTGAAGTATAGAACTTCAAAATCTAGAGATAGAGGAGTAGTCATGCTAGACATAGTGTCGAGGTAGACAAGCAAGAACACACTCATAAACAGATCTGACGAGAAAACGGCGAACGAAAAAAAGGGCGAATAAAACGGCAAATTTTTGCCAAGTGGGGGAGATGAATACGAGAGGCAAATGGCAAATAATGTAAATTGCAAGGAGATGAGATTTGTGATTAGGAACCTGATAGATATTGATGATGTCTCCCCGGCAACGGCGCCAGAAATTCCTTTTGATGCGGCTTGAACTACGTCGGTATTTCCCCAAAGAGGAAGAGATGATGCAGCACAGCTACGGTAGGTATTTCCCTTAGTGATGAGACCAAGGTTATCGAACCAGTATGAGAACCATGCAATACTATGTAAACGGTACCTGCACATAAAGAACAAATACTTGCAACCCGACGTGTAAGAGGGGTTGCCAATCCCTCCCGGGTAAAAAGATAGATAAAATTGTAGTAGATTGGATAAATAGATCTCGCGGGAACGCGAGATAAAATAAATGACAAAAAAGTGCAGCAAGGTATTTTTGGGTTTTTGGATTAATAGATCTAAAAATAAAAGCGAATAAAAATAGATCTCAAAGGCAAATATGATAAAGAATAGACCCGGGAGCTGTAGATTTCACTAGTGGCTTCTCTCGAGAAAAATAGCATACGGTGGGTAAACAAATTACTGTTGGGCAATTGATAGAACTTCAAATAATTATGACGATATCCAGGCAATGATCATTATATAGGCATCACGTCCAAGATTAGTAGACCGACTCCTACCTGCATCTACTACTATTACTCCACACATCGACCGCTATCCAGCATGCATCTAGTGTATTAAGTTCATGGAGAAACGGAGTAATGCAATAAGAACAATGACATGATGTAGACAAGATCTATTCTTGTAGGAATAGACCCCATCTTGTTATCCTTAATAGCAACGATACATACGTGTCATTTCCCCTTCTGTCACTGGGATTGAGCACCATAAGATCGAACCCATCACAAAGCACCTCTTCCCATGACAAGAAAAATCGATCTAGTTGGCCTAACTAAACCAAAGATTCAAAGAAGAAATACGAGGCTATAAGTAATCATGCATATAAGAGATCAAAGAAACTCAAATAACTTTCATGGATAAAAATATAGATCTGATCATAAACTCAAAGTTCATTGGATCCCAACAAACACACCGCAAAAAGAGTTACATCAAATAGATCTCCAAGAGACCATTGTATTGAGAATCAAAAGAGAGAGGAAGCCATCTAGCTACTAATTACGGACTCGAAGGTCTACAATGAACTACTCACGCATCATCGGAGAGGCACCAATGAGGATGATGAACCCCTCCGTGATGGTATCTAAATTGGATCTGTGGTTTCTGGAACTTGCGGCGGCTGGAATTGTGTTTCGTCGACTCCCCTAGGGTTTTTGGATTTCCAGGGTATTTATAGAGCAAAGAGGTGGTGCGGGAGGCGGCCGAGGTGGGCACAACCCACCAGGGCGCGCCTGGGCCCCCAGGCACGCCCAGGTGGGTTGTGCTCCCCTCAGAGCCCCTCTCTGGTACTTCCTTGGCCCAACTTGTGTCTTCTGGTCCAGAAAAAATCACCAAAAAGTTTCGTTGCGTTTGGACTCCGTTTGGTATTGATTTTCTGCGAAGTAAAAAATAAGCAAAAAATAGCAACTGGCACTGGGCACTATGTCAATAGGTTAGTCCCAAAAAATGATATAAAGTTGCTATAAAATGATTGTAAAACATCCAAGAATGATAATATAACAGCATGGAACAATCAAAGATTATAGATACGTTGGAGACTTATCATGCATGCATGCATTGTATCCCTTGTTTGTCTGTCCTGAAAGGTTACTAATAGCATGCCAATCATTGATGGTTACAAACAGCAACGCTCGTAGGTCAAATTCCTGCTGTTTGTGCTCATCCCACACACGTACACCTTTTATATCCCACAAATGTAAAAGTTCTTCAACTAATGGCCTTAGGTACACATCAATGTCGTTGCCGGGTTGCTTGGGGCCTTGGATGAGCACTGGCATCATAATGAACTTCCGCTTCATGCACAACCAAGGAGGAAGGTTATAGATACATAGAGTCACAGGCCAGGTGCTATGATTGCTGCTCTGCTCCCCAAAAGGATTAATGCCATTTGCACTTATGCCAAACCATAAGTTCCTTGCGTCAGCTGCAAACTCCGGCCACTTTCTCTTGATTTTTCTCCACTGAGACCCATCAGCGGGTACTCTCAACTTCCTGTCTTTCTTATGGTCTTCTTTGTGCCACCGCAACAACTTGGCATGCTCTTTGTTTTGGAACAAACGTTTCAACCGTGGTATTATAGGAGCATACCACATCACCTTGGCAGGAATCCTCTTTGTGGAGCGCTCACCCTCAACATTACCAGGGTCATCGCGGCTGATCTTATAGTGCAATGCACCGCATACCGGGCATGCATTCAAATTCTCGTACTCCTCACCGCGGTAGAGGATGCAATCATTAGGGCATGCATGTATCTTCTGCACCTCTAATCCTAGAGGGCAGACAGCCTTCTTTGCTTCGTACGTACTGTCGGGCAATTTGTTATCCTTTGGAAGCATCTTCTTTAACATTTTCAGCAACTTTTCAAATCTCTTGTCAGATACACCATTCTCTGCCTTCCATTACAGCAATTCCAATGTGGTACCCAGCTTTTTCTTGTCATCTTCACAATTTGGGTACAACAATTTCTTGTGATCCTCTAACATGCGCTGCAACTTCAACCTCTCCTTTTCACTTGCGTAGTTTCCCTTTGCATCAGCAATGGCCTGACCAAGATCATCAGCGGGCTCATCTGATGCCTCTTCTTCAGCTTCTTCCCCCATTGTAGTACAATCGTATTCAGAGAACTTAGGATAGTTGTCATCATCCTCTTCTTCTTCATTCTCTTCCATTAGAACCCCTCTTTCTCCGTGCTTGGTCCAACAGTTATAGCCGGACATGAAACCGGACGTAAACAGGTGGACGTGAAGGACTTTTGAGCTAGAGTAATTCTTATCATTCTTACATACTCCTATCATTCTTACATACACCACATGGACAACACATAAAACCATCCCGCTTGTTTGCCTCAGTCGCACACAGAAAACTATGCACGCCATTAATGAGCTGGGGAGAGCGTCGGTCATCGTACATCCATTGTCGGCTCATCTTCATTACACAACACCGAAAAGACCAAATTAATACAAGTTCACACATAAAGTTCATACACACTTATTCTCATAAAACAACATACAACTATCTAGCTAAAGCATTTAAATGCAACAACAAATGCGATCAAAATCGCAACTAAGGTAATAATTGATCCAACAGCATAATGATACCAAGCCTCTTTACTAACAGCATATTTTTTAATCTTTCTAATCTTCAAGCGCATTGCATCCATCTTGATCTTGTGATTATCGACGACATCGGCAACATACAACTCCAATTTCATCTTCTCTTCTTTAATTCTTTTCAAAAAAAAAATCAAATACTCGTTTTCTTTTTCAACTAAATTTAACTTCTCGACAAGAGAGTCGTTTGCAATTTTCGGTTCACATACCTCATAGATAAAAATATCTATGTCAACTTGATAGGCATAATTGTTATAAGCACGAAATGCAACAAATGGTTATAAAAGATAATATACCACATCCGAATCATAAACCAGACAAGGGCCGACGAGGACGGATATCAAAACCATGGCACTACGTATAACAAACAATCATACAAGTAAGAAAATTATACAAGCAACTATCTAAATCATACAAATAAGATTTTTTTTTCACAAAAAGGATAAGAACAAGAGCCTCACCAAGGTGGTGCCGGCGACGGGACGGCGCGGGCGATCGACGGCGGTGAGGACGGGGACGGGAAGGACTAAGTAAACCACACCTACACATATGAACTAAGAAGTTGATTTGAGCTCAAATTGCATATAAATCAAATAAACTCTCACATAATTACTCCCAAACTAAAACCCACAAATGACTATTCTTATACAGCATTGCATGAGCTAAACTAGCAATGAGAGATGAAAGGACAAAGTTGCTAACCTTTTAGAACACTTGGATAGATGGGGTGCCTCAAATCTTGGCAAACATGGAGGATGAGCTCGAGCTAGGGGAAGAAAACAGAGAGGAGAGAAAGGAGAAAACAGAGAGGATGAGCTCGAGCTCAGGCTGGACGAAGCAGGGGTTTATATAGGGATATCTTTAGTCCCGGTTGGTGATACAAACCGGGACTAAAGGTCCACCTCTAGTCCCGGTTTGTATCATCAACCGGGACTAAAGAGGTCCACCTCTAGTCCCGGTTTGTGATACCAACCGGGACTAAAGGGGCTCGCGGGGCCCCCAGCCTGATGCCAGCCTGCCACAACCCCTTTAGTCCCGGTTGGTATCACCAACCGGGACTAGAGGTCACAAATGAACCGGGACTAATGGTGGTCGTGCCCCCGTCCGCTCCTAGCCGTTGGGACCGGGACTAATGATCACATTAGTCCCGGGTCCAAACCAGGCCGGGACTAATGCTCCGGACGAAAGACCTGTTTTCTACTAGTGTATACTTGTGAATGATGTAAGCCCTTGAAATAAAGTAAGCCACCGTGGCGTTTTGCCTAAAAAAAAGGGTCTGTTTGCTTTTTTTTTTCCGCTGATCCCGTGAGAAAAAAAAATTAAGCGCCACCACCAAGGATCGATCCCAGGTTATTTCTCTTTGGCTTGGTCCTAGTAACCAACTCGCTGGATTATTATTTGTTGTACAATCAATTGAGAATAGATACATGACCCTTTTAAACCCCATGAGCTGAAAAGGATTTTTTTTCTGTTTTTTCTTGCCCTTTTTTTACAAGGTCTCTTTTTTTAGGGTAAGTTGCTGCTTTATATTTTATTTATCTTTACCTAATAATAAAGCACGCAGTGCTTCTATCGGTTCACCGTCAGTAATTTTTGCTAAAACCCCCTGATGTTATTTAAAATCAACCTGCAATACATGCGGCAACTTTTCTGTTTTCGCCCTGCTGTAATCTCTACAATAATTCAACATCTGGCCCGGCCCACACGCCCACCTGGGCCTTCCGGAACGCGTTGTTCGGCCTGCCCCTCTTTTAAAAAAAAGGAAACCTGGGTTGCTGGGGACTCGAACCCAGGACTTCTCATTGCAAGTGCTAGATCTAAACCATTAGGCCTCTCATCTGGCTCTTACCTATATATGAATATTTATCTAATCTAATCTATACCTATTATTAAAGGGGGTGATTGATTTTTCCTCTGACTTTTTTTTAGCAATACCTCTGATTTTTTCGTACGTCAAACTTTTTGTCCGTCGGTCTCGATCAAATTTTCCGTCTATCTGTCCATCTCGTTCCAAAATCCGCCGGGCCTTTAAATCGCTGCACTGCTGGCCTTTCTGATGGGCCACGGATGGGCCTTTGGCTTGGATGTGAGCCAACAGTTACAGCAACCAACTCAGCCACCGCAATTTGATGTTCAATAATACCACCTTGCTCCTTTTAATGGATTCCTACCAGTTTATATAGAGCTGCAAGTTTCCTATGATATCAGCAAGCCGCCTTACAAAGAGCAATGAGAATTGTGTGTATAAAGAAAGGATGAATCTCGATAGTTAAATGGAATTGTGGGCTGTGTCTGGGGCTATAAAAAGGAATGATGAGGCTATGAAAAGGAGGATTATGGGGCTGTATTTGAGGGTATACAGGTAGGCACGAAGCTCACGGCAGACTCTGCCAGAGGCAAGCAAGCGAGAGCCGATTGGCTCGCATCGGCCAGCATCGGGGCTCGGCACACCAGCGGGTAGCAGCAGCCGGCAATGTAGTGAGCGGCCGATTCAGACCGTGATACCAAACCAGCAGTGGCGCCAGTGACCACAACCAAGGAGCCAATGCGCAGCGAAGCGTTTGCCACGACTATGGTGCATGCGAACGGAGGCCGCCGGCTAACACTTGAGTGAGGCAGCTCTCAAGCAGTAAGCATATTTCTATGTACATTACACAACTGACAACTACTTTATGGGGGTGTAGCACGAAGTTACATAGATTCATAATATTATATATGCACTGGTGCTTCTAATTTTTTTATTTAGTCATTCACCATGTGCGTGTGTGTGTGTGCAGACTACGGATGAAACATTTTCATTATGATTTGCTAATTAAATGTTTATTTTATGAAATTTAGATACATATGTATGTATGATTCATGTGTATTGGAGTAAGAAATTTCCTTATTTTATGAATGTAGCATGATCAAATCTAGGCCTAGATATTTGTTCATTTCGAAATTTATTGTTTTGATGCAAGCATGTGAAGATGTTGAACATGATTTGCAATGCAAACTATAGTTATTATAATAAGTCTTCGTTTAGTTGGTTGAAGGTGACTTCTCACTTTGTTGTCAGTATGCTCGCGGACGATGTAACACTTATCTTGATTTCAATAAAGTAAGCCATGGCCTTCCCTAAAAAAATGTTGCACATGATTTGTAATGCTTTGAATCTTTGTGCCGTGTTTGCTCATCTAACAAATCTAACTTAATATATATACATGCATATTTCTTTTCCCGTTGCAACGCACGGGCATTTGCGCTAGTTTAACTAAAAAGAATAGTCTGGGATCTCATCAGAGACCACCTCTAAGATAAAATCTGGTGGCACCATTAGCCACACCTTACATAATGCTTCCCCTACGCCTACCTTTGCTAATTTATGAGCAGCAACATTTGCCGACCGACTAACCCTCGTCACCCTCACCTCCTGGAAAGAAAGAAGTAAACTTTTGATTTCTTCAATTATTGGTCCGGCCGCTGCCAAGTTCTTCCCTGGATTGCTAAGCATAGTTGCTACAGACTTGTTGTCTATCTCTAAATGAGGCTTTTGAACATTGATTTCGGCAGCCAATTGCACTGCGCGTTTGCACACTAAGATTTCTGCCACCTCCGGATCAGTTGCATGTTGAAAAACGTGGCATGCAGCAGCTCTAAAATCCCCATCATTTCCTCGCAAAATCACCCCTCCACCGCCTTATCACCATGTTTGGAGATGGCTCCGTCAGAGTTGGCCTTAACCCAGCCTTCTTCTGGCACAGCCCATCGCTGCTGCACCTTGGTCTTGACAATCGGCGGGGTCTTTTTGTGCACTGTCCGCCACTCTTGTAGATAGGCCACGACCGTGTTCATTATTTCATGTGGTTCAGCAATCCTCTTTCCATTCTTTTTCTCATTCCGGGCCAACCAGAGCCCATAGCATGCCTGTACCATCGCCTCCCTATACTTCGCTGTAGCATCCGCAAACCGCTCTAGCAGCCAGCTCAAAAGTGCACTCGAGGAGTCAGCTGTGGACGGTGGGATCGCCATCAAAACTCCCTTTTCCGAACGCAACAATTTCCAGAATAAAACCGAATGTGGGCATGCCCAAAAGCGATGATAGAGTGATTCCTCTCGTCCGCACGCCACACAGAACACACCCGCCTTGATTCATCATCGATGTAGCTCAGCTCCGACTGCTAGTCCGTTTCTCATGATCCTCCACATGTGTATCTTTGCCTTATTTGGAGCGCAAGTGTCCCACAATCCCAGGCACGCCTTGTGTTGAAGAACAGAGGAGGAAGGTACCGGCCGTCCGGCCTTCACACTGTTCAGCGTCATCTTTAGATGATAGGCTGACCGTACAGTAAACTAACCATTCTTTATATAATTCCATGCAAGGTAATCCTCCATGCCTGGTCCACCTATCACTATATGCTTGATATCTGAGGCATCATCCTGTGAGAACATGCGCTCCACACTTGTGCTACATTATTATGTTAAGAAATTAGTCTGGTGTTTTGCACGAACACTCCGAGAGGCGTTGCACTTGCCATGGCGGATGACCAGTGTCTACGTACGTGAACGTACCGGCAATGGTGAGGACGATATTTGATAACTTTTGCACAAACACCATGCTAACATTCAATGAGGGACTATGAATTGTTGAAGTCTATAATGGTAATTTCTGTGCAAATAACATAATAATTTACAAGCACATACTACTTGATAACTTACATGCGAACATCGTGGTAACTTTGACCCCGAGGAGGAAAAGGGTTAAAAACACACGCCCGATAACTTTTGTGTAAAATAACATTGTAAATTCCTGCCGGAGAGCCGATAACTCACGTATGAACATTGTGGTAACTGTTGATCCGAAAAAAAGTTGTTGAAAGTATACCCCGTAAATTCCTTGTAATAGCATGGTAATATATACAACACGTACCTGATAACTTACGCATAAACACCGCTGTAATTTTGATCCCGTAGAAAAATTTTATGGAAAAAAGTACATCTGGTACCTTCTACGTAAATAGTATAGTAATATATGCATAATATAACTAATAACTCATGTGAAAACACCACGGGAACTTTTCACCCTAGAAAATAGTTATTGATAACATACTCCGATAACTTCTGTGCAAATAGCATGATAATATACGCACCATAGACGTGATAACTTTCGTACAAACACCGCGGTAACTTTTTGACCCGAGGAGAAAAGTTGTTGAAAAATATACCCCGATAATTCTGTGCAAATAGCATGATAATTTACTCATCATAAATCTCGACAACATGCGTATGAATATCATTATAACTTTATATCCCGGTAATTTATGTGTACATAGCATGATGGTTTTTACGCACCATGTACCTCATAACTCACGACAAACACCGAGGTAACCTTTGCCCCGAGATAAAAGTTGGTGAAAAATATACCCCTGGTAACTTCTGTCCAAAATAACATGGTAATATACGCACCGTTGACCTGATAACTTACGTATAAACGCACGGTAACTTTTGACCACGAGATAAAAGTTGTTAAAAAATATACCCTGAGAACTTCTGTGTAAATAGCAAGGTTATATACACATAGTAAAGCGGATAACCAACGCACAAACAATGTGGTAACTTCTGACACCGGGATAAAAGTTGTTGAAGATATATCTCCGGTAACTTATGTCTAAATAGCATGGTAATATACGCAAAACATACCTGATAACTAATTTAATCCAGTCGTGGTAATTTTTTGACCCGGATTAAAGTTGTTGAAAAACACCCCCGGTAACTCGTGTGTAAATATCATGATGATATACACATAACAGAGTTGATAACTTACTTAGCTCAGTCCTGATAACTTTTTGACCGAAAAAATGCATCGAAATATACCAACATAGGATCTAGTTTGGAAGGTCTCATCGCGGCGGATTTTTTTTTTGTTGTGAAAACGATTTTTCAATCGGCCCTATGGCTTGAGCTATAAACATTTTGAAGTTTTGAAATATGAGAATCTAGGATGACATTTTTTTTGTCCTTTAGTGCATACATACATACATACATGTACATGTGGGAAAAGGTTGGAGGGACATTATTTATGCGTGGTAATTTCTATGTAATAAGATGATAACTTACGTATCATAGACGTGATCACTTACATAGCCCAGGTGTGGTAACTTTTTACACACAAAAAAGATCGTTGGAACATATCAATATGGGATCTAATTTTGAAGGTCTCGTCGTGACGATTTTTTATGTGAAAACAATTTTTGAATCGGAGCGATAGTTTAAGCTGCAAAGCGTTTTGAAGTTTTGAATTGGTGAAATTTTTGTTGACATCGGCAATTTTGTCCTATATGCATGCATGCAGCTAGAGGAAAGAATGGGCTAAATGCGTTCAATTATTTATTAAAAAAATCAGCAACCATAGCGTGCTACTAGGATCGCTCGGATCTATCTCTAAATTCCAGTGGTTTGGTGGTTAGCAAATTCCTAAATATAAATAGCATAATAGGGTGAAAATTCTCAAGTAGGTTCATATGTTTAGATTGGTCTTTTTTTCCATGCATATTTTATGATAAAGCGGCATGCTTGCATGTTGACATACATATGGTAATGGAGGTGGGCCTTTTCTTATGCATGTTGTGCGATGATGTGGCATGCTTGCATGTCAAGAGAAATAGTTAGTGGGGGGCTAGCTATATAGATAGGGTCCGACTATATCACATCTAGATATGAGATAATATCTTACATCTAACTATAACATCATCCCATACCAACAGATAAATAAAGCCACACTATTGTATTGTTTGTTTGTTTATTACGTTTTCTTGTTGTTTTTTTGTTAGTCGCCCACGAAAAAGTCACACGCGCACTATGTCGCTACTCGAACAAGAAATGATCGGACCCCAAGTTGTAAGTCGAGAGTTGAATTGCAGTTGGGACAAAAAAAGTTCAGGACGGAGTTGCGAGCTGAGGATGGACTTGCAACTGGGACAAAAAGAAGGTCGGGCTCCAGTTGCGAGTTGTGGGTGGGATTGCAACTAGGACAAAAAAAAAGGTCGGGCCCTAGTTGCGAGTCGACTGTCGACTTGCAACTGAAAAAAAAAGATCGGGCCTTAGATGCGAGTCGATAGTGGACTTGCAACTGGGACAAAAAAAGGTCGGGGCCCAGCTACGAGTCAATGGTGGACTTGCAACTGGGACAAAAAAAGATCGCACCCCTGTTGCGAGTCGATGATGGACTTGCAACTAGGACAAAAAAATGCTAGGCTCAGTTGCGAGTCGAGGATGGACTTGTAACCGAGACAAAGAAAGGTTGTGCCCCAGTTGCGAGTCAATGGGTGGACTTGCAACTAGTACAAAAGGAAAGTTGAGCCTCAGTTGCGAGTCGAGAGTGGACTTGCAACTGAGACAAAAAATATCGAAACCCAGTTGCGAGTCAAGGATGAAATTGCAACTGTGACAAAAGAAGATCTGGCTCTAGTTGCATGTTAAGGGTAGACTTGAACCTCGAACAAGAAAAAAGACATCCATCTATCTGTTGGTGGACACTCAACTAACAACAATGAAAAAAATTCTTGAATTTCGAAAAATGAAAAAGAAAAAATATATAAAACATGAATTTAAAAAGTTGACAAATTTGAAACAAATAAATGAAAAAAGAAAAAACAGTAAAAAAGTCGAAAAGAAAAATTAATTGCGGCCGCAGCCCACGCTCGCGCAAGGGGGTCGAGGGCTGTGAAAAATTGAAACAGCGGCATACCACCACGACGGCCCCTCGCACGAGTGATGTGTAACAACACCAAACGATAAAAAAAAGAGAAAAAAATACTAATCTTGATGTCTAAATCATATGGTTAAAAAGTTAGATGTGAGGTAATATTTCACATCTAGATATGAAATAACAAATCTGATATAGATATAGAAGATTCTGGCTATTACTTGGGACACTGATTTGATTAATTTCCTAAAGACATTGAACGCCGATATCTGTCGAACGGCAGATTTTTAGCGATCTCCCATCAAACGTGTTTGGACACTTGGAAGCCTGGTTGTAATGCTAGTGTCATGTATTCCAACTAGGCAATTTTGATAAGGTGTCATAAAATTAAAAGAAAAAGCGAGGGTTAAGTATCATGATACCGTATCATAATAAATGATATGCTGCTATGTGTCATCCATGACAATAAATAAAGTATTAGTACATTTTTTTCATGGTAATACATGTCTCATTCAAATCATAAAGAACAAAGTAATAAAGTACTAGTACATGATACTAATATATGATACTATTATGCATTAGAGAGGTAGTATTATACGCTAGTACCATATGCATGGTGCTGGTATATGATATTCCCCAGTACAATCAGCTGAAGAAGAAAAAAATTCAAAATATTGGGGGAGAGAGATTAGAGATCACGCGTTCCGACACGCTCGCTTGTTTTGGACTAATGTTCGGATCAGGATGGGCTTCTGTCCTCGATAAATAATTCCTGTGAGACCCCGAGCCGAGACCAAGCGAGCGACAAGATCCAGCCAACATTTAGCTAGGATGGTTTTCTTGTTGGACGCCGATGCCGATGCCGATTCCAGTGCCGAGAGAAGAACAGTGCAAGGCGGCGATCCAGATCCAGATCCAGCAGCGTTGACAAGTAGAGAGACGGACCAGACGCAGCGGCTACCCGAGGACGTGCTCGCGGACGTCCTCCGCTGTCTTCCACCGCGCAGTCTTGCTGCGGCCCGCTGCGTGTGCCGCTCCTGGCACGCCATCGTCGACGCTCATCGTCTCCTGGACCGGGACCTCCTCCCGCTCTCCTTTGCCGGCTTCCTCGTCAACTTCTGTGAGCTTGACTTCACGGAGTTCTTCTTCCACCCCTCAGCAATCCGCGGCTATGGCGACCTCCACTTCATGCCCACGGACGACATCTCTGTGGAGGACGTATGCAACGGCCTAGTTTTGCTAGATCATTATGCGGTCAATCCCGCCACACGACGTTGGGCAAGCCTGCCCCCACGCCCACCTCGTCCCTTGGGGTTTGAGCTCTTTTATGTTAGCAAATAATCTAGCGTGACAGGTCACTAGGGCCGGGTAGTTCTAAAGATCAGTAGAGCTGCGGCTGCAGTGTTAGTTTTTTCAGTTTCGTCAGTTAGCGTTTTTCTCGTTTCAGTTAGAGGACGCGGCATATGCGATCCCGAGGCCCTTAGCTCGCGGCATGAGCACGCCCATGATCGTGGGATGGCACGATCCAGTAGTGGGGGCTGTTCTTGATCCGTTTTTCCCGTTCATCAAGTGAATAAGAAGAGAGAAGCAGAAAAGCAGCAAGGCATTGCGCTGCACAAAAAATATTCAGTCTCGTGTGTGTGTGCTTTCGCCATTAGCAGAGCTTCGAGCTCAGAGACAACAATTGGCACCAGAGCTAGGTTTCGGTCCAAGGCATGGCCGGGGACGACACCGGCGGCAGCAAGTCGCCATCGACGCCGCGCGCGAAAATCTCCGACGGCACAGAGCTGGCCGTGGCAGAGAGATCATCGGCGCGGGTGGTGCGCGACACCGGCGGTGCGGCGTGGCCGCAGCTGACGAGGACCAACTACACCGACTGGGCCGTCCTCATGCAAGTCATGATGGAAGGGCGGCACCTGTGGGACGCCGTGGTGACGGGCACGGCGGAGCGCAGCGACGACCGGCTGGCGCTCGAGGCCATCCTGCGTGGAGTGCCACCGGAGATGGCGCCCACCCTCGCCGGCAAGGCCACGGCGAAGGAGGCGTGGGAGTCCGTCAAGACGATGTGTCTCGGTGTGGCTAGCGTCCGCGAGGCGAAGCTCGCAACCCTCTCCAAGCCGTACAACGACATCCGCTTCGCCGACGGCGAGACGATCGACGACTTCGCCATGAGGATCATGAACATGGTGGCCCAGATGGCGCAGCTCGGGGAGACCGTTCTGGAGAAACGCGTCGTCCGCAAGTTCCTCTCCGTCGTCCCGAAGAGGTATTCACAAATCGCCTTGTCAATCGAGACGCTTGTTGATCTGGATACTCTCTCCGTGGAGGAGCTCACTGGACGGTTGAGAGCCGCCGAGGAGAGGTACGACCTTGACCAGGTGGACTCAGGCGTGGGGCGCCTCATGTTCACGGCAGAGGAGTGGCTCGCGCGCATGCAGCGCAGCGAGAACGACGGGTCCGGAGGCAGCGGATCCGGCTCAGGACGCGGCGGTGGACGCCGCGGGCGAGGCCGCGGACGCGGCTCCGGCAGCCGCGCGAAACCCACGGACCAGTGCCGTCACTGCAAAAAGTACGGGCACTGGGCGCGTGAGTGCAGGACGCGCCTCCGCGAGGAGCGGGGCGAGGCGAACCTTGCCGAACAAGGTGGGCACGCTGCGGACGGGCACGAAGACGACCCGACGCTTCTGATGGCGGTGATCGCCGCGACCACGACGCAGAGCACGGGGGAGCACGTCATGCTCAACGAGGAGCGCGCAGAGGCGAACCTGGGCGCCGAGGAGGCGCCGTGCGACAGTCGTTGGTTCTTGGACACCGGCGCGTCCAACCACATGACCGGCGATCGGTCGGCGTTCGCGGAGCTGGACGAGGGCGTCACTGGCAGCGTCAGGTTCGGGGACGGCTCCAGCGTGGCTATTCGTGGCCGCGGCACGGTCACGTTCACCGTGCGCAGCGGCAACCACCGCGCCCTCACCGACGTCTACTTTATCCCGCGCCTCAAGACGAGCATCATCAGTCTCGGACAACTGGACGAGCATGGCTGCACCACCAAGATCCACGGCGGCGTTCTGACGCTGTACGATCGCCGCCAGAACGAACTGGCCCAGGTACGCCGGAATGGCAGGCGCTTGTATGTTGTGCGCCTGGACATTGCACATCCTATTTGCCTGGCAGCACACGGCGGCGACGAGGCGTGGAAGTGGCATGCCAGGTTCGGCCACCTGCACTTCGACGCGCTCCGGCGCATGGGGCGCGTTGACATGGTGCGCGGGATGCCGTTGGTGGACCACGTCGAGCAGATCTGCGACACTTGCTTGGTGGGGAAGCAACGGCGTGCTCCGTTTCCCTCCCAGGCGCGCTACCGGGCGGCAAGGCCGCTCGAGCTGGTTCACGCCGATCTGTGCGGGCCCATCGCTCCGGCCACTCCCGGCGGCAAGCGCTACTTCATGCTCGTCGTCGATGACCACAGCCGCTATATGTGGGCTATGCTGCTGCCGGCGAAGGACGCTGCCGTGGCCAGCATCAAGCATTTTGTCGCCACGGCTGAGGCAGAGCAAGGTGCACGACTGCGCGCGTTCCGGACGGACCGGGGCGGCGAGTTCACTTCCAGCGCGCTCGGCGAGTACATCGCAGACCAAGGCGTGCAGAGGCATCTGACGGCGCCCTACTCGCCGCAGCAGAACGGCGTGGTGGAACGGCGTAACCAGACCGTCGTCGGCATGGCGAGGAGCATGCTCAAGGCGAAGAACATGCCGAGCTGGTTTTGGGGGGAGGCCGTGGCGACTGCGGTGTTCATTCTCAATAGATCTTACACCCGCAGTGTCGATGGCAAAACCCCGTACGAGGCGTGGTACGGCAAGAAACCCGCCGTGCACTTCCTGCGTGTCTTCGGATGCATCGCCTACGTCAAGAACTCGCGACCCGGGCTGAAGAAGCTCGACGACCGCAGCACCAAGATGGTCTTCATCGGCTATGAGGCGGGCTCGAAGGCGTACAGAGTGTACGATCCACTGACCAAGCGCGTGTACGCGTCGCGCGACGTGGTGTTCGACGAGGGCGCGAGCTGGGACTGGGGCGCCACGGGCGAGCACACGGCGGAGCCGTTCATCGTCCACCACGAGCTCCCGCTCACCACTGGAGGGCGGAGCGTGCACACCGCGGCAAGCGACCCGAGCGGGGACCAAGAAGGAGGCCACGACACCGTGGTGGACTCACCAGCCACGCCCAACAGCGGGACTGTGGGTGCTGCTCCCGCCACGCCCCAGAGTGCGGCCATGTCCAGCTCTCCAGCAACACCGTTGACCGGCGCGTCTACGGCTTCTTCGGACGGGCCTGGCGGCAGGACGTCTCCGGACGAGGCTCCAGGGGCGATCGAGTTTGTCACACCACCCGCGACACGGTATGACTCGTACGACGCCGACGACGATCCGTTCGCGGGGCATCGTTTCCGCCGCCTCGCGGACGTGTACGGCGGCGCGGCCAAGTCGTCTGCGTCTGAGGAACGCCTATTGCTGGCTGAAGAGGAGCCGGCTACATTTGCTGAGGCAGCGCCCCATGGGAGCTGGCGGAGCGCGATGCTGGAGGAGCTGGCATCTATCGAGGAGAACGGCACCTGGACGCTCACCGATCTGCCTGCAGGTCACACAGCCATTGGCCTCAAGTGGGTTTTTAAGCTGAAGAAAGATGCGGCTGGTGTCGTCGTCAAGCACAAGGCGAGGCTCGTGGCAAGGGGCTTCGTACAGAAGGAGGGCGTGGACTATGACGATGCGTTCGCGCCCGTGGCAAGGCTGGACTCGGTGCGCGTCATGGTCGCCACGGCTGCACAGCGCGGCTGGGAGCTGCACCACCTCGACGTCAAGTCAGCCTTCCTCAACGGCGAGCTCAAGGAGGAGGTCTACGTCACACAGCCACCTGGCTTCGCGCGGAGAGGCGAGGAGCACAAGGTGTTCCGACCCTCTACGGGCTGCGGCAGGCGCCGCGAGCTTGGAACGCCAAGCTTGATTGCACTATGCAGCAGCTTGGGTTCGCGAGCTGCCCGTCAGAGCATGCCATGTATGCGCGAGGCAAGGGACAAGCACGGCTCCTGGTCGGTGTCTACGTCGACGACCTCGTTGTCACCGGAGCCGACGCCGAGGCGATCCGCAGCTTCAAGAGGGAGATGATGGCCAGGTTTCGCATGAGTGATCTTGGTTTACTCAGTTTTTACCTGGGCATAGAGGTGAAGCAGGGGGCCGGAGAGATCACTCTGTCGCAGGCGGCGTACGCTGGTGAGCTCTTGGAGCGGGCGGGCATGGCGGACTGCAATCCAACGCACGTGCCCATGGAGCCACGCCTCAAGCTGAGCAAGGAGGGGCCAGAACCGCGTGTGGACGCCACGGACTACCGCAGCATCATCGGAGGGCTCCGCTACCTCACCCACACGCGGCCGGATATCACCTTCGCAGTGGGATATCTGAGCCATTTCATGGAGGCGCCGACCAAGGCACATCTGGCCGCCGTCAAGCATATCCTTCGCTACATCTCTGGCACCCGCAGGTATGGATGCAGATATATCAAGGGCGGCAACAGCGAGCTCGTTGGGTACAGCGACTCGGACATGGCCGGCGACATTGACGATCGCAAGAGCACATCCGGCAACATCTTCTTCCTCGGAGGAGCGCCGATCACTTGGCAATCGCAGAAACAGAAGATTGTCGCGCTGTCCTCGTGTGAAGCCAAGTACGTGGCCGCAACGACTGCGGCATGCCAGGGCATCTGGCTGAACAGGCTCCAGGGAGAGTTGCTCGTGGAGGAGGCCGGCGCCATCACCATCTTCATCGACAACAAGTCGGCCATCCAGCTGAGCAAGAACCCCGTCTTCCACGACCGAAGCAAACACATCGATGTACGGTTCCACTTCATTCGAAGGTGCGTGGAGGAGGGAAAGATCAGGGTCGAGCACATCGCCACCGGCGATCAGCTCGCGGACATTTTCACAAAGTCACTTGGGCGCACGCGGTTTCTGGAGCTGCGCGCGCGCATCGGCATGGTTGAGGTTTAGGCTCTCTGTCACGACTAGCTTAGGGGGAGATTGTTAGCAAATAATCTAGCGTGACAGGTCACTAGGGCCGGGTAGTTCTAAAGATCAGTAGAGCTGCGGCTGCAGTGTTAGTTTTTTCAGTTTCGTCAGTTAGCGTTTTTCTCGTTTCAGTTAGACAGTGCCTGAGGACGCGGCATGTGCGATCCCGAGGCCCTTAGCTCGCGGCATGAGCACGCCCATGATCGTGGGATGGCACGATCCAGTAGTGGGGGCTGTTCTTGATCCGTTTTTCCCGTTCATCAAGTGAATAAGAAGAGAGAAGCAGAAAAGCAGCAAGGCATTGCGCTGCACAAAAAATATTCAGTCTCGTGTGTGTGTGCTTTCGCCATTAGCAGAGCTTCGAGCTCAGAGACAACATTTTATTATGAACGAAACTAGTACATCGTATTTGATCCCACAGTATCGCCGCACTACCAAGTGCTTAGGTTTCTACATGCCCCCCGTGGGCGTGGACTGGATGCAGAGACGAAGCAACAGCAATGGCCTCCGTCTCCATACATGATGCATGTTTTCTCTTCAGAAACACCAAGATGGGAAGAGAGATCGTTCATCCGACAGGGAGATGCCCTAGGGACTCTTGCCGACATGTTACTGCTTGAGCTGCCAATGCCAGATGAACTATACGCTGTGTACTGGCATGGTGAAATCTACGTGCACTGTCATTTTGTTATGAGGTACTACTACACTACATACTGACTTCCTAAGCACCATCATTTCATCTTACAATGTTATTTCCTCTTCAATAAAGAGCTTGCATTGGTTCTTGATTTAGTACTAATATCTTCTTCTTGTCAATGACTCCTTTCGCCAGAATATCGTTATCAAGTGGCACGTACCAAGCAATTAAACTGCCAACAGATGTTGATCAGCACCGGTGGGCACAGGTTCTTCTTGGAAGATCAGAGAAGGGGGTGTATTTTGCAGCACTTGATGGTCAATGTCAGCTTCGAGTTTGGATACTTACTGAATGCTGCGGTCAGAGTGAGTAGCTTCTGAAGCATGATAACAACCTTCACCAAATCCCACCACGTCAAAACTATGATCCACAAGTTCACAGACCCTGCTGGATTATGGCAGATATCAACTACAACTTCAATCCAGCTATTTACAGTACAGTAAAAGACAAGTTGGAGTTGAATTCAGACCATGAGATCATCTTTGAAACTAGACTTGAAGGGCACAGGTGGGATGAACATATTAAGATCCTTGGATTTCATCCTTACAAAGAAATTATTTATTTCAGTGAAACGTTGAACAGAGGATATGCCTATCATCTAGATGAACTCAAGCTAGAAGACTTGGGCAACATGCGCCCAAAAAGATTGGATGACTGCTATAATAAGGAACTAGAAAGATCTATTCCATATACACCTTGTTTGTTGGGCCCATAATAAGGGAATAGATAATTAATTGACAAGCTTGTCAGGGATTTCCAACGGAAGCTATGCATACACATGATGCATACGTCTCTGTCCCTCGAGCTGCTTCGCTTTCCAGCATAGTCTATGAAAGAGTTAAGTTTCATTTTTTATTTACATTTTAGTGTCTCATGTATTGTTGCACAGTTATAACTATATATAAGATCTACCATGGGCTTACTAATATATGGCCATGGGTTCAGTTGTAAGGATAAAATCCAAATTAAGACTTGTGTTTGACAAATAATGCAAGAAATGTTGTGGTTCTCCCATTCTAAGGCATAACTAGATAGTCCTATGTACTCGGTGTCAGATACAAAGTTTCATTCTCTACATTACAACCAAACAAAACAT
Source organism: Thinopyrum elongatum (assembly GCA_011799875.1). NCBI lineage: Eukaryota > Viridiplantae > Streptophyta > Magnoliopsida > Poales > Poaceae > Thinopyrum > Thinopyrum elongatum. Next base: position 115,633,287 of record CM022301.1, on the reverse strand, counting down.
GGTCTTTCGTTTCATCTGACAAATAAAGAATGCAAGCATGTGTTGAATCAGACAGTTTACGTTCCAGAGAACCTGCAGTCTCAAATGCAGACACCCAAGCTTCAAGTCTTTTTCAAGTAGAGCAGAGCAGTAAGGCTTGGAGATCCAAGATACCGAGTTACACCGATGTGAGTATATCTGTCTATGCACTACAGTCTCCAACACAGAGGTCATTTTCCTATGTGTGTTCATACGTTCACCCAAAGCAGATCGGCATTTTGCTTCAGGTAAAAATCGAACTGGAAGATAATTAGCAATAGTAAATACAGTCAAAGACCAAAATATAACGCTTGTGAGATTGTGTGCTTCGTACTACCTTAGTTGAGAGTAAAATAAAGAACAATTGGATGTGAGACTTTCCCTAAGATAAATTGGTGAGCACAGGGTACAAGAAGATGGACATGAGTCACATGGCCCAGCGGCCGCTCGCCAAGCAATAGGCAAACCGTAGACTACTGTTCCAGTTCTCCTTTAATTTTCTGACTTATGGGAAAGGAGTCGGTGCGAGCGACACTTTGTGTTGATCGGTAGAGATAGATCCATTCTGCAGCTCAGATAGCGGCAGTGGTTGCCCTGCATTAGAGAAGCCATATTTTAGGCGAACAGAGAAAAACTACAAAACAGCGGGTTTTCATTGTCAAAGCAAAGAAATCTAGGTTTGGGCGAAATGGAAAACACAAGGATCAACATTAACGAAAAAGAGTTAAGGATTAACACTTGAGAAAATAAGAGAAGGAGAGAAGTTTAGAGTACGTGGGGGTGGACATTAAATGGGACAACATACAAACCATTTAACTTGGCTTTCAAGAAAATAGATAACATGTAAATAGTCCTAAAAAGAGAGAATAGACAACATGTAATATACTATATCCTGAACAAAATAAGACAGAAACCTCTAGCAGAGCACTAGGAAATACCACTGATCCTATGTGCAGAACGTACCTTGGCATTCGTCGGAGAGGGCCTTGGCGTCTTTACCACGGTCACCTCCACAAGCTACATACTTGTCGACGAGTTCATCAGTAAATAGTCCAGTGCTGATAAAAGGTGGCTCTTCAGCCAGTCTGCACATGCACGAAGGGTCCTCTGTCAGCGATATGTTCACGACGGACTTCAGCACTTCGCAGCAAGCAAGTATGCTGTCATGCTCCTTGGATATACAGAACACGCTCGTTAGGTACGCCCAGTGCCAGGAGTCACATGGCTCTCCTACCGCGCTGGGTGCGACGAGTAGCCCAACGAGCAGGAGATGATAACTAGATCAAGTAACAAAGTGATGAGATGAGTCATTAAATGTTCAGTCTCACTCGAGACTTTCGCTATCCTGTTAAACCGTGTCGAACTATTGGATTATCCTGAGTTAGTGTTCTGCAGTTCTTGGCCCTTAATGTATGTGCCATTTCTGCGTCCCATCATCCCCACTGCTGCTGATTGCATGGTAGACTTAGACGCTTAGTTCATGTCCTGGCTTCTCTCAACCGTTTGACAGTTAATCCAAGAGGCTAGAGGGACCCCTGGCAAGACATGGTTAGACTTCCACAGTTTTCTCTGTACGACTGTACCCTGTTTCAAGAATGTAGAACCATTCAGAAGATAGGCTATGATAAATTCTGGAGTTCCCTGACTTGGTATCAGTGTGATGGTTGGCGGTGGTTTTCTGGACCCGATGCTGCCTTGGGATCTTGGCCAGAAATTTCTTGCATTACATAGCGTTCAAGTCAAGCCCATGACTTGCATTAAATGAAAATATGATCCGATAACAGTTTTGTAGAAGTACTGAATCAACAAAAGGGAAGGAAAGATACCCCACTTACGCTTACTATTGGCGTCGCCCCCGCCCTGGGCGACTCGGGGGCTTCTCCAACCCTAGGCGCCGCCGCCTCCGTCTCCTCCTCCCCTCCTCGCGCCGCCGCCGGGTGAAACCCGCGTGGCAGACGGCGGCGGCGGGGGGGACTTCCTCTCCCGACTCCCCTTCCTCCGTGGGCGACGGATCTAGGCGGCAGGCGGCGGTGTCCTGCGGCGCTCGCGGTCGGGCGCGAGGTGGCAGAACTCGGCGAGCGGTGGCGGGGCGTGGGGCGCGCGGCGGCGGGCCTTGGCAGGTGGTGGCGGGCGCTGGGCTCGTGGCGGCGCTCCGGCGTGTGCAGGCGGCGGTGGCCCCTGTGCGCGGTCGGCGGCTCCCTCTCCGACCCGGACGGCGCGGGGGGTGGCGGCGGCCCGGCGTGGCCGGCGATCTGGATGCGGTGGGGCCGGCGGCTCGCTGGTCTGCCGGAGTTCCAGGGGCATCATCGTCTCCGACTCGATCTGCTTCGGTTCGTGCTAGATCCGGTACAGGGAGACTGTCGTCATCTCCCGGTGCTGGCTACATGGATCTGGCGGCGACGACTGGACCCTTGGTCTAGTCTTCGACAGAGAAGGCGGCGGTCCGTGCACAAGAAGCGGATGGAGTTCTTCGAACAGATCTGGGTGAAAAGCTGCTTTTGGCTAGATGCCAAAGCCGGCGGTGGCGGCGCTCTACGGTGTCGCTCCCTTCTTGAAGGCATCACCGTGGAGAAGCTCTAGACTACGATCTGCTACCTCCGGGGGAAACCCTAGATCGATAGATCAGAAGACGGCGGCGCGTTTGTGTCGTTTCCCCCTTGGGGGCGTCTTTCTTGGAGGTGCACGCGGGCTCGAGGGACCAGTGGACGACGTCTTTGGTGGAGCGGTGCTTCATCATGCACATTGATGGTGACAGATCTCGATGGCATGGCGCTCTGGAGATTAGGCGTCTGATGTGCGATGATGGACTCGTGCAGGAGGGTGACGCTGTTTGGCGTCGTGGTGGCGTCGACGGCAGCTAGACCGGGCAAGGTAGATGCAGCAGTACAGCACTGAAGATGGATTGGTGGCAGGTGGCTGCGGCGGCCTCATACCCGGCAGGCGTCCTGGTTGAGGAGTGCGCCGGACTGATGGGTGCCCCATACCCGGCAGGCGTCCTGGTTGGGACCTCAGGTCTTAGATATTAGGTTTGGCTGCGAGGTCTGTTTGGTATTAGGCCCAGACTATCAGCATCCCTTCATCAACTGGATAGGAGTAGTGACAGATGTTGCCTAAACGGTGGCTTTAGTCTTACTGTTATATGACTTTGTAAGGTCTTATGTGAATAATTAATAAAGTGGCTGCATGTATCGTCCAGATGCAGAGGCCGGGGGTCCTCCTCCTTTTCTAAAGAAAAAAAACTTACGCTTACTATTGATTTTTATGCTTTGATGTGCTCTGAGATCACTTATGCTGTGACCCGATGCTCTTTTTTTCTCAAAAGGAGGTGCTCATGATGTATGCGGTTCATATTTTATCACCAGTAGCGATGTGATTGCGCACCTGGGTTCTGCCCTTGTCAATTCCATACCTAGCCTGCACAATCTGCTGGTCCCCGCCAATTGTTATTCAATTGTGTGGTGGTGTCTTAAAATTCCACAGGAATTCGTACATCTGGTTTTTTGAAGTTAAAATTTACATAAACGGTGATGCACTAACTACTATTTGGAGTTCATCTGGGTCTAATTCCCTACTGCTCTGTTCACCGGAATTCAGATTAAGGATTTCTGTTTGCTGAACTGTACTTGGAGACCTGGAGTAATCAGATGTGTATGGTAACTTGCTTTGTGTCCTGGAGGAGGTTTTATGGTCTGTTTAAGGCGGCAATTTGTTCGTTTGCTGATCCCATAAATTTGTTTAAGCCCTGTTTGGATGCAAAGTGTTTTTACACTATTATGAAAACACACCATAGTTTTCTAAAGAATATTATAGTTTGAAATACTTTGAGGTGTTTAGATGCAAGCAAAAACGTGGTTTTATAAACAGCGCTATTTCCAGTGATGTAGTTTATTTTTATATAAGTATTGAAAGAAGAGTTCGCGACCTCATTTTTCTGACACAGAAAAAGAAAGCTCGTCGCGCGGTTCTCTCGTGTCTGCTCTTCGCCTAATGGTGCGTCTCTTGTGAGATTTGTTCATGGGGCATGCTTAATCATACGCGGCAATACTATCTTCCATAATATATCAGTCCTTCCTTTCCATTGATAACACTTGTATTGTAAATAGTATGTATTTATCATATTTAGATAAGATGTTCATACTCTTTGTTAAACAACGTGTCATATAGGTCATAGGGCGCACCGGTCTATACATGGTCGGGCTAGATAGATAGAGCTATATTGTTGTAACCAATTTCTTCTCTATCTTATCTCTCTATCTTTCTTGTTTCCCAAGATGTAATCTCAACTACTTGTACGCTTATCAGGGATATGCCCCTGCCTATATTAACACGCAATCGTCGCCTCCAACGAGGTACGACGTTCTCCGCTGCTTTACATGGTATCAGAGCCTCCTCTATCCACCGCATCTAGCAAAAACCAATCTCCAGCCATGTCGTCCTCCTCAAGCGCTGTCCAGGCCACCCTTGGGCAGGTTGCAGAGAAGCTCACTGGCACCAACTACGTTCTGTGGCGTGCGCAGGTGACACCGCAGCTAAGGGGAGCTGGCTACTTCGGCTACGTCGACGGAACCATGCCGGAGCCCGTCAAGTTCCTCACCACGAAGGACAAAGACAGGAAGGAGGAGCAAACGCTCAACCCTCTCCATCCGATTTGGTTCCGAGAAGGGCAGCAGGTACTTGGATACTTGCTCAATGCCCTCACCAAAGAAGTCCTCGTGCAGGTTACATCTATAGCCACACCGCACGAGCTCTGGGCAGCCCTTGCCCATATGTTCTCGTCGCAGTCTCGAGCCCGCGTCAACAACATCCGAGTGGTGCTCTCCACGGTGCAGACAGGGACGCAATCTGTAGCTGCCTACTTCGCCCACATGAGGTCGCTCGCAGATGAACTTGCGGCCACCGGGAAGCCGATTGATGATGATGAGCTTGTCTCCTACATCACCGCCGGCCTCGACATGGAGTACCAGCCCCTCGTCTCCGCCAACGACGCTCGCACCGACACCATCAGCCTCGACGATCTCTATGCTCAGATGAGCAGCTTCGATCAGCGCCTCGCCCTCTACAACACCTCGGGCACCGGCTTCAAGTCCTCTGCCAATGCGGCCGCTCGTGGCGGCGGCGACGGCGGCTCGTCGCGCTACCGTGGACCGCAGCGCAGCAAGGGCAAGCCGTCGGCAGGCGGCAACAGCGGCGGCGACAATCCCTCTCGCGGCAGCGGCGGCGACGGTGGGCGGCCCTCCAACAACAACAACAACAACAACAAGGGCCGCCGTGGTGGCAAGCCTCGCGCGAGTCCTGACGCTCCGCGCTGCCAAATCTGTGGCAAACTGGGCCACACCGCACGTGACTGTTGGTACCGCTATGAGGATGATGGCGAGTCGTCCCAAGATGAGAAGGTCGCGGGCACAGCAGATGGCTCTTACGGCATCGACGCCAACTGGTATGTGGACAGCGGCGCGACCGACCACATCACTAGCGAGCTGGAGAAGGTGACAGTTTGTGAAAAATACCGCGGGCAAGATCAAGTGCATACTGCCAACGGAGAAGGTATGAGTATTAGCCACGTTGGTCATTTAGTGATTAAAACTCCCCATAGAAATATTCGTCTCAGAATTTTTTTGCATGTTCCTAGTGCCTCGAAAAATATCCTTTCAGTTTATCGCATTGCCATTGATAATCATGTATTCCTTGAATTTCATCCGTTTTTCTTTTTGATCAAGGATCAGGTCACGAAGAAAATCATGTATTAGGTAGATGCGTTCGAGGACTTTACCCGTTGATTCCGGAGCTTAGGAGATTGAATAAATAAGCCTATGGTGTCACCAAAGTCTCTTCAACACGGTGGCATGATAGATTAGGACATGCACCTTTTTCTTTAGTCGAACATTTGCTTAGAAAGAATAAGCTCCCGTTTGTTGGTGAGCGTAGTTGTGAAACAGTTTGTGATTCATGTCAACGTGCTAAGAGTCATCAGTTGCCTTATCCTGTGTCCACAAGTATTTCCACCAAACCTCTTGAACTAATTTTTCTGATGTTTGGGTTCCTGCTCCCACTTCTGTTGGTAGACACACCTATTATGTGAGTTTTATCGATGACTATATATAGCAAGTACACCTGGATCTATCTCATCAAAAAGAAATCTGATGTGTTTCAAGTTTTTCACAACTTTCAAGCACTAGTAGAAAGAAAGTTTGATTGCAAGATCTTAACTCTTCAATCTGATTGGGGAGGGGAGTACAGAAACTTCAACTCCTTCTTTCAACAAATTGGCATATCTCATCACGTGTCATGTCCCCACGCTCATCAGCAAAACAGATCAGCCGAGCGTAACCATAGACACATAGTTGAGGTCGTCCTAGCCTTGCTCGCTGTTGCCTCCATGCCATTGAAATTCTGGGATGAGGCTTTTCTCACTGCAGTTCACCTCATTAATATGTTGCCTAGTCGTGTCAACAATGAATCTCCTGTAGAACGCCTCCTTCACACCAAACCTGACTACACATCGTTAAGAGTGTTTGGATGTGTGTGTTGGCCAAATCTTCGCCCTTACAACAATCGCAAACTCATGTTCCAATCAAAACAATGTGTCTTCTCGGGTTACAGTCCACAACATAAAAGGTGTAAAGTGTCTCCATGTATCCACTGGACGTGTCTACATCTCCCGTGACGTTGTGTTTGATGAAACTGTTTTCCCTTTTGCACATCTCCATCCAAATGCCGGTGCCCTCCTCCAAAAAGAGATTCTTCTTTTACCTTCTCATCTTACCGGCATTGATAATGGGGATGCTTTAAACACTGATGGTCAATTGTTGCCTAATCCTCTTACTAATGATGGACATGAGTTTTGTGATGCAATAGAAAAAAATTGTGCAGAAAATGGTGAAGAAATCAGCCAGAATCATCATTTTATGCTCCCTAGATAAAACAACAGCAACATCGAAGCCGATCCGCCTCGGGATCTAGGCGCATCTGCATCGGGATCAGTTCCCTGCAGGTCTGGCGCGCTATCTCCCGCGGGATCCGCGATGACAGCGCCAGACCGATCCGCCCCGGGCTCCGCACCGCTTCACGCCAACAGCGGCCCGGTGGACCGTGTCTGTCCGCGTCAGGCAGCCGACCGCGCCGCACCGCACCAAACCTCCGACGCCACGGGGCGCCATCTTGAGCCGCCCGCGCCTGGTCGGTTCGGCGTTGAACCGCGCTGCTACACGCGGCATCTGTGTAACACCCCATGTCATTAGCCATAGTAATCACTTTTGATAATGACAAGTCAGCATGTTTAACAGTGCATGATCATCATTAGCATCATATTGCATTTCAACTCCTAAGTCAAACTTCAAATTTAAATGAAAGTGGAAAATAAAAGTTGTTCAACATAGAAACTAAAATGTTCAATAAATAACAAATATTCCAAAGACTATTCTAAAATTGTAACCAATAATTAATAAATTAATTAGGTGGCTCTAACATTACCAAAACAGTAAGGTTTAATACATTTTATTTATTATAAAATTTGTGTGAACTCCAATTATCTCCAAACCAATTTTTGGCAGTAGTAGATAATGCCTAGCATTTAATGGGCCAAGTCACTAATTTTGTAAAAGTCAGTTTGAGGCCTAACTATTTACAAAACAGAGTATAGGAATAAATAAAAAGAAAAAGGCAGAAGGAATAAAGCAAAAATAAAAAGAGAAGAAAACCCCCCTGGCCTAACTGGGCCATAGCCCAGTCGGCCGGGCCACTCCCACCCCTTGGCCTATATGGCCTCTGCCCGAAACCCTAGCTATCCACCCCGATCCCCACTCCCCCCCCTCTCTCTCTCGATCCCGTCTGGATCGGGCGCCCGTCGCCTCGCGCCATCGCCAACTCCCCGACGCCGCCGCCTCGCCGGACCGCCTTCCCATCGCCATCAACGTCGTCGTCCCCGTCATCCTCCCCGCGCACCGCTGCCGTTGCCCTACAGCCCACGGTAAGGCCATGGCCTCCGTCGCCCCGCGTCCCCCCCTCTCTCCCCTCGGTCACCGTCATCCCGCCGCGCGCCCGCTCGCCCCTGCTGCTTTGGCCACCGGCCCGCGTCGCGCTCCTGCACCTGCCCGTCCACGCGCGCCCGCGCCGCCCCTGACTGCCGTCACCGGACCGCCTCGTCGCGCCCGTCCGCCCGCTCGCGCCGCCCCGCGCTGGCCTCGCCCGCGCACTCGCCGCGCGCGCCCTTGCCTCGCTCCGACCCGCCTCCTCCCGCTCGCCTCGCTTGCGTGCCCGCCTTGCCGCAACGCACGCCGCGCCCAAGCCCCGCCTCGTTGCGCCTCGCTCTGCCGCTGCGCTGCTCGCTCGCAGCTCCGCCGCGCACGGCCCCGCTCGCGCCCGACCACCCCCTTTGCTCCGCCCGGCCGTTGCCCGCCGGAGCTCCCTGCCGCTCGCCGGTCATTGCCGCTCGCGGCCTCCCCGTCCGGGTCCGCCCCTTCGAGCGCCCACCCCGGCGCCCGTTCGCCCGCTAGTGCCCGCACGCCCGATAGGCCCCTCTGGGCCACAGACACATGGGGCCCACGGCCCAGAACGTTTTAAATAAAAATAAAAATAATAATAATAAAATTATTAATTAATTAATTAGTGAATTAATTAATTTAATTAATCCTGATTAAGTTAAGCTAATTAATTAGTTAGTCTAATTAATCTGTAGTTAGATTAGCTAAATCCACATGTCAGGTTGACCCAGTCAACTGCACTGTTGACTGCTGACATCATCCTGACGTCATGATGACGTCAGCATACACTGTTTCGGATAATGTTGAATTTAAATAAATAATTAAATTTCAGAAATTAATAAAAACTTTAGAAAATCATATTAAATAAACCGTAACTCCGATGAAAATAATTTACATATGAAACTTGCTCAGAATTTCGATACGAACCCGAATACGTCCTCCGTATTCTTGTCAGATGCCCCTAGCTATATGAACATTGAACTTTTAGACCGATTTCGATAAATGAATAGTGCTCAACCTTAATTAAATAAATCCGGTTAAATTCCTAAATTAACTAAATCATTTAGTTAGGCAGTAGAACACCCCGGCATATCATTTAGGCATGTCATACATATTGTTTGCATTATTGCCGTGAATTTATTGTTTCTCTCCCCCTCCTTCTCTCTCGATAGACGCCGATACCGACGACACTGCAGCTGGGTACGACTACGCTCCAGACGAGCAGCCCGTTGACGACCTCTCTCTCTTGCCAAAGCAACCAGGCAAGCCCCCCCCCCCCCTGAGCATCAAGATATCGCCCATTTCATTTCTCCTGCTCGCATTAGATTTTGCTACTGTTAATGTATGTTCCTATTCTAATGCATAGCCTGCTTTTGTAACCTGTTCATTGTTACCTTACCTGCCTATGATAAACTGTTTAGTATAGGTTGGTAGTGAACCATCAGTGACCCCCACCACCTTACCCTTGTTGCCCCTGCTTGATCATCGACGACTCGATCAATGTGATCGTCGACCAGAGACCGACACATCACCTCACCCCCCCTTAGTTGTACGACTCTGCATAGTTACTATCGAGTGCCGAGGGTGATACCTCGTAACGCACTCCTGATGAATACTCTGCAGCGTAGCTGTTCGGTCATGGTCATCGAGGGTGATTCCTCCTTCTCCACTTCCGATACGACTCTGTCGTGCAACCCCTCAGTGTGAACCTCGAGGGTGATGCCTCATACGTTCACCCTGATGATTTCATCGAGTGGAATTCACTAAGGGTGATTCCTCGGGTTTCCCCCATGATGTTATGACCACACGGTTACTTTGACCTTCGTTACAGGCGGGTCCACCCTGGTGGGTACCCGCTGGGGATCTGTGATGTCGAGTGTGCCGGAAGGGCACTCGAGTGTGATATTGTGGCGGAGCTTCAGAGACTCTGATTGTCTCCGCGTGATACTAAATGAGCCTATTGGATTTGGGTGTGTGATCTGAGTGGGTCGACGTGCCCTATACGCACTACCACCACGCGGGATTATGGTTATGGGGCCCTCTACGTCGTACGTTTCTCCCGAAAGCTCTTCAGACGTCACGGTTCACCGTGCGGGCTGATCGCTGGGAATGGGCTGGATACTTCACTGACGAGTTCAGTGTCGCGGCTGCACCCCGGCCAGCCACGCAACGCGCAGGGTGCCCAGGGCGATGGCCCAAGACCTCTGGGTGCATAGGTTAGTTCGGCATGCTGACCTCTCTGCTGAGCCTAGGTAGGGCGTTGCTTCGTGTTGATCTACCGAGGCCGGGCATTACCCAGCAAGTGTGTCCGGCCAGAGTTGATCGAGCGTGTTGGGTAACAGTAGTGCACCCCTGCAGGGATGAATAATCTATCGATAGTCGGTCCTACGGTAAAGGACGCTCAGTTTGTGTATCCCGATCTACTACTTGAACTGGATACTTGTTACTTAATTGAAGCTTCGGGATTGCTTTCTCGCTGGGAGTCGAGGAAGGATCTCTAGGCTTTGCTTCAACATGTTTGCTAATTAAAATGCTATTCTACTCTCTTCTACTGTTGCAAGATGATGGCTTCGTGAAGATGCTAGTCTTCGATAGGACTAGGCCTTCTCTCTATTCTGGCATTTCTGCAGCCCAGTCCACATATACAGCCTTTCTCCATTGATAATGTTGCATATGTAGTATAGATCCTTGCTTGCTGAGTACTTCGGATGAGTACTCACGGTTGCTTTGTTACTTCTTTTCCCCATATTCTCCTACTTGATGATACATCAGACGATGGAGCCCCGGAGCCAGATGCCACCACAGGAGCTTACTACCAGGAGGGTCCAGAGGGCACGTACTACTGGATCGAGCCAGCCGACCAGGAGTAGGATCGGAGGCTCCCAGGCAGGAGGCCTTCGCCTTTCGATCTAGAGACATTGTTTGTGCTAGCCTTCTTAAGGCAAAACTTGTCTAACTATGTCTGTACTCAGATAATATTTGTATGACTGACTTATGTATTCGGATCTTCGTGATCCCTGGTCTGTAATATTGTGGATCTCCGTTTAATTGTGTTAGAGTTGTGTTGTGATATCTTTCTGTGAGTCTCTGTGCTTGATCGTGCATGTTTGCGTGTATGATTAGTGCACGATTGAGTTGGGGGCGCCACAAGTTGGTATCAGAGCCGACTGCCTGTAGGAAGCCCCCTTCCAATTCCTTGGCCGAAGTTGAGTCTAGAAACCAAAAAACTAATTTACTAACTTGGCTGTGTGGCTTACGGGCCCACGTCGCCAACTGGGTGGTATTAGGATCTTTTATTCCTCGTCTATACTCTGGGACTCTGATCTCTCTTCTATTCGGGTTAAATAAATTTTACTAACACCGACACTTAGGATCTCGTAAATCTCGTCTACCTGAAGAGTTGGATATCTGTGCGATTTCCCTGTCATTGATCTGATTAGTCTGATAATCATTTTCCTTTCCATTGTTTTGTTTAACCTTTCTCTCTGAGTTGTGTTAAACTTCTCATTGTCATTTGACAATTCTGAATTTTCCTCTGTTTCAGATGGATCGTTTATTTCCACCGCGTCCTACGACACAGCTTGTGCTTCGCACTTGGGCTCGTGATGCCCCTGGGTTTCCAGCTGTTCTGATCGCCCTCCTGACCAGACTTGGCTACCGCTGGTACCCCGAGTACATGGTCTACGAGGATTACCGCGAGTTCAATCAGGAGCAGTACCATGCTGATGTTCGTATCTATGATCAGCAAAATGACTCAAACACTGAGCTGCACCTTTTCCACGGTATCGGCGTGACGATTGAGATGGCAGTCCATGATGCCGCCTACTCTGCTGTCGCACGTCTCCGAGGACAGTTTAGCGATATCTTGGATGACTCTGAGTTCCGATACATTCCGTATGCCCCTGCTGGAGATGCTACTGGATACTACACAGCTATCTGTGCCCCGTACGAGCCTCGTCGCTACGACTAGCGCATTCTGATTCAGTGCACTCAGTCACTCGATCGCACTGTTCGGGCTCTTGCCGTCGAGTTGGTTGCCACTCGAGCACGTCTCTACGATACTATGACGCAGTTGCTACCCGCTGTTCATGCAGGGATACATCCGGAGCACATCCTTTATCCGCGCAGGACTCAGATGTATGCTGGTATTGATTGGCCTGCTGTTGGAGGTCACACGCCTGCACGTGGACCTCTTCTTACAGCTCGAGACCGGGTTCTGCATCAGAGTGCACATGGAGAACAGGATCCTACCGCGACGAACATTCGTCGTCCACACTCGCAGTTACCCCGTTTCAGTGGTTTTCTCCGACGTTGATGTAGCCTTTGCTATGTCTCGTTGTGTACTTCCTTACCGCGTGCCTGCGCGCCGCCTAGTATGTCTAGTTCTAAATTTGCGTCGTTATGCTGTCCGCATGTACCCGACTCTGTGTATGGATCTGTATGTCTTAATTGACTACTGTTATGCATCTGTTACACTGCTTAATTGTTGTCGAGTTACATCATGCTTGACGCTAAACACTCGCAATTGCTTTTACTAAACTACCCCTGTTGATACTTAGCAGGATGGTTAGACCAGGTGGTCGTGGTCGTGCCCCTGAACGTCCACCACCGCCCGACTATATGGCATCTATGATGCAACAATTCGAGCTCAACCGCCAGTTCATGATTGGGGTCATGGCTCAGTTTCCGCATCAGAACAACCAGAACCAGAACCAGAACCCTCCTTCAATAACATTGCCGGAGTTTATGCGGCTTAACCCCACTCAATTCCACAACTCTAACAAGCCACTGGATGCAGATGACTGGCTCCGCGACATCACTCACGAGATGGAGTCAGCTAATGTCGCCCCTGCCAACTTCGTCACCTTCGCCGCCTTTTTCCTAAAGGGTCCCGCTGCTCAATGGTGGGACACCCACAAGCATTCACTGCCTGCTGGAACAGTGGTTACCTGGTATGAGTTCCAGGCTGCTTTCCGTGCACGTTACATCCCTCAGGCAATTATGGAATGAATGAAGACCCAGTTCCGCAACCTCACTCAGGGCAACAAGACTGTCGAAGCTTATCAGCGGGAATTTCTTGACCTCTCCCGCTATGCTGAAGAAGACATCGCCACAGATGCTCATAGACAAGAGAAGTTCCGTAATGGACTCCACCCAGACCTCGAGCTTGCCCTTGCTGCTCAAGACTTCAACGACTTTTTAACTCTTGTGAATAAGGCTATTCTGGTTGAGACCGCTCAGATGAAACACAAGGACTCGCAGAAACGCTATCGTGATGCTGGCTCATCTTCAGGCTCAGCACAGAAGCGTCGAGTTTGGATTCCCAACAATGTGTTCCGTCCAAATACCTCTGCGCCAAAGAACAACTATGCTGCACCACGTCTGCCTCCTCCACCACCGAGGCAGCCAAGAGCTCAAGCTATTCAAAACAATGCTCCTCTTCGTCCTGAAGATGGTCTGTGCTTTAAGTGCCGCAAACCGGGTCACTAGGCTAAAGACTGCCGCCAGCCTCAGAATCAGTTAGCTTTTCCTCGTACTGGCCGTGGCAATGGACGTGGCAACAATCAGACCCACAACTATAATACTGGGTCTGCTGCACATGGTCTTGGACACGCTTACAACATTGATATTGAAGAAGTCCAGGATCAACCTGCTACTGTGATGGGTACCCTTCTCGTTAACTCAGTACCTGCTTCTATTTTATTTGATTCAGGAGCATCGCATTCATTCATGTCTGAAGCATTTGCATTATCTCATGACATTGCATTCGAAAAGATGAACCTGCCAGTAGTTGTCCGCACCCCTGGAGGCCAGTGTCAAACCACTATGATGGCACACAATGTCCCTGTTGAAATCGAGGGATTTGAATTCCTGGCCTCACCTATTATCCTAAAGTCTTCTACCATAGACCTCATCCTTGGAATGGATTGGTTGAAAGCTCACTTTGCTTCGATCAGTTGTGCCACAAAAGTTGTACAACTTCTTCACCCCACCGATGAGATAGTGAATTATACCGCCCGCATTACTCGAGATGCTGAAGCTCAGATATATGCTCTGAATGCTTTGAACCACTGTTCAAGATATCTTTCGATATTCCGATAAATCGGCCGATTTATCGCTTACCGTTGTCTGACCGATAAGATAAATCGGCCGATAAATCAGCCGATATGCCGATAAATTAACCGATTTACCCCTTATCATGGGTCGACCGATAAGTTCCCGATAAGCGATATCCCCAACATTGCTTTGAACACCTCACCCCTGGAAGGGATCGAGAATGTTCCTGTCGTTCGAGATTTTTCGGACGTTTTTCCAGAAGAACTTCCAGGAATACCCCCGGCTAGAGCTGTCGAGTTTGTCATTGACTTGAAGCCTGGCACTGTCCCTATTGCCAAGCGACCTTATAAGATGCCTCCGCACCACCTTCTCGAGCTTAAGGAAGAAATCGACAAGTCACTTAAGAATGGTTTCATCCGCCCCAGCTCCACTGCTTGGGGAGCACCTTCACTCTTCGTTAAGAAGAAGGATGGAACTAACCGATTGGTTCAGGATTATCGGCCCATTAACCAAGCCACAATCCAGAATAAATACCCACTGCCCCGGATCAATGACTTATATGATCAACTTGCTGGATCATCGGTGTTCTCTAAACTCGACTTGAGGTTGGGTTATCACCAGATCCGTGTCCGTGAAGAGGATATTCCCAAGACTGCATTCGTCACTCGTTATGGCTCCTATGAATACACCGTCATGTCATTTGGCCTAACGAATGCTCCAGCTACATTCTCCCGTCTGATGAATTATATATTCATGGATTACCTCGACAAATTCGTCGTGGTTTATTTGGATGATATCCTTATATATTCCAAGAATGAAGAAGAACATGCCGAACATCTTCGCCTTGTTCCAGAGAGTCTTCGAGAACACAAGTTGTATGCCAAGTACTCCAAATGCGAATTATGGTTATCTGAAGTGACCTATCTTGGTCATGTGATTTCCAAGGATGGAATTGCTGTTAACCCGGAACGAGTTCATGCTATTCTTGACTGGACTCCCCCGAAGAATGTTAAGCAAGTCAGAAGTTTTCTCGGACTCGCTAGTTATTGTCGTCGATTCGTTGAGAACTTTTCCAAGATTGCAAAACCATTGACGAATCTACTCCACAAAGGTGTTAAATTTGAGTGGACAGAAAAATGTCAAGAAAGCTTTCAGACACTAAAAGATAAGTTAACATCTGCCCCAGTGCTCGCACCCCCGGATTCCCAAAAGGATTTCGTGATATACTATGATGCATCTCGTCAAGGATTAGGCTATGTCCTAATGCAAGAGCGCAAAGTGATTGCTTATGCCTCTCGACAATTGCGTCCTCATGAAGAAAATTACCCAGTGCACGATCTCAAACTTTCTGCGGTTATTTATGCCCTGAAGCTATGGCGACATTATCTTCTCGGTAATCGTTGCGAGATATACACGGATCATCAAAGTTTAAAGTATTTATATACTCGACCAGATCTGAACCTTCGTCAACAAAGATGGCTCGAAACAATTGTCGATTATGATATGAATATCTCATACACCCCTGGCAAGGCTAATGTAATGGCCGATGCTTTGAGTCGCAAGGCTTATTGCAGCAACCTTATGGTTCAGGAAACACAACCTATGCTTTATGAAGAGCTTCGCAAATTGAACCTCCATATTGTTCCACAGGGTTATCTCAATACCCTGGTTGTCGAACCAGATTTAGAGCACAGCATTAAGATTATACAAAAGTATGACTCTAAAGTTGAAAGGATTAAGCGGTACCTCGAGAAAGGAAAGCCGTCGGAATTCCATATTGATAAGGATGGGATCCTATTTTTTCAACACCATCTCTTCGTACCCAAGTTCAAGGATGAGAGGGAACACGTTATGAAGGAAGCTCATGACACTCCTCTGTCAATTCATCCTGGTAGCACAAAGATGTACCGTGATATTTGTCAAAGATACTGGTGGCCTAATATGAAGCGAGATATTGCTCGTTATGTTTCTGAGTGTGACGTTTGCCGCTGCATTAAAGCAGAACATCAAAGGCCTGCTGGAACTCTGCAACCCCTTGAAATTCCTGAATGGAAATGGGACAGGGTCCAAATGGATTTCATTACTGGTTTTCCCAGATCTCAGAAGGGTCATGATGCTATTTTTGTCGTCATTGACCGATTCTCCAAGGTTGCTCACTTTCTGTCAGTTAAGGAGACAATCACTGCTACTCAGTTAGCAGACTTGTATGTTTCCCGAATTGTGTCACTCCACGGTGTTCCATTGGAGATTAGTTCTGATCGTGGCAGCCTCTTCACCTCCAGATTTTGGAGTAGTTTCCAAGAAGCTATGGGAACTCATCTGTCTTTCAGCACCGCTTTTCACCCTCAGTGACAGGGTCAAGTCGAACGAGTTAATCAAGTGCTCGAAGATATGCTTCGAGCTTGTGTCATCTCCTTCGGTAAGAAATGGGAGGAATCTCTTCCGTATGCCGAATTCTCTTACAACAATAGCTATCAAGCTAGTTTGAAGATGGCACTGTTTGAAGTTCTATACGGTCGTAAGTGTCGAACCCCTCTGAATTGGTCAGAAACTGGGGAACGCTCACTCGTCGGACCAGACATTATCCAACAAGCAGAAGAACAAGTCCGCATCGTCCGTGAACATTTGAAATCTGCTCAGTCTCGTCAGAAGAGCAACTATGACCGAAAGCACCAGGAAATAGTCTATCAGCCTGGCGAGCAAGCTTACCTCCGCGTCACTCCGTTGAAAGGCACTCATCCGTTCGGAATCAAAGGCAAGTTAGCTCCTCGCTACATTGGCCCGTTCCGTATCCTTGCCCGTCGAGGAGAAGTGGCATATCAGTTGCAATTGCCACCAAATCTTCCTCAAGTACATGATGTCTTTCATGTATCCCAACTCCGTCGCTGCTTCAAGGATCCTATTCGAGCTGTGGATCACGAAATGCTTGAATTACGGGAAGATCTGTCTTATCCAGAACATCCCGTCCGTATTCTTGATCAAGCTGAATGTCGAACTCGTCAGAAGTCAATCAAATTCCTCAAAGTTCAGTGGTCCAATCATTCTGAAGATGAAGCCACTTGGGAACGCGAGGATCGTCTTCGTGAAGAATACCCCGCTTTCTTTCAGTCTTCCTCTTAATTCTTGGGACGAGAATTCTTGATAGATGAGGAGAATTGTAACACCCCATGTCATTAGCCACAGTAATCACTTTTGATAATGACAAGTCAGCATGTTTAACAGTGCATGATCATCATTAGCATCATATTGCATTTCAACTCCTAAGTCAAAGTTCAAATTTAAATGAAAGTGGAAAATAAAAGTTGTTCAACATAGAAACTAAAATGTTCAATAAATAACAAATATTCCAGAGACTATTCTAAAATTGTAACCAACAATTAATAAATTAATTAGGTGGCTCTAACATTACCAACACAGCAAGGTTTAATACATTTTATTTATTATAAAATTTGTGTGAACTCCAATTGTCTCCAAACCAATTTTTGGCAGTAGTAGATAATGCCTACCATTTAATGGGCCAAGTCACTAATTTTGTAAAAGTCAGTTTGAGGCCTAACTATTTACAAAACAGAGTATAGGAATAAATAAAAAGAAAAATGCAGAAGGAATAAAGCAAAAATAAAAAGAGAAGAAAACCCCCCTGGCCTAACTGGGCCACAGCCCAGTCGGCCGGCCCACTCCCATCCCTTGGCCTATATGGCCTCTGCCCGAAACCCTAGCTACCCACCCCGATCCCCACTCCCCCCCTCTCTCTCTCGATCCCGTCTGGATCGGCCGCCCGTCGCCCCGCGCCGTCGCCAACTCCCCGACACCGCTGCCTCGCCGGACCGCCTCCCCGTCGCCATCAACGCCGTCGTCCCCGTCATCCTCCCCGCGCACCGCTGCCGTTGTCCTACAGCCCACGGTGAGGCCATGACCTTCGTCGCCCCGCGTCCCCACCCCCCCTCTCTCCCCTCGGTCACCGCCGTCCCGCCGCGCGCCCGCTCGCCCCTGCTGCTTTGGCCACCGGCCCGCGTCGCGCTCCTGCACCTGCCTGTCCACGCGCGCCCGCGCCGCCCCTGACTGCCGTCACCGGACCGCCTCGCCGCGCCCGTCCCGCCGCGCTGCCGTGCCCGTCCGCCCGCTTGCGCCGCCCCGCGCTGGCCTCGCGCGCGCCCTTGCCTCGCTCCGACCCGCCTCCTCCCTCTCGCCTCGCTTGCGTGCCCACGGCCCACGGCCCAGAACGTTTTAAATAAAAATAAAATAAAAATAAAAACGAAATTAATTAGTGAATTAATTAATTTAATTAATTCTGATTAAGCTAAGCTAATTAATTAGTTAGTCTAATTAATCTGTAGTTAGATTAGCTAAACCCTAATTAACTAAACAGTGAATGACAGGTGGGGCCCACATGTCAGGTTGACCCAGTCAACTGCACTGTTGACTGCTGACATCATGATGACGTCAGCATACACTATTTCGGATAATGTTGAATTTAAATAAATAATTAAATTCTAGAAATTAATAAAAACTTTAGAAAATCATATTAAATAAACCGTAACTCCGATGAAAATAATTTATATATGAAACTTGCTCAGAATTTCGATACGAACCCGAATACGTCCTCCGTATTCTTGTTAGATGCCCCTAGCTATATGAACATTGAACTTTTAGAACGATTTCGATAAATGAATAGTGCCCAACCTTAATTAAATAAATCCGATTAAATTCCTAAATTAACTAAATCATTTAGTTAGGCAGTAGAACACCCCGGCATATCATTTAGGCATGTCATACATATTGTTTACATTATTGCCGTGAATTTATTGTTTCTCTCCCCCTCCTTCTCTCTCGATAGACGCCGATACCGACGACACTGCAGCTGGGTACGACTACGCTCCAGACGAGCAGCCCGTTGACGACCTCTCTCTCTTGCCAGAGCAACCAGGCAACCCCCCCCCCCCCTTGAGCATCCAGATATGTCCATTCCATTTCTGCCTGCTCGCATAGATTTTGCTACTGTTAATGTATGTTCCTATTCTGATGCATAGCCTGCTTTTGTAACCTGTTCATTGTTACCTTACCTGCCTATGATAAACTGTTTAGTATAGGTTGGTAGTGAACCATCAGTGACCCCCACCACCTTACCCTTGTTACCCCTGCTTGATCATCGATGACTCGATCAATGTGATCGTCGACCAGAGACCGACACATCACCTCACCCCCCCCCCTTAGTTGTACGACTCTGCATAGTTACTATCGAGTGCCGAGGGTGATACCTCGTAACGCACTCCTAATGAATACTCTGCAGCGTAGCTGTTCGGTCATGGTCATCGAGGGTGATTCCTCCTTCTCCACTTCCGATATGACTCTGTCGTGCAACCCCTCAGTGTGAACCTCGAGGGTGATGCCTCATACGTTCACCCTGATGATTTCATCGAGTGAAATTCACCGAGGGTGATTCCTCGGGTTTCGCCCTTGATGTTATGACCACACGGTTACTTTGACCTTCGTTACAGGCGGGTCCACCCTGGTGGGTACCCGCTGGGGATCTGTGATGTCGAGTGTGCCGGAAGGGCACTCGAGTGTGATATTGTGGCGGAGCTTCAGAGACTCTGATTGTCTCCGCGTGATACTAAATGATCCTATTGGATTTGGGTGTGTGATCTGAGTGGGTCGACGGGCCCTATACGCACTACCACCACGCGGGATTATGGTTATGGGGCCCTCTATGTCGTACGTTTCTCCCGAAAGCTCTTCAGACGTCACGGTTCACCGTGCGGGCTGATCGCTGGGAATGGGCTGGATACTTCACTGACGAGTTCAGTGTCGCGCCTGCACCCCGGCCATCCACGCAACGCGCAGGGTGCCCAGGGCGATGGCCCAAGACCTCTGGGTGCATAGGTTAGTCCGGCGTGCTGACCTCTCTGCTGAGCCTAGGTAGGGCGTTGCTTCGTGTTGATCTACCGAGGCCGGGCATTACCCAGCAAGTGTGTCCGGCCAGAGTTGATCGAGCGTGTTGGGTAACAGTAGTGCACCCCTGCAGGGATGAATAATCTATCGATAGCCGGTCCTACGGTAAAGGATGCTCAGTTTGTGTATCCCGATCTACTACTTGAACTAGATACTTGTTACTTAATTGAAGCTTCGGGATCGCTTTCTCGCTGGGAGTCGAGGAAGGATCTCTAGGCTTTGCTTTAACATGTTTGCTAATTAAAATGCTATTCTACTCTCTTCTACTGCTGCAAGATGATGGCTTCGTGAAGATGCTAGTCTTCGATAGGACTAGGCCTTCTCTCTATTCTGGCATTTCTGCAGCCCAGTCCACATATACAGCCTTTCTCCATTGATAATGTTGCATATGTAGTATAGATCCTTGCTTGCTGAGTACTTCGGATGAGTACTCACGGTTGCTTTGTTACTTCTTTTCCCCATATTCTCCTACTTGATTATACATCAGACGATGGAGCCCCGGAGCCAGATGCCACCATAGGAGCGTACTACCAGGAGGGTCCAGAGGGCACGTACTACTGGATCGAGCCAGCCGACCAGGAGTAGGATCGGAGGCTCCCAGGCAGGAGGCCTTCGCCTTTCGATCTAGAGACGTTGTTTGTGCTAGCCTTCTTAAGGCAAAACTTGTCTAACTATGTCTGTACTCAGATAATATTTGTATGACTGACTTATGTATTCGGATCTTCGTGATCCCTGGTCTGTAATATTGTGGATCTCCGTTTAATTGTGTTAGAGTTGTGTTGTGATATCTTCCCGTGAGTCCCTGTGCTTGATCGTGCATGTTTGCGTGTATGATTAGTGCACGATTGAGTCGGGGGCGCCACAGTCCGTCACGGCGGGACGTGGGCGTGGAGTCTCATGCAGATTCGCCCCGACCGCCTCATCATCGGCTCATCATGAGCCTGCCCCTGACGCAACTGCAGGCACGGGATCTTCTATGCCACCTTCCCGCTCTGCGTCACGTGCACCTTCCACAGAAGATCCGGCTCAGTCGCCCCGCTCGACAGCTCTCCTTCCAGGCCTGCAGCTGTTCCAGGCACGGGATCTTCTGTGGTTGTCTCTTCGCCCCCACGGACAAGGCTTCAGAGGGGAGTAACTCAACCCAAAAATTACAAATGCTTAGCAAAATTTGGATATGCTTGTGTCTCACATGAACCAAATATACCACATACTGTTGCAGAAGCCTTCAGTGGTCCAAGGTGGCAGAAGGCTATGGAAGATGAGTACATGGCGCTTCACGAAAATAAAACTTGGCACTTAGTTCCTGCATGTCAAGGAAAAGGTAAAAATGTGATTGAATGTAAATGGGTCTTCAGAATTAAAAAGAAATCTGATGGAACTATAGATCGTTATAAAGCTAGATTAGTTGCAAAGGGTTTCAAGCAAAGGTACGGTTTAGACTATGAGGATACTTTCAGCCCTGTTGTAAAGGCTGCTACTATTCGTCTTGTTTTTTCTATTGCCGTGTCCAGAGGATGGAGCCTACGGCAGCTAGATGTACAGAATGCGTTTCTTCATGGCGTTCTGGAAGAGGAAGTGTTCATGAGACAACCTCTTGGGTTTGAAGACAGACAAAAACCCCTTCATGTGTGCAAGCTTAATAAGGCCTTGTATGGACTAAAGCAAGCTCCTAGAGCATGGTATTCTCGGTTGAGTTCAAAGCTTCAAGCACTTGGGTTTGCTTCTTCCAAATCTGACACCTCATTGTTTATTTATAATATATAAGTCAAATATCTCTATATTTGTGCTTATATATGTTGATGATATTATTGTCACAAGTTCATCAGATGAAGCCATTTCGGCACTACTAAAGGATTTGAACTCTGAGTTTGCTCTTAAGGATCTAGGAGACTTGCATTATTTTCTTGGTATTGAAGTAAAGAAAAATGGAGATGAGCTTCATTTATCCCAAGAGAAGTATGCAACTGATCTTGTTGCTAGAGCAGGGTTGCAGGGTTGTAAGTTAGCTTCAACACCCTTGTCTAGCTCAGAAAAATTGTCCTTGACAGAAGGAGAACTCTTGAATCAAGAGGACAGCACCAGGTACAGAAATATGGTTGGTGCATTGCAATACTTAACTCTGACTAGGCCTGACAATTCTTTTGCTGTAAACAAAGTATGTCAGTTCCTTCATGCACCCACTACAGTACATTTGACAACTGCAAAACGCATACTTAGATATGTCAAGAATACTTTCAGTATTGGACTCACATTCACCAAGTCACCATCAACACTTGTCAGTGCATTTTCTGATTCTGATTGGGCAGGTTGTCTTGATGACAGACACTCAACAAGTGGTTTTGCAGTGTTCTTTGGTCCAAATCTGATCTCGTGGTGTGCTAAGAAACAAGCTACTGTGTCCAGATCCAGCACAGAAGCAGAATACAAAGCACTAGCAAATGCTACTGCAGAAATTATTTGGGTTCAGTCATTGCTGAAAGAACTTGGGATACGCTGTAAACAGGCTCCATGCTTATGGTGTGACAATCTTGGTGCTACCTATCTTTCTGCTAACCCAATCTTTCATGCAAGGACCAAACATATCGAAATAGATTTTCATTTTGTCAGAGAAAGAGTTGCTGCAAAAAAATTGGACATTCGATTTATTCGATCTCAATATCAAGTTGCAGATGGTTTTACTAAGGCCTTGTCTACAAGAAGCTTTGAAGAATTTAAACGTAATTATGAGGGGTGTTAAACAACGTGTCATATAGGTCATAGGGCGCACCGGCCTATACATGGTCGGGCTAGATAGATAGAGCTATATTGTTGTAACCAATTCCTTCTCTATCTTATCCCCCGCTGCTTTACACTCTTTACTGTCACCACTCTGGCCAGTCAATGAATATGGCAAGGATTATTCGATGGCTAGTATGTGTATATGTATTGAATTAAGGAGATAGCTCGAGTGCAAAGTCTTACAAACACAAAATACATGCTTACTACCACAAGTGCCAAACTGGTCTTTTATTTATGGATACTGCAAAGTGCAAAATATTGTAGTATGTGTTTTCTATAGGTTTAAATACTGTGGTATTTCGAAATTGTACTTTATGCCTCCTTTGTTTCATAGGATAGGAATATCATAGGAATAGAAAAGTTATAGGAAACGAGATGACATGTATTTCAAATCCTATAGCAAACTATCTAAATATTCGTTAACTAAATAGCCTACTGTAGTTATCTCCTTAACTAATTGACTACTAAGGAAACAGTAATTGCTGCACAACCTGACTCTTAGCTTGGTGCTACCCAGTGTCATTGGACTTGAAATCAGGGTTCTCCTGCGTGATTTTGAGAGGTGCTTAAAATTTGACTTTTGTTTCTCAGTTGATATGGAACTTTTGTCGCATTCAATTATGGATATATCTGTATTTGGACAAGAACGCCAAAGTGTCGGTAGTACAACCAACCCTACTAAAACCAGGAGAGGAAAAACCAAAGAAGGAGAAACAACAAAGCAAGAACTACTACAGCTACTGAACAAAACAAGAAGTACAGAAGTACTACAACTAACTGAACAAAACTCGACCTGCTGCTTATGCAGACTGGATGCTGGCAGCGCCAGGTGGCCCTGCGTGCAGAGGAAACTGAGTTTGATTAGTAAAGTTTGTGTAGCTTATGATCATCAGGGCATAATCTCCAACCCTTGCTAGTGCTTCTGTGTGTCTTTTGATTGCATCGTCTCACTTTCATGGCACCTTTTAGCACTGGAAACTAAGCATTTCCTTTTTACTAAAGCCATGCAGCTGCAACAATGACATTTCAACTTTCTATATACGAAGAGTTTGTACAAAAGCATTTTGTTTGCAAATGTAACCTACCATATAGCAGTCATGTCAATGATAGTATTTTATTCAATAAAAACATTGAATCTGATTTTTGTTTTGCATTCGGAAATCATGGTTGCACCAAAATTGGAGAAAAAATATATTTATGCTCTAGCATGACTGTCGGTTTTTAGCGTAAAATTTAAGAATGTTACGGTTTTGAGTTTTTACAATGAAAAGGAAAATCAGTTCATGTTTCTACTGTGACGTACTGGTAGCTGTATTTGGCCTTCCGAGAATCATGTCGGTTATGTTGTGTTTTGCAGCTCGTGCCTGCGTTTGTTTGTGTGTGTGTGTGCAGGCAGTGGGGGAGCCTACATTAAATGAGGCACTCTAGTGTTTTTACGTGTTGCTTGTACGGTTAATTCATCCAAACTGAAGATAGCACCCAGTTGACCTACATATTTTTGGTATGTACCGAAGTCCAGTTCCTTCATTTGAAATCGACTCTATAGCTTCCAGTTTTGGATGACTTTCTAGTCAGATAGTTCCTGTGTTTCAGA
This sequence comes from Thinopyrum elongatum, assembly GCA_011799875.1. Lineage (NCBI taxonomy): Eukaryota > Viridiplantae > Streptophyta > Magnoliopsida > Poales > Poaceae > Thinopyrum > Thinopyrum elongatum. The sequence continues at coordinate 115,608,909 of CM022301.1, read as the reverse complement.
TGTTCAGTCTCATTCAAAACTTTCGCTATCCTGTTAAACAGTGTTGAACTATTTGATTGTCCTGAGTTAGTGTTCTGTAGTTCTTGGCCCTTAATGTCTGTGTCATTTGCGCGTCTCATCATCCCCACCGCTGCCGATTGCATGATAGACTTAGTTCATGAAATGACCTGGCTTCTCTCAACTGTTCGACAGTTAATCGAAGAGGCAAGAGGGACCCCTTGTACAGACATGGTTAGACTTTCACAATGTTCTGGCGCTCCCCGTACCCTGTTTCAAGATGGTCACCATCGTTGGCTTCCCGTAGGGTTCTTGTCACGACCCTGTTATAGAACCATTCAAAAGATAGGTTATGATTCCTCCGAAAAATGACGAAACAATGCGGCTTTTCCACAAAATCTGTGGGAATCCGTAGTAAGAGCAACTCCAACGGGGCGACCCATTTCGTCCGCCTACGTCCGTTTGGGTCGGCGCGGATAAAAGTGGAGGCCGAACGCGCCGACCCAAACCCAAATGGCATCCGCTTCGGGTCCGCGCCGACGCATTTGCGGCCCAAATTTACGGTCGAAATGCGTCGGTGCGGACGCCACGCGCGTCTTCTCGGTGTCCACCGCGTTCCCACCTGGCGGTCGTCCAACCACCCAGCGGCCAGTTTGGTCGGCTTAATTTATGACGACCGCCCACCTCGGGCCCACGCGTCAGCAACGACGGTCGTCCTTTTTTAAGCCGACCGTGCGCGGGGGGCGGGGGGGGGGGGGGGGGGGGGGGGGGGGCGTCCTCATCCGCTTCCAGAAAGCTCCCGTCCCCATCTCGCTCCCCCGTCGGCGGCAACCCTAGCCATCCTAGTCAAGCCAGATGGGGCTCTTCTCCGGCGCCGGTAGCAACAAAGCCAAGGGCAAGGCCCCCGCCACTCATTTTCTCCTCCTCCCCCCGCCTCCGCCGGCGCCAGCTCGCCGGGCGAGGCAGCGCGTCAACATGCCAGTGCACCAGGCGGAGTGGCACTGGCAGCACCGCGTGCCTCTCTCGTACCCCGAGGCCACCCTGTTGCACGAGTAGCATCTGGATCCGGAGAGGATCCCAGTGCCGGCGGCGCCGCGGTCGGCTAGGGCGCACGCGGAGGAGGTGCGGCGCCGGCGGGCACTGCTGACGCCGGAGCAGTGCAGCGACGCCGCGTACGCCATTGACTCGCCCAACTAGGCTCGTTGGTTCGCCTTCGAGCACGAGGAGGACAGGCGGCGCGGCGTCCGCAAAGTCGCCCGCAGGTCGCCACCCCCCCCCCCCCCTCGTCATTCGCGACGAGGACCAGGAGGCGGAGGCCGCCTACCAGGCGGCTGTCCTCCGGGAGAGCAAGGAGGAGGAGCGTCGCAGGGAGGAAAAGGAGGCGGCGTACCAGGTGGCCATGGCGGAGGCCATGGCCCTCTCCGCAGCGGGCGACTGCGTCGTTCCGCCGGTGGCCCCGCCGTCCCCGGTCAAACCCGAGCCGGAACCGGCCCCCCTCGAGCGCTACTCCTGGACGGGAGAAGTGCGCGAGTGGGTCAGCGCGCCGCCGGTCTGGATGGGGGCGACGCCGGCGCAGGAGGCGGCGTACCTCGAACAATGGCGCCAGTGACGGCTGGCCGAGGAGCGCTGCCACGGCGAATACCTCGAGATGCTCGAGCGCGCCACCGAGGAGGAGCAGCGCGAGGCCGAGGAGGAGGCGCGCCAGGCCTAGGAAGTGGCGGCACAGGCAGCGGCGGCACAGCCCGCGCCCGACATCAACGTCGTCTGGAACACGGCGTTCCCCTGGGCCGGCCCAGCGTCGACGCTCATCGACCTCACCGGCCCCGACGACGAGGAGGACGCCTAGAGCAGCACGCCGCCTCGTAGTTAGCTTTTTTTATGTTAATTAATGTAGATGTGGATGCGTGGACTATCACCGGCCTTCGTGGCCGGCTTTAATGTTTGCTTTTATATTCAAAATGTTTGTATTCTATATTTTTCGCGCGCTGTCAAAATGGGTCGGGCCAGCGTTAGACGCATGCGCCGACCCAAACGTGAACGCGGATGTTGATGTCCGTCGGGCCGGCCCAAACGGACAAAAAGCGGACAAAAGCGTCGTCCGTTTGGGTCGGCGCGTTGGAGTTGCTCCAAAAGCGGACAAAAGCGACGTCCGTTTGGGTCGGCGCGTTGCCCAACGCGCCGACCCAAACGGACGTCGCTTTTGTACGCTTTTTGAGCGTTTGGATTGGCCGCCCGCTCGGCGTCCGCCCCGTTTGAGATTTGGGTCGGCAGTCCGCCCAACGCGCCGACCCATTTCATGTCCGCACGCAAATTTTGAAAAAGGCCCGCGGCCGTAGTTTATGCCAGCGGCCATGTCGTCGCCCGAAGTTCATGTCGGCACCATGCCAGCGTGCCGGCACCATGCCAGCGCCGGCATACAATGCCATCTTCAGAAAACACCACACAGTTCGGCTGGTGCACTTGCCAGCGGCCGGCACACATGCCAGCACACAAAAAGGAGCGGGAGTTCGACCACGCCATCACGGCCGTGGTCATGCCAGCACACTTGCCGGCATACAAAAAAGGATGGCGCTCGACGCCATAGGTCACTCGTCGTCAAACTTGAGCATGTCGGCCTGCATCTTCTCGAACCACGGCCTCTTTCTTGGCGACACGATGTTGAGATCCACCTTCATGATCTCCACCCCGGTCATCATGCTCGCGAGAGCCACTTCTTTCGCCTTGGTCTTGGCGCTGGCGGCCTCAATCTCTAGCATCTTGGCTTGCTTCTCCGCCTCCATCTCAAGCATCTTGGCTTGCTTCTCCGCGTCCATCTCAAGCCTCCTCCTTTGGATCTCCATGAAGGCGTTCATTTGTTCTTCTTTGTATCGCCGGCGCTCCTCCTCCCTTGAGTCCTTCTTGGTCATCATGCCCTCCACGCTTGCGATCAAGACGTTCGACGCCGCATTCCGCTTGTCCTCCTTCTTGGAGTTGGTCTTCCCCTGCGGCCGTGGCTTCTCGCCGTCTTCCTCCTCCACGGCCCTCTTCCCCCCACACAACTTGAGGGCGGCATATTGCGCCTTGAACTTCTCCTCGTCTTTGATGACCCTCCAACAAAGGGAGAGGTTGAAGCACTTGCCATCGTGTTGGACCTTGAATGCCTCCAAAGCTTGGAATGCCTACAAATTTATTGCATGCAAGCATATTGGCAAAATGGATATGGAAATGGACACGCAAGTATAAACGGAATGACACAAAAGAGGGCTGCTTGCTAGCATACCATGTCTTGCATGCCGATGCCGCTCACGGAGCGTGCCTTGATGCTCTCAAGAGTGGCACAAAACTTATTGTATTCTTGTTGCATCACCCTCCATCGCTTCGAAATGGACACCCACCCACGCGTGCTTTGCATTTGGTACGGCGGAAACTTCTTGCGCTCATGGAACTCACGGTGGACATGAATCCAAAAGGTTGATGCCTTTTGTTCGGCGCCGGTCTTGGGGTCTTGCCCAATGTCCATCCAACACTCACAAAGGAGCTTGTCCTCAGCCGCCGTGTATGCCTTCGTCCGCTTGCTCTTGCGCTTCGGCTTCGTCCCGGCGGCTTGGTTGGCGAGTTTGTCCTCGAACAAAGGCTCCCTTTCGATGTCCATGTCATCCTCTTCCTCTTGTCTGTAGTCCTCCGGAAACTCGTGGTCAAGCGGGAAGCCGTCCAGGTCGAGGCCGACCTGATCATGCATGAAGGCGACCTGATCTTGATCAAAGGTGGACGGCGTGAACCGGCCTCGGCCGTCCTAGCTTTGTGTCTCATCGGGATCGTAGCCGGCCCCGGCGGCACCGCCAGCGGCCACTGCACCACCCTCAAAGATGATGTTCTGCATGTAGTCGTCGTCGCCGGAGGCCGGCATTACGTCGAACAGGTTGCGTGCGCCCGGCAGCACGTCGGCTGGCATGTGCCGCGCGCGTTTCCTCGCCCCTTCAGATGATGAGCCACCGGCCACCGGTGCGGCGTTGAGGTCGATGGGCGCGGGCGCGGGCGTGGAAGGCGCCACCACGCTCACCTCGGGCGAGCACTCCCCGGAGAGTCGGGAGGCCTGCGGGTAGACGTGGAAGCCGGGTATCGGCTGCGTCGCCGACGCGTGGGGCGAGTCGGGCAGCACCATCCGAGGGAACACAGATGAGCCGGTGTTGGCCGCGACCACGGCGGCGTTGACGAGGCCATGCTGGCCAGGGTTTAACCCTAGCAGAATTAGCGCCTCCCTCGTTGCCGCCGTGATGCGAGCGTTGGTGGCCTCCTGCTGCGCGGCGGCGGCGATGCCGGCCGCCGTGATGGCTTCGTCCCTTGCGTCCGCCACGTGCCTCCGGCCCTTTCTCTTCGCCGACTCCCTTGCCCTCTCTTCGGCCGTCAGCTTCTTCTTCGGCTTGGGCGTGGAGGCGATCTTGCGGGGGGCGCGAGGCTTGCCTTTGCCGGAGGGGACGGACGTGATGCCAGACGAGGCGAGGGAGGCGAGGCCGGCGGCGGCATCGAGGTCGGCGTCCATGGCGAGCGGCGGGAACGCGCGCGGGCGGGAGGGTTTTGGGGGAAAATGGAGGGAAATGGTGGAGGCTGCCACCGACCAGCGGGCCAGGGGGAGGAGAAGGCGCTCGCGCGCGCGTCCGTTTCGTGTCCGCGCCGACGCAAATCCGGCTCAAAAATGGGCCGGGAATGGGTCGGCAGGCGGACGAAAAGCGGACGCGCATCCGTTTGGGTCAGAGCGTTGGGCCGACTTTTCTGTCCGCGCCGACCCAATCGGACACGCGCGGACGAAATGGGTCGCCGCGTTGGAGTTGCTCTTACTGAGTTTAGAGCAACTCCAACGTGCCGACCCAAACGGACGACGCTTTTGTCCGCTTTTTGTCCGTTTGGGTCGGCCGCCCGCTCGACGTCCGCCCCGTTTGAGATTTGGGTCGGCAGTCCGCCCAACGCGCCGACCCATTTCATGTCCGCACGCAAATTTTGAAAAAGGCCCGCGGCCATAGTTCATGCTAGCGGCCATGGCATCGCCCGAAGTTCATGCCAGCACCACGCCAGCGTGCGGGCCCCATGCCAGCGCCGGCATACAATGCCATCTTCAGAAAACACCACACAGTTCGGCTGGCGCACTTGCCAGCGGCCGGCACACATGCCAGGACACAAAAAGGGGCTGGAGTTCGACCACACCATCACGGCCGTGGTCATGCCAGCACATTTGCCGGCATACAAAAAAAGATGGCGCTCGCCGCCATAGGTGTGGCGTTGAGGTCGATGGGCGCAGGCGTGGGCGTGGAAGGCGGCACCACGCTCACCTCGGGCGAACACTCCCCGGAGAGTCGGGAGGCCTGTGGGTAGACGTGGAAGCCGGGTATCGGCTGCGTCGCCGACACGCGAGGCAAGTCGGACAGCACCATCCGAGGGAACGCAGATGAGCCGGTGCTGGTCGCGGCCACGGCGGCGTTGACGAGGCTGTGCTGGCCAGGGTTTAACCCTAGAAGAATTAGCGCCTCCCTCGTTGCCGCCGCGACGCGGGTGTTGGTGGCCTCCTGCTGCGCGGCGGTGGCGACGGCGGCCGCCGCGATGGCTTCGTCCCTTGTGTCCGCTGCATGCCTCCGGCCCTTTATCTTTGCCGACTCCCTTGCCCTCTCTTCGGTCGTCAGCTTCTTCTTCGGCTTGGGCGCGGCGGCGGTCTTGCGGGGGGCGCGAGGCTTGCCTTTGCCGGAGGGGGCGGACGTGATGCCGGACGAGGCGAGGGAGGCGAGGCCGGAGGCGGCATCGAGGTCGGCATCCATGGCGAGCGGCGGGAGCGCGCGCGGGCGGGAGGGTTTTGGGGGAAAATGGAGGGAAATGGTGGAGGCTGCCACCGACCAGCGGGCCAGGGGGGAGGAAAAGGCGCTCGTGCGCGTGTCCGTATCGTGTCCGCGCCGACGCAAATCCGGCTCAAAAATGGGCCGGGAATGGGACGGCAGGCGGACGAAAATCAGACACGCATCCGTTTGGGTCGGCGCGTTGGGCCGACTTTTCTGTCCACGCCGATCCAAACGGACACGCGCGGACGAAATGGGTCGCCGTGTTGGAGTTGCTCTTACTGAGTTTAGAGCAACTCCAACGTGCCGACCGAAACGGACGGCGCTTTTGTCCGTTTTTTGTTCGTTTGGGTCGGCCGCCCCCTCGACGTCCGCCCGTTTGAGATTTGGGTCGGCAGTCCGCCCAACATGCCGACCCATTTCATGTCCGCACGCAAAATTTGAAAAAGGCCCGCGGCCATAGTTCATGCTAGCGGCCATGTCGTCGCCCGAAGTTTATGCCGGTATCATGCCAGCGTGCCGGCACCATGCCAGCGCCGACATACAATGCCATCTTCAGAAAACACCACACAGTTCGGCTGGCGCACTTGCCAGCGGCCGGCACACATGCCAGGACACAAAAAGGGGCGGGAGTTCGACCACGCCATCACGGCCGTGGTCATGCCAGCACACTTGCCGGCATACAAAAAAGGATGGCGCTCGCCGCCATAGGTGTGGTGTTGAGGTCGATGGGCGCGGGCACGGGTGTGGAAGGCGGCACCACGCTCACCTCGGGCGAGCACTTCCCGGAGAGTCGGGAGGCCTGCGGGTAGACGTGGAAGCCGGGTATCGGCTGCGTCGCCGACGCGCGGGGTGAGTCGGGCAGCACCATCCGAGGGAAAGCAGATGAGCCGGTGCTGGCCGCGGCCACGGCGGCGTTGACGAGGCCGTGTTGGCCAGGGTTTAACCCTAACAGAATTAGCGCCTCCCTTGTTGCCGCCGTGATGCGGGTGTTGGTGGCCTCCTGTTGCGCGACGGCGGCGATGGTGGCCGCCGCGATGGCTTCGTCCCTTGCGTCCGCCGCGTGCCTCTAGCCCTTTCTCTTCGCCGACTCCCTTGCCCTCTCTTCGGCCATCAGCCTCTTCTTCGGCTTGGGCGCAGCGGCGGTCTTGCGGGGGGCGCGAGGCTTGCCTTTGCCGGAGGGGCGGATATGATGCCGGACGAGGCGAGGGAGGCGAGGCCGGCGGCGGCATCGAGGTCGGCGTCCATGGCGAGCGGCGGGAGCGCGCGCGGGCGGGAGGGTTTTGTGGGAAAATGGAGGGAAATGGTGGAGACTGCCACCGACCAGCGGGCCAGGGGGGAGGAGATGGTGCTCGCGCGCGTGTCCGTCTCGTGTCCGCGCCGACGCAAATCCGGCTCAAAAATGGGCCGGGAATGGGTCGGCAGGCGGAGGAAAAGCGGACGCGCGTCCGTTTGGGTCGGCGCGTTGGGCCGACTTTTCTGTCTGTGCCGACCAAAACGGACGCGCGCAGACGAAATGGGTCGCCATGTTGGAGTTTCTCTTACCAAGTTTAGAGCAACTCCAATGCGTCGAACCAAACGGACGGCGTTTTTGTCCGTTTGGGTCGGCCGCCCGCTCAGCGTCCGCCCCGTTTGAGATTTGTGTCGGCAGTCCGCCCAACGCGCCGACCCATTTCATGTCCGCATGCAAATTTTGAAAAAGGCCCGCGGCCATAGTTCATGCCAGCGGCCATGTCGTCGCCCGAAGTTCATGCCGGCACCATGCCAGCGCCAGCATACAATGCCATCTTAAGAAAACACCACACAGTTCGTCTGGCGCACTTGCCAGCGCCCGGCACACATGCTAGCACACAAAAAGGGGTGGGAGTTCGACCACGCCATCACGGCCATGGTCATGCCAGCACACTTGCCGGCATACAAAAAAGGATGGCGCTCGCCGCCATAGGTGTGGCGTTGAGGTCGATGGGCGCGGGCTCGGGCGTGAAAGGCGCCACCACGCTCACCTCGGGCGAGCACTCCCCGGAGAGTCGGGAGGCCTGCGGGTAGACGTGGAAGCCGGGTATCGGCTGCGTCGCCGACGCGCGGGGCGATTCGGGCAGCACCATCCGATGGAACGCAGATGAGCCGGTGCTGGCCGCGGCCACAGCGGCGTTGACGAGGCCGTGTTGGCCAGGGTTTAACCCTAGCAGAATTAGCGCCTCCCTCGTTGCCACCGCGACGCGGGCGTTGGTGGCCTCCTGCTGCTGCGCGGCGGCGGCGATGGCGGCCGCCGCGATGGCTTCGTCCCTTGCGTCCGCCGCGTGCCTCCGGCCCTTTCTCTTCGCCGACTCCCTTGCCTTCGGCCGTCAGCTTCTTCTTCGGCTTCGGCGCGGCGGCGGTCTTGCGGGGGGCGCGAGGCTTGCCTTTACCGGAGGGGGCGGACGTGATGCCGGACGAGGCGAGGGAGGCGAGGCCGGCGGCGGCATCGAGGTCGGCGTCCATGGCAAGCGGCGGGAGCGCGCGCGGGCGGGAGGGTTTTGGAGGAAAATGGAGGGAAATGGTGGAGGCTGCCACCGACCAGCGGGCCAGGAGGGAGAAGGCGCTCGCGCGCGCGTCCGTCTCGTGTCCGCGCCGACGCAAATCCGGCTCAAAAATGGGCCGGGAATGGGTCGGCAGGCGGACGAAAAGCGGACGCTCATCCGTTTGGGTCAGCGCGTTGGGCCAATTTTTCTGTCCGCGCCGAACCAAACAGACGCACGCGGATCGAAATGGGTCGCCACGTTGGAGTTGCTCTTATCTCTCCCAAACTTCTACTCCAGTTAGCAAATCTTTCTGCACACCAGACAATCCTGGAGTTCCCTGACTTGGTATCAGTGTGCTGGTTGGTGGTTGTTTTCTGAACCCGATCCTTTATTGGAATCTTGGCCATCAATTTCTTGCATCACACGGAGTTCAAGTCAAGCCCATGCCTTGCATTGAATGAAAAAAATATGATCTGATGACAGTTTTGCAGAAGTATACTGAGACGCAACAAAAGCGAATGGGAAGATGCCCCACTTACGCTTGACTACTAAATTTTGTAAGCAGCAAAATACATATGATGAGGCCATTTCAAACGATGCCAGTGCCACTGACCTGTTACTTTGTAGGGTGGACTGTTTCTTCTTCGAAATGTTCAAAGAACTACTTATATCCGTTTCCAAAAAAAAAAAAGAACTACTTATAAACTATTTTTGTGGGTATGTGGTAAAGGTTTTCTCCTTCAGTATTGTCAGTATGTCAAAATCCTACCTGTCCGATGGACTGCATTTACAGCATGTGGTTCATTGAACCTTAATGCATCTGGTCAGTTCTTGCAACTTTTGGAAGCTGGGAAAACGCTTCTTTATACCATAAAAATGTAGCAGCAACCGGTAGCATGGAGAAGAAGGCATTATCTGCTTTCAGTCAAGGCTGACTGCTTGACTTTTATCCATCACCCGTTCACACATCTCTGTATTTTGTTTGAAGAACCACTTCCCAATACTAGTGCTGAAACCCTAAAAAAAAGGTAGTACTCCCTCTGTTTCTTTTTAGTCTACATATAAAATTTGTCTGGAGTCAAATTTTGTAAAATTTGATCAGCTTTATAGGAAAAAATATCAACATTCACAATAATAAATCAGTATCATTAGATGCATAATGAAATTAATCTTCATACTATATAACTTTAGTATTGTAAGTATTGATATTTTTAATATAAATTTGATCAAACTTTGCGTAGTTTGTCTTCAAACAAATTTATATGAAGAGTAAAAAGAAACGGAGGGAGTATCAATCTCCTGGCTGCATATCAAGTCGTCCCATGAAAATAATCTTCGATTTGCGGTCCCTTCTTCGCTGTATGAGGGGAAATAGACCCGCCCTAACCTAGTTTAGTCATACGGTTGTTATGGCTGCAGTGCTTTATGTCCTATCTTAGCATAGTTTAAGGCACGTAGTGGCCACGTACTATGTTGCCTTTTGGTTTGCTCTCCATCATAGAGCACAATGATTAGATTTCATTATGGAACTAAACAATTGCCATAGCAGCCACTGGTGCCTTTATGATGGTGATCTCAACCTGTCGTGCCCAATCGGACGGTCCCTGGGGCCGGACACGGTCGCTTTCATCAACTGCCTGTGTAGATTGTTTCCCTCAAAAAACTGCCTGTGTAGATTATCCAAGAGCAGACAGTGGTAAAGTTTCCTCTTTATTTGGATATTTTAGGATTGCACAATAGAGATGACTGGTGCTCTGGTCGTTGTGGCTATAAGCATCAAGGTCGTGGTTGCTATCCCTCTACGGCAGTGGGCTGTTTGCAAACAATTGCCATGCGGTGGCATTTAGCTCGAGGTATTGATGCTATGTAACTATGCATCGTAATGGATGGTGATGGCATGCTATTATGTAGTAGGTTTATTTTGTACTCGGCTCTCATTTTCCACGCAAAGTTTTAAGTTGAAAGCAACGGATATTCAGAACTTATGATTAGATAACGATATGTTAGGTGGTATATAGCTTATATTAGCTAAAGAAAGTTACTGCCTTGGCTAGTGATATGATAATTTTTACCGGATTTTATTTCTAAATTCTTTTCTTCGACAAAACTTCAGACATCGTCTCCAGACTTTTCCTCTGTTTTGGATGTTTATTCTTTGGGATAATTAACTTTATGCCCCTAGTTGGGTCACACTCGTTTGTTTTACCCCTAGTTTCAGAAACTCACATGTTCAGTCCAAGCCACTTTGCAATTCTTATGCTTTTGCCCTTTGACCCTTTGACCGTCACTTTGAAAAATTCATAACAAATTCATACTAACTCAGAAAAATTCAAATAAGATATCAAAATGTTCGGAAAAACATCACCTATATGTGCATGTCATTTTTTTGATTTTTTTAGATTTTACTGTTCATGCTAAGAGCATATGAGCTAAAACTGAGATGGGGACTTTCCAACACTTTTGTCAAGAATGAAAATGACATGCGCATATAGGTGATGTTTTTCCGAACATTTTGATATCTTATTTGAATTTTTCTGAGTTAGTATGAATTTGTTATGAATTTTTTAAAGTGACGGTCAAAGGGTCAAAGGGCAAAATCATAAGAATTGCAAAGTGGCTTGGACTGAACTGGTGAGTTTCTGAAACTAAGGGTAAAACAGACGAGTGGGACCCAACTAGGGGCATAAAGTTAATTATCCCTTCTTCTTTTTTGATACGGCACCTAATCTCCGCTTGTGTATAGTTTGTGAACTAGTATCAATAAGACTCTGATTGCCTCTGCCATCTTTTTTTTTTTGCCTGCCCAAAGTTGCTTATCGTTTCAGAATCCTTAGGTCATCTTCAAGACGGACCCACAAACCTTCCGCAACCGTCCGGACCACGCTGTCCGGACCACGGAAGTCATCCAACGCGGCCATGTATCGGTCCGCGAGGTGGTCTGGACATGATTTCTCCCGCAAAACGGAGACAAAAATGGGGAAGGTTTGCGGGAGTCCAGACACGCTAAACGTACGAATCCGACACCCCAGGCCCACCCAAAACCCTTCCCAGACCCCGCGACTCCATCCTCCCCATTTTTTCTTCTTCCTTCTTTCCCTCTTGCCGTCGCCGCTGCTCCACCACCCCGGCCACCACGCCACACCCCTGCCGGAAATATGTGTCTCCGTCACCTCCGGCGATCCAGCAGGGCTCCCCGCCGCTTCTCCTCCGTCTCTGTTCAACCCCCTATATCCTCCGACCGCCCCGCCAGGTACCATTCTCTACCATGCCCGACAACTGTTCGATGAATCGCCGGAGCTGAAAACAGCTGTCCCTTCTTGTTTGTAGCAATGGATTCCGATTTGGAGTACATATACAAGCAGTATGTTGAGTCCTCTGACGGCTCGTCGGACAAGAAGGAGTACTCCGATGAGACGGCGATGATGCAGGCGGTCCTTCAAGACGCGGAGCGTGCGGAGGAGCATGTTCTCAATTTCAAGGGCTCGATCAAGGGTCATCGCATGCTCAACCGCAACAGGGTGCGCGGGCATTTGACATTGATGGCTGACTACTTTGCCCCCGATGCACTCTTCGCTGACCATTTTCCCCGGCGTTTTCGGGTGCGCAAGACCGTCTTCGATCGTTTGTACCATGGCGTCCGGTTCTACGATTAATATTTCATCCTGAAGAAGGACACTGTGGGAACGATTGGCTTCTCTGGTTACCAGAAGTGCACGGTCGCACTCCGGATGCTTGCGTATGGCACGACTGCTGATTCATGGGACGAGTACCTACGGATGTCTGAGAGCACATGCCGAGATGCCATGGTCAGGTTTGCAACTGCCGTGGTCGAGGTATTTGGACCTCAGTACCTGAGCGAACCAACTGTGGCAGACACCGAGAGGCTTCTAGCAATCTCAGAAGCAAGAGGGTGGCCAGGTTTGCTTGGATCTCTTAACTGTATGCATTGGAAATGGAAGAATTGCCCGAAGGCTTTACAAGGGCAATATCAGGGTCATGTTAAGAAGCCCACCATCATTCTTGAAGCAGTTGCATCACATGATCTTTGGATTTGGCATGCTTTCTTTGGCATGCCCGGGTCTCACAGTGATATCAATGTGCTGCAACGATCGTCGTTGTTTGCGAGGCTGACTGAAGGAAAAGCTCCTCCTTGCCACTATACTGTCAATGGACATGAGTACAACATGGGCTACTATCTGGTTGACGGTATCTATCCTCCATGGACTACCTTTGTCAGCACCATCTCAAATCCAGTTGGCCAGAAAAAGGCTCACTTTGCCCAAAGACAAGAAGCAGCTAGTAAGGATGTCGAGAGGGCATTTGGAGTTCTTCAGGCCCGTTTTGCAGTTGTTCGTGGACCTGCAAAACAATGGGATCCGAACACCTTGTGGGAGGTGATGACATGTTGTGTGATCATGCACAACATGATCGTCGAGAATGAGGGTGAGATGCTGCTGCAGCTCCGGAATTTGAGAACATTGGTGATCCTATTCAACTTCCGGACCAGAATCCGGCCATATTTGAGGAGTTTATTCAAATGCATCAACAAATTCGGCATCGACCAACTCACGAGCAGCTCAAGGAGGATTTGATTGAGCATCAGTGGGCGGTGAAAGGGGACAACAATCTTGGGATGTAATTTTTTTGAACTTTTTTAAATTTAAACTAGTGCTGCATGTGGCTATTTGAATTTCTATGCCCTTTGCATGCGGCTACTTGATCTTGCGGACTGGTGAAAAAATCCGGAAGGCCGGATGTATGCGGCTACAGTTGGATGGCTGCCTCCGGCATAGCTTTTTTGCGGGTTGCCGTTGGAGATGCCCTTAGAGCCTTATGCTTTTGGTCTTAACCAGAATGTTTGCAAAAGGTGTTCTCTTAGAAGTCATTTAGCCTCAAGAACTTCCTTGGAGAGGGGGCTCTAGTTTTTGGGTTCTTGGGTATCCTCGAACAATATTTTGTTAATTCTGACCATTCTGTATTGAAGCACCAGCAGGTAAAGTTGTAGCTTGGCTGCCAAGCAGTTGTGACATTTCAATTTTTCTGCCATGGACCATGACAAGAGTCTCATATTGTCTTCCACATTTCCTAAAACCTGTGCTATCATGTGGGCCATGGTATGGATACTGTTTGTTTAATTGTACACCATGTAGACTTTGACTGGATCATGCAGTGACGCCGTTGGTTCCTTGCTGGCAAAATATTGGGGACGATGTTGGCCTGTTAGCCAACATGCATGCTCCTCTCCTCTAATATCCATCCTTAGTTTTATAGTATCTTGCATGTTGACAATTCTTCTGAGATGGCTAGAATTGCCCTCCAAGAAAACTGCGGAGACTGACAAGCAATTCAGAGTGCTCCTGCAAGATTAGGAAGACTGGGCTGGAGAAAGAGTATTGTACTAGAGTATCAGTTTTGACTAACCACCAACACGGCCAATCAAGATTCTCAAAGAAAAAAAAGGCCAATCCTTGCATTATTCGTTTTGGTAATCACGTGGTCTCAATTGACCGCATGCCCTTTTGTGTTTGTTGCTGATTGTGATAGGCAGGCGAGCTGGTATACATGGTCGATTAGATAGTTTCCGTTTAACCTTAATCCAAATTAGCATCATCATAAGATTACAGACATGAAAATCACATACGACAAACTAGAAACATCTAGCATATACGCATATGGACCAAATGCACATGCCAACAGAGATAGGGTCAGAACATACGAGCACACTGAAAACTCCGGTGTAACAACATCTTCAGCCATGGTGATGAAGACATGATGGTCGTCCGCCGTAGAGGAAGTAGTGCATTGTACTTTGTATAGCCTCTCTCCTCTACATAGAGGGCCGCGTGGGACTGAGCCATAGCCAGGTTTGACCAACGCTCCAGGCCAACTTCGAGCTACGGTGATGGCCAACTTTACTGGCGTGGAAGAGTGAAGAAATGCAACTAACACCAACTTTACTGGCGTGGAAGAGTGAAGAAATGCAACTAACACATGGGGGAAGAACTTCTTGGTAGTACAGGACGTGTCCATAATGAGCTCATGTATTGACATGTACACACAATTAGTTCTTCTAGCAAGACACATAACATTTGCCCAAACTCGATTCACGTGACATGCGTGTCCTATGTGAGCGGGTGAGTGAGGGCGTGTTATTGCTCTTTCTCATGCTACGAATAATACACAACTCACCTTTTTTTTATTGATGTTAATCTTCATCTACCATCAGTATGGTATTAAACTTACACACATAACATGCAAGTTAAATTTTTTTAGTAAAGCCATGCAAGTTAAATGGGACTTTAAAATTTTAAACTTAGCGAGCTGAGGCCCATAAAATCTAACACTTCTCGCATTCTTTTTTCGATTTTAACTTGCAGAGCCCAACTCAAGAAAAAAAAAACTTGCAGAGCCAAGGTTCGCCTAGTTTCTAGACAAAAGAATTTAATGTTCTTCATATGTTTTGATCCGTAATCAGCTCAGTAGTTTTAGTCGTTTCCTTTGGTGGGTCACTGATAGCAACATGCAGGTCTTCTCTAGAGCCTCGGTGAATCACAGCAGCAGTAGCACTGGTCCAAGACTCCAAGTAGGAGTAGCTGTTTTGACTTGACCTCGCGATGGGTGTTTGGGATACAGGCCCCGCATGTCTCTGGACTGGAGCGTATACAGCCTTGATCGCAGATCCCGTGCGTGTCAACGTGTGCAACCTTTGAATTCAACGGTGTTCGGCTGCTAAAGCGATAAGAGCATTTTCAGCCATATACCTTTATTCGACCCCTTAAATGTCTCTAGACGCATTCGGTCAGTGACCGGGCGTGTTCGTTTTAAGCCCTTATTTGTTCATCCGCGCAGTCATAATCCTTATTTTATTTCTCATATGTCCGGTCACTTGCACGTGATTGGTAAAGATGAAGAGAGAGAAAGAAAAGAATGAATAAAGAAAAAGAAAAGGTGGTCCGAGGTGGGGCTGCGTCCTACGTGACGGATTGACCGGGCGCGCCCGGGCTTGTCTGCGAGCCCCATATCCTCCTCATATTTGAGATGGATATGAGGGTTCGTGGACAGTCCGGACATATAGGGAAGATACGAGGCGTCCGGTTGGGTCAACTTTTCGCTTCTCTCTCATGTCCGGTCAGTGGTCACCGCGCACGCCCGGTCAATTTGAGGAGTTCGGCTGTATATGCTCTAAGGCTGGCCATAGTGATGATATCTTAGCCGGTATCGTGCACTCGAGAATAGCAAACATGCTGATGTGACAGAGAATTAAAGAAGAGAGAGGGTAACATAGGTAGATACCATATCATGTTAAATGATATGCTACTTTGTGTCATGCATGTGCATAGTACTAGTATATGATATTCTCACTGTGAGTAGCCTAAGGTGCTCCCCACAAAAAAAAGAAAAGAAAAAAAAGCGATATAAGATGCAGAAAGCTTAACGGCAACAAGTTCGTCGGATGGGCTTGTAACACACTCACTTCCCGTCTGTGGAAGATGTCATTTCGGGAGAGTAATTAATTTTTTTTGGGACAGTAATTAGTTTGTTGTGATGGGCTTGTAACACACACACTCTCTTATTAGCAAACACACACACACACACACTCTCTCTCTTCCCTATAAATAAGAGGCAAGTCTTTTGCTCAAAAAAAAGGTTCGCCGGCTCGTGGAACCGTTGGTTTTATCTTATGTCGTTTGCCTCTGAAGTCCGGATCGCAACTTTTCTAGCTGTTGCAGAGAGGACCCCAGTTGAATATCTTACTGGGAAAGAAGGTTAATCCATGTATTGTCTGAAGACAAGCGTCTCTAGCCACGAGGTCGACATGTTAATATCCACTTGGCATTATGAAAGTGAAATGGAGGCCTACTTCTAAGTTTCTTGCTTGTTGTATTTGCTCCCGCTATTTATTCGCCAAACCACTACATCAAATTATTGGCATTTGTTCTCTTCATTCCATATCATGTCGTGTTTTAGTTGTTGCATGCATACCAATCAAAGGCTCTTTTCTAATGTAAATGTTTGATTAAGATTTGATTTCTTAATGACAGGATGTTTACCACGCTATCAGAGTACCAGCTAAACATTGCATCACTTTTTCTGGAGTCCTCGCGCACATGTACATGTTCTTGTTCAAATTTTAACGACAGGAAATAAAAGTACATAACAAAAAATCATAGGGTTCAGTCATCAAAAAGAGAAGAAAAAATTCGCAGGGCGCGCGAGATACTCTTCGAAGTGTTTTTTTTGTGTGTCACTTCTATGAAGGTTAAGCTTCATATATACGTCAGGTACGAGTATGTCTATTCGCCAAAACAAGATACCCCCTTCTTTATTTACCTGCATATTAGGTTTAATCTAAGTCAAACTTTATAAGTTTGACCAAGTTTATAAATAATATAAAATCTCATGATAACAAATACTTCATCCGTAACAAAATGTAAGGTTTTTCGTGCTCTATGCAAAACAAAACAAAAATGTCTTACATTTTGATTCAAGGTAGCACTTATATATGATGCGAAAATATATTCCATGTTGATTCTAATTGTATATAAACTCTCATAATAACATATATATATGATGAATATATTTCATGCTGATTTTAGTGGTATTGATTTGATATTGTGGATATTAATATTTTTTATATAAACTTAACTAGAGTTTATAAAATTTAACTTAAGACAAAGCTAATATACAAAACCCCGCAAAAAATATACTTCCTCCGTTCCATAATATAAGAGCGTTTTGACACTACATTAGTGTAAAAAATGCTCTTATATATGGGACGGAGGGAGTAGTAAATAAAAACTAAAGAAGTACGTATACGTCCACCACAGTACAAAGATGTAGTTTGCCTAACGGATAGCGTTGCTGGTCAGCTTGCTCAAGCTAGTGCGCGCATGGAAGCGGGCTAACACGAGTGGCTGCCATTATTGTGCTCAAACGGCTGCACAATCATCGAGGTCCATACCGATGTCGACGGCGTGTAAACTTTGAAATCGAGGGTTCGCCTGACTTGAAGCATGTACACAGAAGCAAGTATTACAATAATACTATATGCCGGGAGTGGTGTTTTGGCTCCTAGGTGTAGATACACCTATTATGAAATATGTATAAAAAACACACTTTCAAAATGTATTTTAACAGACTGTATGTGATTAACTTCTTGCAGGTTATCTTCAGAGCTACGGCATGGATCCGTACGTGGTTGCTACTCACTTCTACGAGCTCCAGGGAGCATTTGGCTACTAGGTGTAACCGATGGGAGATGGTAGCACGGGCTATCTTCAACCGGTTTGGATGTCGGTCGCATAATAGGATAGGTCATTAATGTCCTTTTGTCCAACCGGTTGTGGCTTTGAGTTGCTTTGTTTTTATTTGCTCCTTTTGTGAGCTGTACTTTGCAGACCAGACTATTTGTTTTGTTGAACTTGCTTTAATAAAGTGGCCGCATGCATCTTTCCGATGCAAAGGCCGGGGGAAGTCCTCCTTTTCAAAAAAAAATGTTAAAAAATGTCTAGAAAAAATCCCGTGTGTACTCCGGGCATCCTATGTTCACACACAAATTTTCGGTGAAAAGGGACATTTTTTGTGGCATGTATAAAAAGGATAAAAAAATTGCCTCGTGAATAGCTGTAATCAGGCATCAAAAATTGTCTTTTTTACACAAGCCACCAAAAATGTCTTTTTTCATCAAAACTTGGTGCATGCACATATAATGTCCGGATTTACACGCAGGATTTTTCTTAAAAAAATTAACTTTTTAAAATGTGTATTTAGACAATAGGTGCATATACACCTATGAGCCAAAGTGAATTTCCGCTGTATGCCCGGTTACATAATATGTTACTTGTATAGAAGAGAGATACAAAGAAAATGAGGAGAAGTTTGTTCTAATACAAAAGGTAACCTTTACGAGTACTCCTAAATAAAAAGATTAAATGAGAGCAAAGAGATAGAGAGGAAGTTTAAAAGACTAATCTAATAGTTAATTTTATAGTCAACTCTATTGTATGAATAATTAATAAGATTAACTCTGGATGACGTTAACAGTTTTATAGCCAACTATTGGCTCTATATTGCTCTTGCTCGCATGGATATCAACCAAATCGGTCAATGGGGTTAAATTTAAGCGTGAGGCCCCGATTGGCACCTACTCCCTCCGTTCGGAATTACTTGTCGCAGAAATTGATGTATCTAGACGTATTTTTACGTCTAGATACATCAATTTCTGCGACAAGTAATTCCGAACGGAGGGAGTACGTTTTACTGGCCCCCAACGAAATATATTGCACGAGTTGTATTTGCAATTTAGATGGACTGAGGGGTGTATCACAAACCAGACCATTAAAGATGTATTAGGAAAACAGGGGTAATAGTCACCTTCCTGAAACAATGTTCCAAGCGCACGACCCGCTCTTCCATGTTCTTTTACTAAAACGTATTTTAGTAGTATAACCAGCTAGAAAACAACATTCCACGCACGGCCTGAGATGAATCGAGGAACCGTCTCATTCTCACCCGATTGGGAGGCATGTAAGTTTACGCACCCAAAAAATATCATACAAGAATATTTTACTATCACACCAAAGAAGAGCTATAGCAACAGGTTTGAAAACTTGCAAATTTTCTAAGCATATTAATAAAAACTATTGTAGATGTAGGTAGGAAGAAACATATTTGCATCTTTTTTTTCTATGCAATTTCTCTAGAATGGTCTGGTTTTACTTTGGTTTGAAAATTGATATGCCGAAACACAATCTTTACCCTACTGATATCATTCTACAAATCTTATCCATGAAGCACCCAGAGCTAAATTTAAGAGCATCTCCAGCCGTTCGGCCCCTCAGGCGCTTGAAATATCACCGTCTGGGGCGCGCCGGCGATATTTTCGGCGTGGGGGCGGTCGGTTTCCCAACCGCCGCCCCAAGCCCAACCCAGACGCCTTTTTTTGAAAAATAAACTCGGCCAAAATTCGGCCAAACACGACAAAATTCGGCCAAATTCGACACATATTAGGCGATTTCATTGATATTTGTACATAAAAACTTAAAAACATAATTCAAAACTAAAAACATAATTAAAAACTACTGCGCCGTCGTGCGCCGCCCCTCCTACAGGCCGAAGAACGCGCCGAAGGCGCTGTAGTCGCCGTCGTCGTCGGCCTCCTTCTTCACGCCGCCGCCACCCCTGCTACACCCCTGCCCTGCGTCGCCTTGGCGGACGGGTTAGGTTGGCGGCCGTGGTGCGTCGTCGTCGTCACTGTCCTCGAGGACGATGACGCCGCCCTCATCGCGGCCGCGGCGACGAGCGGCGAACTCCTCGAGGGCGCGGCGCTGGCGCTCCGTCTCCAGCCGGACGTAGTCCTCGCGCTCCCACTTATGGCAGCCTCGTCGTCGAGGGCGGCCGTATCGTCGTGCTCGCTCTTCACGGCGACGAGCCCCGGCTCTGTCTTGGGCTTGACGAGGCGGGAGGAGGAGGAGCCACGGCCGCCCTTGTTGATGACGAGGGCGCCGCCGCGGGTGCGCCGCCCTAGTGGCGTCTCCACGGGCTCGGCCTTGATGCTGGCGAGCGCCGGCGATCCGGACGAGTGGGAGTGGGAGGAGGAGGAGGACGACGACGACGAACCACCCGCCATGCGCCGCGGCAGCCAAATGCCGCCGCCGCCGCTCCGGCGGGGGACAGGCGCTGGGGCCGCCGGGTACTGGAGCGGCGGTTGGTTTCCGCCCTCGAGGTGCTCGAGGACGAAGTGCAGCGTCCGCCCGGGGACGCCCCACCACAGGCGGCGGTCGTCGGTGTTGTGGCGCCCCCTCACCGGCGCGTTGTTGGTGGAGGCGAGCTACTCCTCGTGGCGGCGTTGGAAGTACGCCGCCCAGCTGGCGTGGTTGTCGGCGGCGTACTCTGGGCGACCGCGCACCTCCTCCGGCAGGGAGGTCTGGACGCGCTCGATCTCGTCGTGGAAGTAGGCGGGGTGCTCGGCGTCGGGATGCGGGGGGACTGGAACGCCTCCGGCGCTGAGTCTCCACCGCCCCGGCGCGCGCATGTCAGGCGGCGCCAGGTAGTTGGCCTAGTGGAGGAGGTGCGCCTCCCACTCGTGCAGGGTGCAGCGGCCGAAGCCGTTGGCCGCCGCACCGTCGCCGAGGAAACGCTTGCCCATCGGAGGATGTAGACGCGGTGGCTGGTGTCGGGGGGAGAGAGACGGGATGGGGCGGCGGCGAGGAGGGAGGGACTGCGGGCAAAGGAGAGTGTGTCCACCGGCGAGGAGCGGGTGGCTTTTTATAGCCGCCGGGGGGCGGCAGACGTGTGTGTACGCATCGCCGGGCCATCACTACGCCGCCCGTGGGGAATCAATGGAAGGCTGATCGGCGACAGCCTTGTCATTGATTCCCCGCGGGAAACGAGGCGATGAGGAAGACGAGATGCGGCTCATGGCTGACTCGGCGGGCCCGCGGGACTTTCGCGCCAAAAATGCTTCCCCCGGCGCCCCCGGGCGCCCCCCAGCGCGCCGGGTTTGGCCTGGGTCCGCCGGCGCCAATTTCGGCCCTAACCGGTGAAATTTGGGATTCTAGGGGCACGACTGGGCCGATTTTTAGACGCCGGCAGTCAAAAAGGCCTTGGAGGGCCTGTTGGGGGGGCGAGTGGAGATGCTCTAAGCACTATTTTGACTATTCTCTGGAATATTTGAAAAGCTAGCACCCAGAGCTAAATTTAAGCACTATTTTTTACTATTCTCTGGAATATTTGGGAAGCTAGAAATGACCTTCTCTTTAAAAAGAGAACTTGATGTCCTATGCAGCCAACGCAGGTAATCCATGCTACAAAGGCAATGCTAAATGCAGGTTCAATGGAGGATTGTGAAGAGGAATATAGGCCTCCTACTCTTAACCTATCCAATCCCTCCTCAAATGCAAATTCTTCTATTTTGCCTGCAGGTTTTAAAGCATATGTTAACGTGGCCTTTAACCCTTCGGTGTTAGTAAATGAAGCATTTTTGGGAAGAGGAGTTTTTGAGCTCGAGCTCAAATGAGCTCGGTGAACAGTAAAAAAGAAAAGAAAAACAATTTGACATTTTTTTGGTAAAAACATTGACAAAAGTTCTACGTGCTCACAAAATTTCATCTTGAAATCACATTCTTGGAAGTCGTGGCAAAAAACAAAAATAATGCTCCAAAAGTATTATTTTCGAAAGCATTTTGGAGTGTTGATTTTTTTTTTGCCACGACTTCCATGAATGTCTTTTCAAGATGAAATTTTGTGGGCACGTAAAACTTTTGTCCATGTTTTCTGATGAGGACATCCCAACCATGGGCACCACACGACCAATCATCAACGGTCCAATCACAAGAAGTCGCGCAATGCAAATACATGATCAGGTGAACGCTAACTTAAGTCTATCATTTGACCTTGAAAACATGGTTGTACCTTCACCTCCTTCATTGTTGGTTGAACTCAGGTGCGATATCGAAGAAGGCCAAACACATTTCAGTCCGCCCAAAACAATGTTTTATGGCGAAGAAACAAAGTTAGGAATTCATGAAGAAATGAGTTGTCTGCTGAAGAAACATTGTTCCGATTCTGACGAAACAATGTTTTGCACGAGTTTGGATATCCCGACTTGCGAAAGGTTCCCAGAACTCGAGTTTGCTGCTGAAGGAAACATTGTTCGACTCCAGTGAACAATGTTTGGTGGGGAACTGCCAACCACCTCAAACGAGAGTTTTCCAGAAGCTACCTCATTAAGTCTCTAAGCCATTTAGTCAAACCAAAGCTGGCTATCTTTCACACCTATCCAGGGGGGTTGTCCCGATTATAAATAGGCTAGCTCTTCCCTTCGTTGGGGGACTTTTGCCATTTCTATCAAAGACCAAAGACATAGACTCCTCCTGAGATTGGAGAGCTCTTGTTATCCTTATTCTCGTGATTCCTTGAGAAATTGCTCCTAATTCGTGCTCCACGACTAGATCGTGTTGTGTGGGTTAGAGTTCGTGGTTTTCCTTGCGGATTGCACCTATCCCATGCTCCACGACTTGAGTGTGGTTGTGTGGGGTAGTATTGCGGGTTGTGGATCGGCGAATGTTCGAATTGCAAGCTTCGGTGAGCATCCTCATCGTCGGGTCATAATCTCTTATTTTCCATTTTCCGGCTGCTTGCAGCTAGTTATCCCCATCCATTTATCGATCCTATGCTGTGAAGATCGGACCTCCCCTTGAACACCCTTTTCTCCGAAGACTGTGTCGCATCATCTGGTATTCAGAGCAAGGTTTACACGGTAGGATCTATATCTTTGTTGCTAGATCTATCCTTTTTAGTTTGGTTTTCCCCATCCTAGAGTCCAAAGCTAAAAAGCCACACACAAAATCCAAGCCTTTGTTTGCTGAGATCTAGTTGTTTGCTTTCCTCTTTGTGTTTGCACCAAGTTCTATCCAAAGTTGCTGCTGTTTTTCTTTGAGTCTTGTTGTTGGATCTATTGTGTTGCAAAAAAAAGAGCAAAAAAGAAAGAAAGAAAAAAAGAGTGAAAAAAAGAGGAAAAAAAAGAGAAGAGAAAGTGTTGAGCAAGTGTGCAATCATATTCAGTTTGGTGAGAAATTTCAGAAGTTGAAGTGGCAAGTGTTGCAGCTCAAACATGGTGCAAGGATCTACAATTTTTTCTTGTTCATTTGGTTTGCATCGACTGGATCTCAGCACTAGCCCTCCTCATTTTACCCCACCCAGATCCACCTAGAAACTGTCAGCTTCCTTCCTTTCATTCGCCCATCCACTCCTGATTTTCTACCACCGCATAGCCGCCAAGGAATCATTAGAATTTGGGTAAGCAAGAAGGTGAGCTGAGTGTTTTCCACATATATTTTTCTTTTGTCCACTTGTTTCCAAGAGTTAACATGACAGGATCCAACTCGAGTGTACATGGACATCAACATGTCGAAGATGATCTCCCAAAAACTCGCGCAACACTTGATGAAATGATTGAGGAGAGTATAGCTGCAGCTATGCGAAGGTTGTTCGGAGGCCGTCTTCCTATCGCAGGTAATGGGGATCAACATCAACACAGCCCCGCTGCCTCGCTAGCCGCCGACAACCAACAACGTCAAGGAAACGAGGATCGCCACGATGGTCGTGGAAGAGCGGCTGGAGCTGCTGCCCACAACGGCCCTGCTGTTGGGGCTGAACGGAGGCGTGGCGAATTTGCTGCCCCCCGTGAGGGTGGGCTGCATGGAGAAGAAGCTCGCGGGCGAGGCCATGACCCCCGCGGGTTTGCTGCTGATCACCGGCGATGAGCGGCACGTGATGGTGATGCCATCTCACTTGAAGATCTCTCTGAGCATGGTGACGAAGATGAAGGCATGGGGGACTATGAACCCTACTCCCCGCCTCGCCGTGGTGTTGTTTTTGGTCGCAACGGTCATCATTATGACCGTCGTGATCAAGATGACCGTGACAACCAAGCGAGAGTGAAGCTACATGTGCCATCCTTCACGGGAAAAGAGGATCCGGATACATATCTTGAGTGGGAGGAGAAATGCGATCAAATCTTCCACATCCATGGTTTTTCTGAAGCCAAGAGAGTTGATCTTGCTATTATGGAGTTCTCTGGTTATGCTCTTACATGGTGGAATCAGCTGCAAGACGATCGGTTGATGTCGGGCAATAATCATATCCGCAGCTGGACTTTGATGAAGTCATGAGGTGCCGTTTTGTCCCATCATACTATGAGAGGCAATTGTACAAGCGGTTGCAGGGGCTCACTCAAGGTTCCCGCACTGTTGAAGAGTACTATAAAGAGATGGAGGTGCTGCTAATTCGGACAAAAACCCGTGAAAGTGATGAGGCGAAGATGGCGAGATTTTTACATGGGCTGAATGAAATATCAGATTTTGTGGAGATGTTTCCTTATGATACATTACAAGATGTGGTACATCAAGCTATAAGAGTTGAGAAGAAGAATATGCGTAATGGTCGTACTCGTGCTTTCCAAGGCCCCACCACCACACGCACATGGCAGCAAACACAACAGCCATATGGTTCTCAGTTTGAGAGTGCACCACCTAGGCACCCATGTGCCTCGATGGCTTCCTCGCCTGCTATTCGCAATCAAGATAAGAGGTCATCAGCTACAGCAGGAGTATCCTCTACTCCACCTCCAGAAAAGAGTTCTACACACAGCAGTGACATTTAATGCCACAAGTGCAAAGGGAGAGGTCATATTTCTTCGGAATGTCCAAGCAAAAGAACTATGATCATCAATGAACGAGGTGAATGGGAGTCTGAAAGTGACCCTGAAGGTGGCAATAATGAAGTGGAAGAGGAGCAAGGTTGGGAAGTAGGAGGAACTATTTTATCTCATGAGGAACTTGATGGAGAAGCTTTGGTTGTATGTCGTTCACTTAATGCCCAAGTTGTGGAGGAGGAAAAGGGGCAGCGGCATAATCTTTTCCACACCTGCTGCCTTATCAACTCAAAGATATGTCGAGTGATTGTTGATAGTGGCAGCTGCAACAATATTGCAAGCATGGAGATGGTCGAGAAGCTTCAATTGCAAATAAAACGTCACCCACACCCATACCGCATGCAATGGTTGAATGATTATGGGGCGATTAAGGTGATTAGCAGTGTTCAAATACCAATTTCAGTAGGGACATATCAGGATGATGTTGAGTGTGATGTGGTGCCGATGCACGCTTATCACTTGCTTCTTGGACGACCGTGGTTGCATGACCGTGATGTGCAAATCAGCGGGCGTGCGAATCGCTTATGTTTTCTCCATAGAGGAGAAAAGTTCACTTGGCTGCCCATGACACCCGAGGAAGTCTATCTTGATGAGATGAAAAGAAAAGGAAAGAAAAAGGGAGAGAGTGATCATACACAACGAGTGAGCCACCAACATAGTGAGGGAGTGTTTCCATAGCCAAATATGACCAAGCCCCGGGAAAAACAAGGATTAGTTATGCTGGCTAGGAAAAGGGATATGCGGGAATTGAGAGAACCTAATACTCAATTCTTTGTACTCATGTACAAGGAAACTTTATTGGCTGCTAACGACTTACCCTCAACTCTTCCTAGTGTTGTTTTTGATCTTTTGCAGGAGTATGAGGATGTGTTTCCCAAGGAGGTACCACCTGGTTTGCCACCGAAGCGGGGCATTGAGCACCAAATCGACTTGGTTCCGGACGCCCCACTACCAAATCGACTACCGTACCGAGCAAACCCAGAGGAGACGAAGGAAATTCAGAGGCAAGTAGAAGATCTTCTTAACAAAGGGTATGTAAGGGAAAGTCTTTCTCCTTGTGTTGTTCCCATTCTTTTAGTTCCCAAGAAAGACGGTACCATGCGCATGTGCACTGATTGTAGATCCATTAACAACATAACTGTGAGATATTGGCACCCTATTCCTAGGCTCGATGACATGCTTGATGAACTTTGTGGCTCCACCATATTTTCCAAAATTGATTTGCGAAGTGGTTACCACCAAATAAGAATGAAAGAGGGTGACGAATGGAAAACTGCATTTAAGACAAAATTTGGCTTGTATGAATGGTTGGTTATGCCTTTTGGATTAACGAATGCACCTAGTACTTTCATGAGATTGATGAATCATGTGCTTAGATCCTTCATTGGCCAGTTTGTAGTGGTTTACCTTGATGACATATTGATTTATAGCAAAACCTTGAAGGATCATGTTGGACATATAAAATGTGTGCTTGCTGTCCTACGGGAGGAAAAGTTGTATGCTAACGTGGAAAAGTGCACATTTTGCACAAACAAGGTTGTGTTTCTTGGATTTGTTGTTTCAGCAAAAGGTGTGGAGGTCGATGAAGAGAAGATCAAGGCTATTCGTGAGTGGATGCCTCCACAAAATGTGAGCCAAGTACGTAGCTTCCTCGGACTCGCAGGTTTCTACCACCGGTTCGTGAAGGATTTCAGCACCATTGCTGCACCCATGAATTAGTTAACGAAGAAAGACACTCCATTCCAATGGGGTGATGCCCACGACAAGTCCTTCCAAGAACTGAAGATGAGATTGACATCATCCCCATTGCTTTCACTTCGTGATTTTGGTAAGACATTTGAGATTGAATGTGATGCAAGTGGTGTTGGCATTGGTGGAGTTCTAATGCAAGAAGGTAAACCCATTGCCTACTTTAGTGAGAAGCTTAATGGTCCAACTCTTAATTATTCCGTCTATGATAAAGAATTGTAAGCACTTGTTCGATCTTTGGAAACATGGCAGCATTACTTGTGGCCAAAAGAGTTTGTAATACATTCTGACCATGAATCTTTAAAACATCTAAAGGGCCAACTCAAACTGAACCGTGGACATGCGAAATGGAGTGATTTCATAGAGTCGTTTCCTTATATCGTCAAGTACAAGAAAGGGAAGGATAACGTTGTTGCCGACGCATTGTCTAGGCGTCACATTTTACTTTCCCAACTTGATGTTAAAATCCTTGGTTTAGAAAGCATCAAAGAATTGTATGCTAACCACTCATACTTTGCTGAACCATTTTCAAAGTGTAACAAGGGAAAGGGATGGGAGAAGTTTCATTTGCATGATGGATTTCTCTTTCGAGCTAACAAATTGTGCATCCCAGATTGTTCTATTTGTTTGTTGCTCTTGCAGGAAGCTCACGCTGGTGGTCTCATGGGACATTTTGGAGCCAAGAAAACTGAAAGTGTGCTCGTTGATCACTTCTTTTGGCCGCGAATGAGACGTGATGTGGAATGCTACGTGATGAGATGCGAGATTTGTCACAAAGCTAAGTCCCGCTTGAATCCTCATGGTTTATATACTCCTCTATCTATTCCGAATACTCCGTGGGAAGATATTTCTATGGATTTTGTTCTTGGTTTACCACGGACTAAGAGGGGGAGTGACTCGGTGTTTGTGGTAGTTGATCGTTTTAGCAAAATGGCACATTTTATCCCATGTCATAAGAGCGATGATGCTTCACACATTGCTGATCTGTTTTTCAGGGAAGTTGTGTGGCTACATTGAAGAAAATATGCCCTAGAGGCAATAATAAAGTTGTTATTTTATATTTCCTTATTCATGATAAAGGTTTATTATTCATGCTAGAATTGTATTGATCGGAAACTTAAATACATGTGTGAATACATAAACAAATACCGTATCCCTAGTGAGCCTCTACTAGACTAGCTCGTTGATCAAAGATGGTTAAGGTTTCCTAACCATAGACATGAGTTGTCATTTGATAACGGGATCACATCATTAGGAGAATGATGTGATGGACAAGACCCATCCGTTAGCTTAGCATTATGATCGTTCAGTTTTATTGCTATTGCTTTCTTCATGTCAAATACATATTCCTTCGACTATGAGATTATGCAACTCCCGGATACCGAAGGAATACTTTGTGTTCTATCAAACGTCACAACGTAACTGGGTGATCATAAATATGCTCTACAGGTATCTCCGAAGGTGTTTGTTGAGTTGGCATAGATCGAGATTAGGATTTGTCACTCCGAGTATCGGAGAGGTATCTCTGGGCCCTCTCGGTAATACACATCATAAGCTTGCAAGCAAAATACTAAGTAGTTAGTCATGAGGTGACGTATTATGGAATGAGTAAAGAGACTTGCCGGTAACGAGATTGAACTAGGTATGAAGATACCGACGATCGAATCTCGGGCAAGTAACATATAGATGGACAAAGGGAATTACGTATGTTGTCATAACGGTTCGACCGATAAAGATCTTCGTAGAATATGTAGGAGCCAATATGAGCATTCAGGTTCCACTATTGGTTATTGACCGGAGAGCTGTCTTGGTCATGTCTACATAGTTCTCGAACCCGTAGGGTCCGCACGCTTAACGTTCGATGACGATATAGTATTATATGAGTTATGTGATTTGGTGACCGAATGTTATTCGAAGTCCCGGATGAGATCACGGACATGACGAGGAGTCTCGAAATGGTCAAGAGGTAAAGATTGATATATATGACGATGGTATTCGGACACCAGAAGTGTTTCGGGGGGTACCGGGTACTTATCGGGTCACCGGAAGGGGTTTCGGGCACCCCCGGCAAAAGATATGGGCCTTATGGGCCAAGAGGGGAAACACACCAGCCACAAGGGGCTGGTGTGCCCCCATATGGGCCAGCCTAAGGAGGAGAAGGAAAGGGGAGAAGGGAAAGGTAAGTGTGGATTAGGATTCCCACTTCCTTCCCTCTCCCCCCTCTTTCCTTCCCCCTCCGACAAACATGGCAGGGGGGCGCGGCCAAGGGCAGGAGCCCAAGTAGGATTCGGACCTACTTGGGGCACCCCTTGGCCTCTCGCCTCTCCCTCCCACCTATATATATGAGGAGGGGGCACCTAGCACACCCCAGACAATTGTCTTAGCCGTGTGCGGCGCCCCCCCCTCCACCGTTTACACCCCCGGTCATATTTTCATAGTGCTTAGGCGAAGCCCTGCGGAGATCACTTGACCATCACCGTCACCACGCCGTCGTGCTACCGGAACTCATCCACTACTTTGCCCGTCTTGCTGGATCAAGAAGGTGAGGACGTCACCGAGCTGAACGTGTGCAGAACTCGGAGGTGCCGTACGTTCGGTACTTGATCGGTTGGAGCGCGAAGAAGTTCGACTACATCAACCGCATTACTAAACGCTTCCGCTTATGGTCTACGAGGTTACGTAGACACACTCTCCCTCTCGTTGCTATGCATCTCCATGGATAGATCATTGCGTGTGCGTAGAATTTTTTTTGTTTTCCATGCAACGTTTCCCAACTGTGGCATCAAGAGCCAGGTCTATGCGTAGATGATATGCACGAGTAGAACACAAAGAAGTTGTGGGCGGTGATGTTCATACTACTTACCACCAACTTCTTATTTTGATTTGGCGGTATTGTGGGATGAAGCGGCCCGGACCAACCTTACATGTCCATGCACATGAGACTGGTTCCACCAACTGACATGCAACTAGTTTTGCATAAAGGTGGCTGGCGGGTGTCTGTTTCTCCTACTTTAGTTGAATCGAATTGGACTGCGGCCGGTCCTTGAAGAAGGTTAAAACAACAAACTTGATAAATCACCGTTGTGGTTTTTGCCGTAGGTAAGAACGGTTCTTGCTAGAAACCCGTAGCAGCCACGTAAAACTTGCAACAACAAAGTAGAGGACGTCTAACTTGTTTTTGCAGGGCATGTTGTGATGTGATATGGTCAAGACATGATGTGATATACGTTATTGTATGAGATGATCATGTTTTGTGATTTATCGGCAATCGGCGGGAGCCTTATGGTTGTCTCTTTATTGTTTGAAATGCAATCGCCATGTAATTGCTTTACTTTATCGCTATGCGTTAGCAATAGTTGTAGAAGCAATAGTTGGCGAGACGACCACGACGCAATGATGGAGATCAAGGTGTCGAGCCGGTGACGATGGAGATCATAACGATGATTTGGAGATGGAGATCAAAAGCACTAGATGATGATGGCCATATCATGTCACATATTTTGATTGCATGTGATGTTTATCTTCTATGCATCTTATTTTGCTTAGAACGACGGTAGCATTATAAGATGATCCCTTCACTAAATTTCAAGATATAAGTGTTCTCCCCGAGTATGCATCATTGCGAAAGTGCATCGTTTCAAGACACCACGTGATGATCGGGTGTGATAGACTCTACGTTCACATACAACGGGTGTAAGAAAGTTTTGCACATGCAGAATACTTGGGTTAAACTTGACGAGCCTAGCATGTACAGACATGGTCTCGGAACACTGGAGACCGAAAGGTCGAACAGAGTCATATAGTATATATGATCAACATGAAGATGTTCACCATTGAAGATTACCCCATCTCACGTGATGATCGGACATGTGTTAGTTGATTTGGATCATGTATCACTTAGATAACTTGAGGGATGTTTATTTAAGTGGGAGTTCATTAGTAATTTGATTAATTAAACTTAATTTATCATGAACTTAGTCCTGATAGTATTTGCAAATTTATGTTGTTAGCTCGCGATATAGCTCCACTATTTTTGATATGTTCCTAGAGAAAAACTAAGTTGAAAGATGATAGTAGCAAAGATGCGGACTGGGTCCGTGATCTGAGGATTATCCTCATTGCTGCATAGAAGAATCATGTCCTTGATGCACCACTAGGTGACAGACCTATTGCAGGAGCAGATGTAGACATTATGAATGTTTGGCAAGTTTGATATGATGACTACTTAATAGTTTAGTGCGCCATGCTTTACGGCTTAGAACCGGGACTTCAAAAACGTTTTGAACGCCACGGAGCATATGAGATGTTCCAAGAGCTGAAATTGGTATTTCAGACTCATGCCCGTGTCGAGAGGTATGAAACCTCTGACAAGTACTTTGCCTACAAGATGGAGGAGAATAGCTCTGCTAGTGAGCATGTGCTCAGAATGTCTGAGTACTGCAATCGCTTGAATCAAGTGGGAGTTAATCTTCCAGATAAGATAGTGAAGGAAATATGCCCTAGAGGCAATAATAAAGTTGTTATTTATATTTCCTTATATCATGATAAATGTTTATTATTCATGCTAGAATTGTATTAACCGGAAACTTGATACATGTGTGAATACATAGACAAAACACAGTGTCCCTAGTATGCCTCTACTTGACTAGCTCGTTAATCAAAGATGGTTAAGTTTCCTGACCATAGACATGTGTTGTCATTTGATAAATGGGATCACATCATTAGGAGAATGATGTGATGGACAAGACCCATCCGTTAGCTTAGCATAATGATTGTTAAGTTTTATTGCTATTGCTTTCTTCATGACTTATACATATTCCTCTGACTATGAGATTATGCAACTCCCGAATACCGGAGGAACACCTTGTGTGCTATCAAACGTCACAATGTAACTGGGTGATTATAAAGATGCTCTACAGGTGTCTCCGAAGGTGTTTGTTGGGTTGGCATAGATCGAGAATAGGATTTGTCACTCCGAGTATCGGAGAGGTATCTCTGGGCCCTCTCGGTAATGCACATCATATGAAGCCTTGCAAGCAATGTGACTAATGAGTTAGTTGCGGGATGATGCATTACGGAATGAGTAAAGAGACTTGCCGGTAACGAGATTGAACTAGGTATGAAGATACCGATGATCGAATATCGGGCAAGTAACATACCGATGACAAAGGGAATGACGTATGTTGTTGTGCGGTTTGACCGATAAAGATCTTCTTAGAATATGTAGGAGCCAATATGAGCATCCAGGTTCCACTATTGGTTATTGACCGGAGATGTGTCTCGGTCATGTCTACATAGTTCTCGAACCCGTAGGGTCCGCACGCTTAACGTTCGATGACGATTTGTATTATGAGTTATGTGATTTGATGACCTAAGTTTGTTCGGAGTCCCGGATGAGATCACAGACATAACGAGGAGTCTCGAAATGGTTAGGACATAAAGAATGATATATTGGACGATATTATTCGGACACCGAATGAGTTCCGAGAGGTACCGAGTAATTATCGGAGTGCCGGAAGGGTTACCGGAACCCCCCGGGGAAGTAATGGGCCAACATGGGCCTTAGGGGAGAGAGAGGGCAGGCCACGAGGAGGTGGCGTGCGCCCCCCCCCCCCTTGGGGAGTCCGAATAGGACTAGGGGAGGAGGCGCGGCCCCCTTTCCCTCTTCCTCTCCCTCTCCCTTCCTTCTTCCCCCTTCCACCAAGTGGAATCCTACTAGGACTTGGAGTCCTAGTAGGACTCCTCCCTCTTGGCGCGCCCTACAGGGGCCGGCCAGCCTCCCCCTCTCCTCCTTTATATACGGAGGCAGGGGGGCACCCTAGAACACAACAAGATCAATTGTCTTAGCCGTGTGCGGTGCCCCCTCCACAGTTTAACACCTCGGTCATATCGTCGTAGTGCTTAGGTGAAGCCCTGCGCCGGTAACTTCATCATCACCGTCGCCACGCCGTCGTGCTGACGGAACTCTCCCTCGTCCTCAACTGGATCAAGAGCTCGAGGGACGTCATCGAGCTGAACGTGTGCAGAACTCGGAGGTGCCGTACGTTCGGTGCTTGATCGGTTGGATCGCGAAGACGTTCGACTACATCAACCGCGTTAAGCTAACGCTTCCGCTTTCGGTCTACGAGGGTACGTGGACACACTCTCCCCCTCTCGTTGCTATGCATCTCCTAGATAGATCTTGCGTGAGTGTAGGAATTTTTTTGAAATTGCATGCTACGTTCCCCAACAGATAGTGATTGACAGAGTTCTCTAGTCACTATCACCAAGCTACTAGAACTTCGTGATGAACTATAATATGCAAGGGATGACGAAAACGATTCCCGAGCTCTTCACGATGCAGAAATCGGCGAAGGTAGAAATCAAGAAAGAGCATCAAGTGTTGATGGTTAACAAGACCACTAGTTTCAAGAAAAAGGGTAAGGGAAAGAAAGGGAACTTCAAGAAGAATGGCAAGCAAGTTTCCACTCCTGTGAAGAAGCCCAAAGCTGGACCCAAGCCTGAAACTGAGTGCTTCTACTGCAAAGGAAATAGTCACTGGAAGCGGATCTACCCCAAATACTTGGCGGATAAGAAGGATGGCAAAGTGAACAAAGGTATATTTGATATACATGTTATTGATGTGTACTTTACTAGTGTTCGTAGTAGCCCCTAGGTATTTGATACCGGTTCAGTTGCTGAGATTAGTAACTCGAAACAGGAGTTGCAGAATGAACAGAGACTAGTTAAGGGCGAGGTGACGATGTGTGTTGGAAGTGATTCCAAGGATGATACGATCACCATTGCATTCTCACTCTACCTTCGGGATTAGTGTTGAACCTAAATAAATATTATTTGGTGTTTGCGTTGAGCATGAATATGATTGGATCATGTTTATTGCAATATGATTATTCATTTAAGTCAGAGAATAATTGTTATTCTGTTTACATGAATAAAACCTTATATGGTCATACATCCAATGTGAATGGTTTATTGAATCTCAATCGTAGTAATACACATATTCATAATATTGATGCCAAAAGATGCAAAGTTGATAATGATAGTGCAACATACTTGTGGCACTGCCATTTAGGTCATATTGGTGTAAAGCGCATGAAGAAACTCCATGCGGATGGACTTTTGGAATCACTTGATTATGAATCATTTGATACTTGCGAACCATGCCTCATGGGCAAGATGACTAAAACTCCGTTCTCCGGAACAATGGAGCGAGCTAATGACTTATTGGAAATAATACATACCGATGTATGTGGTCCGATGAGTGTTGAAGCACGCGGCGGGTATCGTTATTTTCTGACCTTCACAGATGATTTGAGTAGGTATGGGTATATCTACTTGATGAAACACAAGTCTGAAACATTTGAAAAGTTCAAAGAATTTTAGAGTAAAGTGGAGAATCATCGTAACAAGAAAATAAAGTTTCTACGATCTGATCGTGGAGGCGAATATTTGAGTTACGAGTTTGGCCTTCATTTAAACAATGTGAAATAGTTTCACAACTCACGCCACCTGGAACACCACAGCGTAATGGTGTGTCCGAACATCGTAACCGTACTTTATTAGATATGGTGCGATCTATGATGTCTCTTACCGATTTACCACTATCATTTTGGGGTTATGCATTAGAGACAGCTGCATTCACGTTAAATAGGGTACTATCTAAATCCATTGAGATGACACCGTATGAACTGTGGTTTGGCAAGAAACCTAAGTTGTCGTTTCTTAAAGTTTGGGGATGCGACGCTTATGTCAAAAGGTTTTAGCCTGATAAGCTCGAACCCAAATCGGAGAAGTGCGTCTTCATAGGATACCCTAAAGAAACTATTGGGTACACCTTCTACCACAGATCCAAAGGCAAGATCTTTGTTGCCGAGAATGGGTCCTTTCTAGAGAAGGAGTTTCTCTCGAAAGAAGTGAGTGGGAGGAAAGTAGAACTTGATGAGGTAGTTGTACCTTCTCTCGAATTGGAAAGTAGCTCACCAGGGAAAATGTTTCCATGATGCCTACACCAACTAGAGAGAAAACTAATGATGATGATCATGAAACTTCAGATCAAGTTACTACAGAACCTCGTAGGTCAACCAGAACATGATCCGCACCAGAGTGGTACGGGAATCCTGTACTGGAAGTCATGTTACTAGACCAAGGCGAACCTACGAACTATGAAGAAGCTATGATGAGCCCAGATTCCGACAGATGGCTTGAGGCCATGAAATCTGAGATAGGATCCATGTATGAGAACAAAGTGTGGACTTTGATGGATTTGCCCGATGATCGGCAAGCCATAGAGAATAAATGGATCTTCAAGAAGAAGACTGACGCTGATGGTAATGTTACTGTCTATAAAGCTCGACTTGTCGCAAAAGGTTTTCGACAAGTTCAAGGAGTTGACTACGATGAGACTTTCTCACCCGTAGCGATGCTTAAGTCCGTCCGAATCATGTTAGCAATTGCCGCATTTTATGATTATGAAATCTGGCAAATGGACGTCAAAACTGCATTCCTTAATGGATATCTTAAAGAAGAGTTGTATATGATGCAACCAGAAGGTTTTGTCGATCCTAAAGGTGCTAACAAAGTGTGCAAGCTCCAGCGATCCATCTATGGACTGGTGCAAGCATCTCGGAGTTGGAATATACGCTTTGATGAGGTGATCAAAGCATATGGTTTTATACAGACTTTCGGTGAAGCCTGTATTTACAAGAAAGTGAGTGGGAGCTCTGTAGCATTTCTGATATTATATATGGATGACATATTGTTGATTGGAAATGATATAGAATTTCTGGATAGCATAAAAGGATACTTGAATAAGAATTTTTCAATAAAAGACCTCGGTGAAGCTGTGATGTCTAGTACGCAACCTTCTTCTTGTAGACTCGTGTTGGGCCTCCAAGCGCAGAGTTTTGTAGGACAGTAGCAAATTTCCCTCAAGTGGATGACCTAAGGTTTATCAATCCGTGGGAGGCATAGGATGAAGATGGTCTCTCTCAAACAACCCTGCAACCAAATAACAAAGAGTCTCTTGTGTCCCCAACACACCCAATACAATGATAAATTGTATAGGTGCACTAGTTCGGCAAAGAGATGATGATACAAGTGTAATATGGATGGTAGATATAGGTTTTTGTAATCTGAAAATATAAAAACAGCAAGGTAACTAGTAACAAAAGTGAGCGAAAACGGTATTGCAATGCTTGGAAACAAGGCCTAGGGTTCATACTTTCACTAGTGCAAGTTCTCTCAACAATGATAACATAACTGGATCATATAACAATCCCTCAACGTGCAACAAAGAGTCACTCCAAAGTCACTAATAGCGGAGAATAAATGAAGAGATTATTGTAGGGTACGAAACCACCTCAAAGTTATTCTTTCTGATCGATCTATTGGGCTATTCCTATAAGTGTCACAAACAACCCTAGAGTTCGTACTAAAATAACACCTTAAGACACACATCAACCAAAACCCTAATGTCACCTAGATACTCCAATGTCACCACAAGTATCCGCGGGTTTGATTATATGATATGTATCACACAATCTCAGATTCATCTATTCAAACCAACACAAAGAACTTCAAAGAGTGCCCCAAAGTTTCTACCGGAGAGTCAAGACGAAAACGTGTGCCAACCCCTATGCATAAGTTCACAAGGTCACAGAACCCGCTAGTTGATCACCAAAACATACATCAAGTGGATCACGTGAATATCCCATTGTCACCACAGATAAACACATGCAAGACATACATCAAGTGTTCTCAAATCCTTAAAGACTCAATCCGATAAGATAACTTCAAAGGAAAACTCAATTCATTACAAGAAGGTAGAGGGGGAGAAACATCATAAGATCCAACTATAATAGCAAAGCTCGCGGTACATCAAGATCGTGCCAAATCAAGAACATGAGAGAGAGATCAAACACATAGCTACTGGTACATACCCTCAGCCCCGAGGGTGAACTACTCCCTCCTCGTCATGGAGACCGCCGGGATGATGAAGATGGCCACCGGTGATGGTTTCCCCCTCCGGCAGGGTGCCGGAACGGGCTCCCGATTGGTTTTTCATGGCTACAAAGGCTTGCGGCGGTGGAACTCCCGATCTAGGTTTCTTTCTGGGGGTTTCTGGATTTATAGGAATTTTTGGCATCGGTTTCACGTCAGTGGGGTCCACGAGTCAGCGACAAGGCAGGGGGGCGCGCCCTCCACCCTTGTGGATGCCCCGTGGCTCCTCTGGCCCAACTCTTTTGCTTCGAGGGCTTCTTCTGGTCCATAAAAAATCACCGTAAAGTTTCAGCTCGTTTGGACTCCGTTTGGTATTCCTTTTCTGTAAAACTCAAAAACAAGGAAAAAACAGAAACTGGCACTGGGCTCTAGGTTAATAGGTTAGTCCCAAAAATCATATAAAATAGCATATAAATGCATATAAAACATCCAAAACAGATAATATAATAGCATGGAACAATCAAAAATTATAGATACGTTGGAGACGTATCAAGCATCCCCAAGCTTAATTCCTGCTCGTCCTCGAGTAGGTAAATGATAAAAACAGAATTTTTGATGTGGAATGCTACCTAGCATATTTATCAATGTAATTTTATTTATTGTGGCATGAATGTTCAGATCCATAAGATTCAAAACAAAAGTTTAATACTGACATAAAAACAATAATACTTCAAGCATACTAACAAGGCAATTATCTCTTCTCAAAATAACATGGCCAAGGAAAGATTATCCCTACAAAATCATGTAGTCTGGCTATGCTCCATATTCATCACACAAAATATTCAAATCATGCACAACCCCGATGACAAGCCAAGCAATTGTTTCATACTTTTGATGTTCTCAAACTTTTTCAACTTTCACGCAATACATGAGCGTGAGCCATGGATATAGCACTATAGGTGGAATAGAATATGGTGGTTGTGGAGAAGACAAAAAGAAGGAGATAGTCTCACATCAACTAGGCGTATCAATGGGCTATGGAGATGCCCATCAATAGATATCAATGTGAGTGAGTATGGATTGCCATGCAACGGATGCACTAGAGCTATAAGTTTATGAAAGTTCAAAAAGAAACTAAGTGGGTGTGCATCCAACTTGCTTGCTCATGAAGACCTAGGGCATTTGAGGAAGCCCATCATTGGAATATACAAGCCAAGTTCTATAATGAAAAATTCCCACTAGTATATGAAAGTGATAACATAGGAGACTCTCTATCATGAAGATCATGGTGCTACTTTGAAGCACAAGTGTGGTAAAAGGATAGTAACATTGTCCCTTCTCTCTTTTCTCTCATTTTTTTTATTTGGGCCGTCTTATTTTTTTTGGCCTCTTTTTTTTCGTCCGGAGTCTCATCCCGACTTGTGGGGAATCATAGTCTCCATCATCCTTTCCTCACATGGGACAATGCTCTAATAATGATGATCATTACACTTTTATTTACTTACAACTCAAGAATTACAACTCGATACTTAGAACAAAAGATATGACTCTATATTAATGCCTCCGGCGGTGTACCAGG
Source organism: Thinopyrum elongatum (assembly GCA_011799875.1). Taxonomy (NCBI): domain Eukaryota; kingdom Viridiplantae; phylum Streptophyta; class Magnoliopsida; order Poales; family Poaceae; genus Thinopyrum; species Thinopyrum elongatum. Next base: position 115,571,130 of record CM022301.1, on the reverse strand, counting down.
ATGTGAAATGAATCAAGAGTGACATGTATGAAAGAATTATGAAGGGTGGCTTTGCCACAAATACGATGTCAACTACGTGATCATGCAAAGCAATATGACAATGATGAAGCGTGTCATAATAAACGGAACGGTGGAAATTGCATGGCAATATATCTCGGAATGGCTATGGAAATGCCATAATAGGTAGGTATGGTGGCTGTTTTGAGGAAGGTAAAATGTGGGTGTAAGGCACCGGCGAAAGTTGCGCGGTACTAGAGAGGCTAGCAATGGTGGAAGGGTGAGAGTGCGTATAATCCATGGACTCAACATTAGTCATAAAGAACTCACATACTTATTGCAAAAGTCTATTAGCTATCGAAACAAAGTACTACATGCATGCTCCTAGGGGGATAGATTGGTAGGAAAAGACCATCGCTCGTCCCCGACCGCCACTCATAAGGAAGACAATCAATAAATAAATCATGCTCCGACTTCATCACATAACGGTTCACCATACGTGCATGCTACGGGAATCACAAACTTTAACACAAGTATTTCTACAATCCACAACTACTCACTAGCATGACTCTAATATCACCATCTTTATATCTCAAAACAATCATAAGGAATCAAACTTCTCATAGTATTCAATGCACTTTATATGAAAGTTTTTATTATATCCCTCGTGGATGCTTATCATATTAGGACTAAATTCATAACCTAAGCAAATTACCATGCTGTTTAAATACTCTCAAAATAATATAAGTGAAGCAAGAGAGTTCATCAATTTCTACAAAATAAAACCACCTCCGTTCTCTAAAAAGATATAAGTGAAGCACTAGAGCAACTGACAAACTACTCCAAAAAGATATAAATGAAGATCAATGAGTGGTCAAATAATTATGTTGCTATGTGAAGACTCTCTCTCATAAAAGAATTTCAGATCTTATGTACTTTATTCAAACAGAAAGCAAAACAAATTAAAATGACATTCTAAAAATAGCACACATCGTGTGAAGAAGCAAAAACTTAGGCTCAACCGATACTAACCGATAATTGTTGATGAAGAAAGGTGGGATGCCTACCGGGGCATCCCCAAGCTTAGATGCTTGAGACTTCTTGAAATATTAACTAGGGATGCCTTGGGCATCCCCAAGCTTGAGCTTTTGTGTCTCCTTAATTCCTTTTATATCACGGTTTCTCTAAATCTTAAAAACTTCATGCACACAAAACTCAACAAGAACTTGTGAGAAAAGTTAGTATAAATCAAATGCAAAACCTTATCATTCTTTACTGTAGAAAATCACTAAAATTATTATTTGACATTGCATACTAATTGCCTCTGCATATTTAATACTCCTATCCTCAAATAGAATCATTAAACAAGCAAACATATGCAAACAATGCAAACATAACAGCAATCTGTCTAAACAGGACAGTCTGTAAAGAGTGCAATTGTACTCATACTTACCTAACTCCAAAACTTCTGAAAAATTACCACACTGTATAAAATTTGTTTTTACTCATTGTGTAAAAATTTAAAGATTTTATCACGTTCTCACTTTTCAGAAGAATTCATACAATGATAGAAAACTTTCTGTTTTCAAAACAGCAACATATAGACTTGCAAAATAAGCATGGTAAAGGCTATACTTGACATTTTTATTGAAATAAAAGATGAAAAGCATTATTCTAAGTAACAGCAAGCAAATACTAATAAAATAAAATGACGCTCCAAGCAAAACTCATATCATGTGACGAATAAAAATATAGCTCCAAGTGAGGTTACCGATAATGTTGAAGACGAAAGAGGGGATGCCTTCCGGGGCATCCCCAAGCTTAGTTGCTTGAATCTTCCTTGAATATTACCTTTGGGTGCCTTGGGAATCACCAAGATTAGGGTCTTGTCACTCCTTATTCTCCTCATATCGATATCTCACCCAAAACTTGAAAACTTCAATCACACAAAACTTAACAGAACTTCGTGAGATGGGTTAGTATGATAAAACAAATCATTCACTTTGGTACTGTCAAGACAAGATTCAAAATTTTTATCACCTGATACCTACTGTACCCTATCATTTCTAAAATTTATATTAAGCAATATAAGCCATAGAAACTGGAAAATAAGCAAACTATGCATCGAAAACAGAATCTGTCAAAAACAGAACAGTCTGTAAAGATATGAATTAAGCTCATACTTATGTAACTCCAAATATTCTGAAAAATTAGGACAACGTAGAAAATTTGTATACAAATAAACAATATAAGCCATAGAAACTAAGAAACAAGCAAACTATGCATCAAAAACAGAATCTGTCAAAAACAGAATAGTATGTAAAGATCTAAATTAAGGTCATACTTATGTAACTCCAAATATTCTGAAAAATTAGGACAACGTAGAAAATGTGTATACCAATCAACTGTAAAAAATTCAGAATATTTCCACGTTCCAGTGAAATATAGGAATTTCTGTACTGGACGCAAAAGTTTCTGTTTTTGCACAGAATCAAGTCAACTATCATCCACACTATCCCAAAGGCTTTACTTGGCACTTTATTGAAACAAAAGCTATAAAACATGATTACTACAGTAGCCTAATCATGTGAACACGCAAAAACAGAAGGTAGAAACATTGGGTTGTCTCCCAACAAGCGCTTTTCTTTAATGCCTTTTAGATAGGCATGATGATTTCATTGATGCTCACATAAAAGATAAGAATTGAAACATAATGGAAGCATCATGAAGAATATGACTAGCACATTTAAGTCTAACCCACTTCCTATGCATAGGGATTTTGTGAGCAAACAATTTAAGGGAGCAAGAATCAACTAGCATAGGAAGGTAAAACAAGCAAAACTTCAAAACTTTCAACACATAGAGAGGAAACTTGATATTATTGCAATACCTACAAGCATATGTTCCTCCCTCATAATAATTTTCAGTAGCATCATGAATGAATTCAACAAAATAACTATCACATAAAGCATTCTTTTCATGATCCACAAGCATAGAAATTTTATTACTCTCCACATAAGCAAATTTATTCTCATGAATAGTAGTGGGAGAAAACTCAACAAAATAACTATCATGTGAGGCATAATCCAATTGAAAATTAAAATCATGATGACAAGTTTCATGGTTATCATTATTCTTTATAGCATACATGTCATCACAATAATCATCATAGATAGCAACTTTGTTCTCATAATCAATTGGAACCTCTTCCGAAATAGAGGATTCATCACTAAATAAAGTCATGACCTCTCCAAATCCACTTTTATCAATATTGTGAAAAGATTCAACACCCTCCAAAATAGTGGGATCATTAGTACCTAGAGTTGACACTCTTCCAAACCCACTTTCGTTAATATAATCATCATAAATAGGAGGCATGCTATCATCATAATAAATTTGCTCATCAAAACTTGGGGGACTAAAAATATCATCTTCATCAAACATAGCATCCCCAAGCTTGTAGCTTTGCATATCATTAGCATCATGGATATTCAAGGAATTCATACTAACAACATTGCAATCATGCTCATCATTCAAAAATTTAGTGCCAAACATTTTATAGACTTCTTCTTCTAACACTTGAGCACAATTTTTCTTTCCATCATTTTCACGAAAGACATTAAAAAGATGAAGCATATGAGGCAACCTCAATTCTATTTTTTTGTAGTTTTCTTTTATAAACTAAACTAGTGATAAAACAAGAAACTAAAAGATTCAATTGCAAGATCTAAAGATATACCTTCAAGCACTCACCTCCCCAGCAACGGCGCCAGAAAAGTGCTTCATTGACGGGATGTGAGTGCCGCTTACCTAGCCTCCCGGCAACGGCGCCAGAAAAGAGCTTGATGTCTACTATGCAACCTTCTTCTTGTAGACTCGTGTTGGGCCTCCAAGTGCAGAGTTTTGTAGGACAGTAGCAAATTTCCCTCAAGTGGATGACCTAAGGTTTATCAATCCGTGGGAGGCGTAGGATGAAGATGGTCTCTCTCAAACAACCCTGCAACCAAATAACAAAGAGTCTCTTGTGTCCCCAACACACCCAATACAATGATAAATTTTATAGGTGCACTAGTTCGGCGAAGAGATGGTGATACAAGTGTAATATGGATGGTAGATATAGGTTTTTGTAATCTGAAAATATAATATAGCAAGGTAACTAGTAACAAAAGTGAGCGAAAACGGTATTGCAATGCTTGGAAACAAGGCCTAGGGTTCATACTTTCACTAGTGCAAGTTCTCTCAACAATGATAACATAACTGGATCATATAACAATCCCTCAACATGCAACAAAGAGTCACTCCAAAGTCACTAATAGCGGAGAATAAACGAAGAGATTGTTGTAGGGTACGAAACCACCTCAAAGTTATTCTTTCTGATCGATCTATTGGGCTATTCCTATAAGTGTCACAAACAACCCTAGAGTTCGTACTAAAATAACACCTTAAGACACACATCAACCAAAACCCTAATGTCACCTAGATACTCCAATGTCACCACAAGTATCCGCGGGTTTGATTATACGATATGCATCACACAATCTCAGATTCATTTATTCAAACCAACACAAAGAACTTTAAAGAGTGCCCCAAAGTTTCTACCGGAGAGTCAAGACGAAAACGTGTGCCAACCCCTATGCATAAGTTCACAAGGTCACAGAACCCGCAAGTTGATCACCAAAACATACATCAAGTGGATCACGTGAATATCCCATTGTCACCATAGATAAACACATGCAAGACATACATCAAGTGTTCTCAAATCCTTAAAGACTCAATCCGATAAGATAACTTCAATGGGAAAATCAATTCATTACAAGAAGGTAGAGGGGGAGAAACATCATAAGATCCAACTATAATAGCAAAGCTCGCGGTACATCAAGATCGTGCCAAATCAAGAACACGAGAGAGAGAGAGAGAGATCAAACACATAGCTACTAGTACATACCCTCAGCCCCGAGGGTGAACTGCTCCCTCCTCGTCATGGAGACCGCCGGGATGATGAAGATGGCCACCGGTGATGGTTTCCCCCTCCGGCAGGGTGCCGGAACGGGCTCCCGATTGGTTTTTCGTGGCTACAGAGGCTTGCGGCGGCGGAACTCCCGATCTAGGTTTCTTTCTGGGGGTTTCTAGATTTATAGGAATTTTTGGCGTCGGTTTCATGTCAGTGGGGTCCACGAGTCAGCGACAAGGCAGGGGGGCGCGCCCTCCACCCTTGTGGATGCCCCGTGGCTCCTCTGGCCCAACTCTTTTGCTTCAGGGGCTTCTTCTGGTCCATAAAAAATCACCGTAAAGTTTCAGCTCATTTGGACTCCGTTTGGTATTCCTTTTCTGTAAAACTCAAAAACAAGGAAAAACAGAAACTGGCACTGGGCTCTAGGTTAATAGGTTAGTCCCAAAAATCATATAAAATAGCATATAAATGCATATAAAACATCCAAAATAGATAATATAATAGCATGGAACAATAAAAAATTATAGATACGATGGAGACGTATCAAGCTGCTATATATTAGGCATCAAGATCTATAGGGATAGATCGAGACGCTTAATAGGACTTTCACAAAGCACATACCTTGACAAGATTTTGAAGAAGTTCAAAATGGATCAGTCAAATAAAGGGTTCTTGCCTGTGTTACAAGGTGTGAAGTTGAGTAAGACTCAAAGCCCGACCACGGCAGAAGATAGAGAGAGAATGAAAGTCATTCCCTATGCCTCAGCCATAGGTTCTATAAAGTATGCCATGCTGTGTACCAGACCTATTGTGTACTTTGCAATGAGTTTGGCAAGGGGGTACAATAGTGATCCAGGAGTGGATCACTAGATAGCGGTCAAAATTATCCTTAGGTGCCTTAAGAGGACTAAGGAAATGTTTCTCGGTTATGGAGGTGATAAAGAGTTCATCGTAAATGGTTACGTCGATGCAAGCTTTGACACTAATCCAGATGACTCTAAGTCTCAATCTGGATACGTATTGAATGTGGGAGCAAATTAGCTAGAGTAGCTTCATGCAGAGCATTGTAGACATAGAAATTTGCAAAATACATACGGATCTGAATGTGGCAGATCCGTTGACTAAACTTCTCTCACAAGCAAAACATGATCACACCTTAGTACTCTTTGGGTGTTAATCACATGGCGAGTGAACTAGATTATTGACTCTAGTAAACCCTTTGGGTGTTGGTCACATGGCGATGTGAACTATTGGTGTTAATCACATGGCGATGTGAACTAGATTATTGACTCTAGTAAACCCTTTGGGTGTTGGTCACATGGCAATGTGAACTATTGGTGTTAATCACATGGCGATGTGAACTAGATTATTGACTCTAGTGCAAGTGGGAGACTGAAGGGAATATGCCCTAGAGGCAATAATAAAGCTGTTATTTTATTTTTCCTTATTCATGATAAAGGTTTATTATTCATGCTAGAATTGTATTGATCGGAAACTTAAATACATGTGTGAATACATAAACAAATACCGTATCCCTAGTGAGCCTCTACTAGACTTGCTCGTTGATCAAAGATGGTTAAGGTTTCCTAACCATAGACATGAGTTGTCATTTGATAACGGGATCACATCATTAGGAGAATGATGTGATGGACAAGACCCATCCGTTAGCTTAGCATTATGATCGTTCAGTTTTATTGCTATTGCTTTCTTCATGTCAAATACATATTCCTTCGACTATGAGATTATGCAACTCCCGGATACCGAAGGAATACTTTGTGTTCTATCAAATGTCACAACGTAACTGGGTGATCATAAAGATGCTCTACAGGTATCTCCGAAGGTGTTTGCTGAGTTGGCATAGATCGAGATTAGGATTTGTCACTCCGAGTATCGGAGAGGTATCTCTGGGCCCTCTCGGTAATACACATCATAAGCTTGCAAGCAAAATACTAAGGAGTTAGTCATGAGGTGACGTATTACGGAACGAGTAAAGAGACTTGCCGGTAACGAGACTGAACTAGGTATGAAGATACCGACGATCGAATCTCGGGCAAGTAACATACCGATGGACAAAGGGAATTACGTATGTTGTCATAACGGTTCGACCGATAAAGATCTTTGTAGAATATGTAGGAGCCAATATGGGCATCCAGGTTCCTCTAGTGGTTATTGACCGGAGAGGTGTCTCGATCATGTCTACATAGTTCTCGAATCCGTAGGGTCCGCACGCTTAACGTTCGATGACGATATAGTATTATATGAGTTATGTGATTTGGTGACCGAATGTTGTTCGGAGTCCCGGATGAGATCACGGACATGACGAGGAGTCTCAAAATGTTCGAGAGGTAAAGATTGATATATAGGACGATGGTATTCGGACACCGGAAGTGTTTCGGGGGGTACCAGGTACTTATCGGGTCACCGGAAGGGGTTCCGGACACCCCCGGCAAAAGATATGGGCCTTATGAGCCAAGAGGGGAAACGCACCAGCCACAAGGGGCTGGTGCACCCCCCATATGGGTCAGCATAAGGAGAATAAGGAAAGGGGAGAAGGGAAAGGTAAGTGTGGATTAGGATTCCCACTTCCTTCCCTCCCCCCCCCCTCTTTCCTTCCCCCTCCGACAAACATGGCAGGGGGGGCGCGGCCAAGGGCAGGAGCCCAAGTAGGATTCGGACCTACTTGGGGCGCCCCTTGGCCTCTCCCCTCTCCCTCCCACCTATATATATGAGGAGGGGGCACATAGCACACCCTAGACAATTGTCTTAGCCGTGTGCGGCGCCCCCCCTCCACCGTTTACACCCCCCGGTCATATTTTCGTAGTGCTTAGGCGAAGCCCTGCGGAGATCACTTCACCATCACCGTCACCACGCCGTCGTGCTGCCGGAACTCATCCACTACTTCGCCCGTCTTGCTGGATCAAGAAGGCGAGGACGTCTCCGAGCTGAATGTGTGCAGAACTCGGAGGTGCCATACGTTCGGTACTTGATCAGTTGGAGCGCGAAGAAGTTCGACTACATCAACCGTGTTACTAAACGCTCCCGCTTACGGTCTACGAGGGTACGTAGACACACTCTCCCCCTCGTTGCTATGCATCTCCATGGATAGATCATTGCGTGTGTGTAGAATTTTTTTGTTTTCCATGCAACGTTTCCCAACATACATGGAGTACCACGCATGATTGTGTCAGACCGTGACACCAAATTTCTGAGCTACTTTTGGAAGACCTTGTGGGGAAAACTTGGCACCAAGCTCCTATTTTCCATGACATGCCACCCACAAACTGATGTACAGACTGAAGTTGTCAACCGAACGTTGTCCATGATGCTACGAGCAGTCCTCAAGAAGAATTTGAAGATGTGGGAAGAGTGCCTACCTCATGTGGAGTTCGCGTATAATAGGGAACGAACCAGCCTTGATGCAAGTAAGCATGCTGATTTCATCAAGAAACTTCATGCCCAGGCAAAGGAGAACATTGAGAAAATGACTGAACAATATACGAAGCGGGTAAACAAGACCAGGAAGAAGCTGGTGTTCGAGCAAGACGATTTGGTTTGGGTACACCATCGGAATGACCGTTTCCCTGAGCAGCGCAAGTGCAAGTTGCAGCCACGCGGTGATGGACCATTTGCAGTGCTCGAGAGGATCAACGACAATGCTTATAAGATCGATCTTCCAGAAGAATATGGTGTTAGCCCAACCTTCAATGTCTCCGATCTTTCCCCATACTTTGGGCCTTTAGAGTCGAGGACGAATCCTTCTCAAGAGGGGTAGGATGATGAGGACATCCCAACCATGGGCACCACACGACCAATCATCAACGGTCCAATCACAAGAAGTCACGCAATGCAAATACATGATCAGGTGAACGCTAACTTAAGTCTATCATTTGACCTTGAAAACATGGTTGTACCTTCACCTCCTTTGTTGTTGGTTGAACTCAGGTGTGATATCAAAGAAGGCCAAACACATTTCAGTCTGCGCAAAACAATGTTTTATGGCGAAGAAACAAAGTTAGGAATTCATGAAGAAATGAGTTGTCTGCTGAAGAAACATTGTTCCGATTCTGACGAAACAATGTTTTGCACGAGTTTGGATATCCCGACTTGCGAAAGGTTCCTAGAACTTGAGTTTGCTGCTAAAGGAAACATTGTTTGACTCCAATGAACAATGTTTGGTCGGGAACTGCCAACCACCTCCAACGAGAGTTTTCCAGAAGCTACTTCATTAAGTCTTTAAGCCATTTAGTCAAACCAAAGCTGGTTATCTTTCACACCTATCCAGGGGGGTTGTCCCGATTATAAATAGGCTAGCTCTTCCCTTCATTGGGGGACTTTTGCCATTTCTATCAAAGACCAAAGACATAGACTCCTCCTGAGATTGGAGAGCTCTTGTTATCCTTATTCTCGTGATTCCTTGAGAAATTGCTCCTAATTCGTGCTCCACGACTAGATCGTGTTGTGTGGGTTAGAGTTCGTGGTTTCCCTTGCGGATTGCACCTATCCCATGCTCCATGACTTGAGCGTGGTTGTGTGGGGTAGTATTGCGGGTTGTGGATCGGCGAATGTTCGGATTGCAAGCTTCGGTGAGCATCCTCCTCGTCGGGTCATAATCTCTTATTTTCCATTTTCCGGCTGCTTGCAGCTAGTTATCCCTATCCATTTATCGATCCTACGTCGTGAAGATCGGACCTCCCCTTGAACACCCTTTTCTCCGAAGACGGTGTCACATCATTTTCACCAAAAAAAAGATTTTTTTGAATTTTTTTCTTCTGATTTTACTGTTCATCCCGAGCTCAAATGAGCTTGGGAGTAGAAGATGACTTTTGGCATTTTTAGGAGTATTTCTAAGGAACGAGCTCAACCGCCATACAATATTTATACGAGCTACTTTCACAAAAGTATATTTAATTTTGCAAGCCGAAGCTTTGGGACTCCTCCTTACTGCAGCGATCGTCAAATCCTTGAACTGGAGCTCGACTCTTTTCTCTGATTGCAGGACGCTGATAGAAGTGGCAGAAGCCAAGAATTTAATCCAAAACCCAGGGCGAAAGATTAGGACTATCTTAGCTGAATTCTTTAGCATCATCTCTACATTGGATTCTTGCAGGGTCAAGCACATTCCAAGACTCCAGAATACTTTGGCTCATCCTCTTGCAAAAAAGGCTTCTCAGATTAAATTTTCTTCTTCTTGTTACAACTTCCTTTGCAGCAAGGCTTCAAGATGTAAGTGCTGAAAGTGCAATCATGCCCTTAATCCTATTTTGATGTTGATGACAATATACACATAGGGGACTAACCAAGTTTGTATATCTCAGGTTTTAGTCCCCTCGGGATCGTGTGTGTGGATTATGACTACGGAAATACTTATCTTCCTCAAGAACGAAGAAACAAGTCTACTGGCTTAGGCCCTTTATGTTTGTTCTTGAGTATAGGGATCCCGCACTATTAAGAGGGGAACATGGGGTCTCGCGAAAGTCTTGCTCAAGTGATCTTCTTTAAACACTCATCTTCTGAACCCTGTCTCTGTCAGACGACCGACACATGTCGGACGGCCAGTATCCACCGAACGTCCGGTACTTCCTATACAGAGCCAAAACGTCAGATTTCCGGTGTCTACCGGACGTCCGGCATTTCCTACACAGAGCCAAAACGTCGGATTTCCGGTGTCCACCGGACGTCTGACACCTTCTTGACAGAACCAAAACGTCGGATGCCCGGTATCCACCGGACGTCCGGTATCTTCTCTACAGAGCTAAATCGTTGGACTTCCGGTCCATGTCGGACGTCCGATGTCTGCAGTTGCCTCGGACGTCCGGTATCCACAGGTCGTCCGGTACTTCCTATGCAGTGCTAAATCGTCGGACTTCCGGTCCCTGTCAGTCGTCCGGTGTCTACCGTGGCCTCAAACGTCCGGTATGTCTCAGACGTCCGATGGCTGCTGCACTCAGTTGGCCCCAACGGCCACTTATTGAGGGATACTATATATACCTCTCACCTATCCCGTGGGAGGTTTGACCATTCACTTTGAACATCCTCAAGAACACTTTTCACTCTCTCTCTCTCTCATACTCCTACACCAAATCTTAGATCCCTAAGGGATTTGAGAGCATTTGAGAGAAGTTGTCCACTCAAGTGATAGATCCACTCCTTCCCCCTCTTTGCACCAAAGGAATTCGTGATTTGAGCAAGTCTTGAGCTTTTCCCCATCGTTCTTGTTACTCTTGGAGGTTGGAGACTCCTAGGCGGTAGGAGTCATTTGGAGAGGAATCGACCATTGTGATTACCCCCGAAAAGTTTGTGAGGGTTTGGAGACCACCTCAAGGTCTACCACTAGTGGTTGGGAATCACCTTCGTGGTGATATCTCAAAGGGAGAATAGGGTGAGCCTTCGTGGCGTTCGTGTGCCTTCGTGGTAACATCCACCTCTCTAACGGTGACGTAGCCTCCCTCCAAGGAAGTGAACATCGACATACATCCTCGTCTCTCGGAGTTGCGGTTATCCCTAACCCTAACTTCCTATTTGTGGTTACTTGTCTCTTAGTCTTTACTTATATCATATTGTACTTGCTTACTCACATACTTGTGTTACTTGTTTACCTTGCTTAGCTCTTAGCATCATACTTGCAATTGTTAGGCTCACTTTCATATTCCGCATTATTGCCTAAAATTGCTAAGTAACATTTAAAATTTGTAATTGTACCAATTCACCCCCCTCTAGGTCCATCTTGATCATTTCAATTGGTATCAGAGCCTCGTGCTCTATTCTTGTGGCTTAACCGCCCTAGAGCGAGATGAACCCCGATGGGGCTCCCCTTGTTGCGGATCCAAAGGATAAGGGCGCGGCTTCCACGGAAGGCAAGTCTTCACTTCTGAGGATCTGGAACGGGCTCTTGCTAAGCAAAAGGAGGAGCATGATGCTTCTCTTGAGGCCTTGGTCCAAATGAGACTAGCCACATTAACCACGATGCTTGCACCACTTTCGGGTGGTGCGGCCTCGAGGCCAACTGTGCCTGCTCCTTCACTTGGCCAACAACCTCCTAGCAATGAACACTCTAGTGTTCCATGGCTGTATGCAAGACCTCAAGTTGAGAAACCTAAGTATAATCCTGGAGGAAAACCTCCTTTGCTTGATGACAGTTCCGATTTTGCTTTGTGGAGAGTTGGTATGCAGGATCATCTTAGGTATGCCAATGATGAAATGTTGGAAATTCTGGAGCATGGCTACAACCCTGTTGACCCAAAGAATCTTACTCCAAGAGAGACATATGACAAGCATCTCAACGACACCGCAATCATGTGCATAAGAAAAGTAATGAATGATAAGCAAAGGAGACCTTACATTCATATCACAAGTGCCAAGGAATTATGAGATAGCATTGTAAGGACCAAGACCGGTACCTCCACTCTCCGGCTTGCTCAGTATGAAATTGCCAAAGGTCAATTGCAAAACTTTTGTATGGAGAAAGGTGAATCCCCCAAGCAGCTCCTTGAGCGTCTCATGACTCTCACCGCTGACATCGAGTCTTGTGATTGTGACAAGACTCAAGATGGATTCAACTTGACTAAGTGGTTTCTCGTGGACAAGTTACTTCATGCTCTTGCTCCATATCATCACCAAATGGTGTGGGACATAAGACAACATCATGGATTCAAGGAAATGACTCTGGAGACATCATATCCACTTTCCAACTATTTGAAGAGTTAAAGGCAAATGCTACAAAACACCTTGCCATGCATGGTACCTCAACATCAAAGATCAATCTTGCATTGAAGGCCAAGCATGTATGTGAAGAAGAGTAAAGTGAAGAAGAAGAAGATGATGATGATGAAGATGGTGATGAGATTGACTCCGATGAGAGCCCTTCATATGAAGACATTGCCCTCTTTGTCAAGAAGTTTAGCGCGGGAAAATTCAAGGGAAGATTCCAGAAGAAGAAAGTGAGAAAATGCTACAACTGTGAAGAAACCAACCACTTCTCCAATGATTGCCCTTATGAGAAGAGAGAAGATAAACAAAGGTTTCCACAGACCTTTCCCAAGAAGAAGTTGCCAAATCCTTTGAACTCCAAGCTCAAGAAGAGAGATGGGAAAGCAATGGTTGCTCATGAAGAATCCGATCCGGATGATGTTAGTGGTGTTGCCGGAGTAGCTCAAGATTCTCAAAACACCTTGAGGCTAGTCAACAAGAGTGGTGATGTTGTCAGCTACAACTATATGAAAGACTACAAGGGCAACGCTCACAAGTACCTAATGGCAAAGGCCGTGGTAGAATATGGAAAGGGCCAAAACTCTCCTGACAAGGTCAAGGTAACCCCACGGTCAAACCCTCCTCTTTTCACTCCTTCTACTCCATGTGATGAGTATCTTGATGCGGAGGATAATTATGATGATGATGATATAGATGATCCTATGCTTGCTAAACTAAATAAGTTCATGTGCTCCCTCAAAGGAAAGAAGCTCACTATGTTTCGTATGCTTATGGAGATGGTGAGTAAGCACACCATCACCATTAAGGAACTCGAAACCCTCGTCACCGAGGAAAAGGAAAAATATGAAATCCTTGAGCGGAAATTCCAATATGAGGAAGCACGAAATGATGAACTATGCTTGAAAATTGGTGCAAACATTTATGTTCATGCTAAAGAACTTGCCTCCTTGAAAAAGGCTAAGGACTCGTGCGAGGAGTTGATGAATGATAAAAGTAAGCTTGTGAAATCTCATGCTTCTCTCTCTAAGGATTGTGAGCTTCTATCTCTGTCCCTCAAGACTAAGGAAGAAGAGCTCACCCTTCTTACAAAGAGTTTTGAGACGCTCAAGCTTACTTATCTTGAAACTCTAGCCAAGGCTTACTCTTCTCCTATTATCAATGTTGATGCTTGTATTACTAACTCTAGTGGTGACCTAGCATCTATTCTTGAGGAAAACCGTTTTCTAAAGGCACAACTCGAGAGAGGACTCATGACATGTGCTCAAGGACAAAAGAACCTTAATGAGGTATTGAGCCAACACAATGAGGTGTTTGCCAAGGAAGGGCTCGGGTTTGACCCAAGCACAAGCAAGAAGAAGACGTCTTCTCAAAAGTGCACCACCCCTCTTAAAGAAACATTTGTACGAAAAGGGCACAAGGAGAAAGGTAAGGTTGTGAGTGGGAAGGCCACAAGGGGCATGCCCACTCTCAACAAGCCAAAAGAGTTCATGCCTCCATCCTATGTACTTCATAAAACTAAGGATGGAGAAGTTTATGCGAAATTTGTTGGTCCTCGTAATGCATTCCGGTTTTATGCTATTTGGGTCCCTAAGACCCTTGTGACTAACTTGAGAGGTCTCATTGCAAAATGGGTGCCTCTAACCAAGTCATAATTGTGTGTAGGTTGCTTTCTCTGGTGGAGTCAAATGGGTGATCGATAGTGGATGTACCAACCATATGACTGGAGATAGCAAATTGCTTTACGATTTCATGGAAGCTATTCAACCATTTATGAGCATTGTGTTTGGTGGAGGATCAAAAGGACAGGTACTCGGGTTGGGCAAGGTGGCTATCACAAATGACATGTCTCTTGCAAATGTCATGCTTGTCCAATCCCTTAAATACCATTTGCTTTCCGTTCGTCAATTGGCTTCTGTTGGTTATGATACACTATTTGGACTAACAGATGTGAAAGTCTTTAAGAGAGGTACTCTCGAAGTGGCCTTTGTTGGAGAGTTGGATGGCAACCTTTACACGGTTGATTTCTTAAAAGAGAGCCCATTCCATGTAACTTGTCTAATGGCCAAGGCCGACAAGGGGTGGCTATGGCATCGCCGGCTAGCCCATGTCGGCATGAGAAATCTTCAAGATATCTTTAAGGGTAATCATATCCTTGGACTAACCAATGTCTCTTTTGAGAAAGATCATGTGTGTAGTGCATGCATAGCCGGGAAGCAACATCAACCAAAGCACCCACCCAAGAATATTGTATCTACTTCAAGGCCTTTGGAGCTCCTTCATGTGGATCTTTTTGGGCCTCCTTCTTGGGATAGTCTTGGTGGGAAAAAGTGCGGACTTGTCATTGTTGATGATTACTCAAGATATACATGGGTGTTCTTCCTCAAGTCCAAGGACGAGACGAAGATCACTTTCATTGATTTTGCCAAGCAAGCACAACGCAAGTTTGACAAAGAAATCTTGGCAATAAGAAGTGATAATGGCTCCGAGTTCAAGAACTACACCTTGGAAGAATTTCTTAGTGATGAAGGGATTGAGTATCAATATTCCACACCATACACTCCTCAACAAAATGGTGTAGCCGAAAGGAAGAACCGTACACTTGTGGAAATGGCAAGGTCCATGTTGGATGAATACAAGTCACCACATAGTTTTTGGGCCGAGGCTGTCAACACCGCATGCCATGCATCAAACCGGCTCTTCCTCCGCACGATATTGGAGAAGACTCCATATGAGAACAAGCCAAATGTCAAGTACTTTCGTGTATTTGGGTGCAAATGTTTCATCCTCAACAAAAGAGAACGGTTAGGAAAATTTCAATCCAAAACAATTGAGGGCATATTTGTTTGTTATGGATCAAACTCTCACGCCTATAGAGTCTACAACAAATCCAATGGATGTGTTGTAGAAACTTGTGATGTGGTGTTTGATGAATTTAATGGCTCCCATGGGGAGCAAGTTGATCTAAGTGATGTAGGTGAAGAAGATCCTTCTCAAGATATTTTGACCATGGGTGTTGGCGCTCTTCTTCCAATGGAACAAGAACCTCATGATGATGAATAAGAAGATCGAAGTTTCACACATCATCAAACAAATTCAACACCCATACCACCACAAGCTCTTATTGCTCAACCGATGCCCGTTGTTCAAGTACAAGAAGAAGATCAAGTCCCTCACCATGATCATCTTCAAGAACAAGATCCTCACCAAGAGAAAGAACAAGAAAGTACAATCTTTGATGATGAACCTCAACAAATGCAATATGAAGAAGAAGATCTTCCACCGCACATTAATGATCCATATGTTGAGGATATGGATGATGGACATGAAGTTGAACCCCGTGAAACCCTAACCTCATCATGCCCCGAGTGGCCGGTCGTGTTGATGTTGATCAAATTCTTACCGGCATATCGAAAGGTAGAGTCACTCGTAAACAATTGACAAACTTTTGTGCTCACTTTTCGTTTGTCTCTAGTGTTGAGCCACTCAAGGTACAAGATGCATTGATGGACAATGATTGGCTCGTTGCTACGCAAGAAGAGTTGAATAGTTTTGAACGCAACCAAGTGTGGTCATTAGTCGAGAGGCCAACTAAGGAACACAATGTCATTGGAACAAAATGGATTTTCAAGAACAAGCAAGATGAGAATGGCGTAATCATCCGCAACAAGGCAAGGTTAGTGGCACAAGGGTACTCACAAGTTGAAGGTTTGGACTTTGGTGAGACCTTTACTCCCGTTGCCCGTCTTGAATCTATTCGCATCTTACTTGCCTATGCTGCTTTCAATGGTTTTACATTACATCAAATGGATGTGAAGAGTGCTTTCCTTAACGGTCCTCTACAAGAAGAAGTATATGTATCACAACCACCTGGGTTCGTTGATCCCGATCACAAAGACTATGTGTACAAACTTCACAAGGCTTTTTATGGCCTCAAGCAAGCACCTCGTGCTTGGTATGATCATCTTAAGAAGTTTCTACTCGATGATGGTTTTGTGAGAGGGGTGATCAATCCCACTCTTTTTACTAAGAGGGAAAAAGGTGATTTGATCTTATGCCAAATCTATGTAGATGACATCATTTTTGGTTCTCCTAACATTCATTTGTGCAAGAAGTTTGCGGCCTCCATGACCAAGAACTTTGAAATGTCACTCAATGCGGACTTGAAGTTCTTTCTCGGATTTCAAATTCAACAATTTCAAGAAGGAATTTTCTTGTCTCAAACAAAATACCTCAAGGATATTCTAGAGAAGTTTGACATGACAAATGCTAGCCCATGTAAGACACCCATGCCAACAAAAATTGTACTCACTGAAGACACAAACGGTATCCCTTTCGACCCATCTCTTTACCGCTCTATGATTGGTTCATTGCTTTATCTTTGTGCATCTAGACCAGACATCATGTTTAGTGTATGCATATGTGCTAGATTTCAGGCTTCCCCTAGGGAAAGCCATCATAAGGCGGTTAAGCATATTCTTAGATACCTTATTCACACCCCAAAGTTGGGTCTATGGTACCCCAAGGATGCAAAGTTTGATCTCATTGGGTACACGGATGTGGACTGGGCTGGAGACAAAGTGGGACGGAAGTCCACCTCCGGTGCATGTCAATTTCTTGGACGCTCCTTGGTATGTTGGTCCTCGAAGAAGCAAATTGTGTCTCTCTCTCCACCGCCGAAGCCGAATACATAGCAACCACCAGTTGTGCAACTCAATTACTATGTATGAGGCAAACTTTGAAGGATTATGGTATCACCTATAGACATGTGCCTCTTCTATGTGATAATGAAAGTGCCATCAAGATTGCTGAGAATCCTATTGATCATCTTTGCACCAAGCACATAGATATTAGGTATCATTTCTTGAGAGACCATGTGCAAAAGGGTGACATTGATATTGCTCATGTTGGTACGGATATGCAACTCGCCGACATTTTCACCAAACCATTGGATGAAGCAAGGTTTTGTCAACTTAGGCGTGAACTTGGTATCTTGGAGCTTGACAACATTATGTGAAATCTAGTACCCATGCATGCATTTACTTCATGTCTTGTCTTGATGTAGGCATATGTTTAGGGGGAGACACTCAACTCATGAGTACTCTCACCCTATATAATGCATAAAAAGAACAAACACTCTCAAAGTTACCATGTTCCTCGAACTACGGTACTTTAAATGATGGAGTAGTGTTTTTTAGCCCAAGGACAATATCTTCGCGGCATCACGACACACATACTCACACATGGTGGCCTTTGGCCACTGGCTCTCCTCGTAGGAGGGGTGCCCAATCATGCTTGGGGTCCATACATTGTGTGTCTAGTTGCTAATCATGTGGTATCTTCTATGTCTGATTGCCCATATATTTTTGTCATTTACCCATTCTTGTATTTTGGTTCATCTAGATACTTCTAAGCGCTGTCTGTCAAAACTTTTGCCACCGGTCGTCCGACATTTCTTGGACGTCCGATGACTCACAGTTTCTGGTCGTCCGACACTGCTCGGATGTCCGGTCGCTATGCAGAAATCGTGCACATCCCATTTCCTCCCCAGGCCTCGGATGTCCGAGGCTCTCCGGTCGTCTATCGCCTGACACTTACATCAGTCCCCGGACGTCCGACCTCTGTCGGTCGTCCGATGAAACCTGCGGCCCATATAAATTTTGGGGATGGGCTTGACCGGGCAGTTGCCCTTTCTTCTCCCCTCCCCACCCCGCGTCTGTGTCCGCCACCGTGCCGCCAGGGGGGTGGATCTCGCTAGCCGTCGCCGGGGGAGTCGCATCGCCGCGCCCCCAGCCTCCTCTCCGTCGAGCCCTCCTTCCTCTTGCTGATTTGGTATCTCCCTGTCCATTCCTTTGGTTCTTTTGTCGTTCATCTCAGTGCCGGCTATGATTCTCTCTTGGATAAATCTCATAGGGGTGGTTCTTCCCACGATGCCAAGGGTGAAACACACTGCTCACAAGGATACCAGAGGTGTCTCCGCTCACGCCTCTCGTCGCGGTGGGTCTGATGACTCGCAAGAGCATCAACGTCCGCGCAAGCGTGTTGGGAAACGTCCTGTGATTGAGGACACTTCTTCTGAGGGCTCAGACTATGAAGAGGAGTTGCAATATGAAGAGCGTGATGAGTATGTGGCTGTCCCAATCCGTCATTCAGGTTCTCGAAGGGCCACCTACACACCTACTCCTCCTCCGGTTCAGCCAAATGCGGATGGTCGTCACATATCTCTTGAGGCTCCTCAACTTCATGGGCGTGTCCTCAAGGATTTCACCAAAGTGCCCAAGCCTGCATATCTTAAGTTCCGTCGCGATGTTGATCAATTCGAGGTGGCTCAAGACTCTCTGGATCAACGTTTCCGCACAAATGTTCATGCAGACATCTATACCTCCGTGGTTCTCCCAAAGGGACTCTCTCTGCACCATTTCATTGACTTGGAGCACATTCGGGCTCATCCCATGAAGTACCCGGTGCTATTGAACTCATTGAGTCATCCGGTCTTGCTGCTTCATTTGCATTTCAGCATGACTTTAACCATGCCGCTATCCATCAATTTTATGCCACATGCTTCTTTGGTCCTGACAAGACCGTCACCTGGATGACCTCTGACACCGAGCTCACTACCACTTATGCTCAGTTTGTCGCTGCCCTTGGCTTTCCTGACATTGGATTCAAGATCCATAAGGATGACCCCAACCACAAACCCAAAGCCGTTGAGGCTTGTGGCTATCTTCTTAAGGAACTTGATGATCTTACTGAGGAGGATAAGATGAAGGATCTGAATCAAGTCTCTATTTGGAGATCTTCTTTCTACATCATTTATCAATGTGTCATCCGCACCATCTATCCCAAGCTGGCTGACATAGGATCTTGCAACAGTTATTGCATTGATCTCATGTCTCGGCTCTATTAGTCTCCCAAAGGAAAGATAAATGTTCCTCATTTTCTGTGGCATGAAATCCTTCTTGCTAGCTTTCAGTACAAGCGGGCTTTTCCTCATGCTCCACTCATTCAGGCTCTCATTGAGAGTGTTGCTCCATTCTCTCTTGAACGGACTCATGTGCATGAGAAGTGGACTATTCCTCCTCACATGGCGGACGATTGGGCTCCCAAGGGTTCCTCCAAGTGTGCCCCTGCTCGTAGGTCTGCTGCTAGGTCTCATCCTATCACCTCTAACTCTGCATCTGTTGGGCATCTTGCTTGTTTTCTCAGAAAGGCCACCTCTGCCATGATGAAGGCCTTTACCTTCAACTGCACACAAAATCATGATGTAGTCACTCGCATGATCACCTCCAAGAATGCCTTGAAGTCTCGTCTGCGTGACTCTGGGGCTACCAATGTTAGTGACGATGAGCGTCTTCCGGCGGCTCCTCCTTCAGATTTTGGCTTTCCTTCAGGGCCCGAGTGGGCTGATTTCTTCGACGAGGCGGGCGGAAGTGGAGCTCATAACGATGATGATGATGATGATGATCTGTGACGTTTTGGGTGGTCCTCTTTGCCCCTTTTGGGTACTTGATGCCAAGGGGGAGTACTAGTATTGTTCTATCTAAGTCTTAAGACTTGTCTTATGTTGAACCATTATGCTTTGAGTGGGTGTATGACTTTATCTTTGTCTTTATGTATGAGGAGATATTATGATATTATGATATTTTGCTCCTATGATTTTAATGATTGTCATTGTGAGGGGGAGCTCTTCATATTTGTGTATCTAGGCCTTGAAATGCTCTTCGACAAATCTGTCTTAAGTATAGAACATCCTTATTTTTTTGTACTATGTGTATATTGTCATCAACTACCAAAAAGGGGGAGATTGAAAGTGCAATCATGCCCTTAATCGTATTTTGATGTTGATGACAATATACACATAGGGGACTAACCAAGTTTGTCAAGTATATCTCAGGTTTTAGTTCCCTCGGGATCGTGTGTGTGGATTATGACTACGGAAATACTTATCTTCCTCAAGAATGAAGAAACAAGTCTACTGGCTTAGGCCCTTTATGTTTGTTCTTGAGTATAGGGATCCCACACTATTAAGAGGGGAACATGGGGTCTCGCGAAAGTCTTGCTCAAGTGATCTTCTTTAAACACTCATCTTTTGAACCCTGTCTCTGTTGGACGACCAACACATGTCGGACGGCCGGTATCCACCGGACGTCCGGTACTTCCTACAGAGAGCCAAAACGTCGGACTTCCGATGTCTACCGGACATCCGGCATTTCCTTCACAGAGCCAAAACGTCGGATTTCCGGTGTCCACCGGACGTCCGGCACCTTCTTGACAAAACCAAAACGTCGGATGTCCGGTATCCACCGGACGTTCGGTATCTTCTCTACAGAGCTAAATCGTCGGACTTCCGGTCCATGTCGGACGTCTGGTGTCTGCCGTTGCCTCGGACGTCCGGTATCCACAGGTCGTCCGGTACTTCCTATGCAGTGCTAAATCGTTAGACTTCCGGTCCCTGTCAGTCGTTCGGTGTCTGCCGTGGCCTCGGACGTCCGGTATGTCTCAGACGTCTGACGGCTGCTGCACTCAGTTGGCCCCAACGACCACTTATTGAGGGATACTATATATACCTCTCACCTATCCCGTGGGAGGTTTGACCATTCACTTTGAACATCCTCAAGAACACTTTTCACTCTCTCTCTCTCTCATACTCCTACACCAAATCTTAGATCCCTAAGGGATTTGAGAGCATTTGAGAGAAGTTGTCCACTCAAGTGATAGATCCACTCCTTCCCCCTCTTTGCACCAAAGGAATTCGTGATTTGAGCAAGTCTTGAGCTTTTCCCCATCGTTCTTGTTACTCTTGGAGGTTGGAGACTCCTAGGCGGTAGGAGTCATTCGGAGAGGAATCGACCATTGTGATTACCCCCGAAAAGTTTGTGAGGGTTTGGAGACCACCTCAAGGTCTACCACTAGTGGTTGGGAATCGCCTTCGTGGTGATATCTCAAAGGGAGAATAGGGTGAGCCTTCATGGCGTTGGTGTGCCTTCGTGATAACATCCACCTCTCTAACGGTGACATAGCTTCCCTCCAAGGAAGTGAGCATCGGCATACATCCTCGTCTCTCGGAGTTGCGGTTATCCCTAACCCTAACTTCCTACTTGTGGTTACTTGTCTCTTAGTCTTTACTTATATCATATTGTACTTGCTTACTCACATACTTGTGTTACTTGATTACCTTGCTTAGCTCTTAGCATCATACTTGCAATTGTTAGGCTCACTTTCATATTCCGCATTATTGCCTAAAATTGCTAAGTAACATTTAAAATTTGTAATTGTAACTATTCACCCCCCCTCTAGGTCCATCTCGATCCTTTCAATAAAATGACTTTTCAAGCCATCTCCTTTCGTATGAGCAATTGCTATCTGTAGATTGTTTAGGATGTTAATGAATAATATGTTTTTAGACAAGTTATTTTTTTAGTCTAAACACACTCCATTTTATTGATTATAAAAGTTCAAAGAAATATAATGTAGATTCGGGGGATTAAGGAGCCAGACATGGCATCCTAAAAAAAGTCTAGAGTATGTTTAGTGAGGCTATGTGCCTCAAGATTAGTTTCTCTTCCTTCAAAGATGAAGGAATAGCGAGAGAACTACTGAGATGTACGATAGATCTCCTTAATAATGCTAGAGTGTAGCCCACCCTTATTTTCATGGATATCTTTGATCACACCTTGACAGTCTGAAGCTATCTGTATGTTTGCAAGTGATAGGTCAAGAGCAAGTAAGAGCGCTTCTTGACAAGCCAAAGCCTCCAATGATGTTGGATCAATCACACCTTGACATTTTATCGCCAAAGAGCCTATATATTTCCCAGTGGTACCCCTGCAAACTGCGCTATAAATCCCTTCCTTTACGTCGCGTGACACGACACCATCAACACGAATTTTTGCAGTTCCTGCAGGCGGCGGGATCCATCTGTGATGTTGTCTCAAAGGTGTTTGAACAACTGCATGTTGCTTCAAGGGTGTGCAAATCTGAAGCTCCATCAGATAACTCTTGACAAACTGAGTAGTAGCTAACGCCCCCGAAATACATGCTCATGGATAGCCTTTCTCTGAGCATGCCAAATCGGCCATAGTGTTACAAGTATCTTGATGAAATCCTCATGCGGTATAGACTCCATCAGTGAGAAAACGAAGCGTTTTGCATCTCGTTCTTTACACTACATCATAACTTTCACCAGATCATCATCCTCTAATGCCCAAACACAGCGTGCCATGTTACACTCCATCAAAGAATGCCATCAGGAATCTTCAGAGCCACAAAGTCAACACTCTGATTAGACTGCCATCTTTTGGTGTTTGAGCAAGTCTGAAGTTGGCAAGGACTATTGCGCTAGCCTTCACAATCTTTTTATAGGGAAAACGTTTAAACGCAGCCGGATGATTTCTCGCGTTTGTCAACCGCGTCCGGCGCCATTAGATCCTTTTTGATCGTGTGGCCGCGGACCGCCTCTGTGTCCCACGTGCGAAGGTATTACGTAGCCGCCTTGACTTCTTCACTTGGCGTATCATGGCGGGTCATGGCCTGATCGAGGTAGCCCAAAGTGGCGTCTGATCGTCAGTTCGTGACCGTCGTCAGTTGGTACAAACAGTCTATAGTAGTCTGTACGTTGATCAAGGTGTTGCTTTGTTTGGTACAAGGAAGCTCACGAGTCAAGGTTGCTTTGTATGTAGCGTCCTGAACGCCGTCGCCGCCGTCTTTGAAGCATGCCATCGCAGCATTATCGAAGCAGCCGGGCTGCAGTGTCAAAGCACGCTATCGCACCATCATCAAAGCAGCCATGTCCGTCGTCACAACAGCGCTGCGTCCGTGAAACACGCCATTGTAGTATCATCGAAGTAGTCGGGTCATCGTCCTAGCATCGTTGTGGTTGTCGAAGCATCACGTCGCAATATCGCCATGACTGTTCGAAGCACGCCGTTGCAGCATCATCGTGGCCATTTAAGCATACCATCACAGCAGCATCGTGACCATAGAAGCACACCACGAGCATTCAAAGCATGTCCGTGCGCCATCACCGCGACCGTTGCAGCATATGTCTCGCAGCATCGCTGCAACCATCGAAGCATGCTGTCACGGCATCGTCGCAGCCGTCGTAGCCCGCCATGGGTGTTCGAAGCATGTCGTTATGCTACTGTTGCGGCCGTCGCAACACGCCTCGTATCGTCGCCACGACGGTCGAAGCAAGCCTTCGCAACATCCTCGAAGAAGCCGTGATGCCGTCGTAGCATCACCGCGGACATCAAAGCATGCCGTCGCGGCCGTCATGGTTGTCGAGGATGTTGTTGTGCTAAAGCCGCGTCCATCGCAACACACCTCATAGCATCACTGCGGTGGTCGAAGCAAATCGTCGCAACATCCTCAAAGAAGCCGGGATGCCATCGTAGCATCACCGCGGCCATCGAAGCATGTCGTTGCGGCATCGTCGTAGCCGTCGAAGCCCGTCACAGGTGTTTGAAGCATGTCGTTGTTGTAACGCCGCAGCCGCCACAACACGGCTCGTAGCATTGCCATGGAGTCGAAGCAAGCCGTCGCAACATCCATGGAGAAGCCGGGATGTCGTCGCAGCACCATGGTTGTTCGAAACATGCCGTCGTGCCATCGCCGGGGCTGTCGCAGCACACCTCATAGCATCACCGCAACCGTTGAAGCAGCCAGGTGTCGCAAAGACCGCCGCCCAGCGTCGCAGCACTGGCTCGCGGCCTCATAGTGACCCATAACAGCCGGCCGACCTTCGCAAGATCATCGTCTCGACTTATAGTGCATCAGTCCACGTACGTAGCAGCCTCTCCGCCACTAGTCTTTAAAGCAGCTCGTGTTGCTAAAATGGTGATTGCCATTTCACTTAAAGTTGCACGCTGCTGCATGTCGTTGCAAGTCGGACGGACATCAATGCTTCAAGGTCCTCCTCCAGTGCCAATGCAAGTACGGCTCTGCCAATGACATGCAAAGCTAGCTAGCTAGCGAGGTGCAACTAACAGACTAACTACTACCAGGACCGATGCCCCATGAGATGTGAACACATTTTCTAACTACTCCCTCCGTCCGAGTTTATTGGGCCCAAGAGCCAAAGCACAAAGACCAAGAAAGAGTAATAAATCTCCTAAATTGCATCTGTAATCGCTCTATTAATTATCCCTATTAACTAATGGGGCGAATGTAGTGGCTACCGTCCGGAAGCAGCGTGCATACATGTCCAATCAACAAGGACCATGCGCTGCCTTCGATCGGAAGACGCACGAACGAAGGAATCAATGGAATAAATGACGTGTAATTAACGTTAGGGGCCTAAAAAATAGGTACAATCTTTGGTGGCTTAGGGGCCCAATGAACCCGAACGGAGGGAGTATTACTAGGATGGATGCCGACGTTAGGTGTGAACACACCTCGCTGTTACAACTCGCGCGAACAAAAGAAGTGGACGACTAATCAGACGGCTGACAAGGGTCTGATCGAAGGGCTCACAAGGCGGTTTACTTTTTTCTGCCATCAACCGGATGATGCGTAGTATCCACCATTTAGACAAGTTTTTTTTAGGCAAGTTAATGAGTAATATTTAGCCCTCTTGACCCGGACCGGAATCCGGGCCGAACCTAATCCGGCCACAGCCCGGCCCACAAGGCCGCCCACCGCAGAAACATCGGAATATTCCGTCCACCAGGGTGTCCCTCTCCCTCATCCCCTCGCATCCCCATTCCCCTCCTCCCTCCCGTCTTCTCTCAAGTCTTCTCCGGTGGCCAATCCCCCGATCCCACCTGCGCGCCTTCGCAGAACCTTCCGCCCCCCGCCTCTACAAAACCACCAAAAACCCCAACTTGCCCTCTCCCACCTCCCCCGCCGCCATGGGCTCCTCCTCCTACCTCCCCGACGACAAGGATTTCTCCCCCTCCTACCGCCCCGCCGACATGGGCTCCCCCGCCGCCGACGACCCCTCCCTCTACCTCTACCTCTCCGACCTCATCCCCGGCTCGCCCTCCGCCTACCTCGACCTCCCCCCGACCCCGCACCACGAGCAGGAGCAGCAGCAGCCCTCCCCCGACGGCCACGGCGGCGGGGGCGGCGGCGGCGGCGACTCCCCCTCCTCCACGCCGGAGGACCTCGTCCTGCCCTTCATCTCCCGCATACTCATGGAGGAGGACATCGACGACAAGTTCTTCTACGACTTCCCCGACAACCCCGCGCTCCTCGAGGCGCAGCAGCCCTTCCTCGAGATCCTCTCCGATCCCTCCTCCAACTCCACCTCCGACGACAGCAACAACCGCGCCGTCTCCCCGTGCTCCCCCTCCGACGCCTCCGTCGGCACCGCCGCCCAGCTGCCTCCCACGCCCGCCGCCGTTGACTCCTATGACCGCTTCCAGTTCGAGCCCGTCGACCTCGATCCCGCCGCCTTCTTCGGCGGCGGCGCCAACTCCGACCTCATGAGCTCCGCCTTCCTCAAGGGGATGCAGGAGGCCAACAAGTTCCTGCCCAGTCAGGACAAGCTCGTCATCGACCTGGAGGCCTCCTCCGGCCAGTTCTTCAGGGGCGTCGAGGAGGGCAACAAGTTCCTGCCCAGGGAGGACAAACTCGTTGCTGGATTCAATGGCCAAGCAGCTCCTGCGCCGGCGCCGGCTGTGCTGAGCGTAAAAAAGGAGGAGGTGGTGGATGCGGTCTCGGCCAACTCTGGTGGCGGCCGAGGTCGGAAGAACCCCTACCATGATGACGAGCTGGAGCAGGAGAGTGGCAGGAGCAGCAAGCAGAGTGCGCTGGGAGACGACGTCTCTGCACGGGAGATGTTCGACAGGATGCTGATGCCCTCAGACGAGATGTGCATCGTGCAGATGCAGAACCTGCGGATCGCCATGCAGGAGGCGGTGGCCAAGAATGATGGCGGCGGCGGGAAGGGGGCCAATGGCAAGGGGAGGGGCCGCCGTGGTGGTTCCGATGTGGTGGACCTGCGCACGCTGCTCATCCATTGCGCGCAGGCTGTTGCCACGGATGACCGCCGGAGCGCTACAGAGCTGCTGAAGCAGATCAAGCTGCATGCTCGCCCTGATGGAGATGGGACTCAGCGCCTCGCGCATTGCTTTGCAGAGGGTCTGCAGGCGCGGCTGGCGGGCACAGGTGGCCTCGTACACCAGTCGCTCATGGCAACACGCATCTCAGCTGTGGACATGCTCAAAGCTTACCAGCTGTACATGGCAGCCATCTGTTTCAAGAAGGTGTCTTTCCTATTCTCAAATAGTACAATCTATAATGCCTCCTTGGGGAAGAAGAAGATACATATCATCGATTATGGTATACAATATGGGTTCCAGTGGCCGTGCTTTCTGCGACGGATATCAACAAGGCCTGGAGGGCCGCCAAATGTAAGGATCACTGGTATCGATCTCCCTCAGCCTGGGTTCCGGCCAACAGAGCGGATTGAAGAGACAGGGCGCAGGCTCAAGAAGTATGCCCATGAGTTTAATGTGCCGTTCGAGTACCGGGCCATCGCGAGGGCAAAGATGGAGTCGCTCCGCAAAGAGGATTTGGACATTGATCCTGATGAGGTACTCATTGTTAACTCCTTGTTTCAATTCAAGAACTTGATGGACGAGAGCGTTGTCCTTGAGAGCCCAAGGGATGTTGTGCTCAAGAACATCAGGAAGATGCGGCCCCACACATTCATCCATGCAATCGTGAATGGCTCATTCAGTGCCCCATTCTTTGTGACACGGTTTCGGGAGGTTCTGTTCTACTACTCGGCCCTTTTTGATGTTCTGGACACAACCACCCCAAGGGATAACGAACAGAGGATGCTGATTGAGCAGAACATCCTTGGGCGTGCTGCCCTGAATGTCATTGCCTGTGAGGGTACAGATAGGGTGGAGCGTCCTGAGACGTATAAGCAATGGCAGGTAAGGAATCAACGGGCAGGTTTGAAGCTGCTGCCATTGAATCCAGAGGTCATTGAGCTAGCGAGAGACAAGGTCAAGAACTGTTACCACAAGGACTTTGTGATTGATATAGATCAACACTGGCTCTTGCAAGGATGGAAAGGGCGCATTCTCTATGCCATCTCGACATGGACGGCAAACGATGCTAGCTCATAAATTTTAGCTGGTGTTTTCACTTGGCAATGCTTATAGCTCTAGTTATGTCAATATAATGTCTGTGTGTTGTGTATGGACCATGGTCTAGTTAAGTAGCCTTGGATCAGTGGATGCAGTGTCTTGAGGTACGCCTTTCCTGAGTTTGGTGCATATTTGGCATTCCGACATGCAGGTGATTCTGCTCATAGGGCCAATTTGTGCGATGCAGGTCATGAGAGAGATGGGTAGCCCAAGATATATGCATGGTTTTATGTGTTGTGAATTACTAGATGTTATTGCAGTCATGTTGCTGCCTAATGCCTAGCTATGTAGAGGTTAGACTTGGGTGTCCTGATCTGGATGGATGATGTTTGCTGAATTGTGATATGTGCCTGTGATCAATCCAGTCAGTTGATCAGGTTGTAATTGACACTAGTCAGTGTGTTCTGGGTGCATAGTGCACTGTGGCAGGCAGTAACATTTGTATGAAAAACTGGATGAACCTTGCTTTGGCTAGTCTATTATGTTTTGTACCATGAGAATCATCCTTTCATGATTAATTCATGCAGGAAACCAAATATTTTGCCCACATTCTGAAGCTGTGACATAGTTCAGCATAAGATTCTTCGTAATTGTGCAGTAAGCAAAGCTGGAGTTTATTCAGATTGTTTAGCACTTGGTATGGTTGGGACCTGTTATGGATTCAGCAAAAACAGGCCACCTCTCTGGTTTTATGGAATCCTGGGAGGCAGGTGACAAAGGACCTTTAGTTTTGTTTCCCCCCTAGACAAAATGGACACTTGAATGATACAGCTCATGCCTATGCATTGCTATCTCAATAATTGTGAGAGATATTAACTTCAAGCGTTCAGTCAGTATGATTTGATTTGTGACGGTTCCATAGACCGATGATCTGGGACATCACATTTCAGTTGCTGGTAGAACCCAATGGTGTATGGGAAAGTGAAAAGCCAGAATAGTTTAGTGCCACACCTGAACCGAATCCCAGGGGATTCTTAACAAGATTGTGAGGATCAGGCGATGCTGAAACAACATGGGGGTAGCACGAGACATGCAGAGTACCGGGTGCTGCTCCTCCTAGAAAAGATGATCAAGGGCAAAAGAATATGGTTGGACCACATGACAAGCCGAGCAAAACAAGCTGAGACAGAGACCGCCGGTCAGGGTGCATGCACCGATCGAACCTTTGTGCAGCAGTGCAGATATATACTACTATTGGGACTGATCTTGTTTTGATATTGCCCAGGTTGTGTTTCTTTTTTGGAAGATCAAAGCGACTAAGCGAATATGAGCTGACTTTTGACCTGAAGAAGATATTGAAATGGGCGACAGGGCGCAATGGTTTTATAATGGTGCTACTTGGAGTTCTCTCCAGTAATTTGAGAGGCTTCTTCTGCAAGAATCGAAGCGTCTTCATTCTAGAAGTAGGCTCCCGGTTTAGCTACAATCTGCGAGTTCATTGTGATTTGTGAATTTGTGTTGTTCCTGTTTAGTTGAACCGTTTTTACATGTTTTGTGTTTTATC
Source organism: Thinopyrum elongatum (assembly GCA_011799875.1). Taxonomy (NCBI): domain Eukaryota; kingdom Viridiplantae; phylum Streptophyta; class Magnoliopsida; order Poales; family Poaceae; genus Thinopyrum; species Thinopyrum elongatum. The sequence continues at coordinate 115,541,873 of CM022301.1, read as the reverse complement.
ATTCAGTTATCTGCTCGGTACATACTCTGTTGGTGTATGTTTTTATATTTTCAGGAAATACACTAGTTTTTTTAATGACTAGACTAGAAAAATAGTGCCCTCCCTTAAGAAAGTTTTGTCTGGGTTTGCCTCGGTAATTTTATATATGCCATAGTTTTTATATTCTTGGTGCACATGTAGACGAGGTCGCTGCTTGCGACACACATCTGCAATCACTATACACCTGCACATGATTCCATGCTAAAGAATGCCTCGGGGGGCAGGCATTCGTACCAAGATACCTCGTTGACAAAATCCAGATCCAGTGACCGGATCTTTCTTCTTCTCGAGGAACAGATCGATGGTGATCGCTGGGCTCCATTTGCGTGTACATGTTTTTCAAAATAGAGAATTTCCACGTACGTGTAGGCAACTTTCATACAGTCGTCGAGTTATGGGTTCTCAGCTGGGATACCCAGAGAACATATCTGGTGATAAAACCTCTCAGATGATACAATGCCCCAACATATTCTGGAACGTTAGATCATGCTCTAATGGGCATGATGAATGCAGACTGTTCTTCTTCTTCCTCGTTCTTCGTTCGTTCTTCTTGTTGCAGGGCGACGAACCTCGAGGCCCTAGGGGCGATCAGGTCGACCTAGGGCAGTCCATAGCCGCCGCGCGTCCAGACGGGGTCCCTTCCGGACGCGTGGGGTTTCGGGTCCTGAAAAGCACCCGCCGGATTGCTTGCGTACCGCGCTTCCGGACGGGTCTCCTTCGACGTGAGCTGTGTGCATCACCCTCGCCTGAACTTCCCGTACAAGAAAATGACTCAAATCACGTGCAAATCATCAAAAGTTACCCTAACTCGACTACGAGGGCCGGAACTTCTGGTCAGCCCGGAACTTCCGGGCTAAAATTACATCAAGTAGCCCTCTTGCACCGCTCCTGCAGGTCGCATATGGCTTCGGATCATGATGGTCCCAAAAGCAAAGTTGTAGATCTTGCAATGGAGAAAAACTCTTCAGTTGACCACTTTTTCATCCGAGGTCATCTTGAGTTTGAATTTGGGCCCGCAAATCTGCAAATAATGTTAAAACTCCAGTTTCCGGAGCGCACCGCGTGCAAACTTTCTGTTTAGCCCGGAACCTCCCCGGAAGTTGTCCGGAACTTCCGGGGCAGACTTCTACAGCACACTGTTTTTGCTCTAACTTTTGCATACGAACTACGATTTAGACTTTTTTATATCAAAATCGACCGTTTTGACGAACGAAGACAATCCGTGTAGAAACTTTTCTCATATGAGGCCATCTTGGAGGCTTAATCAGCCGAATAGTGTTCTAGATACAAAATTCAGTATTTCGAACACAACTTCGGCCTTAGAGATGAGATCGGATGGCTATGGCCCGAATATCAAAGTTTCTCCTTTTGACAATACGGAACTTTCTCACTTTGAGCAGTTTTCCATTTGAGGCCTTCTTAATTATGTTTTTGACCGTGCCAAAATCTGGTGTCAACACAGACGTGTTGGCCAGCTCCTCCACTGTCAAATATACCAATACACCCTGGATTATATTCTTAGTTGAGCGAGAGGCTTGAGGCAATTAGGGGCTTCTTTGATACAAAGGAATTGTATCGCATTTTCGAGGATTTTGACCCTTAGGAATTTTTCTTGTCATGGTCGTTTGATTTGTACGATTGGAATCCTTAGGAATTTTTTCATAGGATTCATTTGTACTACATTTTGGAGGAAAATTTGCATCCACTCAAACCTCTTTGTAGGATTCCTTTGATTTTCTTGTGGTATCAAAACATGCCACCCTATTCCTGTATTTTTTTTTTCTATTTGTGCATTTTGAGAATACTACGAATCAAAGGGCCCCTAGAAGATATAAGAATTCCTGGATTTCCTCATATTTGCCGAATGTTCATTTAGCAGCATATGTGAAGACCAACTAGAAAACAGTTTGTTTAATAGTAGTTCTAGGATTGTCCTAATTGAAGTTAATATAAAAATTCATGGACTTAACATACCAAACCACCTTAGTGGATAAAGGAACCAAGAAATTAGTGGATTTATTTTGTTGAACTTTAGCCGTAGTTAAAAAATGGATGTGTCACAATTTTATATGGAGATGGCCCAATAGCAAGACTTGAGAGGAACACTGGCTTTGAGGTGTGTTTGCACGGTGAAACCGAGTCCCTTTGTTTTACATTCAGTGTAAGTGAAGCTGGTAACTAGTAGTAGGAAAAGGGCCAAGAACATGATCCAGGGTTTGTTTGTATACTTTGTAGTGGAGGAACTGGCCATCACGTGAGCCATCATGTCCATTCGAACATGATCTAACGCTCCATAACCCATTGGAGCATCGTATCACCTGATACACAATAGTGTGGAAAGTCCATCAAAATTCCTCGCGTTATGGGCTACTTTTGAACAGTTGTTGAGTTCTTGGCATTATGTGCTACTTTCATACAATAGTTTTTGTATCTTGCCCCCTGCTCTCGAGCCGATGAGGGAGTGGGCCGGCCAAGTTGCAACGCTTTTTCTGATATATATATTCTGCTTGAGTTTCTCTCATCCTTTTTTTTATCGTCTTTTATGCTGGTTTGTGTCTGATTTCTTCTCTTTTATTCTGGTGTTTGTTTTGTCATGTTTCTTTTGCCCCTTTATTAGAGCATCTGCAGTCGCAATGGGCAATTGACCTCCCATTGTGTGCCCGCACCCCATTTATCTGCCCTGTTTTGGTGGCAACGGGCGGCTTGCTCATCCATGAGCCGCTACGATGCCTCAATGCCCTTCTCAAGGCATCAACATTCTTTCGGTGCTTGCGAGAGGCATCTATATCCTTGTTGGTCAAGGACCGGCACACGATGCCGCATACCGCTGCTCCAAATCAGCCCCAGATGGTACGATGACCGACGAGGAGTAGCTGAATCTTGGTGTGGCGAGCTGCTAGCGCCTCAGACTTAGAGAGCCATGGCGGACTCGAATGGTGTCGTGGTTTTGTCACGACAGATGTCCTCGAGAAAGGACTTAGTCGTGAGGCCATCGCTGCTAGGTAGTTGCTTGAACGGGGTTGATCGGAATCGAGAGACTCGGGTTTACCCAGGTTCGGCCCCTCACGGTGGAGGTAATAGTCTACTTCCTGCTTGATTGATTATTGCTTGGGATCTCGATTACAAGGGTGCAACTTGGCTAACCTAGTACTCAAGAGCTCGTAACTTAATCTTTCTACCTCAGGGGCTCCCCTTTATATACAGGTCGACGCCCTGGGTTTACAACAGAGTCCAGGTCGTAATACAACCCGTGTCCTAGTCTGCTTCCTACCTATCTTACCACCCAAGTAAGGGAAATTCCTTTGTCTCCCCAGTGAGCCGGCCTCCCAGGTGCTGGGCCATAAGCCGGCCTGCTTCATGAGTGGCCTTCTGGGCCTTGAGTTTCATAGTCATCGTAGCCCATATAACGAATCTGCTCTTCAAGTCGCCACTGGATAACCAGGCCTTAACCTGGCCAGGTCATATCGTGGGGTTATATCCCCAACATTGCCCCCCAGGTTAACTTGGGTTTATCCATCTTAAGCTTTCACATCGGAATTAAGTCCGGGTCATCCTTCGGTACACCAGGACCTCTCCTTTGCTTCTTTGGCTTATCTTCCGACTGGGTCATAGGAGACCGCCAGCTCATGATACTTTTATACTTGGCATTTCTTGCTTCCTCTTGTCATGACATCATCTTCCTGAATTTATGGAGTTTGAACGTGACGTCACAGCGAATCTTTGAGCATATCTGTCAGGCCCAAAAATCGAGGCACCTTTTCACCCAAAATTTCCTGCGCTGCCTTTGTTTTCGCACTTGCCGTTCCGCCTTCTTGCCATCTTATAAATACACACAAGGGGCTTCGGGATTTACTTTTACCGCTTCTACCCCCCGCTTCGTATTCTTCCTTGTGCTCGTGGCTTCTCGCGACCGGAGCACCACCGCGTCTCCCCGAGCTTTGCGGCCATCTCAATTGCAACCTCAACGTCGTCCAAGCCGTCAACGGAGCTTACCAAGAACGCTCCGGCCACTCCCGCCATGTTCAGGTACATCAAGATTCTTCCCTTTAGATCTGTAGCGCCCCATTCTTCTGTGTAGTTCATCGTAGTTCGTCGGTGTTCATCACCATCCCTCATTAGTAGATCTTGATTCATCTGAATGACCCGAGTAGATGTTTTAGCTGCTGCTGCGATGCCATTGTTCTATCCTGAATCTTTGTACCACTCTCAAACCCCCCTTGACAGACGAACTCGTGTATCCACTCGTGTTTAGGTTTTTAAAATTTTTGTTTTTGAAGTATTTTTCAGATTCGTAAATGTAGTTGCTCCATTGGATTCTTGTTCATAAGTAGCTCAACACTTAGCAGTAAAAATAGAGCCACTAAATATCTGACACCGGCTCATTGACTCGCCGGCTTATCTGTGCTTTCCATAGCTTGTATAAATCTGAGTCATAGCCTGAATAAACATAGCCGTCTTACTGTTTTGCTGGCTCGTAGCTTGAATAACCTGGCGACTTGCCACCCATGGATATAATGTGCCAGCTTATGGTTATTATCTATACCTCGCAGTTTAACCTTGAGTGAACCATCATGGCTAAGACTGACACAGCCTACAACTGGGTTAGACCCATGTCTCAACCCTCATGTTGAACGACCTCATGGGGCAAGGACTCTTGCCGGCTCAAGAAAAAATTGGTTGGCGTGCGCCTGAAGAAGAGAGTTCCCCCGGGCCTGAGCAAGAAGAAGTTGTCGTCTTTGTAGACCATCTTCAGAGGGGTTTTTGTCCGCCCAGGTCAAAATTCTTCTGTGACGTTCTCAATTTCTTTGACCTCCGGCCCCAGGATCTTGGTCCAAACTCATTCACCAATCTCTGCTAGTTTCAAGTTTTCTGTGAAGTATATCTCCAGACGGAGCCAACTGTCCCTCTCTTCCGGGAATTCTTCTATATCAACCACCAGACCAAGTTTAAAGACGGTCCTAGTATAGAACTTGGTGGAATTTCTGTTCAAAGGCGGAAGAACAGTCCCTTTCCCGAAGCCTAGCTGACGAGTCATCCCAAGGGCCGGAACAGGACTTGGTTTTATTGTAGGAATACTGCTCCTCAAGGTGAAAACCCCCTGCTGTGTTACAGATTGGACCGACTCAATGCAACGATTGCTTTTTCGGGTTGGCCGTCAGACGAGGAGTGGAAACAAGTTGCCCCTTTTAATTCTAAGTTGAGAGCTTTGATGGCTAATGGCCTCACCGGGATCGATCTGACCCGGTGCTAGATAAGTTGGCGGATCCAGCCCCTTAGCTTGAGGGGCAACTTGATGTGCAATTACACAGATGACCCGGCAGATGTGCAACACTTCAGTCAGGTCAATTTGTCTGAAGATGAAGTTAATAAGGTCACAAAGAAATTTCTAGGGGAGCCCCAGGAAAAGTGTAACAAGACCGGGTTGGCTCCCTTCTGCCTGACCAATCATGTCCCTCAAGTAAGTGGATTTGTGCTTTCTTCCTCATTCTGTTTGGCTTATTTGTTGTCTTAAGCTTAATTTCCGGCTCGTCATGTTTGCAGGCGGAATCCAGGTTTTGGAAAAAGAAGACTTGGAAGACTGCTCCTCCTCCTGTTGAGCAAGTAGATGAGCCGGCCGATGCTGACGAGGCGGCTGCCACTGGTACAGCGAGGTGCTATACAAACGGTTTTTAACCCCTTTCCACGACGGCATTTTGAACCGTCGCCAAGTGAGTCTGTGCGATAGGGGGTCCTTCCCACACAACCCAGAAACCGTCAGCGACACGGAGCCTTGATGCATACATTTGTCCCTATAAAACTGTTTCTGATATCTCGAATATCCCAAACGCTTCATCCTTGCAACTCATTTGTGCTCGCATTGCCATCGCAGTCGGTATTCTATGGTGCTACGTTTACGATGCGTGACCCATCACAAACAGTTCACTATTATAGAACATGTACGATAAGCAGACAATCACACACATTTACTTTTCCTCGACTATATGTGATTCGATGTAAGAGCGCATACAATTGTCCCTATAAAACTGTATGCGAAGCTTGAATACATCCCACACGATTCATCCATCGTACCCGCATCGGATGAAGACCTATCGCACGTGTTCTTCTATGACCAAACGTTTGGGATGCGCACAACATCATAAACAGTCCATAATTGCCAAGCGTGTGTGATAAGGTGACTTTCGCAAACATTTAGTAAGAAGGAACTGTGTGCGATGCTGTTGTTAATCGCACACGTTTTTTCTTGGCTGATCATGTGTACAATAGAGATTTGATCGCACACGTAGTGGATTCGAGAAACATGTCTGATCTCCACGTCTATCGCAGACGTTTCGCTTTCGCAAACCATGTGCAGTATAATCCCTAATTTAAAAATCACAGATTTTGAATTTGAAAGTGGGCAATCACTTATTTCATACCGACCATGTTTATTACAAATATAGGTTCAACCACGAATGCATAATTCGATGCACAGGTACATATAGTGAAGAACTACAGAAGCACCAAGTAAAGAATGATGAACCACAGTTGTACTAAAGACTGTAAAGAGAGAGCCGAAAGACATTCTGGTTGCTGGAGAAGGTGAAGCGGAATGCCCATATTGTGCCCTCCTCCATGCATAATGCGTGCACGACTCTAGGCCAACCCCTTGTGATGGCTGCCCGTCCATCCTTCACTTTCTTCATTAGAACTTCTCGATGCTCATTGTAGTCTGGATGAAATACTTTAACCCTCATTGCGTGTCCACCAATCATGTACTTTGCGAGGTAATCTTGAGTAAACTGCTTCGGGAACCACTACGAACGAAAAAGATTCAGACACTGTTGTCTAACAACTCATTATGGGCAGTAAAAAGAGAAGGCTCCAGAGTTTGTAGTTACCATCCTATAGCTCACTGTTGTGTTGGATAGAGTGTAAACAAATAATTTGCTTGCCACCATTCGTATCTTTTGATAATAATCCTTATCAGTTTCCTCACTTGATGCTTGTTCATGAATATCTCATTGCCCCATACGCAAAAAGGGTCGATGCATGGATCTTTGCCAAGGGCATATGTACCTACAAGCAACAAGTCAATGTTAGAAGCTAACAAGTGTCCAGGCCTGGATCTATATGCACTACATTATGGAACGACAGGGGAGTACAAGCCGAGGGATGAAACTAACCTCGGCGGAAAATGCTGGCCACTCCCGTTGTTGTCCAGCATAAGTAGTGGAAAGGCATGATAAGTACAACAACCTTAACATCAAACAAATATAGCAAAGATAAATAACATCATCTCCAAATGATAGCTTGAATGTGTTGGTTTCATCATGCTATTAAAGCAAATATAAAATGGAAGGGAATGTTACCTACAACAGGCTTAACAGCCATCAAATATTGCAATTCAAACTGGTATTGTTGAAAATGAATAGAACGTAGGTCATGCTTAAACATCACACTGGATAAATGTGTAAAACTGAAATAAAGGGCATGTGTTAACTACACCAGGCATAACTGGAACCAAATATAGCCGTTCAAACTGGTATTGATGAAATTGAGCGGCATAGTTCCGACTTGCACAAAATGAACATCACATTGTGAATGACTGAAATAAACAAGGCATAAATGATCAGTATAACAATCAAATATAGCCATTGAAAACTGGACAGAGTCTCACTGCAACCAACCTAACAAGCAAATACAGATAAACATGGCATATGCTTGAAAACTGGACAAATGCTCACTGCAACCAACCTAACAAGCAAATACAGGTAAACAAGGCATCTGCTTGAAAACTGGACAAATGCTCACTGCAACCAACCTAACAACCAAATACAGATAAACAAGGCATCTGCTTGATAACTGGACAAATGCTCACTACAACCAACCTAACAACTAAATACAGATAAATAAGGCATCTGCTTGATAACTGGACAAATGCTCACTGCAACCAACCTAACAACCAAATACAACTAAAAAAGGCATCTAGTCACTATAAACAACCAAATATAGCCATTCGTGAAACTGAAGTGGACAATTCATACTTAAACATCACATAGCCCTATTGAACATTACATTTTTGCATAACTGAAATAATTAAACACGACACAGTTAAAACACTGCATGGCAAAAGCTACTACAACAAAGGGTACAGGTTGGCAAGCTAGAAAAGATAAGATTTGCTGATAGGATGTTGCCTCACATGTCATGGACGGGATCCTTCCAGTTGGAAGAGCACAACCCATGGTGCACTCTCTGATGTCATAGATGGGCTGTTTCACCTTGGAAGAACCTTTGTGGGTGCCCTCCTCGTGGTCGTGGTCGATGAGATCTGACTTGGCAATTAAGGATCCCAAGCCGCCGCCGTAGAACGTGTCCTTCAGAAATGACAAAATGGGCTCGATGGCGTACAAGGATCGCAAATCCTTGACCGCGTGGCGAAGGAGATCAGCGGCAGGGCCGTCGAAGAGATCGACGACGGTTGAACCAGAGGGGTTGGGGATGGACCACTTAACCTGTGACATGGCCCACGTGAAGCCGTCGCTGTCGATGAGCTTGATGTCGTAGCCAGCTTTCCCGAGATACACTAATACGCTAGCCCACTGACGTGAAGCCTTCGGCATGGCAATGTAGTCAACGTCTTCGTCGGCTTCTGCGGCGAGGTGTTGCTCCGGGATCGACAGGTCGGGGAGAACGGCGGCCACCTCGCCAACGTCTGCCGGAGAGGCCATGATAAACCTCTTCTTGGACGAATGCTCGTCGGGCTCCCCGGAATATGTGGTCGGGCATAGACTACGACATTCTGGAGCAGGGGATGTGGATCTGGTGGGGAGAGACACCGCATGCCTCATCTAAAAACTCAGGGGAGTGGGGCAACGGTATGGGAATTGCTGGGTAACCTGAACTTTATTATCTAAGTTAGGAAGAACGGGCAGACCAGCAGGGGTTGGCAGCGGTGGCGCCGGCGGTGGCAGTGAGCTAGGGTTCGAGGGGGGAGGGGGATGGTGGTGGGACTGTGGAGGGGTGGTGGTGTTTGAGGATACGCCGCGGCTACTGAAAATTTTAGTAATGGTGGGTGGAGATGGTGGTGGACGAGGGAGGGCGATGGTTCAAATGCCTCGGCTACTACAATTTTACTATAAGGTCGGTGCTGGAGGAGTGGGGGCGATGGTTGAAGTACCGCGGCTACTAAAATTTGGGTAAAGGAATTGATGCGGGCGGGAGTACCCAAGATCGCACACGGTCCAATAAGAATATGCGTGTTATGATAATAAGGAAAAGCGGCAGAACCGCCGATTTTTGCAACGCTCAAGGCGGGTAGTTTGTTTTTAGATTTCTAGCTAGCTGGTCTATCACACACAGTTCATCGTAATTTTCAGACGTAGACGTGGAATTCAATCTAAATAAACTACCCACCTTTAGCTTGCGCAGGTGGTGATTTTACAGCGCACTAGCATCGCACACGGTTAAGCCAGTACCTCCACCTTTGCTCGCGCTTGCGCGGTCGTGGTGATTTCACAGCGCACTTGCATCGCACATGGTTAAGCCAGTACACCCGTGTCCGTTGAGCGTCATCCGAGTCTTTGCAGCGAAAAAAAAAACGCCAGAGAGGGTAAGAAGACAGCCACACCAGCATGTGGCCCAAATATATATGAGTGAAAAGGGTGGTCTGTGATGTTCAAAATTCCAATGCACAACTTTGACCGCGCGGGCCCATGGTTGGGCGCGTCGTCGAAGATCGATGAGAGGGGCCAGAAGTCAAGAACCACCTGGAAGTGGCCAAATATATGTAGGAATATAGGGTGTGATGTTTAAAACTTTAAATACACAATGCACAACTTTGGTGGCACCTGCCTCGCAAACCCGAAAGCACCCTTGGATATATCTATAATGACATAATGTCGTAGCTACCTAGCTAGGGTGCTTGATCCACCTCCCACTTCGTGTCAGCGGGGCGGATGCACGTAATGATACTTTGGTCATACATGCATGTCACCATGACCTACCATAAGACGGACCAGTGAATCTATCGCTTGGTCAAACAACAACTGTTGTTGTCGATAAAAAATGGATAGAATATATATATATATATATATATATATATATATATAAACCGCTTGGGCCAATAGATTGAACCATCATCAAAAATCGCATGAGAGGGACCACAAAACCAGCACCGCCTGCATGCGGCCCAAAATGATGTACGTTGGAAGGGGTGATGTGTGTTTTCAATATCGAATAATGTACAATTTAGATGTGGCGCCTGCCTCTCGATACAGACAGCAACCATGAAATCCAGGTAATTAAGGACGAGATACGCAGGGTACAGTGAGAGCTCGAACTTTGGTTGAATGACATGTGACGGTGACTGGCCCTAACACGAACTAGGAGGAATCCATTCATGGCCAACACATACCCCTCGTTATCGGTCAAAGGGATGATATATATACACTTGGGGAGCCCATAGATATGCGTGTCGTCACAAAAAACCGCATAAGGGAGACGTGGTCGATCAGAAGACCCCCTATACACTGCATGCGGCCCCAAAATATGTATGGGTGGTGTGTGATGTGTTCAAATCCCCAATGCACAACTTCGTTGGGGCACCAACTACATTACAAACCGAACACCGTACCCGACCCCAAGCCAGGTTTAATACGTACGATGTCGGTTCCCCAACTTTGAGGCGAGGGGTGGGGGGGTGTCGTCCAACGTATGCGCTCAAACTTTATTTGGTCTAACATGGCACACATAGCAATAGGAAACCATCATAGTCAAACCCTTCTCGTATGTTGGGTCAAAGGGATAGATTGTGTGGGCCCCCTCGTTATCGGTCAAGGATGATATATATATAGACCTCAGGAAGCTCACAGATATGTGCGGCGTCTATAAACCGCACAAGGGAGACGTGCTCGATCAGAACACCCGGCCCCCTATACCCTACATGCGGCCCGAAAAAAATATATGGGTCTGGTGTGTGATTTGTTCAAATCCCGAAAGCACAAGTTCGATGGGGCACCAACTACATCAGTAACATTACAAACTGAACATCGTACCCCCGCAGCTAGGTTAAATACGTACGATGTCGGTTCCGCAACTTCAAGGCGGGCGGGGGGGGGGGGGGGGGGGGGGGGGGGAGGGTAGGGGGTGTCGTCCAACACATGTGCTGAAACTTGATTTGCTCTAACATAGCACACAGAGCAAAGAGTAAACCCTTCTGGTGCGTTGGGTCAAAGGGATAATTTGTGCGGGCCTACAGATGTCGATCATTCTTTGATTTTTGAGAACAAAAAATAACCAATAAAAACATATTCTACAAATTAGCAAAACAAGGATCCCAAGCTTTATATAATCGTCATGACAGGTCACTATAGAGACATTTAGATGATAAATGTCTATAATGACCGTATCATGGCGTTTAAATGAAGCTTGAGATATGCAACTTCCCACCAGATCACCCATCCTTAGACTACTCCAACCCGAGCACGCTTAACTTCTACGTTCTATTCAACTAGGTTAGCGGATGGGAAGCCGCCCCTTGCTGATAAGAATTGCATCCTTGCCTTTAAGGCGTTTCACGCTGGTCACCCTATGGGACCTACTCCCTACTATCACACACGTTTGTGCTTTTAGAAACTGTGTGCAATATTTACATGGCCGGTGTGTCGCCGCCTAGCCTTCTATGAGCACTGACACTGGCAGCGGGAAACCGATGGGAGAAGAGGCGGGAAACCGATGGGAGGAGTGGCGGGAAACGGTAGCATGTTTGGATATATAACAACATTAATATGGAAAACTTAGTAGAGAAGGAAGCATGAGCTAGTATGACGCATGCGCACAGTGCTTACCCACGGGTGACAGACGGTTGACCAAAACTGCTTTAAATATTCAGGGTTCATTTGGCCTTTTTTATACGCTATAATTAAGTTTTATAAGCATTAATTTAAGGTGCATAATTCAAATTAGTGCACCAAAATGGCTACAAAAATCATACATGTGTCCTTGGATGCATGTTTAGGTCCCATGCAAAGAATGAGAATGAATTACAACTGTCTCGGCGTCTAGCTCGGCCTCGGACATTGAGAATCTCGGTTTTTAAATCCCCGTAAATCCAAAACTCACCCGAAAATCGTGAAACTTGGCATGGTGTCACGACATGGCACATATATGTCGAGGAAAAAAATTTGTCCATTTTGGGGCAAGTTTTATTACAAGCCTCTTACAAACCAGAGCTTCTCTCAAGAAGCCTCGTGGTTCCGATAGGGAAACGTGTCCCCCTTGTGGGCGAAACAATAATCACTGCCTCTTTTCGCCTTGTATTTTTTTCTACAGGCAACATGAAACGACAGGATATCCGTGCTGAAATTTAAAATTATTCAGGGTTCGTTTGGCCTTTTTATACATTAATTGAGTTTCCTAGGCATTTAAGGGTGAGTATCAGGTGATACCACCTCCCAAATGATCCCATGATACCATTTCAAAATATATAATTTTAAATGTTTCAAAAAATTCTAAAAAAAATTGTGGATGTTCACATCACATGAATGTACAACCCAAAAAAAATTCAGGTCGAAATTCTATGGATTTGTCTTTTTTGTTTCTCAATGTGTATTTAGAATTTCGACCTGAAATTTTTAGGGGTTGTAAATTCATGTGAGGTGAACATCCACAAATTTTTTCAGAATTTTTTGAAGCATTTTAATTTTAATTTTAATTTTTTGAAATGGTATCATGGTATCACCTAAGGGGTGGTATCATGTGATATTTTCCTAGACATTTAATGTCCATAGTTCAAATCTGAACTACAAATACATGCTCTAGTTCACCAAAATGGCTAGAAAAATCATACATGTGTCCTTGGGTGCATGTTTAGGTCCCATGCAAGGAATGGGAATGAATTACAACCATACCGGCGTCCTAGCTCGTCCTCAAACATTTGGAATCTTGGTTTTTAAATCCCCGTAAATCCAAAACTCACCAAAAGTCATGAAAGTTGGCATGGTGTCACGTCATGGCACATATATATCATTGTAAAAACATTGTCCAATTTGGGCCAAGCTTTATTACAAACCTCTTACAAACCGGAGCCTCTCGCAAGAACCCTCGTGGTTTCGATAGGGAAACGTGTCCCCTTGTGGGCGAAACGATAATCGCTCCCTCTTCTAGCCTTGTATTTTCTTCTACACGCAACATGGGACAACGGGAGATTCGTGCTGAACTTTGAAATTATTCAGGGTTCGTTTGAGCTTTTTTTATTTATTAATTGAGTTTTCTAGGCATTTAATGTCCATAATTAAAATCCGAACAACAAATACATGCTCCAGTGCACCAAAATGGCTAGAAAAATCATACATGTGTCCTCAGGGTGCATGTTTAGGTCCCATGGAAGGAATGGGAATGAATTCAACCATCTCGGCGTCCTGGCTCGGCCTCAAACATTGCGAATCTCGGTTTTTAAATCTCCGTAAATCCAAAACTCACCAGAAAATCACGAAACTTGGCATGGTGTCACGACATGGCACATATATGTCATGGTAAAAAATTGTCCAATTTGGGCCAAGCTATTTTACAAGCCTCTTACAAACCGAAGCTTCTCGTAAGCCTCGTGGTTCCGGTAGGGAAACATGCCCCTCTTGTGGGCGAAACGATAATCGCTGTCTCTTCTCGCCTTGTATTCTGTTTTCTACAGGCAACATAGAATAACAGGAGTGTCGTGCTGAAATTTGAAACTGTTCAGGGTTCGTTTGGCCATTTTATATATTAATTGAGTTTTCTAGGCATTTATGTAGTCCATAATTCAAATTTGAACTACAAGCACATGCTCCAGTGAAGCAAAATGGGTGAAAAATCATACATGTGTCATTGGGTGCATGTTTAGGTCTCATTGAAGGAATGGGAATGAATTACAAATGTCTCGTCATCCTGAAACATTGAGAATCTCGATTTTTAAAACCCAGCAAATCGAAAACTCACCCAAAAAACATGAAACTTGGCATGGTTTCATGACATGGCACATATATGCCATGGTAAAAAATCGTCCAGTTTGAGACAAGGCGCACACATTAATAGTCAACGAAGTCCTTTTGAAACAAATAGCTGACACGTTAATATCGCAAACGGCTGTATTATATGAACCGTGTGTGTTTCTGTAACAATTTAAGTGCGGCCACGCGTTCCTCTTTTCTTATGGGATAGTACTACCTCGGTCCTTGTTCATTGGTCATCTTTTTTTTTTGTGCTAAAATTTAACCATACTCGGTGGCGTGCGTGCATCTGTTTGATTAGATGGGACGAGCGCGAGAAGTCTGCTGTGCAGGCTCGACGGGACACGTCCGAGCAGTCCGCCGCGCAGGCTCGACGGGACGCGTGCGACCTGTCCACCTCGCAGGCTCGACGAGACACGTGCGAGTAGCAAGGCCTCCCATGCTCACCGGGAAGCGAGCTCTTTGACCTCCATCCATCAGCCATCCGCCTCGCTCACAACTTCTCCATTAATGGCGGCTGAGCCGCTGTTTAACACGTGGTTAATTAAAGCACCTGAACGAAGGGTGTTTGCTTGTGATCCCATGGCCCCGCTCAACATTAGCATTTGCTTTGTTCATGTTTTCAACTCGTATTCCGGATAATTTAAAATGCCACATAGGGCAACGGATAATACGACGACAAATAAAATGGCAACGGATAATACGCCGACAAATTTACAATGGCGCAGATAATAATTGTCTTACATATTCCGGATAATTTAAAATGCCAGATGCGGCAAAGCCCGGAAGAAACGGGGGCAAGAGAAGAAGGAAATCGCAGACAATGATCTGGGTCGCTACTGTCTCTACTCCTCGATGGATCGCCGGGTGAGGACATCCTCCAGGTCCTTCTTCAATTCCTCACAACTTTGCTTGACAGCAGCCACAGATTCCTCCATCTCCTGCTCGCACTCGATCCGGAGCTTCCTCAAGTCACCCATCAGTTCCTCGACGACCGCTTTCAGCGTCATCCCCGAGGCACTGCTCTGCTCATGCAGCTTCTTCCAGCCGGTGGCCTCCTCCTCCGTCTCGGCGAGCGCCTTAAGGAGCTTCGCATTGTCACCCATGAGTTGCTCGACGAGGCCGGTCGCCTTCTCAACCGAGGCATCGCTAATCTCGAGCAGCTTCATTAAGCCGTCGACCAGCTCCTGCTGCTTAATTAGGCCAGCGAGAATGTCATTGTCCCTGGCCAAGGACTTCAGCAACGCCAACTCGTCGCGATCGCCGACGCGGCAAGTGCGCTTGTGAGAGCCCTCGCGTGCCGGTGAGAGCTCGTTCGAGGGCTGATACGTCTCCAACGTATCTATAATTTTTTATTGTTCCATGCTATTATATTATCTGTTTTGAATGTTTTATATGCATTAATATGCTATTTTATATTATTTTTGGGACTAACCTATTAACCTAGAGCCCAGTGCTAGTTTCTGTTTTTTCCTTGTTTTTGAGCCTCGCAGAAAAGGAATACCAAACGGAGTCCAAACGGAATAAAAATTCACGATGATTTTTTTTGGACCAGAAGACACCCAGGGGACTTGGAGTCCAAGTCAAAAGATCCACGAGGCGGCGACAAGGGTGGAGGGCGTGCCCTAGGGGGGGGGGGCGCCCCCTACCTTGTGGGCCCCTCAGGAATCCTCTGACCTAGCTCTTCCTCCTATATATTCACATATATTCCAGAACCACCAGAGGCATCCACAAAAACACTTTTCCACCGCCGCAACCTTCTGTTTCCGTGAGATCCCATCTTGGGGCCTTTTCCGGCATCCTGCCGGAGGGGGAATCGATCACGGAGGGCTTGTACATCAACTCCATTGCCCTTCCGATGATGCGTGAGTAGTTTACCTCAGACCTACGGGTCCATAGCTAGTTGCTAGATCACTTCTTCTCTCTCTTTAATTCTCAGTACAATGTTCTCCTTTATGTTTTTGGAGATCTATCCGATGTAATCTTATTTTGCGGTGTGTTTGTCGAGATCCGATGAATTGTGGATTTATGATCATCTTATCTATGAATATTATTTGAATCTTCTCTGAATTCTTTTATGCATGATTTAATATCTTTGTATTTCTCTTCGAATTATCGGTTTGGTTTGGCCAACTAGATTGGTTTTTCTTGCAATGGGAGAGGTGCTTAGCTTTGGATTCAATCTTGCATGATTTCACCCAGTGACAAAGTAGGGGTAGCGAGACACATATTGCATTGTTGCCATCGAGGATAAAAAGATGGGGTTTTCATCATATTGCTTGAGTTAATTCCTCTACATCATGTCATCTTACTTAAGGCGTTACTCCGTTCTTTATGAACTTAATACTCTAGATGCATGCTGCATAGCGATCGATGTGTGGAGTAATAGTAGTAGATGCAGGCAGGAGTCGGTCTACTTGACACAGACGTGATGCCTATATGCATAATCATTGCCTTGGATATCGTCATAACTTTGCGCTTTTCTATCAATTGCTCGACAGTAATTTGTTCACCCACCATATTATTTGCCTTCATGAGAGAAGCCTCTAGTGAAACCTATGGCCCTCGGGTCTATTTTCCATCATATTACTTTCCGATCTACTATTTTGCAATCTTTTATTTTCAGATCTATATACCAAAAAACCCAAAAATATTTTATCTTTTGTTTATCTATCCCTATCAGATCTCACTTTTGCAATTGACCGTGAAGGGATTGACAACCCCTTTATAGCGTTGGGTGCAAGTGTTTGATTGTTTGTGCAGGTGTTGGTGATTTGTGTGTTCTTCTCCTACTGGATTGATACCTTGGTTCTTAACTGAGGGAAATACTTACCTCTACTGTGCTGCATCACCCTTTCCTCTTCAAGGGAAAAACCAATGCAAGCTCAAGAAGTAGCAGGAAGAATTTCTGGCGCCGTTGCCGGGGAGATCTACGCCAAGTCAAGACATACCAAGTACCCATCATAAACTCTCATCTCTTGCATTACATTATTCGCCATTTGCCTCTCATTTTCCTCTCCCCCACTTCTAAAACGTTTTTCAAAAAATTTGCCTTTTTATTCGCCCTTCTTCCATTCGCCTTTCTCCCCGTTTGTCTTCATGTCTTACTTGGCTCGTTTGCTTGTTTGGTATAATTGTGTGTTTATTGAAAATCAGAAACAAAGTTTATGGATCCACTTAAAGTTTTCTACTTGGATCATCTTCGATCCATATGTGCTCATGCTGAAACCCCAACTAGTTTAGTTGAGGGAAAATCTTTAGATGAGCATGCTCATTTTGTGCATCACCGTTTGTCTGAAAAAGGGAGACTCTTATGGAATCAAATAAATTGTTTGCTATGTTATGCTTGGAATCTTTGTGAACTTTGTGATTTTACTTGTTGCTCTAAGAACCCTAAAAAACACCTTCCCTACCTATGTGACTTTAATGATAATGAAATCTTATCTTCTTATGAAAAGGGTGTTTATAGTTACTATGATATCGAGCAAATTGAAGAATTTGTTGCTTTTAAGGGTGCTTATGAAGTTGCTTCTTTGATTGAAAAGTATGATATTACTCTCTACAAATCTGAAAATTTTGACATACTTAAATATTGCTATGAAAACTATGCTCATAATGTCTATGTCAAAGAATTTATTGAAAGAATGGCCGTTGCTTTGGAAGAAAATAATGATATGCATGAATCTATAGATAATTATGATTCCGATGATTTGATTGAAATATCCCTTGATGAACATGATGCTTGCTATTCTTATGGCCTTGATGCCAATATTTATGGAGACGAATTTGCTATAGTTCCTTATGTTAAACATGAGATTATTGCTATTGCACCCATACTTGATAGTTCCTTGAATCGAAAGCATGATTGCAATGATGTTATTATAAATTCTATTAGTGTCAATTGTGCTAATTATATGCAAAACCCTAAGCTTGGGGATGCTAGTTTTGCTATGTCCTCTACTTATTGCAATGATCATGATTGGGGTGATAATGCTTCTTATGATCTTGAAAATTTATTTAAGCCTCATGATGAATATGTTTGCTATAATATTGAAAGTGGGTTTGGAAGAGTGTCAACTTTAGGAATTAATGATCCCACTATTTTGGAGATTGATCGATCTTATGAAATTTTTGATAAAAGTGGACTTGGAGAAGTAATGACTTTATTTTATGTTGATCCCACTATTTTGGAAGAGTGTCAACTTTGCATGCATGAGGATCATAAAGAGAAAATTTTATGTGATAGCTATATTGTTGAATTTGATTATGATCCTACATGTAATTATTATGAGAGAGGAAAACATGGTTGTGGAAATCTTCATGTTACTAAATTACCTCTCGTTATGTTGAGATTGCTATTGTTTCTTTCTTCTTCTTTGCATATGCTTGGATTTGCTTGCCTTGATAATTTGTTTGCCTATAAGATACCTATGCATAGGAAGTATGTTAGGCTTAGATGTGTTTTTCACGTACTATATGATGCTCTCTTTGTGTTTCAATTCTTGTCTTTCATGTGAGCAGCATTTAAATTATCAATGCCTTGCTAAAAGACTTTAAAGAAAAGCGCTTGTTGGAAGACAACCCAATATTTTTCTTTACTTTTTTTCAATAAATTTTTCATCTAGCCTCTGGTTAGATGTGTTTTGGTGTTTTAATTAGTGTTTGTTCCAAGTAATACCTTTGGGATGGCTTACGGTGATAGTTGATTTGATCTTGCTGAAAAACAGAAACTTTTGCATTCAGTCACAGAATTTTAGTAATTCACTGGAGGGTTAAAAAACTCTGAATTTTTTAAAAGAGATTTATATACAAATTTACTCTGTTTTACTAATTTTTAAGAATTTTTGGAGTTACAGAACTATTATAACAATTCGCATCTTCGCAGACTATTCTGTTTTTGACAGATTCTGTTTTCTTTGTGTTGTTTGCTTATTTTGATGAATCTATGGGTAATAGCGGTGGGTATGAACCATGGAGAAGTTGGAATACAGTAGATATTACAACAATATAAATAAATAATGAGTTCACAACTGTACCAAAAGTGGTGATTTTATTTTCTTGTACTAACGGATCTCATGAGTTTTCTGTTGAGTTTTGTGTTGTGAAGTTTTCAAGTTTTGGGTAAAGATTTGATGGACTATGGAATAAGGAGTGGCAAGAGCCTAAGCTTGGGGATGCCCAAGGCACCCCAAGGTAATATTCAAGGACAACCAAGAGCCTAAGCTTTGGGATGCCCCGGAAGGCATCCCCTCTTTCATCTTCGTCTATCGGTAAATTTACTTGAGGCTATATTTTTATTCACCACATGATATGTGTTTTGCTTGGAGCGTCTTGTATGATATGAGTCTTTGCTTTTTAGTTTGCCACAATCATCCTTGCTGTACACACCTTTTGAGAGGGACACGCATGAATTGTGATTTATTAGAATACTCTATGTGCTTCACTTATATCTTTTGAGCTAGGCAATTTTGCTCTAGTGCTTCACTTATATCTTTTTAGAGCACGACGGTGGTTTTATTTTATAGAAATTATTGAACTCTCATGCTTCACTTATATTATTTTGAGAGACTTCCTAAACAGCATGGTAATTTGCTTTGGTTATAAATTTAGTCCTAATATGATAGGCATCCAAGAGGGATATAATAAAAACTTTCATATAAAGTGCATTGAATACTATGTGAAGTTTGATTCCTTATGATTGTTTTGAGATATAAAAATGGTGATATTAGAGTCATGCTAGTGAGTAATTGTGGATTGTAGAAATACTTGTGTTAAAGTTTGTGATTCCCGTAGCATGCACGTATGGTGAACCGTTATGTAACGAAGTTGGAGCATGAGGTATTTATTGATTGTCTTCCTTATGAGTGGCGGTCGGGGATGATAAGTCTCCAACATATCTATAATTTTTGATTGTTCCATGCTGTTATATTATCATTATTGGATGTTTTACAATCAATTTATATCATTTTTGGCACTGTTCAAGATATCTTCCGATATTCTGATAAATCGGCCGATTTATCGCTTACCATTGTCTGACCGATAAGATAAATCGGCCGATAAATCAGCCGATATGACGATAAATCGGCCGATATGCCGATAAATTGGCTGATTTACCCCTTATCATGGGTCGACCGATAAGTTCCCGATAAGCGATATCCCCAACATTGTTTTTTGGTACTAACCTATTGACATAGTGCCAAGTGCCAGTTGCTGTTTTTTGCATGTTTTTTACATCGCAGGAAATGAATACCAAACGGAGTCCAAACGCAACGAAACTTTTTGTGGATTTTTTTTGGACCAGAAGACATCCAGTGGGCCGGAGAAGCGCCTGGGGGGGTGCTCCGAGGGGAGCACAACCCACCAGGGTGCGCCTGGAGGCCCAGGCGTGCCCTGGTGGGTTGTGCCCACCTCGGGTGCCCCCCGAACCGCCTCTTTGCTCTATAAATACCCCAATATTCCAGAAACCCTAGGGGAGTCGACGAAAATCAATTCCAGCCGCTGCAGAGTCCAGAACCACCAGATCCAATCTAGACACCATCATGGAGGGGTTCACCACTTCCATTGGTGCCTCTCCGATGATGCGTGAGTAGTTCTTTGTAGACCTACGGGTCTGTAGTTAGTAGCTAGATGGCTTCCTCTCTTTCTTTTGATTCTCAATACAATGGTCTCTTGGAGATCCATATGATGTAACTTTTTTTGCGGTGTGTTTGTTGGGATCCGATGAACTTTGAGTTTATGATCAGATCTATCTTTTTATCCATGAAAGTTATTTGAGTCTTCTTTGATCTCTTATATGCATGATTGCTTATAGCCTTGTATTTCTTCTCCGATATTTGGGTTTTGTTTGGCCAACTTGATCTATTTATCTTGCAATGGGAAGAGGTGCTTTGTAGTGGGTTTGATCTTATGGTGCTTGATCCCAGTGACAGAAGGGGAACCGACACGTATGTATCGTTGCTACTAAGGATAAAACGATGGGGTCTATTTCTACATAAATAGATCTTGTCTATATCATGTCATCGTTCTTATTGCATTACTCCGTTTCTCCATGAACTTAATACACTAGATGCATGCTGGATAGCGGTCGATGTGTGGAGTAATAGTAGTAAATGCAGGGAGGAGTCGGTCTACTAATCTTGGACGTGATGCCTATATAATGATCATTGCCTGGATATCGTCATGATTATTTGAAGTTTTATCAATTGCCCAACAGTAATTTGTTCACCCACCGTTTGCTATTTTTCTCGAGTGAAGCCACTAGTGAAACCTACGGCCCCGGGTCTCTTTTCCAATATATTTGCTTTCAAGATCTATTTTGCTATTCGCTCTTTTCTTTATTTGCAAGTTTTATTTTCAGATCTATTAAACCAAAAATACAAAAATACCTTGCTACACTTTATTTTATTTGGCATTTGATCTATCAATATTTACTACTCTCTCACGTCCGTTTGCCAATTTTTGGCGCCGTTACCCGAAAGGGATTGACAACCCCTTTTACATGTCGGGTTGCGAGTATTTGTTATTTGTGTGCAGGTGCTGTTTACGTAGTGTTGCTTGGTTCTCCTACTGGTTCGATAACCTTGGTTTCATCACTAAAGGAAATACCTACCGCCGCTGTGCTGCATCATCCCTTCCTCTTTGGGGAAATACCGACGTAGCTTCAAGCCGCATCAAAAGGAATTTCTGGCGCCGTTGCCGGGGAGGATCTTCAACATATACCAGGTTCCTAATCACAAATCTCATCTCCTCGCAATTTACATTATTTGCCATTTGCCTCTCATTTTCCTCTCCCCCACTTCACAAAAATTTGCCGTTTTATTCACCCTCTTTTTCGTTCGCCATTTTCCCGTCAGATCTATCTTGTGTGCAATTTTGTTTGCCACTTTTTGTCGTTATGGATAGTTCTTCCTCTATTGCGTGCACTCCCGAGAATGAAGTTCTCAACTTTAAACAAAGGGGAGGAGAGAATTTAAAAGATGCTTGGTATAGAATTTGCAATGCTCATAATAGATCTATCCGTAAGCAATCTACCGTTGTTCTACTTCGCTGTTTTTATGTGGGCATCACCACTTGGTATAGATTCGTCCTTGATACGATTACCGGTGGAAATTTCTTGATGTGTCCCTCTCTTGATGCTTTTAATGCTATGGGAAATTTAGTAGGATCACCACCTCTTATGATTAATGAAACAACTTTGACTCTTGAGCATGTTATGGAAATATTAGATGCTATTGAAAAGAAAATGCTTACTGAAGAGCATATTGAAAACTTGGATAAAAAGATGCATAATTTTGCCACTAAAATTGGGTCAAAAGCGGGAGAAGTTTTTAAGTTGCTAAAAGAAAAGGGGACCGTAATTCATGAAAGAATTGAAGAAAGCCCGTCTCGGATTGATAAACTAGAAGAAATATTTAGTAATCTAAGTACGGCTTTTGCTTCCGCCAAAATTCCTGTAAAAATTGGCAAGACTACTCAAGTTACTAAAAACAAGGGTGCAACTTCTAGTAATGATAAAGGAGATCTTAAGATGATTAGTATCCATCCCAATTTTATTGAAGTAATAAGAGACCCTATTTCCAAGAATGATTTTTTCAATCTCGTGCCTAGAAGTATTGTCATTGAGAATTTATATGCTAAATCCTTGAATAATTCTAAGTGTTTGATTGAAGAGTTGGAGACCAAAGATGACAAAACTTAGATCCTTGCTTTATGCCTAGCTAGGGGCGTGAAACAATAGCGCTTGTTGGGAGGCAACCCAATGAATAAATTTATTTTTGCTTTTTTCTTTTTTCTTTCTATTCTTGAGTGTTTGCAGAATTATGCTACTGTTATAATTGTGTTTCTTGTGTCTTAATTAGTGTTTGTGCCAAGTAAAGCCTTTATGATTATGTTGGGTGATAGTTGATTTGATCTTGTTGGAAAACAGAAATTTTTGTGTCCAGTAATTTTTTTTTCAGAGAAGAAAATTCTGAAATTTTTACACAAGATTTATGTACAAATTGCCTCTGTTGTCCTAATTTTTTAGAATTTTTAGAGTTTTAGAAGTATTCAAAATATCCAAATTTCTACAGACTGTTCTGTTTTTGACAGATTCTGTTTTCTTTGCGTTGTGTGCTTGTTTTGATGATTCTATGGGTTTCTTTGATGAGTTTTTGCCATAGAAAAGTTGGAATACAGTAGATATAATGTAATAATAAAATATGAATTGGTTTTCTACAGTACTTATAGTAGTGATTTGCTTTCTTATACTAACGGATCTCACAAAGGTTTTGTTGAGTTTTGTGTGATTGAAGTTTTCAAGTTTTGGGTTATCTTACGATGGATGAAGGAATAAGGAGTAAGAAGAGCCTAAGCTTGGGGATGCCCATGGCATCCCAAGCTATTATCCAAAGAGAAGCAAGCAACTAAGCTTGGGGATGCCCCGAGTGGCATCCCCTCTTTCTTCTAACGACCATCGGTATTTTACTCGAAGCTATATTTTTATTCATCACATACTATGAGTTTTGCTTGGAGCGTCTTGTATGATATGAGTCTTTGCTTGTTTTGCTTTGTGTTCTAAGTTATGAATCCTTGCTGGACACACCTATTTGAGAGAGCCAAAATTATGCCATGACTTGTTATAATTGCTCTCTATGCTTCACTTAAATTTTTATGAGCTATGGATTTGCTCTAGTGCTTCACTTATATCTTTTTGAGCATGGCGTGCTTTAGTATTTTTGAAGAAATGCTCTCATGCTTCACTTAGATTTATTTTGGAGTTAGTAAATTTTTTAAGAAATTCTCTCTTGCTTCACTTAAATTAATTTGAGAGAAAGAAGTATTATGCTCATGATCTTCACTTATATTTGTTTGAGCTTATCAAAAGCAACACATGAAAATTAGTTCCAAAGTGATAGATATCCAAGAAGGATATAATAAAAACTTTCATGAAGATCATTGGACAAAATAAACTTGATTCCTTGTAATAGTTTTGAGATATGATGATGTGATATGTGAGTTATGTTGATGAGTAATTGTGCTTTAGTAAGAATATTGGTG
Source organism: Thinopyrum elongatum (assembly GCA_011799875.1). Classification (NCBI taxonomy): domain Eukaryota; kingdom Viridiplantae; phylum Streptophyta; class Magnoliopsida; order Poales; family Poaceae; genus Thinopyrum; species Thinopyrum elongatum. The sequence continues at coordinate 115,517,832 of CM022301.1, read as the reverse complement.
TTAAGGTTTGTGATTCCCTATGCAAGCACGAAAGTCAATAGTTATGCAATGAAATTATATCCTACTTGTGGTGCATTATTCGGTGTTAATTATGCTTAATGCTCGCTTATGAGATTATTCATTTTTTGGTTGGTCGCTTCTCAATCTTTTGCTAGCCTTCATTTTGCACTAAGTATGATCACTACTTGTGCATCCAAAACCCTTTAAACCAGTTTTGCCACATGAGTCCACTATATCTACCTATATGCGGTATTCTTTTGCCGTTCTAAGTAAATTTGTATGTGCCATCTCTAATTTTCAAAATAAACTTCTCTTTTGTGTGTTCGTACCGCTCGCGAGGCGGTGAGGGGTGGCTAATATTTTCCATGCTAGATGTGTTATTCTCACGATGAGTGTTTATTCACTTGTCATTGCACGAGAGTAAGGCAAAGGTATTAGGGATGCCCAGTCCCAAAATGAAAAATGAATTTACTTTATGTTGTCAAATAATAAATTCCTTTGAAAATGTTGGTATGGAGGGCACCCGTGGATACGGCTAGCCATGGAAAGTGAAAGAAATGGTGGAAAAAGGAATAAACTTTATTTTCTATTTGGGAACCGCCTATGATATATCTAGCATGGAAAGTGTTGGGAACTCTAAGTCGTTTTCGTTGGTGGGAAAAGCACACCTCCCAAAATGTTTTTATCTCTAAGTTTTTCGCTTTGAGCTCTGGCACCTCTACAAATCCCTACTTCCCTCTGCGAAGGGCCTTTCTTTACTTTATGCAATTTTTATTTTTAATTTTAGTCTCCATCTTCTCTTATAAAGCACCAACTAGGAGGCACTATGATCGTACTTGAGCATTGGGTGTAGTTAATATGCGAGTGTGTTTCATGAATGGATCAATGGTTGAGCATGATGGGCTAGGGATAACTTATTTTAGCATTGATATTTTGAAAGACATAGTTGCTTGTTGATATGCTTGAGTATTTAAGTCATCATGTCAAAACTAGACTATTGCTTTGAATCATATAAAAGTCCAAATGTCCATGCTATAAAGGAAAGAATATGAGATGACATGTTAGGCAGCATTCCACATCAAAAATTCTGTTTTTATCATTTACCTACTCGAGGATGAGCAGGAATTAAGCTTGGGGATGCTGATACGTCTCCAACGTATCTATAATTTTTGATTGTTCCATGCTGTTATATTATCATTCTAGATGTTTTACAATCATTTTATAGTCATTTTATATCATTTTTTGGTACTAACCTATTGACATAGTGCCAAGTGCCAATTGCTGTTTTTTGCATGTTTTTTACATCGCAGGAAATCAATACCAAACGAAGTCCAAACGCAGCGAAACTTTTTGTGGATTTTTTTGGACCAGAAGACATCCAGTGGGCCGAAGAAGCGCCTGGGGGGGTGCTCCGAGGGGAGCACAACCCACCAGGGCCCGCCTGGAGGCCCAGGCGCGCCCTGGTGGGTTGTGCCCACCTCGAGTGCCCCCCGAACCGCCTCTTTGCTCTATAAATACCCCAATATTCCAGAAACCCTAGGGGTGTGACGCCCCCGATTCAATCGTACACTAATCATACACGCAAACGTGTACGATCAAGATCATGGACTCACGAGAAGATATCACAACACAACTCTAAAAGTAAAATAAGTCATACAAGCATCATAATACAAGCCAGGGGCCTCGAGGGCTCGAATACAAGTGCTCGATCATAGACGAGTCAGCGGAATCAACAATATCTGAGTACAGACATAAGTTAAACAAGTTGCCATAAGATGGCTAGCACAAACTGGGATACATATCGAAAGAGGCGCAGGCCTCCTGCCTGGGATCCTCCTAAACTACTCCTAGTCGTCGTCGGCAGCCTGCACGTAGTAGTAGGCACCTCCAGAGTAGGGGTCGTCGTCGACGGTGGCGTCTGGCTCCTGAACTCCAGCATCTGGTTGTGACAACCAGAAAGAAAAGAAAGGGGGAAAAGGGGGAAGCAAAGCAACCGTGAGTACTCATCCAAAGTACTCGCAAGCAAGGAGCTACACTACATATGCATGGGTATATGTGTAAAGGGCCATATCAGTGGACTGAACTGCAGAAAGCCAGAATAAGAGGGGGGATATCTAATCCTGTCGAAGACTACGCTTCTGGCAGCCTCCATCTTGCAGCATGTAGGAGAGAGTAGATGGTAAGTTCACCAAGTAGCATCGTATAGCATAAACCTACCCGATGATTCTCTCCTCGTCGCCCTGTGAGAGAGCGATCACCGGGTTGTATCTGGCACTTGAAAGGGTGTGTTTTATTAAGTATCCGGTTCTAGTTGTCATAAGGTCGAGGTACAACTCCGGGTCGTCCTTTTACCGAGGGACACGGCTATTCGAATAGATAAACTTCCCTGCAGGGGTGCACCACATTACCCAACACGCTCGATCCCTCTGGCCGGGCACACTTTCCTGGGTCATACCCGGCCTCGGAAGATCAACATGTCGCAGCCCTACCTAGGCCTAACAGAGAGGTCAGCACGCCGGTCTAAATCCTATGCGCGCAGGGGTCTGGGCCCATCGCCCATTGCACACCTGCACGTTGCGTGGGCGGCCGGAGAGCAGACCTAGCAACCTCCATTACAAAGGAAGTTGCGTTACGCGGTCCAACCCGGCGCGCGCCGCTCAGTCGCTGACGTCTAGGAGGCTTCGGCTGATACCAACGTCGAGTACCCATAACTGTTCCCGCGTGGTGTTAGCGCGTATAGGCTCGTACCAGACTCAGATCAAATACCCAATCTCGTTAAGCGTGTTAATTTGAAGTAACCGCGGACGCCGACCAGGGCCAGGCCCACCTGTCTCCTAGGTGGTCACAACCTGCCCTGTCGCTCCGCCACAAAGTAACACTCGGGGGCCGTCGGGAACCTAGGCCCACCTCTGCCTGGATGGAACCACCTGCCCCTTCAGCCCCCATCTCCGAACAGTAACATAAGTATGTAATAGTATATAGTATATTTACCCGTGATCACCTCCCGAAGTGATCACGGCCCATTAGTATAGCATGGCAGACGGACAAGAGTGTAGGGCCACTGATGTAATTCTAGCAACCTATACTAAGCATTTAGGATTGCAGGTAAGGTATCAACAGTAGTAGCAAAGACAGGCTATGCAGCAGAATAGGATTAACCGAAAGCAGTAACATGCTACACTACTCTAATGCAAGCAGTAGAGAGAAGGAGTAGGCGATATCGGGTTGATCAAGGGGGGGGGCTTGCCTGGAAGCTGTGTCGAGAGAGAAAGGTCGTCGACGTAGTAGTCGTTCACGACAGCGTCGTCAGCGGTCTCAGCGTCTATCGAGAGAGAAGGAGGGGGGTGGAAACAGTAAATACAAAGCAAACAATGCTACACAAAGTATGACATGACAATATGTAGTGCCGGGGTGTTCTAATGCCTAACTAAATGATTTAGTTAATTTAGGAATTTATTCGGATTTATTTAATTAAAGTTGGGCACTATTCATTTACTGAAACCGGTCTAAAAGTTCAATGTTCTTATAGCTGCGGGCGTCTGACGGGAATACGGAGGGCGTATCCGGGTTCGTATCGGAATTCTGAGCAAGTTTCATGTATAAAGTATTTTCATCGGAGTTACGGTTTATTTAATATGATTTTCTAAAGTTTTTATTAATTTGTGGAATTTATTTAATTATTTAAATCAACATTATCCGAAACAGTGCTGCGATGACATCAGCATGACATCATGCTAACGTCAGCAGGCGTCCTGACAGGGTGGGTCCCACCTGTCATAGACTGTTAAATTAATTAGGGTTAACTAATTATATTACTGTTTAATTAACACTAATTAGTTAATTAAATTAACCTAATCAGGATTAATTAACTAACTAATTAATTATTTTTATTTTTATTTTCTTTTTATTAAAACGTTCTAGGGGTGGGCCCCCACTGTCATAGGCCGGGGGGTCCTTAGCGGGCGCGGGCGAACGGACCTGGGCGACGGGCGCCAGCCCGCCCGACAGGGCGCTCGCCCAGGCCAGCCGCGGGACGGGGCGTAGCAGGGCACCGGCGGCCACCGCAGCGAGCTGCAGCAAGGGAGGGGGGTCCGCGGGCGCGGCGACGCGAGCGCGTGCGCGCGGCGACGGGCAGGGGCGAGCACGAGCAGCGGCAGCAGTGCGGCAGCGCGAGCGGCGGACGGGCGCGCGCACGCGTGCTGCTCGGGAGGGACGAGCGCAGCGAGCGGCTGGAGCGGGCGAGGTGCGGGGCCGAGCGCGGGCGGCAGCGGCGAGGCGGGGCCAGCGGTGCGGGGCGACGGCGGCGACAGAGAGAGAGGGAGGGCGTGGCCCTCATCGCGGATGCAGGGTCGGGGCAATGGGCTCGAGGAGGCGGCCGGGGATGACGGCGACGGGGTCCGGCGAGGCGTCGGCGACGAGGCGGAGACGGGGCGCGGTCGGCGCAGTCAGGGCGAGCGCACGGGCGCGGTCGTCGGCGAGGGGGACGAGCGGCGAGGAGGCAACGGCGACGGCGAGGGGGACGAGGGCGAGGAGGCAACGGCGACGGCGATCCGGGGCGGTGTCGTCGGGGTCGGGGGCGCGGTCGCCTCGATCCCGATCTGGATCGAGGGAGTGAGGGGAGAGTGGGGGGGGGGGGGAAGCGAGTGGGGCGACGGGGGAGAACGGCTAGGGTTGGGGGGATAAGGGAGTGAGGGGTGGGCCGGCCTAGTCGGCCTGGTGGCCAGCTGGGCCGACAGGCCCAGGGGGTTTCCTTTTCTTTTCTTTGTTTTTGTTTTTCTTTTTGTTCTTTTCCTTTTTATCTATTCTTACTTCCCTGTTTAGTAAAAAGTTAGGCCTGAAAATGATTTTTTAGAACATGGCAATTGTTCCAGTATTACTAGGCATTACCTAACACTACCAAAAATATTTGGAGACAATTGGAGCTCCCCACAATTTTACAATAATTAATATGCATTAATCCTAGCTGTTTTAATCATGTTAGTGCCACCTAAACATTTTATTATTTGTTGGTTTCAATTTTAGACTAGCCTCTGCAATATTTGTTATTTACTGAGCATTTTAGTTTTTAGGTTGGACAACTTTTATATTTCACTTTCATTTAAATTTGAATTTGAGTTAGGAGTTGAAATGCAATATGATGCTAATGATGATTATGCACTATTAAGCTTGCTGACATGGCATTAACCTAGGGTGATCACTGTAGTTAAATGACAGGGGGTGTTACAATTCTCCTCATCTAACAAGAATTCTCGTCCCGAGAATTAAGAGGAAGACTGAAAGAAAGTGGGGTATTCTTCACGAAGACGATCCTCGCGTTCCCAAGTGGCCTCATCTTCAGAATGATTTGACCACTGAACCTTGAGGAACTTGATTGCCTTCTGACGTGTGTGGCGTTCAGCTTGGTCGAGAATGCGGACCGGATGCTCTTTATAGGAGAGGTCCTGCTGCAATTCGAGCACTTCATGATCCACTGCTCGGATTGGGTCCTTGAAGCAGCGGCGGAGTTGTGACACGTGGAACACATCGTGAACCTGAGAAAGGTTCGGCGGAAGCTCCAGTTGATATGCCACTTTTCCACGCTTTTCGAGAATAGTGAACGGACCAATATAGCGAGGAGCTAGCTTGCCCTTGATCCCGAAGCGGTGAGCACCCTTCATTGGTGTAACTCGAAGATAAGCCTTTTCGCCAGGTTGATAGACCATGTCTTTATGATGACGGTCATACTGACTCTTCTGACGTGACTGGGCAGTCTTGAGATTCTCACGAATGATGCGGACTTGTTCTTCGGCGTGTTGGATAATATCCGGACCGAAAAGTGGACGTTCCCCAGTTTCTGACTAGTTCAGAGGGGTTCGACACTTTCGTCCATATAACACTTCGAAGGGGGCCATCTTCAGACTAGCTTGATAGCTATTATTATAAGAGAACTCCGCATACGGGAGAGATTCCTCCCATTTCTTGCCGAAAGAGATAACACAAGCTCGAAGCATGTCTTCGAGAACTTGGTTGACACATTCCACTTGCCCTTGCGACTGAGGATGAAATGCAGTACTGAAAGACAGATGAGTACCCATAGCTTCTTGGAAACTTGCCCAGAATTTCGAAGTGAATAAACTGCCACGGTCCGAACTGATTACCAGTGGAATACCGTGAAGTGAAACAATTCTGGACATGTAGAGAGTTGCAAGCTGACTAGCAGTGATCGTTTCTTTGACCGCCAGAAAATGTGCAACTTTAGAGAGTCGATCAATGATGACAAGGATAGCATCATTACCTTTCTGCGATTTGGGAAAACCAGTGACGAAGTCCATTTCAACATGGTCCCATTTCCATTCAGGAATAGAGATAGGTTGCAGAGTTCCAGCAGGCCTTTGATGTTCTGCTTTGATTCGACAACAAATGTCACATTCAGCAACATAACGAGCAATGTCTTGCTTCATATTAGACCACCAGAATTTTCGACGGACATCTTGGTACATCTTGGTGCTACCGGGATGAATAGACAGAGGCGTTTCATGAGCTTCTTTCATAACCTTCTGAGTCATATCCAGGTTGTCTTCCGTAGGGACCACTATTCGACCTTTAAAGAATAAGGTGTCATCATCTTCAAGGGTGAAGCACGAGGGCCTTCCTGCCGCGATGTAGCGCTTAATCTTGTGGGCTTGAGAGTCATACTTCCGCAGTGTCTTGATGCTGCCCAAGAGATCTGGTTCGACAGCCAGGGTATTAAGGGAACCCTGGGGAACAACACGGAGGTTCATCTTGCGGAACTCTGGAGGAGGGGGAGCGAGTGCTCCAGGAGGAACAATATGGAGGTTCAGCTTTCTAAATTCCTCAACAAGCGAGGTTTGAACTTTGTGAACCTGGAGGTGGTTGCAATATGACTTACGGCTCAAGGCATCAGCCATCACATTAGCCTTGCCTGGTGTATAGGAAATACCCAAGTCAAAGTCTGCAACAGTCTCCATCCATCTCTGCTGACGGAGGTTCATGTCTGGCTGAGTAAACAAATACTTTAGACTTTGGTGGTCGGTGAAGATCTCGCAACGATTACCGAGAAGGTAATGTCGCCACTGTTTCAGTGCATGTATGACAGCAGCAAGCTCGAGGTCGTGAACTGGGTAGTTCTCTTCGTGAGGGCGCAATTGACGGGATGCATAGGCAATCACTTTGCGCTCTTGCATTAGGACACAGCCTAATCCTTGACGGGAAGCGTCGTAGTAAATGACGAAGTCCATCTTAGTATCAGGTGGAGCAAGCACTGGGGCAGAAGTCAACTTGTCCTTGAGTGCCTGGAAACTTTCCTGACATTTGTCTGTCCATTGGTACTTGACGCCCTTATGCAATAGGATAGTCAGAGGCCTGGCGATCTTGGAGAAGTTCTCGACGAATCGACGGCAATAGCTGGCGAGACTGAGAAAACTCCTGACTTGCTTGACGTTCTTCGGAGGAGTCCAATCGAGAATAGCCTGAACTCGCTCGGGGTTGACGGCAATACCATCCTTGGAGATGACATGCCCAAGATAAGTTACTTCGGGAAGCCAGAATTCACACTTGGAATACTTAGCATAGAGTTGATGCTCTCGAAGCTTCTCCAGGACAAGACGAAGATGTTCAGCATGCTCTTCTTTATTCTTGGAGTACACAAGGATATCATCCAGATAAACCACGACGAACTTGTCGAGGTATTCCATGAAGATATAATTCATCAAACGAGAGAAAGTGGCTGGAGCATTAGTTAAGCCGAATGACATGACAGTGTACTCATATGAACCATATCGAGTCACGAATGCGGTCTTTGGGATATCCTCTTCACGAACACGGATCTGGTGGTATCCCAACCTTAAGTCCAGTTTGGAGAACACTGATGAGCCAGCTAGTTGATCATATAGATCATTGATCCGAGGAAGAGGATATTTGTTCTGAATGGTAGCTTGGTTAATAGGTCGGTAGTCTTGGACCAATCGGTTTGTCCCATCCTTCTTCTTGACAAAGAGGGAAGGTGCTCCCCAAGGAGAGCAACTGGGGCGAATGAAACCACTGCGAAGAGATGTGTTGATTTCCTCCTTTAGCGCAATGAGTTCATGTGGCGGCATCTTGTAAGGTCGTTTGGCTATAGGGGTGGTGCCTGGTTTCAAGTCGATGATGAATTCGACAGCTCTAGCAGGGGGAATCCCTGGAAGTTCTTCAGGAAAGATGTCTTGGAATTCACGAACAACGGGAATGTTTTCAATGCCCTCGAGTGGTGCAGCATTCAATGCATTCAACGCGTAAAGCCTTGCCTCGACATTCTGAACCAGACGAGCGTTGTAGCTTATTATTTCATCGGAAGGGTGTAGAAGATGGACGGTCTTAGTGGCGCAAACTATAGAAGCAATATGCGCTTTCAACCATTCCATTCCCAGAATGAGATCAATGCTACAGGACTTCAGTGCGATGGGAGAGACAAGGAATTCCAGTCCTTCGATTTCAACGGGGACGTCCTTGCAAAACATGGAGGTTCGACATTGGCCCGCAGGGGTGTGTACTAATAGCGAAGTGTTCATGTCCTCACATTTAATGTCATGCAAGCATGCAAAATCTTCCGACATGAATGAATGCGATGCACCTGTATCAAATAAAACGGATGCTGGTACTGAATTTACGAGGAGTGTACCCATCACAGTAGCAGGCTGGTCTCGAGCTTCATTGAGATCAACGTGGTTGGCATGAACACGACCATAAGACTTGGCATTGTTGTTGCGGGACTGGTTGCTTCCACGGCCAGCTGCAGGAAGGGCCAGTTGATTCTGGTTCTGATAGCAGTTCCTGGCAAGGTGACCTGGTTGACCACACTTGTAGCACAGACCATTATTGGGGGTGGGAGCAGGAGCTTGGGGTGGTGCAGCTAGAAGTCTTGGCTGCCTGGGCGGTGGAGGAGGCAGACACGGTGCAGCATAAGACTGCCTTGGAGCAGGTGCATTTGGACGGTACATGCTGTTCGGGATCCAAATTTTACGCTTCTGCGAGGGTGGGCCCGAAGATGAGCCCGTGTCACGGTTGCGTCTGTGAGAGCTCTGGTGTTCCTGCAGACCAGTTTCAACATTGATGGCCTTGTTCACCAAGGTGGCGAAATCGGGAAAGTCATGCACTAGCAGTGCGATCTTGATGTCAGCTTGAAGGCCATCACGGAACTTCTCCTATCTGCGTGCATCAGTTGCAATGTCTTCTTCAGCATAGCGGGATAAGTCCAGAAACTCCCGCTGATAAGCTTCCACAGTTTTGTTGCCTTGGGTGAGGTTGCGGAATTCGCGCTTCTTCCGGTCCATGATTCCCTGTGGGATGAAGCGGGCACGGAAAGCAGCTTGAAAGTCTGGCCAGGTGATGATCGCTCCAACCGGCAGAGTACGCCTGTGGCTGTCCCACCATTGAGCAGCAGGTCCCTTCAGAAAGAAGGAAGCAAAGGTGACATAGCTGGCAGGGGCTACATCAGCAGACTCCATCTCATAGGTGATGTCAAGGAGCCAGTCATCAGCATCCAGAGGCTGAGTTGAGCTGCGGTACATGGTTGGGTTGAGGCGTATGAAATCCTGCAGAGTTATTTGGGCTGGCTGCTGGTTCATATTGGGGCGCGGGAACTGAGCCATCATATTCTCCATGAACTGGTGGTTCAGCTCGAACTGTTGGATCATACCAGCCATATACTCAGGCGGTGGTGGGGCGTTGCCACCACGACCACGACCACCTGGTCTAACCATCCTGCTAATATATAACAGGGGTAGTTCAGCATTGAGAAATTTGCAAAGACAAGAATCATTCTTGGTGAAACATGCATAATGAAAGGAGCACGATAAATACTACATAGTAGTTGGCATATCTTACAAAAGGGATCATGCATAGAGTTCAGTACATAAGACTAAAGACATCATAGGCGGCACGCAGGCTCGCGGCGAATGCATCTAATGCTAATAAGCAAGACTACATCAGTCCCAGGAGGAACTGTGGAGGTAGGTGTAGCCTGACAGCTGGTAGTGACACGACGGGAAGTCCTCCGCGTCAGTAGCCTGCGGTCCGTGAACACTCTGGTGTAGAACCCGACGTCCAGGTGGCAAAAGAGGACCAAGTGCGGGAGTGTAGCCTCCCACATCTGGCCAACCGACACCCTGGGGCATCACGGTCCTGACTGGGTAGATCGCTGATCGCGGCAGCTCACCAGATCGGACAAAGGGGTGCAACAGCGTCAATGCACTATAAAGGTGCTGACGGGTGGTGTACAACTCGTGGCGAAGAGCTTGGTTAGCTCGATCCAGCCCATCAGCATGCAGAACCAGGTTCTGATGGTGGAAGGGCTCTCGGGTGACGGTGGAGTAGGCAGCAGTATAATATCCCTCCGCACCATCGTCAGATGCGATAGCAACGTGCCTGAAAGGGGAGGTGTCCAACGCCCGATACTCTCCACGAAGACGTGTCAGAGCTGCATAAGCAGCATCGTGGACTGCCATATCGATGGTCACTCCAACACCATGAGCGGTGTGCAACACAGTAGTGGAGTCATACTCCCGAGAGTAGAGGTGGACGATGGCACGGTACTGCTCCTGGTTAAAGTCCTGGTACTGCTCGTACACGGTGTACTCAGGGTGCCAGCGATAACCCAGATAGGTCATCATCTCAGCTAACACCGCAGGTGAACCCTGGACACCAATGGCCGCCGTGTGGCGCACGACCTGCCTCGTGGGTTCCATCTGAAAACAAAGATGTTTCAAAGGAGTCATATGACAGTGTGGATATTGTCCAAAATACTATTCTAAGGGTTAACTATGGCTTATCCAACTTTGGGGTGAATGTGGTCACGGGATCCTATTATTAGTGTTAGTAAATTCGTTTAACCCGAGTAGAAGAGAGTTCAGAGTCCCAGAGTAAAGAACGAGGAGTAAAAGATCCTAATACCACCCAATTGGCGATGTGGGCCCGTAAGACACACAGCCATGTTAGTAAAACAGTTTTCTTTGTCTAGACTCAACTTCGGCCAAGGAGTGTGGAAGGGGGGGTTCCTACAGGCAGTCGGCTCTGATACCAACTTGTGACGCCCCCGATTCAATCGTACACTAATCATACACGCAAACATGTACGATCAAGATCAGGGACTCACGGGAAGATATCACAACACAACTCTAAAAGTAAAATAAGTCATACAAGCATCATAATACAAGCCAGGGGCCTCGAGGGCTCGAATACAAGTGCTCGATCATAGACGAGTCAGCGGAATCAACAATATCTGAGTACAGACATAAGTTAAACAAGTTGCCATAAGATGGCTAGCACAAACTGGGATACATATTGAAAGAGGCGCATGCCTCCTGCCTGGGATCCTCCTAAACTACTCTTGGTCGTCGTCGGCAGCCTGCACATAGTAGTAGGCACCTCCAGAGTAGGGGTCGTCGTCGACGGTGGCGTCTGGCTCCTGAACTCCAGCATCTGGTTGTGACAACCAGAAAGAAAAGAAAGGGGGAAAAGGGGGAAGCAAAGCAACCGTGAGTACTCATCCAAAGTACTCGCAAGCAAGGAGCTACACTACATATGCATGGGTATATGTGTAAAGGGCCATATCAGTGGACTGAACTGCAGAAAGCCAGAATAAGAGGGGGGATATCTAATCCTGTCGAAGACTACGCTTCTGGCAGCCTCCATCTTGCAGCATGTAGGAGAGAGTAGATGGTAAGTTCACCAAGTAGCATCGTATAGCATAAACCTACCCGACGATCCTCTCCTCGTCGCCCTGTGAGAGAGCGATCACCGGGTTGTATCTGGCACTTGAAAGGGTGTGTTTTATTAAGTATCCGGTTCTAGTTGTCATAAGGTCGAGGTACAACTCCGGGTCGTCCTTTTACCGAGGGGCACGGCTATTCGAATAGATAAACTTCCCTGCAGGGGTGCACCACATTACCCAACACGCTCGATCCCTCTGGCCGGGCACACTTTCCTGGGTCATACCCGGCCTCGGAAGATCAACACGTCGCAGCCCTACCTAGGCCTAACAGAGAGGTCAGCACGCCGGTCTAAATCCTATGCGCGCAGGGGTCTGGGCCCATCGCCCATTGCACACCTGCACGTTGCGTGGGCGGCCGGAGAGCAGACCTAGCAACCTCCATTACAAAGGAAGTTGCGTTACGCGGTCCAACCCGGCGCGCGCCGCTCAGTCGCTGACGTCTAGGAGGCTTCGGCTGATACCACGACGTCGAGTACCCATAACTGTTCCCGCGTGGTGGTTAGCGCGTATAGGCTCGTAGCCGGACTCAGATCAAATACCCAATCTCGTTAAGCGTGTTAATTTGAAGTAACCGCGGACGCCGACCAGGGCCAGGCCCACCTGTCTCCTAGGTGGTCACAACCTGCCCTGTCGCTCCGCCACAAAGTAACACTCGGGGGCCGTCGGGAACCTAGGCCCACCTCTGCCTGGATGGAACCACCTGCCCCTTCAGCCCCCATCTCCGAACAGTAACATAAGTATGTAATAGTATATAGTATATTTACCCGTGATCACCTCCCGAAGTGATCACGGCCCATTAGTATAGCATGGCAGACGGACAAGAGTGTAGGGCCACTGATGTAATTCTAGCAACCTATAGTAAGCATTTAGGATTGCAGGTAAGGTATCAACAGTAGTAGCAAAGACAGGCTATGCAGCAGAATAGGATTAACCGAAAGCAGTAACATGCTACACTACTCTAATGCAAGCAGTAGAGAGAAGGAGTAGGCGATATCGGGTTGATCAAGGGGGGGGGCTTGCCTGGAAGCTGTGTCGAGAGAGAAGGGTCGTCGACGTAGTAGTCGTTCACGGCAGCGTCGACAGCGGTCTCAGCGTCTATCAAGAGAGAAGGAGGGGGGTGGAAACAGTAAATACAAAGCAAACAATGCTACATAAAGTATGACATGACAATATGCAGTGCTGGGGTGTTCTAATGCCTAACTAAATGATTTAGTTAATTTAGGAATTTATTCGGATTTATTTAATTAAAGTTGGGCACTATTCATTTACTGAAACCGGTCTAAAAGTTCAATGGTCTTGTAGCTGCGGGCGTCTGACGGGAATACGGAGGGCGTATCCGGGTTCGTATCGGAATTCTGAGCAAGTTTCATGTATAAAGTATTTTCATCGGAGTTACGGTTTATTTAATATGATTTTCTAAAGTTTTTATTAATTTCTGGAATTTATTTAATTATTTAAATCAACATTATCCGAAACAGTGCTGCGATGACGTCAGCATGACATCATGCTGACGTCAGCATGACATCATGCTGACGTCAGCATGACATCATGCTGACGTCAGCAGGCGTCCTGACAGGGTGGGTCCCACCTGTCATAGACTGTTAAATTAATTAGGGTTAACTAATTATATTACTGTTTAATTAACACTAATTAGTTAATTAAATTAACCTAATCAGGATTAATTAACTAATTAATTAATTATTTTAATTATTTTTATTTTTATTTTTATTTTCTTTTTATTAAAACGTTCTGGGGGTGGGCCCCCACTGTCATAGGCCGGGGGGGTCCTTAGCGGGCGCGAGAGAACGGACCCGGGCGACGGGCGCCAGCCCGCCCGACAGGGCGCTCGCCCAGGCCAGCCGCGGGACGGGGCGTAGCAGGGCACCAGCGGCCACCACAGCGAGCTGCAGCAGGGGAGGGGGGTCCGTGGGCGTGGGTCGGCGGCGCGGCGACGCGAGCGCGTGCGCGCGGCGACGGGCAGGGGCGAGCACGAGCAGCGGCAGCAGTGCGGCAGCGCGCGGTGGCGCGAGCGGCTGGAGTGGGCGAGGTGCGGGGCCGAGCGCGGGCGGCAGCGGCGAGGCGGGGCCAGCGGTGCGGGGCGACGGCGGCGACAGAGAGAGAGGGAGGGCGTGGCCCTCACCGCGGATGCAGGATCGGGGCAATGGGCTCGAGGAGGCGGCCGGGGATGACGGCGACGGGGTCCAGCGAGGCGTCGGCGACGAGGCGGAGACGGGGCGCGGTCGGGCGCGTCGGGGCGCGGTCGGCGCAATCAGGGCGAGCACACGGGCGCGGTCGTCGGCGAGGGGGACGAGCGGCGAGGAGGCAACGGCGACGGCGAGGGGGACGAGGGCGAGGAGGCAACGGCGACGGTGATCCGGGGCGGTGTCGTCGGGGTCGGGGGCGCGGTCGCCTCGATCCCGATCTGGATCGAGGGAGTGAGGGGAGAGTGGTGGGGGGGAAGCGAGTGGGGCGACGGGGGAGAACGGCTAGGGTTTGGGGGGATAAGGGAGTGAGGGGTGGGCCGGCCTAGTCGGCCTGGTGGCCAGCTGGGCCGACAGGCCCGGGGGGGGGGGGGTTTCCTTTATCTTTTCTTTTGTTTTTCTGTTTTGTTCTTTTCCTTTTTATCTATTCTTACTTCCCTGTTTAGTAAAAAGTTAGGCCTCAAAATGATTTTTATAGAACATGGCAATTGTTCCAGTAATTACTAGGCATTACCTAACACTACCAAAAATTAGTTTGGAGACAATTGGAGCTCCCACAAATTTTACAATAATTAATGTGCATTAATCCTAGTTTCTTTAATCATGTTAGTGCCACCTAAACATTTTATTATTTGTTGGTTTCAATTTTAGACTAGCCTCTGCAATATTTGTTATTTACTGAGCATTTTAGTTTTTAGGTTGGACAACTTTTATATTTCACTTTCATTTAAATTTGAATTTGAGTTAGGAGTTGAAATGCAATATGATGCTAATGATGATTATGCACTATTAAGCTTGCTGACATGGCATTAACCTAGGGTGATCACTGTAGTTAAATGACAGGGGGTGTTACAAGGGGAGTCGACGAAAATCAATTCCAGCCGCCGCAGAGTCCAGAACCACCAGATCCAATCTAGACACCATCATGGAGGGGTTCACCACTTTCATTGGTGCCTCTCTGATGATGCGTGAGTAGTTCTTTGTAGACCTACGGGTCCGTAGTTAGTAGCTAGATGGCTTCCTCTCTTTCTTTTGATTCTCAATACAAAGGTCTCTTGGAGATCCATATGATGTAACTTTTTTTGTGGTGTGTTTGTTGGGATTCGATGAACTTTGAGTTTATGATCAGATCTATCTTTTTATCCATGAAAGTTATTTGAGTCTTCTTTGATCTCTTATATGCATGATTGCTTATAGCCTCGTATTTCTTCTCCGATATTTGGGTTTTGTTTGGCCAACTTGATCTATTTATCTTGCAATGGGAAGAGGTGCTTTGTAGTGGGTTCGATCTTACGGTGCTTGATCCCAGTGACAGAAGGGGAACCGACACGTATGTATCGTTGCTACTAAGGATAAAATGATGGGGTCTATTTCTACATAAATAGATCTTGTCTACATCATGTCATCGTTCTTATTGCATTACTCCGTTTCTCCATGAACTTAATACACTAGATGCATGCTGGATAGCGGTCGATGTGTGGAGTAATAGTAGTAGATGCAGGCAGGAGTCGGTCTACTAATCTTGGACGTGATGCCTATATAATGATCATTGCCTGGATATCGTCATGATTATTTGAAGTTTTATCAATTGCCCAACAGTAATTTTTTCACCCACCGTTTGCTATTTTTCTCGAGAGAAGCCACTAGTGAAACCTACGGCCCCCGGGTCTCTTTTCCAATATATTTGCTTTCAAGATCTATTTTGCTATTCACTCTTTTCTTTATTTGCAACTTTTATTTTCAGATCTATTAAACCAAAAATACAAAAATACCTTGCTGCACTTTATTTTATTTGGCATTCGATCTATCAATATTTACTACTCTCTCGCGTCCGTTTGCCAATTTTTGGCGCCGTTGCCCGAAAGGGATTGACAACCCCTTTTACACGTCGGGTTGCGAGTATTTGTTATTTGTGTGCAGGTGCTGTTTACGTAGTGTTGCTTGGTTCTCCTACTGGTTTGATAACCTTGGTTTCATCACTGAGGGAAATACCTACCGCCGCTGTGCTGCATCATCCCTTCCTCTTTGGGGAAATACCGATGTAGCTTCAAGCCGCATCAGGGGACGAGCGATGGTCTTTTCCTACCAATCTATCCCCCTAGGAGCATGCGCGTAGTACTTCGTTTCGATGACTAATAGAGTTTTGCAATAAGTATGTGAGTTCTTTGCAAGTGTTTGATTGTTTGTGCAGGTGTTGGTGATTTGTGCGTTCTTCTCCTACTGGATTGATACCTTGGTTCTTAACTGAGGGAAATAGTTACCTCTACTGTGCTGCATCACCCTTTTCTCTTCAAGGGAAAAACCAACGCAAGCTCAAGAAGTAGCAAGGGCTCCGCGGTGAGCTGGGACATCTCTGCTGCGGCTGCCGCATAGCGGCAGGAATTCTCTAGTGCTTCCACGGCCTTGGTCTTTGCTCCCTGATTATATATCGACCCGAAACTCCTCCTACCGGTCATGGCGGAACGACTTGACAGGAAAGACATGTTTTGTGGGTGATGAGGAGAGGAACTGTGAAGTAATTTTCGAGTGGGTAGTTTTATAGCCTGGTGCTAAGTGTGAAGACATTTAGGTTTGACCGGCGTGAACAGATTTGCAATTACTTATTGCATTGTAATCTGGAATGTGACGAGAAACAAGGTCAAAATTTATGGATGGTTCTGGGCTCGAAGTCCGTTTCTGTTGTTCTGGCTCATCGCAAACAGTTCTTATGGATCAACCGTATGCCACGCATCGGAAGCCCGAAACGGTCCCCGGATGACGTACGTGGGCCCGCGTTCTCGGATGTACGTGTACGTGTCTGCCCACTATCACACACGGTCAAGATATCACCATCGTGTCCGATGGATGCGCCGTCACGCCTCACACGGGCTGCCAGAAGGTTGACCAGAATTGCAATATGCAGGTGTGGTCGCTCGCCGTTGAGGCGGCCGCGGCGCGCTCTGCTCGTCATTGAGGCGGCCGCGGCGCACTCTGCTCGCATTCGTCCGCGTGTTTTGCTCGCCATTGAAGCGGCCATAGCGCGCTCCGCTCTGGCGTCCCTGTGCACGCTCTGCTTGCTGTTGAGACAAATTTACAATGGCAACGGTTAATAATTGTCTTACATATTCAGGATAATTTAAAATGCCACATGCGGCAACGCCCAAAACACTCACGACCTACATATGCATACAATTATAATTAAATATAGGCTAAAAGGCTGAGCTGGCGGCCTTCCTACGACGGTCTTCTCAGACTCCATGATCAACATAGCACCCTTGCGGCCGTTCATTCCAAGTGTCCCGACCCGCCTCCGCCTACGGAGCTGCTGGTGCTGGGAGGCTCTTGGGGCTGCTGGGCCTCTTCCAGAAGAGCTTGACAACGTGCAATCGCGTGCATGACATCTCCGCGGAACCACTCCATTTCCATGTCTCTGGCCTGGTAGCAAATTTCGTCCATCACCTGCATCCTCAAGATACCACGTTGGCGATGTTATACTTTGTCGGGGACGTCAACTCCGCCAAGGATGCGCTCGAGCCTGGCCACCACATCGTCAGGATCGAGGTTGACACGGCCGCCGCCGGCAATGATGAAGCCGTAGGCTGGCTGTCTCTTAACTGAATCGCTGAGGTCCTCTGTCCATTCCTTGCGGGGCATCAGGCTCTCGATGAGCACTGGTGATGGCGGCTCTTCGGGTGGGTCATTGATCATGCCGCCGAGCAGCTCTGGATCTTTTGCACGATGGATGGCAAACTGCTCATCACACTTCCTCTGCAATATGTCGATTGTGCGCCCAAGGACTGTCACGCTGATATCGCTGCCGATGGGCCATGGTGCCTGCACCGGCCAATGAAGCTCTTGCTCCCTGACCTGCTCCGACTCGTTCTCCTCGCTGAAGATGTAACACAGGTAGGGGTCGATGTCAAAGGTCTGGTCGTTGCCTGGCATGCTTGGAATAACTAATGGTAGATGGGTGAGGACTAGATCTGCGCACAGTGACGCGACGGTGTGTTGCCGCCTGGGTTATATGTAGCAAGCCATTAGCTGGTGGCAGGAAACCGATGAGGGAAGAGGCGGGGATTTTACAATTCACCCATGTGGAGGGCGGGAAGCATTCACTGGAGCACAGGAAGACTAAGTGGAGCACACAACCCGAATACCGTATGCGGTGTCACGTGTTATCTATCACACACATGTTAACATAAGGAAACGTATGTGTAACTTACTAATCATCGCACACGAGTACTCGCAGACACATCGTGTGCGATACTCCTAGCCACCGCAAGCAACTAGTTTGCATTTTTCAAAGTTTTTTGTACACACAGAATCGCACATGAATTAACTATAGTAACCGTCTGTGTTATAATTTCTCCTCGCAAACAATTCATCCGAGTGGGCTGTTTGCCGCGTATCACACACATCTTGTTTACACGAATCATTTGTGTTCTTTTGGCTCATCGCAAACAGTTCATTTATGTGAACTGTATGCCGCATATCACACACATCTTGTTAAGTTGAACCATTTCTGTTGTGTTCCCTACTCAAAAACAGTTCGTCCGAGTGAACCGTATGCCGTATATCACACACACCTTGATTTGGCTAACCGTTTCTGTTGCATTCCCCAATAGCAAACAGTTCATCGGAACAAACTGTATGCCGTATATCGCACACACCTTGATATGGCTGCCCGTTTCTGTTGTTCTGTCCCATCGCAAACAGTTCGTATGGATCAACCGTATGCCCCGCATCGCACACGCAACTAAAATCTGAACCGTGTTTGATGTATCTTTCATCGCAAATATTTTGCATCTTTTTTGATGTTTTTTTACATCACCGTTTGCGATTAATGCATCGCACACAGTTTCGTCAAAGGGTCTCTGATCGTAGTGTCACATTAGCAGCATCCTGCAGTAGTGTGCTGAAGCAGATTCTGAGGTAGAGCTCGACTCACTAGGCCGTCTCTTTATTGAACTTGCTGATGCTCCTCCTTCTCAGGATAACACCAAGACTAGTAGAGCCGGCAATGTTGAGGTAATTTCAATTTCATCAAACTCGGAATCATTTGTCCCTAAGAGAACGAGACGAGCCGTCAAAAAAGTAAAGTTTTCGCATCCAGATGCTCACTTGGACCCAAATTTTATTTTGAAGAAAACTCAACAAGCTGGTAAATGCAAGACCCAGAACAATCCCGGGGAATTATCTGCTGGCTCCGGCTACTCGCAAGCGATGAACTGAGGTGCCACATAGCCCAACTCCATCTCTTCCACGAGCCGGTCTTATTAGGCAACCACTAAATCCCTCTAATCCAAATTATCAGGAATTGCCGCCCTCCCCTGGAGAGTCGACCGCCTCGCAACTCCCGGCTCTCACCATTAAGCGCGGGTAATTTCTTTAACCACAGTAATTTTTTCATCATAACTGTTTCTTCAAACTGATATTATCTTCATGATCACAGGGCCAAAGCTTTTAAGAAGAAGAAAGCGGGTAGGTCATCTTTCGCCACGGCAAACCCCGCAGCTCAAGACCCACCAATAGTGACCCCAGAGGTCCAAACTGAAGCTACAGGCAAGGATGACCTGGGTCAGAGGATTGAACCGACTCATGAAAATGAGCCGGTTAATGCTGATGAGCCGGTAACAATACAAGAGCCGGCCCGTGCCGAAGAGCAGGTCAACATGAATGACCTTGCTAACCCACCAAGCCCTGCACATGACTCCAGTCCTTTGCAGGAGGAAAATGTCATTTCATCCCACAACTTGAATGATGCAGAAGTGGTCATTACAGGAGAGGCCCACTGGGTGCCAGAAACTTCCGATACCTTGGCCAAAATTATAGCCAAGGATGAGCCAACCACGTCTGAGAAGGGGAAATCGAAGCTAGAACTCCTAAACTTTGAGGATCTCAACGTGGATGAGCTCCATCTAGGCTATTTGACCCGGCTGTCTGAGAGCCGAAATATGGAGGCGAGCATGATCAATGTGCTCAAAAGGAAATTTGAGGTATGAAAAATTTCCCCCTTCCAGCATTGTATATATTTATGTAGCCCCCAAGTCTTACGCATAGGAGAATATGAGTGTGCATAAGACTTGCTTATGAATTTGACAAGCGCACTGTAGCCTCCAAGGGCTGTGTCATTATGAAAATAACGAGCCGGTTCTTCAAAATTGTAAAAAATGACCTGTAGACCCCAAGGGCCAGCTCATCTCCATGAGAGTACCATGTCTTTCATTGTATAGGGGAGAAAAATGACTTGCATTAGCCCCCAAGGGCCATGTAGGGTGCCTGCAGCTACTTGGGACTTGAATATATAGCAATTTTTGCACGTTGTAGCCCCCAAGTGCCGGTTCGTCAGCCTGCGGCGACTTGGGGCTTGCAGATAATTGTGAAACTAAGGAGTGTATCTATTGTGACAGGATATGCTTGATTAGGCCGAGGCAAAGGCTGCCGGCTTGCAAGAACAGTTGAAAACAGAGAAGAAACTGCGTGAGAAAGCAGAGTCATCCTCCTCATTTTTGCAGAAGTCTGTTTTGATTGCCTTGGAGAACTGGCACTCCTTGAATGCCGCTCATGAGGAAGAAAAAGCAGTTCTGCTGAAGCGTGCTGAAGAGGCGGAGAGCCAACTTGAGCCAGTAACTCAGGAATTGAACACGTTGAAGTGCCACATAACCAATATGACTGTGGCCATCTTTGGTAAGTTGTACTGTTACTGTAGTCAAAATCTGGGTTATCTGTTTGGCCGGCTTATGGATATGCTTCATTATGCAGGGAGAAGAAACGACAATGTTGTCCAGCTACCCTTAGTGAAATTGAAGGCCGTATATACATACTTGGAGTAGTTTTACATAGGTGCCGTGTATGCAATAATGACAGTGAAGAGCATCGCAACACCCCCTCAACGGATCAAGGTCATGCTCAATGACTTATCCACAGTGCCGCAGCGGAACCAGGAACTGAAGAAATCGGTGGCTCGTGCCGGGACCAGCATGGTTCTTGCATGAGCAAAGGCCTTTATTCCTGATATGGACCCATCGGAGATGGTAGGCGGGTTTCCAGAGTATAATGAGGATGACTCTTCCTTCTCCCAAGAATACTTTGCGTGTTGTGTAAAGGAGACCCGGGCGGTGGCGACTCAACTTGTCGACGAGCTGGATCTGTCAAAGTACCAGCCAGGCTATTTAGAGGAGAAAAAACGCATCAATCCGCCCGGGTTCAACCCTTTAGCGCTGACTCCGCCTTGTCGTAAGCAAACCTTTGCTCCTGAGGTCGACCCGTCCGTAATAACCACTGATGACTCAATCTTCCAAGCTTTGTCCACTATTCAGTGGACGCCAAGGGACCTCCAGACCAGTCAAGACGAGCCGGTGCAAGCTGACCCGAAAGCAATCGGCACGGAAGGCCAACAAGGGGACGTCCCGGAGAGCTCGCAGGCCGACTTAAATGAGTAGACATCTTTAAAAACTTGCTTGATATTGAGCCTTGAGGAGGCTTGTAATAGGTATTAGTGAAAATACTTTGCTTTATCTGTGGTGCGTGATACGTCTCCATCGTATCTACTTTTCCAAACTCTTTTGCTCTTGTTTTGGACTCTAATTTGCATGATTTGAATGGAACTAATCCGGACTGACGCTGTTTTCAGCAGAATTGCCATGGTGCTGTTTTTGTGCAGAAATCAAAGTTCTCGGATTGACCTGAAAATTTACAGAGAATTTTTGTGGAATATATAAAAAATACTGGAGGAAAAATATACCAGAGGGGGGCCACCCAGGAGCCACAAGCTCAGGGGGTGCGCCTCCCAGGCTTATGGGCCCCCTGGACCTCCGTCAACCCTAACTCCAACTCCATATATACCTATTCGCCAAGAAAAAAAATCAAAGAGAAGGATTCATTGTGTTTTATGATATGGAGCCGCTGCCACCTCCCGTTCTTCACCGGGAGGGCTGATCTGGAGTCCGATCGGGGCTCCGGAGGGTGGAATCTGTCGCCGTCGTCATCATCAACCTTCCTTCACCGCTAATTTCATGATACTTGTGACGCCCCCGGCCCAATCGTGCACTAATCATACACGCAAATGCACACGATCAAGCCTAAGGACTCACGGGAAGATATCACAACACAACACTAAAACATAAATAAAGTCATACAAGCTTTATATTACAAGCCAGGGGCCTCGAGGGCTCGAATACATAAGCTTGCGAACAAGCGTCAGCGGAAGCATCAGATATCTGAGTACAGATATGAAATAGAAACAGAAAGGCCTTTAGAAAGGCGGGGCAAAATAAAACACTACGATCGAAAGGCGCAGGCCTCCTGCCTGGGACCCTCCGATCCTACTCCTGGTCGTCAGTCAACTCGTAGAAGTAATCATCCTCGGGGTAGTAGTAGTAGTCGATCGACGGGGCATCTGTCTCAGGAGGCTCTGTCATCTTGATACGACAAACTGATATGGGGAGAAAAAAAAACAAAGCAACCGTGAGTACTCAGAAGTACTCAGCAAGCAAGGATCTACACTACATATGCAACATTTTCAACGGGAGGCTGTATATGTGGACTGGGCTGCAGAAATGCAAGAATAGAGAGAAGGCCTAGTCCTATCGAAGACTAGCATCTTCATCGGTCTTGTGAGAGTTTACGGAACTCCTGCTTCTTCTGGTCCATCAGACCTTGAGGAATGTAACATGCATGAAAAGCTGACTGAAATTCCTGCCAAGTGGTTACAGGCTCTGCAGGCAACATAGCCTTGTGGCTTTCCCACCATTGAGCAGCTGATCCCCTCAGGTGATAAGTCGCATAGGTGACGTAACTGTCAGGGATAACATTGGCTGACTTCATCTGGAAGGCAATGTCACGGAGCCAATCATCAGCATCCATTGGATCAGTCGAGCTGCGAAAAGTGGACGGATTGAGGCGCACGAATTCTGACAGTGTTATTGCTGTAGGCTGCTGATGAGCATTCTGGTTTGGGAACTGAGCCAATATCCCGGTCATAACCTGACGGTTCAGTTCGAATTGCTGCATCATTGCGGCCATATAGGGTGGAGGTGGAGGATCGTCAGCCATCCTGCCAAATCAACAGGGGCAGTTTAGCAAGAAAAACTGCATGTGTATGGAATGATTCATGAAGTATCACGCACAACAGAAGGAAGCGCAATAGATACTTCATCATATTCGCACCAGACATTCAAATCCACACATAGCCTCGGTTAGAATCCGGCATTACGACAGTAGAAAAGGGAGGGCTAGAAAACTAGGCGGCGCGCAGGCACGCGGTAGGGAAGTACACAACGAGACATAGCAAAGGCTACATCAACGTCGGAGAAAACTATTGGAGCGAGGAATCTGCAAGTGAAACACAGGGTGCCCTCGATAAGAGGATCCTGTAAGCAGAACCTGGCCCATAATCTCGAAGCAAGGGGGGGATATTTCAGAACTCCGGGTGGATGTGATTACGGGAACCTAATGTTGGAGTTAGTAAAAATTTTAATCCGAATAAAAGAGAGATCAGAGTCTCAGAGTAAAGGTCGAGGAGTAAAAGATCCTAATACCACCCAATTGACGACGTGGGCCCGTAAGCCACACAGCCAAGTTAGTAAAACAGTTTTCGGTTACTAGACTCAACTTCGGCCAAGGAGTTAGAAAGGGGGGTTCCTACAGTCAGTCGGCTCTGATACCAACTTGTGACGCCCCCGGCCCAATCGTGCACTAATCATACACGCAAATGCACACGATCAAGCCTAAGGACTCACGGGAAGATATCACAACACAACTCTAAAACATAAATAAAGTCATACAAGCTTTATATTATAAGCCAGGGGCCTCGAGGGCTCGAATACATAAGCTTGCGAACAAGCGTCAGCGGAAGCATCAGATATCTGAGTACAGATATGAAATAGAAACAGAAAGGCCTTTAGAAAGGCGGGGCAAAATAAAACACTACGATCGAAAGGCGCAGGCCTCCTGCCTGGGACCCTCCGATCCTACTCCTGGTCGTCAGTCAACTCGTAGAAGTAATCATCCTCGGGGTAGTAGTAGTAGTCGATCGACGGGACATTTGTCTCAGGGGGCTCTGTCATCTTGATACGACAAACTGATATGGGGAGAAAAGGAAAACAAAGCAACCGTGAGTACTCAGAAGTACTCAGCAAGCAAGGATCTACACTACATATGCAACATTTTCAACGGGAGGCTGTATATGTGGATTGGGCTGTAGAAATGCAAGAATAGAGAGAAGGCCTAGTCCTATCGAAGACTAGCATCTTCATCGGTCTTGCAGAAATAGAAGAGAGTAGAACAGTATAATATAATGTAGTAGTATCATTAAGTCTCATCCTCACCCAGAGATCCTTTCTCGACTCCCTGCGAGAAAGCAATCCCAGAGCCATACAGTCATCAACCTCGTCCTGAGATCCCTTCTCGACTCCCTGCGAGAAGCAATCCCAGAGCCATAGTATCCAAGTATCCAGTTCTAAATTGTATCAATCAGGATACAACTCCGAGTGTCCGTTACCGTAGGACAGGCTATCGATAGATGTTTTCTTCCCTGCAGGGGTGCACCAACTTACCCAACATGCTCGATTAACTCCGGCCGGACACACTTTCCTGGGTCATGCCCGGCCTCGGTCAAACGACACATCGCAACCCTACCTACAGCTCAGCAGAGAGGTCCCCGCCGGTCTACATCCTAAGCGCAAGGGGGTCTTGGCCATCGCCCCTCACCCTCTGGGTCGTTGCGCACATGGCTCAGATCCAAGCACCACCGCAATGGCGCCAATCACTCCATGCCGCACTGCTGAACTGGACGTCTGACAGAGCTTTCGGCTGATGCACATGATGCAGAACGCCCATACTATGCCCACGTGATGGTTAGTGCTATCAGACCAGAGGCCTGCTCGGATCAAATATCCAAATCGTTAGGACTGGGGGCTTGCGGTAACGAGAAGAGACTCACGAAAGATGTGACCCCGTCGCCCCGTCTCGAGGACTTGCTACAAGGGTTAAGAATGCCTGGCCGCGCCTCGTATTCATCACTCGGGCACCATACAGGCACCCGTCTTCACAACACTCGCCTCTCAGGCGCACGCGGGTACCCCTCAGGGTCGACCCGCCTATCCAAGTAACAGTGTAAATTCCAAGTATCCGTGTGTCCATATATCAGGGGAATCCGAGGTATCACCCTCGTTGGATTCCTACTCGATGTAATCGTCAAGGTGAACTTGGAGGAATCACCCTCGCTGGGTTCACACTTGAGGTGTTGTACGACGGCGTCGTTATCGGAAGCGGTGAAGGAGGAATCACCCTCGATGACCACGACCGAATAGCTACTCTACAGAGTTAACATCAGAAGTGCTACAAGAGGTTTCACCCTCGGCACTCGATAGTAACGCTGCAGTGTCGTTACAACTAAGGGGGGTGATGTGCGGTGTCGGGGCCTGGTCTTCAATCCCGTTGATCGGGTCTTCTGACGATCCAGCGCGGCAGTCGGGATAAGTGGGGTCACTGATAGGTCTCTACCCAGCCTATACTAAACAGTTTAGGATATGCAGGTAATTATCAACAGCAGGTTACAATGAACAGGCTATGCATCAGAATAGGTAAAGCAGTAGCAGCAGCAATTCTAATGCAAGCATGAGAAATTAGAATGGGCGATATCGGGATGATCAAAGGGGGGGGCTTGCCTGGTTGCTCGGCGGCAAGGGCAAGGTTGTCAATGGTGTCTTCGGGCTCCGGAGCTGCATTGGCCTCGGGGACGACGTCGGTGTCGGGGGCTACCGAGAGAGAAGAGGGGGAGGAAACAGTATAAATACACATCGATCAAGTGCAGCACAAAGCATAACATGGCAATACGCGGTGACGGAGGTGATCTAACGCAGTGCCGGGTGATACTGGCGAAGGTGGGATTCATCCGGGAAAGTATTCCCAGTGTCCGGCATTTCGGACAGATGAAAAGAGGGGAACGGTTGCATGTTCGGATAGGTAGGGACATGTGGCGGACGAACGGACCGCGTATTCGGATTCGTCTCATTGTTCTGAGAAATTTTCATGTACAAAGTTTTTCGATCGGAGTTACGGATTAAAAGATATGATTTTCTAAAGTTTTTATTAATTTCTGGAATTTAATTATTTATTTAAATTAAACATTATCCAAAACAGTACAGGGTGACGTCACTGTGACGCAATGCTGACGTCAGCAGTCAATGGTCGGCTGACCAGGGTCAAACCTGACCAGTGGGACCCACATGTCATACACTGTGGTTTAATTAGAGGGGTTAATTTAATTAACTGAATTAATTAGAGGGTGGGCCCCGGTAGTCAGTGACTGATTAGTACTATAATTAACTAATTAACTAATTCTTATTTATTTAAAATTGTTTAAAGGGGTGGGACCCGTGTGTCAGCGACACAGCCGGCGCAGTCAGCAGCGCTGACCAGTCAACTGGGCCCGCAGGGCCCAGCGGTCAGTGGCACAGGCGGTGGGGGCCACGTGCCACGTCGGCGCAGGCCACCGGAGCACGCCGGCGAGCTCGAACGCGGCGCCGAGCTCCGGCGAGCCCGGGTTTCGCCCACAGGGCATCTCCGAGGGCGTGCTTGGGCTCTAACGAACGGGCGCAGCGAGCCGCATCGCGTGGTGGTGGTGGTTGGCCCCGGGGGTGGTCGGAACGACGCCGGCGACGACGGTTGGCGGCGGGGCTCTCGGGTGGTGCTCGGGCGCGTGGCTGCAGTGGGCTAGCGAGCAAAGCAAAAGGCGGGGCGGCCTCTACGGCTCACGAGGAGCACGTTGGTGCTGCGGGACCGAGCCGAGCGGCTCTGGGAGCGCAGCAATGGCAGCGACGGCGGCGGACAGAGCACAAGCACGGTGGCGGCGAGCTACGGCTACGGGGAGAGCGCAGGGAGAGAGGGAGGAGGACGGGGGTGCTCACGTAGAGCCTGTAGGTGTGGGTAAGCGAGCTCGGGGAGGGCATGCCGGAGCGAATCGACGACGGCGCGCGGCGGCGATCCGAGGAGGGAGGAGGGCTCGAGGAGGCGCTGCGGTGGCTCCGGGCTTCGGTTAGTTGGCGTAGCCGACGTAGTCAATGTCGAGGAGCACGGTGGGCACGTTCGCGAGGCGGGGCGGTGACGGTGGCTGTGTAGCTCAACCGCGGCCGTCCATGGCGGCGTCGGGTGAGGTGGGAGAGAGCGAGGGAGAAAGGGGAGGGATGCTAGGGTTCGCCAGGGGGAAGCAGGGGGGCCCTTATACCCAGCGCGCGCGCGGGCGCGCTGTCAAGCGGCGAGCGAGGGGATGCCTGGCCGCGCGCGGCAGGTGCTCGACAGCGCGCGCGTGAGCAATGCGAGGTGAGGGACGGCGCGGCGGTGGGCTGGGCCGCGCTGTAGCAGTAGGCCTAGTGCATAGTAGATCCTTTAGGCCTTTTTCCTTTTCTCCTTTTCTATTTCTTTTCTTTTCTATTCTGTTAATTGTTTAGGCCCCAAATGGTTTTTGTAAAAAGGGAGACCTAGTCCATAAATACCAGAGCTTTATACCCTAACACCAAAAACTAGTTTGGGCAAAACATCATTTCATATTTGTTTTAAATGAATTAAAAGGTTACTAAATGTTATTTTCAGCCACTGTTTTAAGTTGTTTGAGTCACTTATCCAATTTTAATAATGTTGTTTACAATTTTAACATAGCCTCTGATTTATCTACTATTTATTGAACATTTTAGTTCTGGGTTTGAGCAACTTTTATTTTCCACTTTTATTTAAATTTGGATTTTTACTTAGGAGTTGAAATGCAATATGATGTTAATGATGATCATGCACTGTTAAACATGATGACATGGCATAATCAAAAGGGTGATTACTGTAGTTAACCACCGGGGGTGTTACAAATCTCCTCTACTAACAAGAATTCTCGTCCCGAGAATTAAGAGGTAGAAGGGAAAAGTTCGTGGTATTCCGCACGAAGATTATCCTCGCGTTCCCAAGTGGCTTCATCTTCAGTATGATTTGACCACTGCACTTTGAGGAACTTGGTAACCTTCTGACTGGTCCGACGTTCAGCTTCATCGAGAATGCGGATCGGATGCTCCTTATAAGATAGGTCATCTTGCAATTCGAGCACCTCGTGAACCACTGCTCGGTGCGGAGATTCCTTGAAGCATTGACGAAGTTGCGACACATGGAAGACATCGTGGATATGAGAGAATTGCGGTGGCAACTCCAATTTATATGCCACCTAACCACGTCTAGCAATTATGCGGAAAGGACCAATGTAGCGCGGAGCTAGCTTGCCCTTGATTCCAAAATGGTGAGTGCCCTTCATAGGGGTGACACGTAGATAAGCTTGATCACCAGGTTGATAAGTCAAACCCCATCGTTTGCGATCATAGTTGCTCTTCTGGCGGTCCTGAGCTACCTTGAGATTTTCCCGGACAATACGAACTTGTTCTTCGGCGTGTTGAATAATATCCGGACCCACGAGCGGTCGTTCCCCAGTTTCTGACCAATTCAGAGGGGTTCGACACTTACGTCCATATAGAACTTCGAAGGGGGCCATTTTCAAGCTGGCTTGATAGCTGTTGTTATATGAGAATTCCGCATAAGGAAGAGATTCTTCCCACTTCTTGCCGAATGAAATAAGACAAGCTCGCAGCATGTCTTCAAGCACTTGATTAACTCGTTCAACTTGGCCTTGGGATTGAGGGTGATAAGCTGAACTCCAGGTAATATGAGTTCCCATAGCTGTTTGGAAACTTTCCCAGAATTTGGAAGTGAAAAGGCCACCACGGTCCGAACTAATCTCCTTCGGAATACCGTGGAGTGATACAATTCTGGAGATATACAACTCTGCTAACTGACTAGCAGTGATAGTTTCTTTGACATGCAGAAAGTGTGCAACTTTAGAGAGTTGGTCGACGACGACAAGAATAGCATCGTGACCCTTCTGTGACCTGGGAAGTCCTGTAACGAAATCCATTTGAACCTTATCCCATTTCCATAGAGGAATAGGAAGTGGTTGCAGAATTCCAGCTGGTTTCTGATGTTCTGCTTTAACGCGACGACACACATCACATTCAGCAACATAACGAGCAATGTCTTGCTTCATTCTAGACCACCAGTACCTTTGACGGAGATCACGATACATCTTGGTGCTACCTGGATGAATAGACAGCGGGGTATCATGTGCCTCCTTCATGACCTTGTCGGTCATAAGCTCAAAGCGAGGTACGACAATGAGGTTTCTGAAATACAAGGTTCCATCTTCAGACAGCGAGAAATCCCTGTACTTTACAAGGTGAAGATTTTTCTTCATCAGATCAATTTCAGTATCTTTAGCTTGCGCATCCTTAACTGCTTTCTCAAGATCTGGTTGTATCACAAGGTTATTAAGAGAACCCTGTGGAACAATACGCAGATTTAGCTTGCACAGTTCTTCAAAAAGACGAGGTTGAGCTCGCCTAACCATGAGGTTGTCGCAATAGGACTTGCGGCTTAAGGCATCAGCCATCACGTTAGCCTTGCCAGGGGTATAGGAAATACCCAAATCATAGTCCGCAATGGCCTCCATCCATCTCTGCTGACGGAGGTTTAGAGACGGTTGAGTGAACAAGTACTTCAGACTTTTATGATCTGTGTAGATCTCGCAACGATTACCGAGAAGGTAATGTCGCCACAACTGCAATGCATAGATCACAGCAGCTAGTTCTAGATCATGTACCGGATAATTTTCTTCATGTGGGCGCAACTGACGAGAGCCATAAGCAATCACTTTACGCTCTTGCATTAGGACACAGCCTAATCCTTCACGGGATGCGTCACAATAAATCA
The DNA here is from genome assembly GCA_011799875.1 of Thinopyrum elongatum. Lineage (NCBI taxonomy): Eukaryota > Viridiplantae > Streptophyta > Magnoliopsida > Poales > Poaceae > Thinopyrum > Thinopyrum elongatum. Next base: position 115,488,108 of record CM022301.1, on the reverse strand, counting down.
CAAAGTCTTTGCGGGTATCTGGAGGAGATAGTACTAGGGCAGATGTCAGCTTGTCTTTGAGTGTTTGAAAACTTTCCTGACATTTTTCTGTCCATTCAAACTCAACGCCCTTGTGAAGCAGATCAGTCAAAGGCTTAGCAATCTTGGAAAAGTTCTCGACAAATCGACGGCAATAGCTTGCAAGGCCGAGAAAACTTCTCACTTGCTTGACGTTCTTCGGAGGAGTCCAGTCAAGAATAGCCTGAACTCGTTCTGGGTTAACAGCAATTCCATCCTTGGAAATCACATGGCCGAGATATGTCACTTCAGATAACCAGAACTCGCATTTGGAGTATTTGGCATACAACTGGTGTTCTCGGAGCCTTTCCAGTACAAGACGGAGGTGTTCAGCATGTTCTTCCTTATTCTTCGAATATACCAGAATATCATCCAGATATACCATGACAAATTTGTCGAGGTAATCCATGAATATATAATTCATCAGGCGGGAGAATGTGGATGGAGCATTTGTTAAGCCAAATGACATGACAGTGTACTCGTAGGAGCCATAACGAGTAACAAATGCAGTCTTTGGAATATCATCTTCACGAACACGGATCTGATGGTATCCCAATCTCAAATCAAGCTTAGAGAATACTGAGGAACCGGCAAGTTGATCATACAAATCATTGATCCGGGGAAGCGGATATTTGTTCTGGATGGTGGCTTGGTTAATGGGCCGATAATCCTGAACCAATCGGTTAGTTCCATCCTTCTTCTTAACGAAGAGTGAAGGTGCTCCCCAAGCAGAGGAACTGGGGCAGATGAAACCTTTCTTAAGTGACATGTCGATTTCTTCCTTAAGCTCGAGAAGATGATGTGGAGGCATCTTATAAGGACGCTTCACAATAGGGGTAGTGCCAGGTTTCAAGTCGATGACAAACTCAACAGCTCTAGCAGGCGGTATTCCTGGAAGTTCTTCTGGAAAGACATCTTGAAATTCATGAACAACTGGAACGTTCTCGATGCCTTCAAGAGGTGAGGCATTCAATGCATTCAGAACATATATTTGAGTTTCGGCGTCCTGCAGTGTACGAGCTGAGTATCTGACAGTCTGACCAGAAGGGTGTGTGAGGCGGACTGTTTTAGTGGCACAGTCAATCAAAGCTTTATGAGGCTTCAACCAGTCCATACCCAGAATAATGTCTATGTTGGAGGTCTTGAGAGCAATGAGTGAAACGGGGAACATCAATCCTCCGATCACAATGTGGTTACCGTGGCTTACCATGGTAGTTTTGCAATTAGCCCCAGGTGAATGGATTACTAATGGGATGGACATCTCCTCGAAAAGTATATCATGGCTTCGCGCAAAACTTTCGGACATGAAGGAGTGCGATGCTCCAGAATCAAAGAGGACTGAAGCTGGGATTGAATTCACTAGAAGGGTGCCCATCACAATGTTGGGGTCCTGTCGAGCTTCTTCCATGTTGACTTGGTTGACATGAACACGCTGATTAGCAGGTGGTCTGGTTCCAACGTTCCTAGAAGGATGTTTTCGACGGCTCTTCCTGCAACCAGCAGAAGGACGTGGTGCATCCTGACGAAAAGCCATAGCATCAGGCGGTCCAGCATGAACCGATAGTTGTCTCATAGGTGAAGGCAAACGAGGTGCAACATAGGACGGCCTTGGTGTTGGAGCAGGTCGGTGGTGTACATTGTGCGGGATCCACACTCGACGCTTCTGAACAGGCTGACCCGAGGATGAGCCAGCTCCATGAGTGCGCTTGAGCGACTCCTGGCATTCAGTCAGAGCTGTTTCAACTTGGAAAGATTTGCTGACAAGCGTTGCGAATTCTGTGCAATCATGGACAGCAAGTGCAAGTTTTATATCAGTACGTAGTCCTTCACGGAATTTATCCTACTTGCGGGCGTCAGTGCAGACGTCATCTTCAGCATAGCGGGACAATTCAAGAAACTTCCTCTGATATTCATCCACAGTCATTTTGCCTTGTGAGAGTTTACGGAGCTCCTGCTTCTTCTGGTCCATCAGACCTTGAGGAATGTAACGTGCATGAAAAGCTGACTGAAATTCCTGCCAAGTGGTTACGGACTCTGCAGGCAACATAGCCTTGTGGCTTTCCCACCATTGAGCAGCTGATCCCCTCAGGTGATAAGTCGCATAGGTGACGTAACTGTCAGGGATAACATTGGCTGACTTCATCTGGAAGGCAATGTCACGGAGCCAATCATCAGCATCCATTGGATCAGTCGAGCTGCGAAAAGTGGACGGATTGAGGCGCACGAATTCTGACAGTGTTATTGGTGTAGGCTGCTGATGAGCATTCTGGTTTGGGAACTGAGCCAATATCCCGGTCATAACCTGACGGTTCAGTTCGAATTGCTGCATCATTGCGGCCATATAGGGTGGAGGTGGAGGATCGTCAGCCATCCTGCCAAATCAACAGGGGCAGTTTAGCAAGAAAAACTGCATGTGTATGGAATGATTCATGAAGTATCACGCACAACAGAAGGAAGCGCAATAGATACTTCATCATATTCGCACCAGACATTCAAATCCACACATAGCCTCGGTAAGAATCCGGCATTACGACAGTAGAAAAGGGAGGGTTAGACAACTTGGCGGCGCGCAGGCACACGGTAGGGAAGTACACAACGAGACATAGCAAAGGCTACATCAACGTCGGAGAAAACTATTGGAGCGAGGAATCTGCAAGTGAAACACAGGGTGCCCTCGATAAGAGGATCCTGTAAGCAGAACCTGGCCCATAATCTCGAAGCAAGGGGGGGATATTTCAGAACTCCGGGTGGATGTGATTACGGGAACCTAATGTTGGAGTTAGTAAAATTTTTAATCCGAATAAAAGAGAGATCAGAGTCTCAGAGTAAAGGTCGAGGAGTAAAAGATCCTAATACCACCCAATTGACGACGTGGGCCCGTAAGCCACACAGCCAAGTTAGTAAAACAGTTTTCGGTTACTAGACTCAACTTCGGCCAAGGAGTTAGAAAGGGGGGTTCCTACAGTCAGTCGGCTCTGATACCAACTTGTGACGCCCCCGGCCCAATCGTGCACTAATCATACACGCAAATGCACACGATCAAGCCTAAGGACTCACGGGAAGATATCACAACACAACTCTAAAACATAAATAAAGTCATACAAGCTTTATATTATAAGCCAGGGGCCTCGAGGGCTCGAATACATAAGCTTGCGAACAAGCGTCAGCGGAAGCATCAGATATCTGAGTACAGATATGAAATAGAAACAGAAAGGCCTTTAGAAAGGCGGGGCAAAATAAAACACTACGATCGAAAGGCGCAGGCCTCCTGCCTGGGACCCTCCGATCCTACTCCTGGTCGTCAGTCAACTCGTAGAAGTAATCATCCTCGGGGTAGTAGTAGTAGTCGATCGACGGGGCATCTGTCTCAGGGGACTCTGTCATCTTGATACGACAAACTGATATGGGGAGAAAAGGAAAACAAAGCAACCGTGAGTACTCAGAAGTACTCAGCAAGCAAGGATCTACACTACATATGCAACATTTTCAACGGGAGGCTGTATATGTGGATTGGGCTGTAGAAATGCAAGAATACAGAGAAGGCCTAGTCCTATCGAAGACTAGCATCTTCATCGGTCTTGCAGAAATAGAAGAGAGTAGAACAGTATAATATAATGTAGTAGTATCATTAAGTCTCATCCTCACCCAGAGATCCTTTCTCGACTCCCTGCGAGAAAGCAATCCTAGAGCCATACAGTCATCAACCTCGTCCTGAGATCCCTTCTCGACTCCCTGCGAGAAGCAATCCCAGAGCCATAGTATCCAAGTATCCAGTTCTAAATTGTATCAATCAGGATACAACTCCGAGTGTCCGTTACCATAGGACAGGCTATCGATAGATGTTTTCTTCCCTGCAGGGGTGCACCAACTTACCCAACACGCTCGATTAACTCCGGCCGGACACACTTTCCTGGGTCATGCCCGGCCTCGGTCAAACGACACATCGCAACCCTACCTACAGCTCAGCAGAGAGGTCCCCGCCGGTCTACATCCTAAGCGCAAGGGGGTCTTGGCCATCGCCCCTCACCCTCTGGGTCGTTGCGCACATGGCTCAGATCCAAGCACCACCGCAATGGCGCCAATCACTCCATGCCGCACTACTGAACTGGACGTCTGACAGAGCTTTCGGCTGATGCATACGATGCAGAACGCCCATACTATGCCCACGTGATGGTTAGTGCTATCAGACCAGAGGCCTGCTCGGATCAAATATGCAAATCATTAGGACTGGGGGCTTGCGGTAACGAGCAGAGACTCACGAAAGATGTGACCCCGTCGCCCCGTCTCGAGGACTTGCTGCAAGGGTTAAGAATGCCCGGCCGCGCCTCGTATTCATCACTCGGGCACCATACAGGCACCCGTCTTCACAACACTCGCCTCTCAGGCGCACGCGGGTACCCCTCAGGGTCGACCCGCCTATCCAAGTAACAGTGTAAAGTCCAAGTATCCGTGTGTCCATATATCAGGGGAATCCGAGGTATCACCCTCATTGGATTCCTACTGGATGTAATCGTCAAGGTGAACTCGGAGGAATCACCCTCGCTGGGTTCACACTTGAGGTGTTGTACGACGGCGTCGTTATCGGAAGCGGTGAAGGAGGAATCACCCTCGATGACCACGACCGAATAGCTACTCTACAGAGTTAACATCAGAAGTGCTACAAGAGGTTTCACCCTCGGCACTCGATAGTAACGTTGCAGTGTCGTTACAACTAAGGGGGGGTGATGTGCGGTGTCGGGGCCTGGTCTTCAATCCCGTTGATCGGGTCTTCTGACGATCCAGCGCGGCAGTCGGGATAAGTGGGGTCACTGATAGGTCTCTACCCAGCCTATACTAAACAGTTTAGGATATGCAGGTAATTATCAACAGCAGGTTACAATGAACAGGCTATGCATCAGAATAGGTAAAGCAGTAGCAGCAGCAATTCTAATGCAAGCATGAGAAATTAGAATGGGCGATATCGGGATGATCAAAGGGGGGGGCTTGCCTGGTTGCTCGGCGGCAAGGGCAAGGTTGTCAATGGTGTCTTCGGGCTCCGGAGCTGCGTCGGCTTCGGGGACGACGTCGGTGTCGGGGGCTACCGGGAGAGAAGAGGGGGAGGAAACAGTATAAATACACATCGATCAAGTGCAGCACAAAGCATAACATGGCAATACGCGGTGACGGAGGTGATCTAACGCAGTGCCGGGTGATACTGGCGAAGGTGGGATTCATCCGGAAAAGTATTCCCAGTGTCCGGCATTTCGGACAGACGAAAAGAGGGGAACGGTTGCATGTTCAGATAGTTAGGGACGTGTGGCGGACGAACGGACCGCGTATTCGGATTCGTCTCGTCGTTCTGAGAAATTTTCATGTACAAAGTTTTCGATCGGAGTTACGGATTAAAAGATATGATTTTCTAAAGTTTTTATTAATTTCTGGAATTTAATTATTTATTTAAATTAAACATTATCCAAAATAGTACAGGGTGACGTCACTGTGACGCAATGCTGACGTCAGCAGTCAACGGTCGGCTGACCAGGGTCAAACCTGACCAGTGGGACCCACATGTCATACACTGTGGTTTAATTAGAGGGGTTAATTTAATTAACTGAATTAATTAGAGGGTGGGCCCCGGCAGTCAGTGACTGATTAGTACTATAATTAACTTATTAACTAATTCTTATTTATTTAAAATTGTTTAAAGGGGTGGGACCCGTGTGTCAGCGACACAGCCGGCGCAGTCAGCAGCGCTGACCAGTCAACTGGGCCCGCAGGGCCCAGCGGTCAGTGGCACAGGTGGTGGGGGCCACGTGCCACGTCGGCGCCGACCACCGGAGCACGCCGGCGAGCTCGAACGCGGCGCCGAGCTCCGGCGAGCCCGGGTTTCGCCCACAGGGCATCTCCGAGGGCGTGCTTGGGCTCTAACGAACGGGCGCAGCGAGCTGCATCGCGTGGTGGTGGTGGTTGGCCCCGGGGGTGGTCGGAACGACGCCGGCGACGACGGTTGGCGGCGGGGCTCTCGGGTGGTGCTCGGGCGCGTGGCTGCAGTGGGCCAGCGAGCAAAGCAAAAGGCGGGGCGGCCTCTACGGCTCACGAGGAGCACGTTGGTGCTGCGGGACCGAGCCGAGCGGCTCTGGGAGCGCAGCAATGGCAGCGACGGCGGCGGACAGAGCACAAGCACGGTGGCGGCGAGCTACGGCTACGGGGAGAGCGCACGGAGAGAGGGAGGAGGACGGGGGTGCTCACGTAGAGCCTGTAGGTGTGCGTAAGCGAGCTCGGGGAGGGCTTGCCGGAGCGAATCGACGACGGCGCGCGGCGGCGATCCGAGGAGGGAGGAGGGCTCGAGGAGGCGCTGCGGTGGCTCCGGGCTTCGGTTAGTTGGCGTAGCCGACGTAGTCGACGTCGAGGAGCACGGTGGGCACGTTCGCGAGGCGGGGCGGTGACGGTGGCTGTGTAGCTCAACCGCGGCCGTCCATGGCGGCGTCGGGTGAGGTGGGAGAGAGCGAGGGAGAAAGGGGAGGGATGCTAGGGTTCGCCAGGGGGAAGCAGGGGGGCCCTTATACCCAGCGCGCGCGCGGGCGCGCTGTCAAGCGGCGAGCGAGGGGATGCCTGGCCGCGCGCGGCAGGTGCTCGACAGCGCGCGCGTGAGCAATGCGAGGTGAGGGACGGCGCGGCGGTGGGCTGGGCCGCGCTGTAGCAGTAGGCCTAGTGCATAGTAGATCCTTTAGGCCTTTTTCCTTTTCTCCTTTTCTATTTCTTTTCTTTTCTATTCTGTTAATTGTTTAGGCCCCAAATGGTTTTTGTAAAAAGGGAGACCTAGTCCATAAATACCAGAGCTTTATACCCTAACACCAAAAACTAGTTTGGGCAAAACATCATTTCATATTTGTTTTAAATGAATTAAAAGGTTACTAAATGTTATTTTCAGCCACTGTTTTAAGTTGTTTGAGTCACTTATCCAATTTTAATAATGTTGTTTACAATTTTAACATAGCCTCTGATTTATCTACTATTTATTGAACATTTTAGTTCTGGGTTTGAGCAACTTTTATTTTCCACTTTTATTTAAATTTGGATTTTTACTTAGGAGTTGAAATGCAATATGATGTTAATGATGACCATGCACTGTTAAACATGATGACATGGCATAATCAAAAGGGTGATTACTGTAGTTAACCACCGGGGGTGTTACAAATCTCCTCTACTAACAAGAATTCTCGTCCCGAGAATTAAGAGGTAGAAGGGAAAAGTTCGGGGTATTCCGCACGAAGATTATCCTCGCGTTCCCAAGTGGCTTCATCTTCAGTATGATTTGACCACTGCACTTTGAGGAACTTGGTAACCTTCTGACGGGTCCGACGTTCAGCTTCATCGAGAATGCGGATCGGATGCTCCTTATAAGATAGGTCATCTTGCAATTCGAGCACCTCGTGATCCACTGCTCGGTGCGGAGATTCCTTGAAGGATTGACGAAGTTGCGACACATGGAAGACGTCTTGGATATGAGAGAATTGCGGTGGCAACTCCAATTTATATGCCACCTGACCACGTCTAGCAATTATGCGGAAAGGACCAATGTAGCGCGGAGCTAGCTTGCCCTTGATTCCAAAACGGTGAGTGCCCTTCATAGGGGTGACATGTAGATAAGCTTGATCACCAGGTTGATAAGTCAAACCCCATCGTTTGCGATCATAGTTGCTCTTCTGGCGGTCCTGAGCCGCCTTGAGATTTTCCCGGACAATACGAACTTGTTCTTCAGCGTGTTGAATAATATCCGGACCCACGAGCGGTCGTTCCCCAGTTTCTGACCAATTCAGAGGGGTTCGACACTTACGTCCATATAGAACTTTGAAGGGGGCCATTTTCAAGCTGGCTTGATAGCTGTTGTTATATGAGAATTCCGCATAAGGAAGAGATTCTTCCCACTTCTTGCCGAATGAAATAACACAAGCTCGCAGCATGTCTTCAAGCACTTGATTAACTCGTTCAACTTGGCCTTGGGATTGAGGGTGATAAGCTGAACTCCAGGTAATATGAGTTCCCATAGCTGTTTGGAAACTTTCCCAGAATTTGGAAGTGAAAAGGCCGCCACGGTCCGAACTAATCTCCTTCGGAATACCGTGGAGTGATACAATTCTGGAGATATACAACTCTGCTAACTGACTAGCAGTGATAGTTTCTTTGACAGGCAGAAAGTGTGCAACTTTAGAGAGTTGGTCGACGACGACAAGAATAGCATCGTGACCCTTCTGTGACCTGGGAAGTCCTGTAATGAAATCCATTTGAACCTTATCCCATTTCCATAGAGGAATAGGAAGTGGTTGCAGAATTCCAGCTGGTTTCTAATGTTCTGCTTTAACGCGACGACACACATCACATTCAGCAACATAACGAGCAATGTCTTGCTTCATTCTAGACCACCAGTACCTTTGACGGAGATCACGATACATCTTGGTGCTACCTGGATGAATAGACAGCGGGGTATCATGTGCCTCCTTCATGACCTTGTCGGTCATAAGCTCAAAGCGAGGTACGACAATGAGGTTTCTGAAATACAAGGTTCCATCTTCAGACAGCGAGAAATCCCTGTACTTTACAAGGTGAAGATTTTTCTTCATCAGATCAATTTCAGTATCTTTAGCTTGCGCATCCTTAATAGCTTTCTCAAGATCTGGTTGTATCACAAGGTTATTAAGAGAACCCTGTGGAACAATACGCAGATTTAGCTTGCGCAGTTCTTCAAAAAGACGAGGTTGAGCTCGCCTAACCATGAGGTTGTCGCAATAGGACTTGCGGCTTAAGGCATCAGCCATCACGTTAGCCTTGCCAGGGGTATAGGAAATACCCAAATCATAGTCCGCAATGGCCTCCATCCATCTCTGCTGACGGAGGTTTAGAGACGGTTGAGTGAACAAGTACTTCAGACTTTTATGATCTGTGTAGATCTCGCAACGATTACCGAGAAGGTAATGTCGCCACAACTGCAATGCATAGATCACAGCAGCTAGTTCTAGATCATGTACCGGATAATTTTCTTCATGTGGGCGCAACTGACGAGAGCCATAAGCAATCACTTTACGCTCTTGCATTAGGACACAGCCTAATCCTTCACGGGATGCGTCACAATAAATCACAAAGTCTTTGCGGGTATCTGGAGGAGATAGTACTAGGGCAGATGTCAGCTTGTCTTTGAGTGTTTGAAAACTTTCCTGACATTTTTCTGTCCATTCAAACTTAACGCCCTTGTGAAGCAGATCAGTCAAAGGCTTAGCAATCTTGGAAAAGTTCTCGACAAATCGACGGCAATAGCTTGCAAGGCCGAGAAAACTTCTCACTTGCTTGACGTTCTTCGGAGGAGTCCAGTCAAGAATAGCCTGAACTCGTTCTGGGTTAACAGAAATTCCATCCTTGGAAATCACATGGCCGAGATATGTCACTTCAGATAACCAGAACTCGCATTTGGAGTATTTGGCATACAACTGGTGTTCTCGGAGCCTTTCCAGTACAAGACGGAGGTGTTCAGCATGTTCTTCCTTATTCTTCGAATATACCAGAATATCATCCAGATATACCACGACAAATTTGTCGAGGTAATCCATGAATATATAATTCATCAGGCGGGAGAATGTGGCTGGAGCATTTGTTAAGCCAAATGACATGACAGTGTACTCGTAGGAGCCATAATAAGTAACAAATGCAGTCTTCGGAATATCCTCTTCACGAACACGGATCTGAAGGTATCCCAATCTCAAATCAAGCTTAGAGAATACAGAGGAACCAGCACGTTGATCATACAAATCGTTGATCCGGGGAAGTGGATATTTGTTCTGGATGGTGTGTCAGGACCCCGATTCTAAGTCACACCGATCTAGCCTGTAACACCTCATATCACTTTGCGGCCTCACGCACGGTATTCCCACAGGTGTCGCCTTACCATGGCCCGGGACCGTTTGCGCCTTTTGGCTCACGTATATGATAGTGTTGCTAGCATCCATATGACAGAGAACCCAGGCCGACATGGCTAGTCGTGAACCCAAAGCGGCGCTAACTTACGGGGACAGGCATACATGAATCAACATCGAGCATGTCGGTCAGCAGTGTGTGAATCCGTGCTGTAGCACTGGGCTAGTAGGACTCCGGGAAACCGGGCTGTAGCAGGCTAGGCAGGACTCCGGATATCACCGCGTGACATTTCCCCGAAGGGACAGACACAGGAACGAAGTGAAACACATGCCGGCCAGTCTAAGTGTTCCGGAGCAGCAGTGCTGGGCTAGCAGGACTCCGGTAAACCGGGCTGTAGCGGACTACCAAGGCTCAGTGGAGACACCAGACTACATTTCCCCATAAGAGAGGCTGCCAAGGATAAACAACTAGATAGTCGGATCCCACACATACCAAGCATTTCAATCATACACACAATATGCTCGATATGTGTAAATACAACATGGCATCACAACAAAACTCTACAACTCAAAGTACTTTATTTAAAAGGCTCTGGGGAGCCATACATAACATGTTCATACAGATAGGGGTCACACGACCCGACACTCAAGTCATACAAACATACAAGCACATGCGGAAGCAACTAGTCTGAGTACAGACACTAGAAAGAAAGAAGGCTTGACGAATCCTGTCTATCTACATAGGCCCTTCACAAGCTCAGGTCACCACCTGGGTGGCAAGTCACTCGTCAACGTCGAGATCTACATAGAACCCATCGGAGGGAGCGATGTTCTCGTCTGCAACAATTATTAAAGCAACATGAGTACAAAGGTACTCAGCAAGTCTTACAACAGATCCTATTATACATGCACATCCTCAATAAGGGTGGTGTAGTTATCGCAGCAAGCCAGCTTTGACTCATGGCTAAACTATCCTACGAGACACCACTTGCAAAAAAAAAATAGATTTCGCACACGAGTCCACTAATCACCATCACAATACTCCACCGTGGATCCTCCCTCGTAATCCTACGAGAGGGCCATCCGCGGTACTCACACTTATCTTGAGTCTTTTAGTAGTAACCATTAACTTGTCTATGAACTGCATAGGCGACCAAGTAGTCCTTTACCGCGGACGCGGCTATTCGAATAGTTTTATACCCTGCAGGGGTGTACTTCGTCACACATGTTTCCACCACTTAGCGTCTGCACACGACATGTGCTCGGCAGACTTCAAGCGAAAGCCGACATGGGTGTAGACCATGACCTGACTAACCACACAAGTCTCTAGTCCAGGTTTATCGCCTATTCGGGTTCCATCCGCAAGGAAATCCGGCCGGGGTGTCCTCAACGGCCCCAAACGATGTGTTCAGGGTTCCCGAGACACCAAACGGGCGACTCGGTACACCGGCACGTGCCTACCGCATCACAGCCCACCCCCAAGGTCAGCGCTGCGCACGGCCTCCAGCAACTACAAACACCAGAAACTACTTGCAACTCCTGGACAGAGGACGAGAGGGGTCATATTTCAGGGCCCAACGTGTGGTAGTAGCTGAATCTTAAATCACGCATAAAGATCTCAGTTCTTAAGGACGGCCTCAATGAAACAACCCACCATGTACTCCTACATGGCCTTCCATTGATACCTTTACCAAATCATGTTCAACACTTCACTCTCATTACCGACACAACCATTCACTCTAGTTCATCACCCTGATGAGCCAGACCTGACACAACTCTAAGCATAGCAGGCATAGCATGGTAGGAAACACAGACATGGCTCAATCAACTCCTACACATGCTAGTGGGTTTCATCTAGTTACTGTGGCAATGACAGGTCATGCAGAGGATATGGGTTCAACTACCGCAACACACAGCAGTTTGAAACGCGTTGTCTTAATGCAGTAAACGAGAGCAGAAGCGAGAAGATGGGTTGGTATCGAAATGATCAATGGGGTTGCTTGCCTGACAGAGTGGTAGTGGAATACTGCCCTTCAGTTGGATACTCGTGAATATCCTCGGAGGCAGAACCTACCACGAAGAACACATCGAAACACAATCATCACATGGCAATATGCAACAATATGATGCATGCTATGACATGGCAAAATGAGTGTGTTTTGGCTAATGCATCTTAGAACAGGTTGGTTTGAGTTCATTTGAATCAAGGATTCAAACGCAAACCCAAAATAAGAGGTCATATTAGTGCATTAACTTGTTTCATCTAATCAGCAAGGTTAAAGTGTTCTGACATGCATGAAACCAGTACAGATGGAAAGATTGGATTTTTTTGATCCAAATTCATATATAATTTGTTTGATTTGGAGCTACAGATTAATTTCTATGAATTTTTGAAGTTTGTAGTATTTTCTGGAATTTCCTGAATAAAAATAAATCCAGAGAAATACTTATTGCGTCAGGATGACGTCAGCGGTCAACGGGGCCGGTCCAGGTCAAACCTGGCCAGTGGGTCCCGCGTGTCAGTGTCATTAGTCTAACTAATTTTTAGTTAGTCCTAATCCTAAGTTAATTAGCAGGTGGGTCCCACCTGTCATAGACCCAGGGGGGTCAAACTGGGTCAGCGGGGTCAAACCCGCCGGCGTTTAGCCGCCGGCGAGGCCAGACGCGGCGGGGCAGTGCGGGATTTGTGCTCCGGCGACCAAAACGACGGCGGAGCACATCTACGTGATGCGGGGAGTGAGCCGCGTCGAGTGGTGGCAGTGGGTGGAGCTGGGGTGGCCGGAAACGACGCCGACGACGAGCTGTGCGGCTGCCGGAGTTCGGGCGAGCTCGGGCTCGTCGCTAGGGGGCACGGCGAGGTGCGTGGAGTGGTTCTGTGGACTCCTGCGAGTGCGGCGAAGACGATGGCGTGCTCGGAATCGAGCCAACGTGGCTGTGGCCACGACGGCGACGTGCTGAGGCGGCAGCGGGTGCGGCCGAGCTCGATGCAGTCGATGCAGGGCTCGAGAGCGAGAACGGAAAAGATGGGGAGGTAGCTGAGCTCACGGCGGTCACGACGGAGCAGACGGCGAGGTCGGGGACGAGCTGCTGCGGTGGTGACGGCGAAAGGGATCTCCGGCGACGGCGAGGTCGGGCGAGGCTGTTGCGGTGGTTCCGAGGCGAACGAGCGCTCGGGGCTCGGTCTGCTCGATGGAGAGGTCGACGACGGAGCTCGTGGACACGGCAGCGCGGCTCGGGGACGACGGTGGACGCGGGTTTCACGGTGGCGCGGCTGCGGCTGCGTCGGCCATGGTGGAGAGAGAGCGAGAGAGAGGCGCAGGGGGGGGAGAATGAGGTGTCCAGGGGGTCGAGGCGACGACGTGGAGGACATCCAGGCGTCCAGCAGCTCGAGCGGCAAGCAGCTGGCGCCGTGGCGAGCTCGCGCACGCCGGCGTCACCTCCCTGCCTGCCTGGCGGGAACGAAGTAGCTGGCTGGCATGGGCCAGCACAGTGCTGGGCCGCCAGGTGGGCCGGCTGGTGACTTTGCCAGGTAAGTTTATTTTCCTTTTTTTATTTTCTGTTTTCTAATTTCTGCAAGTTTGTGGCTTTTCTAAAAATACCTAGGCACTTTCAAAAATCACCAAACTGCTCATGCCCACTGTATAGAGTATAACCAACATGGAACATTTCAGTTTGGGATTATTTGGACATTTAAAATATTTACTAGCATTTAAATGCCCAAATGCAGGTTACATATGATTTAATTCAATGACCTTATGATGACCTAGAAAAATGTGAACCAATTTTGGCAGAGGTTCTAACCCAAGACAAAAATGATGGACATTTTAGAAGGGCATTTCAGGTTCATTGAAAAAGATTTTAGTAAACCCTAGTTGTTTCCAGGGGGTTGCTGGGGGTTCTGCCATCCCCATTTCAAGTTTCTGGATAATTTAAACATGATGCAACACTCTAATGCATGAACTAGCTAGGGTGTGACAACTCATCCCCACTCAAAAGAATCTCGTCCCGAGATTTAGGATCCTCCGGGAAGAAGGTGGGGTACTCAAGTCGAAGACGATCCTCCCTTTCCCAAGTAGCTTCTTTCTCGGAATGGTGTGACCATTGAACCTTGAGAAACTTGATATTCTGGCGTCGAGTGGTACGTTCGGCTTGGTCAAGGATACGAACGGGATATTCTCGATATGTGAGATTATCTCGGAGATCAAGCGTTTTGTGGTCCACTTCACGGATAGGATCCGAGAAGCAACGCCTGAGTTGAGAAACGTGGAAGACGTCATGAACTCTGGAGAGATGCGGAGGTAGTTCCAATTGGTAGGCAACTTCTCCTCGTTTGGCAAGAATGCGAAAGGGTCCAATGTAACGAGGAGCCAATTTACCCTTGATACCGAATCGATGTGTTCCCTTCAGAGGAGTAACCCAAAGGTAAGCCTTCTCGCCAACTTCATAAGTCATGAGCTTATGTTTGCGGTCATATTGGCTCTTTTGACGAGATTGGGCTGTTTTCAATTTCTCACGAATAATGCGAACCTGCTCTTCTGCTTCCTGAATCATATCCGGGCCAAAGAGTTGTCTTTCCCCGGTTTCTGACCAGTTAAGAGGCGTTCGCCATTTTCGTCCATAGAGAACTTCGAAAGGGGCCTTTGCCCAAACTAGCTTGATAACTATTGTTATAAGCGAATTCGGCGAATGGAAGACATTTCTCCCAATCCATACCGAAAGAGATGACAGAAGCTCGGAGCATATCTTCCAGAATTTGATTGACTCGTTCTACTTGACCACTTGATTGAGGGTGGAAGGCGGTGCTAAAGGAGAGACGAGTTCCCATAGCATTTTGGAAACTTTCCCAAAATCGAGAGGTGAAAAGACTTCCACGGTCTGAGTTAATCTCCAATGGAACACCATGAAGATACACTATTCGGGAGATGTACAAATCAGCTAGCTGGCTAGCGGTTATACTCTCACGAACAGGTAGGAAGTGGGCTACTTTGGAAAGACGATCGACAACGACGAAGATAGCATTATTCCCTCTCTTGGTCCTGGGAAACCCGGTAATGAAATCCATACCAATTTTATCCCATTTCCATTCAGGAATAACCAAAGGTTGAAGGGTGCCAGCAGGCCGTTGATGCTCTGCTTTAACATGACGATAGACGTCGTAGTTAGCAATGTATTGAGCGATTTCTCTCTTCATCCTAGTCCACCAAAACCTCTGGCGTAGGTCTTGATACATTTTAGTACTACCGGGATGAATGGTGAGAGGGGATTCATGAGCTTCCTTAAGGATCAATTGCCGTAGCTGTTGTTTCTTGGGAACCACTAGACGGTTTTCAAAGAAGACAACACCTCGATTGTCCATAGAGAAACACTTAGCAGCTCCGCTAGCAATGTTCTCCTGGATGCGGGATATGCCCTTATCACGCTTCTGGGCAGCTATGATTTGATCCGTAAGGTTAGGTTTCGCCACCAGGGTGGATAAGAATCCTCGAGGAGCAATGTGAAGGTTAAGCTTGCGAAATTACTCGTGGAGAAGTGGTTGACTTTGTTGTAACATCAAGTTGTTACAATAAGCTTTACGACTTAGCGCATCAGCCATGACATTGGCTTTGCCCGGGGTGTAAGTTATTCCTAAGTCATAATCTGTAATCAACTCAACCCAACGTCTTTGCCTGAGATTCAAATCCGGTTGGGTGAAGATGTATTTCAGACTTTGGTGATCGGTGTAAATTTCGCAACGATTACCGAGAAGGTAATGTCGCCATGTTTTGAGTGCATGGACCACAGCTGCAAGCTCTAGATCATGTGTGGGATAGTTTTCCTCATGTGGACGCAACTGTCGAGAAGCGTAGGCAATCACATGACGATCTTGCATGAGTATGCAACCTAGTCCTTGTCGCGAGGCGTCGCAATAGATAACAAAGTCCTTAGAAAAATCTGGTGGCACAAGTACGGGAGCAGATGTCAGGCGTCTTTTCAGCTCCTGAAAGCTGAACTCGCACTGTGGGGTCCACTCAAACTTTTTATCTTTCTTGAGAAGTTCAGTTAGAGGTTTAGCAACCTTGGAGAAATTCTCGACGAAGCGGCGACAGTAGCTCGCTAAGCCAAGAAAACTCCGAACTTGCTTGACTGTTTCAGGTGGAGTCCAATCAAGGACGGCTTGAACTCGCTCGGGATTGACAGCAATACCCTTACCAGAGATCACGTGGCCTAGATAGGTCACTTCTGGCAACCAAAATTCACACTTGGAGAATTTGGCATAAAGGCGATGCTCTCGAAGTTTCATCAATACTAGCCTTAGATGCTCGGCATGTTCTTCCTCATTCTTGGAGTAGATCAGTATATCATCGAGGTATACCACGACGAATTTATCCAAATACTCCATGAAGATCGAGTTCATTAACCGAGAGAAGGTGGCTGGAGCATTGGTTAAACCGAAGGACATGACGGTGTACTCGTATTGGCCATAACGAGTAACAAAGGTCGTTTTAGGAATGTCCCCGTTCTTGATTTTGATTTGATGGTAGCCCAACCGCAAATCCATTTTGGAAAAGACTGAGGATCCAGCGAGCTGATCATACAGATCATTGATCCTGGGGAGCGGATACTTGTTCTTGATTGTGACCAAGTTGACAGGTCGGTAATCTACAACCATCCGATCCGTTCCATCCTTCTTCTTGACGAAGAGGACGGGGCAAGCCCATGGAGAAGAACTAGGACGGATGAAACCCTTTTTCAAAGACTCATCAAGTTGTTTCTTAAGCTCGGCTAGTTCTAGGGGTGCCATCTTATAGGGTCTTCTAGAGATTGGGACGGTTCCTGGAACAAGGTCTATCACTAACTCGACATCCCTGTCAGGTGGAACACCTGGCAGTTCTTCTGGAAAGACATCCGGGAAGTCACGGACTACCGGAATATCTTCAAGGTCTGGAAGAGGGTTGGCATTTAGGGAGTAGAGCTGACGCTTAGACACTCGGGTCAAAACATTGACTGTCTTGCCCGATGGATGGGTGAGTTGAACAGTTCTAGAAGAGCAATCAATCTTAGCATAATGGGCTGACATCCAGTCCATACCCAAGATGATGTTTATGTCCGAGGACTTGAGGACTTGAGAGCTATCAGTGATGCAAGGAAGACCAATCTATCGACAAGAATTTCATTTCCATGGCTTATTCTAGAGGTTTGCCATCTAGAACCAGGGGTTTGAATTGCCATGGAGGTGGGCATGTCACAAAATGTGGTGTTGTGCAATCGAGCATAGCTCTCAGAGATAAAAGAATGAGATGCTCCAGTATCAAAAAGAACAGTTGCCGGATGGCAGTTAATAAGGAGCGTACCAAGGACGACGTTGGGATCCTCATGAGTTTCTTCAGCTGAGACATAGTTGACATGGCCACGTGCAGTGGTGGCTGGCTTAGCGTAATATGTCTTTCCCGCTGGCTTGTCACGACCAACGGACTTGCCGGGCTGATTGGGGTTGTTGTTCTGGGGACACTCACGTATGTAATGACCCGTCTCTCCACACTTGAAGCATGTCACAACATTGGGGCGTGGAGCAGCATTAGCAGCAGGGCCACCATAGGCTTTGGACGGTGCAAACTGCTGATTGGGGCGAGGCGCCTCAAAGGATGGCCTCGGAGTGAACCTGGGTGGCAGGGCTGTGTTTGGAATCCACACCCGGCGCTTCTGATGTCCAGAACCGGATGACGAACCAAAGTCACGGGAGTGCTTGCGTGAGGCGTCATAGTCAGTCTGACCTGTCTCAGCACTGATGGCCTTATTCACCAACTTCTGAAAAGAGGTGCACTCGTGCAGACGAAGATCACGACGAAGCTCGGGGCTAAGTCCCTTGCGGAACCTTGCCTGTTTCTTGGCGTCGGTGGATACCTCTTCAGGAGCATATCGTGCTAGATTTCCAAACTCACGGCTGTATGCATCCACGGTCAGTCTACCTTGGGTGAAATTGCAGAACTCCTCCCTCTTACGATCCATGAGACCTTCCGGGATGTGATGCTCACGGAAAGCCTCACTGAAGTCAGCCCAAGTGGTAATCTGGCCAGCCGGGCGCATGGCCTCATAGTTTTCCCACCAAAGGCTAGCAGGGCCTTCGAGGTGATAGGCAGCGTAGATAACCTTATCAGCTTCGGCTACGTTGGCGGAACGTAGCTTAGTGGTGATGCTGCGAAGCCAATCATCCGCATCGAGGGGCTCAACGGATTGATGGAATGTCGGTGGGTACAACTTGATAAAGTCATTGATTGACACCAATTCATTCCTCTGATGACATGCAGTATTCTCCTCAATGCGGGCTAGCAAGCGGTTGGTCTCACGCTTGTTTCTTTCTGCCTCCAGCATAACTTCGGCCAGAGAAGGCGGGTGAGGCAGATTCCCATCCCTAGCTGCACTGGCTTCACCTTGCTCCGGGGCAGCAGGGTTGTTGCGGGTATTAACCATCCTAGGAGAGACAAGACAACGGCTTAGACAAGGATGGCAAAATGCTGGCAAGGAAGTGCAGAATGTAATGGACGACATGAAATGCTGAGATGGTCCTTTGCACGACATGGTAATATAGAAACTGCCATATATATACCATCGGTCATACACACCGTACATAGTTTAGTACAAGCCCAGGCTAAAGTACAACTACGGTGAAAGACGTTACATCTCATCGAAGGCATTCCAAGCTCCTATACATTATTTTTCTACACCTCCGGAACGTGATACACACCAAGTCGTATCCCACAAGTCACGCAGGACTGTGGAAAATACAACTGTTACAATACTAGTGAAGCTGCTACCAACTCAGACGTCTCCGTAGTAATCTTCATAGAGATTACCACCATGTCCTGGAAGCTGAACATGATCATCTGGAAACAGTCGGTCCTGTGGAGCTTGCGGTCCAAAAGGACTCGGATGTGGCCTTGGTCCAACAAACGGTGGCAGACGGGGTCCACGGGGAGGGGTGATGCCTCCTACATCATGCCAGTCCATACAATCTGGCAGACCAGACCGCACGGGGTACAAGTCCCTCATGTCCATATACCCAGCCTGCACGGCGGGTGCAAACCGTGTCAGAGTGGCCCAGTGATCAGAATGAGTGTTGAAGAGCTCCATTCGCAAGGCACGATTCTCACGGTCCTTGTCTTCAAGCAACTCGGTGGTGGTGCGGAGTAGTGAATCCTCATGGGCAGAGTCAGTGTAAAGGGCCTGATAGTACCCTTGTGCCCCAGGGAGTGATGCTGGCATATAGCGGAAATCAGTGTTCCGAAGCAAGGCAAGTCTGGCTCGCATGATAGTCATCATCGAGTAAGCAGCGTCTTGCACGGACATCTCGATGGTAACCCCAAGTCCATATGAGCAGTGGAGGGGTTCAGTGGCTCCAGGATAGGAAGGGTATATCCTGACTGTACAAAGGTATTGGCTCTGGTTGAAGTCTCGAAACTGCTCTTCGACGGTATACTCTGGATACCATCGATAGCCTGTCTCGATCATCACTCGGACCAGCATGGCCGTGTGACCAGGTACATCGAGGCACCGAGTCAGATGAACCACTTGATTCTGGGTGCGAGTGGCCATCTGGAAACACGAAATAAGGCAAAGGCATTAGAATTTTCTAGGAGAAATCGGACAGCATAACGGCTGTAAATGCTCAGAAAAAGATTTGAGACATTCACAACAGTTTGCAAGCCACTCAACAACATCATATCAAGGTTCTGGTTCAACTGACAACATACTAGAAGTAGTAGAAACTGAACTGAGGCTTGTAACCAATAATCCTATAAGTTACTACAGATTAGTAACACGTGAACCTGATAGAGAAAAGAGAGCCTAGTCCTTAACCCACGTAGAAAGAGAAGAGGATGACTCAGATCAGAGGGCATAAGGTAAAGGAGTAAAAAGAGCCTTACGTCCCTCCCACAATCAATTCCCCTACATATAACTAAAGCATTTCTAGACTCGACATCGACCAGTTTGGCTCAACGAACCTACAGGCAGTCCGGCTCTGATGCCAACGCTGTCAGAACCCCGATTCTAAGTCACACCGATCTAGCTTGTAACACCTCATATCACTTTGCGGCCTCATGCACGGTATTCCCACGGGTGTCGCCTTACCATGGCCCGGGACCGTTTGCGCCTTTTGGCTCACGTATATGATAGTGTTGCTAGCATCCATATGACAGAGAACCTGGGCCGACATGGCTAGTCGTGAACCCAAAGCGGCGCTAACTTACGGGGACAGGCATACATGAATCAACATCGAGCATGTCGGTCAGCAGCGTGTGAATCCGGGCTGTAGCACTGGGCTAGCAGGACTCCGGGAAACCGGGCTGTAGTAGGCTAGGCAGGACTCCGGATATCACCGCGTGACATTTCCCCGAAGGGACAGACACAGGAACGAAGTGAAACACATGCCGGCCAGTCTAAGTGTTCCGGAGCAGCAGTGCTGGGCTAGCAGGACTCCGGTAAACCGGGCTGTAGCGGACTACCAAGGCTCAGTGGAGACACCAGACTACATTTCCCCATAAGAGAGGCTGCCAAGGATAAACAACTAGATAGTCGGATCCCACACATACCAAGCATTTCAATCATACACACAATATGCTCGATATGTGTAAATACAACATGGCATCACAACAAAACTCTACAACTCAAAGTACTTTATTTAAAAGGCTCTGGGGAGCCATACATAACATGTTCATACAGATAGGGGTCACACGACCCGACACTCAAGTCATACAAACATACAAGCACATGCGGAAGCAACTAGTCTGAGTACAGACACTAGAAAGAAAGAAGGCTTGACGAAGCCTGTCTATCTACATAGGCCCTTCACAAGCTCAGGTCACCACCTGGGTGGCAAGTCACTCGTCAACGTCGAGATCTACATAGAACCCATCGGAGGGAGCGATGTTCTCGTCTGCAACAATTATTAAAGCAACATGAGTACAAAGGTACTCAGCAAGTCTTACAACAGATCCTATTATACATGCACATCCTCAAGAAGGGTGGTGTAGTTATCGCAGCAAGCCAGCTTTGACTCTTGGCTAAGCTATCCTACGAGACACCACTTGCAAAAAAAAAATTAGATTTCGCACACGAGTCCACTAATCACCATCACAATACTCCACCGTGGACCCTCCCTCGTAATCCTACGAGAGGGCCATCCACGGTACTCACACTTATCTTGAGTCTTTTAGTAGTAACCATTAACTTGTCTATGAACTGCATAGGCGACCAAGTAGTCCTTTACCGCGGACGCGGCTATTCGACTAGTTTTATACCCTGCAAGGGTGTACTTCGTCACACATGTTTCCACCACTTAGCGTCTGCACACGACATGTGCTCGACAGACTTCAAGCAAAAGCCGACGTGGGTGTAGACCATGACCTGACTAACCACACAAGTCTCTAGTCCAGGTTTATCTCCTATTCGGGTTCCATCCGCAAGGAAATCCGGCCGGGGTGTCCTCAACGGCCCCAAACGATGTGTGCAGGGTTCCCGAGACACCAAACGGGCGACTCGGTACACCGGCCACGTGCCTACCGCATCACAGCCCACCCCCAAGGTCAGCGCTGTGCACGGCCTCCAGCAACTACAAACACCAGAAACTACTTGCAACTCCTGGACAGAGGACGAGAGGGGTCAGTAAGTCGAGTGGGGTCATATTTCAGGGCCCAACGTGTGGTAGTAGCTGAATCTTAAATCACGCATACAGATCTCAGTTCTTAAGGACGGCCTCAATGAAACAACCCACCATGTACTCCTACATGGCCTTCCATCGATACCTTTACCAAATCATGTTCAACACTTCACTCTCATTACCGACACAACCATTCACTCTAGTTCATCACCCTGATGAGCCAGACCTGACACAACTCTAAGCATAGCAGGCATAGCATGGTAGGAAACACAGACATGGCTCAATCAACTCCTACACATGCTAGTGGGTTTCATCTAGTTACTGTGGCAATGACAGGTCATGCAGAGGATATGGGTTCAACTACCGCAACACACAGCAGTTTGAAACACGTTGTCTTAATGCAGTAAACGAGAGCAGAAGCGAGAAGATGGGTTGGTATCGAAATGATCAATGGGGTTGCTTGCCTGACAGAGTGGTAGTGGAATACTGCCCTTCAGTTGGATACTCGTGAATATCCTCGGAGGCAGAACCTACCATGAAGAACACATCGAAACACAATCATCACATGGCAATTTGCAACAATATGATGCATGCTATGACATGGCAAAATGAGTGTGTTTTGGCTAATGCATCTTAGAACAGGTTGGTTTGAGTTCATTTGAATCAAGGATTCAAACGCAAACCCAAAATAAGAGGTCATATTAGTGCATTAACTTGTTTCATGGTGGCTTGGTTAATGGGCCGATAATCCTGAACCAATCGGTTAGTTCCATCCTTCTTCTTAACGAAGAGTGAAGGTGCTCCCCAAGCAGAGGAACTGGAGCGGATGAAACCTTTCTTAAGTGACGTGTCGATTTCTTCCTTAAGCTCGAGAAGATGATGCGGAGGCATCTTATAAGGACGCTTCGCAATAGGGGTAGTGCCAGGTTTCAAGTCGATGACAAACTCAACAGCTCTAGCAGGCGGTATTCCTGGAAGTTCTTCTGGAAAGACATCTTGAAATTCACGAACAACTGGAACGTTCTCGATGCCTTCAAGAGGTGAGGCATTCAATGCATTCAGAACATATATTTGAGTTTCGGCGTCCTACACTGTACGAGCTGAGTATCTGACAGTCTGACCGGAAGGGTGTGTGAGGCGGACTGTTTCAGTGGCATAGTCAATCAAAGCTTTATGAGGCTTCAACCAGTCCATACCCAGAATAATGTCTATGTTGGAGGTCTTGAGAGCAATGAGTGAAACGGGGAACATCAATCCTCCGATCACAATGTGGTTACCGTGGCTTACCATGGTAGTTTGCCAATTAGCCCCAGGTGAATGGATTACTAATGGGATGGACATCTCCTCGAAAAGTATATCATGGCTTCGCGCAAAACTTTTGGACATGAAGGAGTGCGATGCTCCAGAATCAAAGAGGACTGAAGCTGGGATTGAATTCACTAGAAGGGTGCCCATCACAATGTTGGGGTCCTGTCGAGCTTCTTCCATGTTGACTTGGTTGACATGAACACGCTGATTAGCAGGTGGTCTGGTTCCAACGTTCCTAGAAGGATGTTTTCGACGACTCTTCCTGCAACTAGCAGAAGGACGTGGTGCATCCTGACGAAAAGCCATAGCATCAGGTGGTCTAGCATGAACCGATAGCTGTCTCGGCGGTGAAGGCAAACGAGGTGCAACATAGGACGGCCTTGGTGTTGGAGCAGGTCGGTGGTGTACATTGTGCGGGATCCACACTCGACGCTTCTGAACAGGCTGACCCGAGGATGAGCCAGCTCCATGAGTGCGCTTGAGTGACTCCTGGCATTCAGTCAGAGCTGTTTCAACTTGGAAAGATTTGCTGACAAGCGTTGCGAATTCTGTGCAATCATGGACAGCAAGTGCAAGTTTTATATCAGTACGTAGTCTTTCACGGAATTTATCCTGCTTGCGGGTGTCAGTGCAGACGTCATCTTCAGCATAGCGGGACAATTCAAGAAACTTCCTCTGATATTCATCCACAGTCATTTTGCCTTGTGAGAGTTTACGGAACTCCTGCTTCTTCTGGTCCATCAGACCTTGAGGAATGTAACGTGCATGAAAAGCTGACTGAAATTCCTGCCAAGTGGTTACAGACTCTGCAGGCAACATAGCCTTGTGGCTTTCCCACCATTGAGCAGCTGATCCCCTCAGGTGATAAGTCACATAGGTGACGTAACTGTCAGGGATAACATTGGCTGACTTCATCTGGAAGGCAATGTCACGGAGCCAATCATCAGCATCCATTGGATCAGTCGAGCTGCGAAAAGTGGACGGATTGAGGCGCACGAATTCTGATAGTGTTATTTGTGTAGGCTGCTGATGAGCATTCTGGTTTGGGAACTGAGCCAATATCCCGGTCATAACCTGACGGTTCAGTTCGAATTGCTGCATCATTGCGGCCATATAGGGTGGAGGTGGAGGATCGTCAGCCATCCTGCCAAATCAACAGGGGCAGTTTAGCAAGAAAAATTGCATGTGTATGGAATGATTCATGAAGTATCACGCACAACAGAAGGAAGCGCAATAGATACTTCATCATATTCGCACCAGACATTCAAATCCACACATAGCCTCGGTTAGAATCCGGCATTACGACAGTAGAAAAGGGAGGGCTAGACAACTAGGCGGCGCGCAGGCACGCGGTAGGGAAGTACACAACGAGAAATAGCAAAGGCTACATCAACGTCGGAGAAAACTATTGGAGCGAGGAATCTGCAAGTGAAACACAGGGTGCCCTCGATAAGAGGATCCTGTAAGCAGAACCTGGCCCATAATCTCGAAGCAAGGGGGGGATATTTCAGAACTCCGGGTGGATGTGATTACGGGAACCTAATGTTGGAGTTAGTAAAAATTTTAATCCGAATAAAAGAGAGATCAGAGTCTCAGAGTAAAGGTCAAGGAGTAAAAGATCCTAATACCACCCAATTGACGACGTGGGCCCGTAAGCCACACAACCAAGTTAGTAAAACAGTTTTTGGTTACTAGACTCAACTTCGGCCAAGGAGTTAGAAAGGGGGGTTCCTACAGTCAGTCGGCTCTGATACCAACCTGTGACGCCCCCGGCCCAATCGTGCACTAATCATACACGCAAATGCACACGATCAAGCCTAAGGACTCACGGGAAGATATCACAACACAACTCTAAAACATAAATAAAGTCATACAAGCTTTATATTACAAGCCAGGGGCCTCGAGGGCTCGAATACATAAGCTTGTGAACAAGCGTCAGCGGAAGCATCAGATATCTGAGTACAGATATGAAATAGAAATAGAAAGGCCTTTAGAAAGGCAGGGCAAAATAAAACACTACGATCGAAAGGCGCAGGCCTCCTGCCTGGGACCCTCCGATCCTACTCCTGGTCGTCAGTCAACTCGTAGAAGTAATCATCCTCGGGGTAGTAGTAGTAGTCGATCGATGGGGCATCTGTCTCAGGGGGCTCCGTCATCTTGATACGACAAACTGATATGGGGAGAAAAGGAAAACAAAGCAACAGTGAGTACTCAGAAGTACTCAGCAAGCAAGGATCTACACTACATATGCAACATTTTCAACGGGAGGCTGTATATGTGGACTGGGCTGCAGAAATGCAAGAATAGAGAGAAGGCCTAGTCCTATCGAAGACTAGCATCTTCATCGGTCTTGCAGAAATAGAAGAGAGTAGAACAGTACAATATAATGTAGTAGTATCATTAAGTCTCATCCTCACCCAGAGATCCTTTCTCGACTCCCTGCGAGAAAGCAATCCCAGAGCCATACAGTCATCAACCTCATCCTGAGATCCCTTCTCGACTCCCTGCGAGAAGCAATCCCAGAGCCATAGTATCCAAGTATCCAGTTCTAAATTGTATCAATCAGGATACAACTCCGAGTGTCCGTTACCGTAGGACAGGCTATCGATAGATGTTTTCTTCCCTGCAGGGGTGCACCAACTTACCCAACACGCTCGATTAACTCCGGCCGGACACACTTTCCTGGGTCATGCCCTGCCTCGGTCAAACGACACATCGCAACCCTACCTACAGCTCAGCAGAGAGGTCCCCGCCGGTCTACATCCTAAGCGCAAGGGGGTCTTGGCCATCGCCCCTCACCCTCCGGGTCGTTGCGCACATGGCTCAGATCCAAGCACCACCGCAATGGCGCCAATCACTCCATGCCGCACTGCTGAACTGGACGTCTGACAGAGCTTTCGGCTGATGCATACGATGCAGAACCCCCATACTATGCCCACGTGATGGTTAGTGCTATCAGACCAGAGGCCTGCTCGGATCAAATATCCAAATCGTTAGGACTAGGGGCTTGCGGTAACGAGCAGAGACTCACGAAAGATGTGACCCCATCGCCCCGTCTCGAGGACTTGCTGCAAGGGTTAAGAATGCTCGGCCGCGCCTCGTATTCATCACTCGGGCACCATACAGGCACCCGTCTTCACAACACTCGCCTCTCAGGCGCACGCGGGTACCCCTCAGGGTCGACCCGCCTATCCAAGTAACAGTGTAAAGTCCAAGTATCCGTGTGTCCATAATATCAGGGGAATCCGAGGTATGACCCTCGTTGGATTCCTACTCGATGTAATCGTCAAGGTGAACTCGGAGGAATCACCCTCGCTGGGTTCACACTTGAGGTGTTGTATGACGGCGTCGTTATCGGAAGCGGTGAAGGAGGAATCACCCTCGATGACCACGACCGAATAGCTACTCTATAGAGTTAACATCAGAAGTGCTACAAGAGGTTTCACCCTTGGCACTCAATAGTAACGCTGCAGTGTCGTTACAACTAAGGGGGGGGGTGATGTGCGGTGTCGGGGCCTGGTCTTCAATCCCATTGATCGGGTCTTCTGACGATCTAGCGCGGCAGTCGGGATAAGTGGGGTCACTGATAGGTCTCTACCCAGCCTATACTAAACAGTTTAGGATATGCAGGTAATTATCAACAGCAGGTTACAATGAACAGCCTATGCATCAGAATAGGTAAAGCAGTAGCAGCAGCAATTCTAATGCAAGCATGAGAAATTAGAATGGGCGATATCGGGATGATCAAAGGGGGGGGCTTGCCTGGTTGCTCGGCGGCAAGGGCAAGGTTGTCAATGGTGTCTTCGGGCTCCGGAGCTGCGTCGGCCTCGGGGACGACGTCGGTGTCGGGGGCTACCGAGAGAGAAGAGGGGGAGGAAACAGTATAAATACACAGCGATCAAGTGCAGCACAAAGCATAACATGGCAATACGCGGTGACGGAGGTGATCTAACGCAGTGCCGGGTGATACTGGCGAAGGTGGGATTCATCCGGGAAAGTATTCCCAGTGTCTGGCATTTCGGACAAACGAAAAGAGGGGAACGGTTGCATGTTCGGATAGTTAGGGACGTGTGGCGGACGAACGGACCGCGTATTCGGATTCGTCTCGTCGTTCTGAGAAATTTTCATGTACAAAGTTTTTCGATCGGAGTTACGGATTAAAAGATGTGATTTTCTAAAGTTTTTATTAATTTCTGGAATTTAATTATTTATTTAAATTAAACATTATCCAAAACAGTACAGGGTGACGTCACTGTGACGCAATGCTGATGTCAGCAGTCAACGGTCGGCTGACCAGGGTCAAACCTGACCAGTGGGACCCACATGTCATACACTGTGGTTTAATTAGAGGGGTTAATTAAATTAACTGAATTAATTAGAGGGTGGGCCCCGGCAGTCAATGACTGATTAGTACTATAATTAACTAATTCTTATTTATTTAAAATCGTTTAAAGGGGTGGGACCCGTGTGTTAGCGACACAGCCGACCCATTCAGCAGCACTGACCAGTCAACTGGACCCGCAGGGCCCAGCGGTCAGTGGCACAGGCGGTGGGGGCCACGTGCCACGTCGGCGCCGGCCACCGGAGCACGCCAGCGAGCTCGAACGCGGCGCCGAGCTCCGGCGAGCCCGGGTTTCGCCCACAGGGCATCTCCGAGGGCGTGCTTGGGCTCTAACGAACGGGCGCAGCGAGCCGCATCGCGTGGTGGTGGTGGTTGGCCCCGGGGGTGGTCGGAACGACGCCGGCGACGACGGTTGGCAGCGGGGCTCTCGGGTGGTGCTCGGGCGCGTGGCTGCAGTGGGCTAGCGATCAAAGCAAAAGGCGGGGCGGCCTCTACGGCTCACCAGGAGCACGTTGGTGCTGCGGGACCGAGCCGAGCGGCTCTTGGAGCGCAGCAATGGCAGCGACGGCGGCGGACAGAGCACGAGCACGGTGGCGGCGAGCTACGGCTATGGGGAGAGCGCAGTGAGAGAGGGAGGAGGACGGGGGTGCTCACGTAGAGCCTGTAGGTGTGCGTAAGCGGGCTCGGGGAGGGCTTGCCGGAGCGAATCGACGACGGCGCGCGGCGGCGATCCGAGGAGGGAGGAGGGCTCGAGGAGGCGCTGCGATGGCTCCGGGCTTCGGTTAGTTGGCGTAGCCGACGTAGTCGACGTCGAGGAGCCCGGTGGGCACGTTCGCGAGGCGGGGCGGTGACGGTGGCCGCGTAGCTCAACCGCGGCCGTCCATGGCGGCGTCGGGTGAGGTGGGAGAGAGCGAGGGAGAAAGGGGAGGGATGCTAGGGTTCGCCAGGGGGAAGCAGGGGGGCCCTTATACCCAGCGCGCGCGCGGGCGCGCTGTCGAGCGGCGAGCGAGGGGGGGCCTGGCCGCGCGCGGCAGGTGCTCGACAGCGCGCGCGTGAGCAGTGCGAGGTGAGGGACGGCGCGGGGGTGGGCTGGGCCGCGCTGTAGCAGTAGGCCTAGTGCACAGTAGATCCTTTAGGCCTTTTTCCTTTTCTCTTTTTCTGTTTCTTTTCTTTTCTATTCTGTTAATTGTTTAGGCCCCAAATGGTTTTTGTAAAAAGGGAGACCTAGTCCATAAATACCAGTGCTTTATACCCTAACACCAAAAAATAGTTTGGGCAAAACATCATTTCATATTTGTTTTAAATGAATTAAAAGGTTACTAAATGTTATTTTCAGCCACTGTTTTAAGTTGTTTGAGTCACTTATCCAATTTTAATAATGTTGTTTACAATTTTAACATAGCCTCTGATTTATCTACTATTTATTGAACATTTTAGTTCTGGGTTTGAGCAACTTTTATTTTCCACTTTTATTTAAATTTGGATTTTTACTTAGGAGTTGAAATGCAATATGATGTTAATGATGATCATGCACTGTTAAACATGATGACATGGCATAATCAAAAGGGTGATTACTGTAGTTAACCACCGGGGGTGTTACAATACTCACCACCGGGAGTGAGTAATTCCTTCGTAGGCTTGCTGGACGATGATGGGTTGGATGAGATTTATCATGTAATCGAGTTAGTTTTGTTAGGGTTTGATCCCTAGTATCCACTATGTTCTGAGATTGATGTTGCTATGACTTTGCTATGCTTAATGCTTGTCACTAGGGCCCGAGTGCCATGATTTTAGATCTGAACCTTTTATATTTTCATGAATATATTTGAGTTCTTGATCCTATCATGCAAGTTATACGCACCTATTACGAGTTAGGATCCGCATACCCCAAGGTGACAATAATTGGGATTCTTTCTGGTGATTACCGTAGTTTGAGGAGTTCATGTATTCACTAAGTGTTAATGCTTTGTTCTGGTTCTCTACTAAAAGGAGGCCTTAATATCCCTTAGTTTCCTTATGGACCCCGCTGCCACAGGAGGGTAGGACAAAAGATGTCATGCAAGTTCTTTTCCATAAGCACGTATGACTATATACGGAATACATGCCTACATTACATTGATGAATTGGATCAAGTTCTGTGTCGCCCTAGGTTATAACTGCTACATGATGAATATTATCTAGCACAATTATCCATCGCTGATCCAATGCGTACGAGCTTTTCACATATTGATCTTTGCTAAGTTACTTTTGTCGTTGCTGCTATTACAATCACTACAAAACTGCTACTATTACTATTGTCACTGTTACCGTTACTATCATACTACTTTGCTACTGATCACCTTGCTGCAGATATTAAGTCTTTCAGGTGTGGTTGAATTGACAACTCAACTGCTAATAATTGTGAATATTCTTTGGCTCCCCTTTTGTCGAATCAATAAATTTGGGTTGAATACTCTACCCTCGAAAAGTGTTGCGATCCCCTATACTTGTGGGTTATCAAGACCTTTTTCTGGCGCCGTTGCCTAGGAGCATAGCTCTATTTGCTTGGTCACTTGGGATTTATATCTGTTGATCACTATGAAGAATCTAAAAGATACCAGAACCAAGATCGTTCCCTCTAAGACGAGGGGAGGTAAGGAACTGCCATCACACTCTGCACTTGATTCACCTTCTGTTTTGAGTAAGCTTGCGACACCTACACCTGCTATTAATCTTGATATGTCGCAAGTAATTGATGATGCTACTTCTGCTATGAATGATGCTTATGATGATGCTTGCACTTTGCTTGATAAAGCTATGCCACTGGGTGAATTTCTTGATGAACAACTTGCTAGAGCTAAAGATATTGAGAATGCTGAAACTGATGAAGTCTTTGAAACTGAAAATTATGAAACACCTATTAGACCTAGCTCTCCTAGATATGAATTACCTGATATACCCGAGGGTTATGTTATGGATGGAGAGGTAGCTAGAGATTTTCTTGCTTGTAAGGATATAGATGATCTTAAGAAATTACTAGTCAAGTTGAAAGAAAAATCTTTGAATGCTAGAATGAAATATGACCCTAAGTTTGCTACTTCGCCTATCTTTGTTACTGGTAAGGATTATGAATTCTTTGTCGACCCAGAGTTAATTACTTTGGTTGAATCTGATCCTTTCCATGGTTATGAATCTAAAACTGTTGTGGCACATCTTACTAAATTGAATGATATAGCCACCCTATTTGCTCATGAGAACAAAATTCGCTACTACTATATTCTTAAGTTGTTTCCTTTCTCATTAAAGGGTGATGCTAAGATATGGTTTAATTCTCTTTCTCCTGGTTGTGTGCGTAGTCCCCAGGATATGATATATTACCTCTCTGAAAATATTTCCCTACTCATAAGAAACAAGCTGCTTTACAGGAAATATTTAACTTTGTGCAAATTGAAGAAGAGAATCTCTCTCAAGCTTGGGGGAGGCTTCTCCGGTTACTTAATGCTTTGCTTGATCATCCTCTCAAGAAAAATGAAATACTTGATATCTTTTATAATGGACTAACCGATGCTTCTAGGGACGACCTAGATAGTTGTGCTGGTTGTGTTTTCAGGGAACGAACTGTTGAACAAGCTAAAGAACTATTGAATAATATATTGAGTAATGATAATGATTGGACTCTTCCTGAACCACCGCCCAAGCCAACTCTGAAGAAGAGAGGCATTCTATTTCTCAGTCCTGAAGATATGCAAGAGGCAAAGAAATCTATGAAAGAAAAGGTATTAAGGCTGAAGATGTCAAGAATTTACCACCTATTGAAGAAATACATGGTCTCGATACCCCGACACAGGTAGTAGAGGTAAATTCTCTCTATAGATTTGATGAAGGTGATATTCCTTATACTAAATCTGCTAGTCAATGCTTGGATGAATTTGATAACTTTATTATTAAACAAGAAAACTTCAATGCATATGTTAGTAGACAATTGAAATGAAATGCTTATATGATTGAACGCTTGAGTAACTATATGTTTAGAACTGTTAATGATATCAAGGGTGTAAGTAAACATGCTTCCATGATAAAAACTCAAGTAAAACAAGTCCTCAAGGCACAAAATTATTTGCTTAATGAGATGAACAATAAGATGAATGATCATGCTGTTAGAGTTATGACTAGGGGTGGTAAAATGACTCAGGAACCTTTGTATCATGAAGGTCATCCTAAGAGAGTTGAACAAGACTCTCAAAGATTTAGTACTGATGTACCTAGTCCATCTAAAAAGAAAAAGAAAGATGATAGGACTTTGCATGCCTCTAGTGAACCTACTGTAGGCACACCTGAGCATCCAAATGATATTTCTATTTCTGATGCTGAAACACAATCTGGTGATGAACATGAACCTAGTAACAATGATAATGATGATGTTCATGAAGATTCTCAACCTAATAATGATAATGATGTGGAAATAGAACCTGCTGTTGATCTTGATAACCCACAACCTAAGAATAAAAGATATGATAAAAGACACTTCATTGCTAGGAAACATGGTAAAGAAACAGAACCATGGGTTCAGAAACCCATGCCTTTTCCTCCTAAAGCTTGAAAGAATAAAGATGATGAAGAATTTGAAGCTTTTTTGAAATGCTTAGACCTGTCTTTTTGCGCTTGTGTTTGACAGATATTCTGAAAATGTCTCCTTATGCTAAGTGTATGAAAGATATTTTTACAAATAAAAGAAAGATACCGGAAGCTGAAATTTCCACCATGCTTGCAAATTGTACATTTAAGGGTGGAATACCAAAGGAACTAGGAGACCCAGGAATACCAACTATACCATGCTCCATTAAAAGAAACTATGTTAAAACTGCTTTGTGTGATTTAGGAGCTGGTGTTAGTGTTATGCCTTTCTCTTTGTATCGAAGACTTGATTTGAATAAGTTGACACCAACTGAAATCTCTTTGCAAATGGCTGATAAATCAACCGCTATAACTATCGGTATTTGTGAGGATGTGCCTGTCATAGTTGCAAATGCTACTATCTTAAAAGACTTTGTTATTCTTGATATACCCGAGGACAACAGTATGTCGATCATCCTTGGTAGACCCTTTTTGAACACTGCAGGGGCTGTTATTGATTGCAATAAGGGCAATGTCACTTTTCATGTTAATGGTAATGAGCAAACGATACACTTTCCAAAGAAACAACCTCAAGTGAATAGTATCAATTCTATTGAAAAAAATTCAACAATTACCATTGGAGGTTCCGAATTCCCTATTCCTACTTTCAAAAAGAAATATGAAGTTCTTATTGTTGGGGACATGCATATCCCCGTTGAGGTAACCTAGTGCTATACGAAGATTCTCCAGTTTCATGTCATTCGGAAGAAGTTTGTTAATAAGACTTGATCAACCTTATTAATGGATTCCTTTTGATGGGCATGTGATGGATGAATTTAGTAAACACAACCTTTTTTACCCACTTTTTACTTCCTGTTATTTAGAATTAATAAAGTAGAAATGCTATGGTTATGCAATTTTCTGAATTATCCGTGCAATAAAAAATGACCAGAAAATAAAAGTTCTCCAAATGCCCTGAAAATTTAATATGATTTTTCTGTAATATTTGAAAAATATTGGCACTGAACACACCCCGGTGGGGGGGTGCACCTGTGAGCCACAAGCTCACAGGGCGCGCCCACCTCCTGGGCGCGCCTAGCAAGCTTGTGGGGCCCATGTAGGCCCCCTCACTTATTCCAGGCACCATGCTCTTCTTCTTCCTCTAGAAAAAATCACTGATGACCCACAAGTATAGGGGATGAATCGTACTCCTTTCGATAAGTAAGAGTGTCGAACCCAACGAGGAGGAGAAGGAAATGACAGGCGGTTTTCAGCAAGGTATTTTCTGTAGGCACTGAAATTATCGGTAACAGATAGTTTTGTGATAAGATAATTCATAATACACTACTGCAGGTTGGTCCAAACGTGATAGTCCAATCAGAGACCCTTCGACGAAACTGTGTGCGATGCATTAATCACAAACAGTGATGTAATAAAACCGTCAAAAAAGATACAAAACATTTGCGATGGCGGTGACATCAAACACGGTTCAGATTAGAGTTGCATGTGCGATGCGTGGCATACGGTTAATCCAGCAGAACTATTTGCGATGAGGCAGAACAACAGAAACGGGCAGCCAGATGAGGGTGTGTGCGATATACGGCATACAGTTCACTAGGATGAACTGTGTGTGATTAGCCAACACAATAGAAACGGTCAGCCAGATCAAGGTGTGTGCGATGGAGGGCATACAGCTCACTCGGATGAACTATTTGCGACGAGACAAGACAACATAAATAGTTCAACTGAACAAGATGTGTGTGATACGCGGCAAACAGGTCCGTAATCAGAAATATGTGCGAAGACCAATAATAACACAGACAATTGCTGCTAATGATTTGCTCTGTCTACAGAAGAATAACATATATATATATATATATAAAGATATATATACATCTGGGCTATTCTGTTTCGCGTAACAGAATATTATTATGTTACCCTACTTGAACTGATGAATTCGAGCGGTTGAACTGATGCATTCATTTCTGTTGAAAATCGTCTTCTTTAGTTTAATTTTTTTTGCAATTTTTTTTATCGAAAAGGGGCATGTAATATATCGTTGGAAAGCTCTTGACACTACATTACAATCATATAATTTATTTTTGCAAAAAATTTATGGTTTAAGAGCAGTTTTGAATAAACCATTTTTTAGAAAACCGAAAACGTGAATCGTATTTTGGAGTTAATTTTCAAACAGTTTGTCGGAATTGAGCAAATGAGATGGCATTGGAAAGCTTGTGAAAATCCGCATCTTCCATATATAGAAATTTTTTCAATTTTTTTATGATTTAAAAGTAATTTGAAAAATGGTGAAATTCTGGGCGAAAAGTATTTTTGCGATTTTTTGCAAACAGTTTGTCGGATTGACGTAAATGATACGGCATTGGAAAGCTATGGAAAATGCGCAACTTTTTCATATAGAAATGTTTTTCTAATTCCTTACGGTTTAAACTCGAATTCGAATACGGTCAAATTTGATTTTGAACGTGGGTTTTTAAGAAGTTTGTCGAAATGGGGCAAATAATATACCGTTGGAAAGCTATCAAAAGTGCGAAACTTATCATGTTGAAAGTTTTCTCAAATTCATAATCTTTTAAAAGTAATTTTGAATACGGTGAGACTCATCGTGCTGTTTTTCTGTCTGAAAAACAGAGTACTCGTATTGATCTATGTGTGTGTTTGTACTGAGGTATTTTTCAAAGTAATTTTGAATGGTTCCGAGAAAAGAGTACTTGCACTGATTTTCGTATGGGTTTGTATTGAGCATGTTTTCACATACTAGACTTCACTCTGTTTTTTGGGTATCATAGTCCCCGAACTTGCATGGTTTATATCGTTGAACTGAATGATATTTTTTCAAAAGGAAATAATTTCGTGTGTTTGTTTTTTAACTCAATTTTCTTGCAAGATGTTTTGGATTTTTTTCGTATATAAAGTTTTTTCTAATTCCTTACTATTTAAATTCAAATTTGAATATGATGTAAGTTGGTTTCGAACGCAAATTTTTTTAAAAGTTTGTCAAAATGGGGCAAATAATATACCGTTGGAAAGCTTTCAAAAATACAAAACTTAGTCATGTTGAACGTTTTCTCAAATTCGCAACCGTTTAAGAGTAATTTTGAATACGGTAAGACCCATCGTGTTGTTTTCCTGTCTGAAAAATAGAATACTCATACTGATCTATGTATGCGCTCGTACTGAGCTATTTTTCACAATCCGAAATGTTCTAGGGATTGATCACTTGAACTTCTAGAAGTGAAACTTTTAGGTTTAATTTAAAATGTGTTTCAACGTGTCATCATCACCGAACTTGCATGGTTTATATACTTGAATTGGCTGAATTTTCTTCTCCAAGAAATGCTTTTTGTGTTTTGTGATAGGAACCATTGATGCAACAATCCATACCGAATTTGATATGCCTTTTTGAGCTGATTATAAAATACATACTGGACTGTTAGACCTATGTTAATGCATGAAAACAATTACATATTCATCAAAAGCATGTACATGTTGCAAACAATTATCAAATGCTAAGCTACTGTCTGTACACTTCTTTTCTAAAATATATTAAAAAATTCACACAATCTTCTATGGAACAGGGGAAAGATTTTTTTTGTAACACAACATAAATTCTTGCTTAAACATATGTTGCACATCGTCGCAACCGGCAGCGATGCGTGCTGTTGTACTGTCAAGGCAAGTACTAGTCATCGGTGCTAGAAAAACTTTGTACAAGTATATATTGTGACATTCTACTGTTCCATATCAGCAAGATATTGAAGATAAGATTCCAAGCGATCGTTAGGAGCATTAGAACTCAGAGATACTGTTCATCTCCAGTACTTAACTTTTCAACTAGCACTAAATAAGTAACCTGAAACCGTGGGTGAGTTCATAACTGTAGCTTTTAGACAGTAATACTTGAACGTCTCAGAGAAACATCCAGGTGAAAACTTGAATTAGAATTAGAAACACACACACACACACACACGCACACAACATGCACACCCCACACCAGTACAACAAATGAGCCCATGCAGGCACGCACACGAAGCCGTCATCATCGTCTGCGGACGCACGCCATGGCTGGGCTTGAATGCTCCAACTTCTACTGACAGACCCACCATAGGAGCAATAGCATCAAAAACCAATTTTAACCTGAAACTGAATAAACACCCATCAAACTTTTATATGTGTTACAGGAAGAACATGGAAACACAGAGGAAAATGGACTTACAATCGGCAAGTAGATGAACTGAAACAGAAATACACACCCAACTGATGATAGAATAGGCATTAAAGAAAAAGAATATTGAAAACAAATTGAACTACTAAAGCAATGAAAAGTGAACTTCTATTCAGTTGTTTTTACATAGCTAATAGTGAGGAAATTATGAGTTTCTTTAGACCTTTAGACATAACCAAAACAAGATCTAGACAGTAAGGAAACAACATATTACTTCTGACATATTTTAGATGAATTATCATTGCACCTGTTACCACTACACTATGTAACACCACTTAAAGAGAGCTTGGACTTGGTACTGTTATTTCTCGTAATTACCACAGTAGATTGATAAGCATTACAACAAGCCACCATCCACAATGTGTTAAGCAATCAGAATCATCACGCATAGGGAAGCACCTACATCAATTAAAGCAGAGTAAAAATACATTTCACAATGGATTTTGAACTGATTGGGGCTCGGAGGCGAACAGAACAAGTGCACTTTATTCACAATGGAATTTCTAAACTTAAGCTACAACAATCTTCGAACCTACCCATGAACAGAACAAGTGCACTTTTTCACAATGGAATTTTTGAACTTAAGCTACAATAATGTTTGAACCTACCCATGTATACGAACAATACTGTTTTATTTCTGCTAGGCATTTTGCACAATTTTGTGCTAAGCCAAGAGAGAATGAAACAACCATGGAACGCCTGCGCCCAGCGGATCCGGCGAGCTGGGAAGCATCCCGGCAGGGCTAGGCGCGGTGGAGGACGAGGCACGGCTGGTGGCCAGGGCGGCCGACTTGCTCGACGGCGAGTTCCAGCAGGCGGCGCGTGGTGGCGGGAGGGAAGGAGGCGGCCAGAGCATGGGGAGGGAGGTGGCAGGCAACGGGGAAGAAGGCAGCCTGCATACAGTGGGAAGGAGGCGGCCGGCGATGGGTGTACTGACGGCAATAACACAACGTCTACCAGCAGAGTACCGACGGCAATAACACAGTCTTCCATCCATATTTTTATGAAACTGCATGAGTTCTGATTTTTTGAACTCCTCTAGTGGTTACACATGAATTGAGCAATAAGCAACATAATGTTTTTTCTCTGAACTTTATAGGGGGTAAGCACTTGAACTTATGAAACGAGAGCTCACCATGCACATCTGCTTCATACCTCAGTCTCCTCACTGTGGTACACTTGCCACCTACTCGTTGTCGCCGGTCATACCCTACACACACCAATAACCAATTAAGCACGAACCACAACACACCTAGGGCTGTATCTTCAGTACACTTTGAACTGATGATATAGTAGCACAAGAAAACAATTCTGTAGTCACATTTTCAGAATTCTATAGGTACACCCTAGGACTTTTGAACTGATGACATGGTGGTTTTGGGTAGGCTGGAGGTGGAACCTTCCATCTCATTTAAATTGAGGATCCATGTGACACTTGCTTCCCATTTCATCAGTACTAGTACGACTCAACAATAAATTCAGAATTGTAGCAGCGTTCTGGAAACAATGTCGAGAGCCACCATCGACGGACCACCGCCAATGGGATCCTCGGGAACCCCGCTCATGGATGAGCAACAGCCGCAAGGAGGAGCCCTGCTCGTGGATGAGCAGAAGATGCTCGTAAATGAACTTTTTGGGAGGATTTATATTCTTATGTGTGTACTGTTGTTTTTGCAGAGTGGACTTATGTTCTTATGTACTTTGAACTCTAAAGTCACACAACACAAAAGCCAATGAACATTTTTCATTTTTCTTTCACATTTTGAACCACTGAGCTTTTTTTAAGGTGAACTTATATATTTCATGCACCTTCCCATTTTCAGATCATACTATATTTCAAAGCCAGCTGTAATACAGCTCAGTTATTTTGCATGAACTTTTTTAAGGAAAAGCTAGAAATATTTACTCAAAGTTCAGTAAAAGATTAAGGGAAATAAATTGCAATGCCAATAGCGAATCCTCTACCATTTTAGTGTTCATGCTCAATCCTAATTTCAGCATCATTATCAAAGGAGTTAAAATCCTAATTTGCAAGATTTAATATGTTAGTACCTCTGGATGCATCAATATACACTTAGCTAGGACTAGTTATTGTGAAATTAAAACTAAAAAGATTGTCCAATTCTCAGAAACATAACAACAAAGAGGTTATGGGCAGCAGAGCACACGTGCTTACCAAAATTCAAATGCATGCCTATCGCAATCTAAAATAATTATTGGAATCGAGAGAATTACAGAGGGATTTTTTCCATTCACAAAATCCATGGCATACATGCTGCAAGTATGGGTGAGAGAGAGGAGACATGAACATGGGGCGGTTGGAGAGTACGGTCACTAATGTTGCTCGCCGACTTGCAACGGAATACCATAGCCCGGCAGGTCGCTGGGCGGACTGGGGCGACGGGGTTGGACTACTGGACGCAGCGGCAACCGAACCCGCATTCTGCAGCCCGTTTAACCTCCCTTGTGCTGCAGTTCAAAGAGAAAACAAATTAGTGGGAGAAGAGCAATAGAGAGGGAAGAGGTAAGACGGATGCATGGACTGCTGCTGGTTTTATTGTTGAACCACAGCTAAAGACACGGCAACTGGGATGCCCTCGCGTGCGTGGAGTTTTGAGCAGAGGCGGCGGCCGGACCTCACACTCACGGCGGCGAGGAACACGTGCGCCCAGCGGATCTGGTGAGCTGGGAAGCCCCTGGCGGGGGTAGCCGCGGGGGAGGACGAGGCACGGCTGTGGCCAGGGCGGCCGACGCGCTCGACGGCGGGATCCAGCAGGTGGCACGTAGTGGAGGGAGGGAAGGAGGCGGCCGGAGCAAGGGGAAGAGGTGGCCGACGGCGGGGAAGAAGACGGTCTGCATCCACTAGGCGACCGTCGTCGACGTGGGGGAAGGAGGAGGCCGACGCTGGGGTAAGTGACGCGGCCGGCCATGGGGTCGAGGGAGGCGGCCGACGCTGCAAGGAGGGAGCCGACCGGCGCTGTGGGGAGGCGGGGGCGGCGCTCTGGAAGGAGGCGGGGGCGGGGCGCTGGAAGGACACAGCGGCCACGCGCTGGGTGGATGGGGCGGCGCTGTCGGGAGGGGACGGCGGCGGGCTGCGATGCAGGGTCGGGAGGTGTGAGGTCGTGCTGGTTTGTAGGAGGTGTGGATGGGTTTCCTTTTTCTTTCCTTGACCGATAGGGCCTTCTAGTCGATCGGGCCTTATAGAGTGCGAGGGTATTCTGTTACTAGTAACAGAATAGTCCTGTCCTATATATATACATCTGGGCTATTCTGTTTCGCGTAACAAAATATTATTCTGTTACCCTACTTAAACTGACAGTTTCAGGAGGTTGTACTGATGAATTCGAGCGGTTGAACTGATGCTTTCATTTCTGTTTAACACATCGTCTTCTTTAGTTCAAAAAATTTTTGCAATTTTTTTGTCGGAATGGGACGTGTAATATATCGTTGGAAAGCTCTTGACAACTATATTTCAAGTATATTGAACGTTTTTTGCAAAATCATCATGGTTTAAGAGCAGTTTTGAAAAAACCGTTTTTTTCAAAACCGAAAATGCGAATCGTATTTTGTACTCAATTTTCAAACGGTTTGTCGGAATTGAGCAAATAAGATGGCATTGGAAAGCTGGTAAAAACCCGCATCTTCCATATATCTATTGTTTTTTCAAATTTTTTACAATTTAAAAGTAATTTGAAAAATGGTGAAATTCTGTGCGAAATATATTTTCGCCTTTTTTTGCAAACGGTTTGTCGGATTGACGCAAATGATACGGCGTTGGAAAGCTATGTAAAATGCGCAACTTTTTCGTATATAAATATTTTTCTAATTCCGTATAAACTCGAATTCGAATACAGTGAAATTCGATTTCAAACGCGATTTTTTTAAAGTTTGTCGAAATGGGGCAAATAATATACCGTTGGAAAGATATCGAAAATGCGGAACTTAGTCATGTTGAATATTTTCTCAAATTCGTAATTGTTAAAGAGTAATTTTGAATACGATGAGACCCGTCGTGTTGTTTTTTCGGTCGAAAAACAGAGTACTCGTACTGATCTATTTGTGTGTTTGTACTGAGAT
Organism: Thinopyrum elongatum; assembly: GCA_011799875.1. NCBI lineage: Eukaryota > Viridiplantae > Streptophyta > Magnoliopsida > Poales > Poaceae > Thinopyrum > Thinopyrum elongatum. The sequence goes on along the minus strand of CM022301.1, from coordinate 115,447,966 downwards.
ATTTTTCATAGTAGTTTTGAATGGTTCCCAAAAAAGAGTACTTGAATGGATGTCTGTATGGTTTTGTACTGAGCGTGTTTTCACATACTAGACTTTACTCTGTATTTTCGGTATAATTTTCCTCGTAACTTCTCAATGGTATCATCATGCCCAAAATTGCATAGTTTATACCGTTTAAACTGAATGATTTTTTTTAATAAAATGAAAATGTTTTGTGTTTTCTTTTGAACTCAACATTGTTTTGCGATGATATTCTGTCCGAAAAACAGAGTACTTGTACTGATCTATGTGTGTGTTTGTACTGAGGTATTTCCACAGATTGGAATTTACTCTATTTTTTCGGTATGGTTATCCTCATAACTTTTAAACGGTTTATGTTATCATCGTCCTTGAACTTGTATGGTTTACATCGTTGAACTGAATGATATTTTTCCAAAAAGAAAATGTTTTGTGTGTTTATTTTTTTAACAGTTTTTTTTTGCAATGGTGTTTTGTACTTCTCTTGTTTTGCGACTTGAACTTTTAACGTATGAGTTTTCATGGGTTTTTTGAATCTGGATTTTCTGCATTCAATCGTTGTTGGAACATCGGGCATGTCATTATTTGCACTTCACACTTCCGCATTTCTATTTATTGGAAACGGTTTTTTTTCTTTCTTGTTTCTAATTCAAACTGATAATTGTTTCTTGTTCGAACTGATCATTTATTTTTTAATTCAAATTAATCATTGTTTTTAATTCAGGATTTTTTAATCCGAACTGATCATTGTTTTTAATTTGATCTGATCATTGTTTTTAATGCAAACCGATTTTTTAATTCAAACTGATCATTATCTTTAAGATTACAAATTATAAGGTAGACTTCTCTAACCTTTTGGCTGGTGAACTTTCTTCTATCTATCATAAGAACTGATACAACAGATTCGTTTGAATTGTTGCTCACAAAAAAGGCCACTCTTGCTTTAGAAGTGTTACGAAGAGTACTACAAAGATTACTATAAGATTTGTGAACTCAAGGCCGTACATAAGTTGTACTGATCCACATGGGAAGATTTGCTACGTACACCTTATGGAATCATACAAGATACCATTTTTTTCATCTTTTTTATGCCAGAACTACACATCAGCAAATCTAGCAGTGCCACCTCTCGACATAGTCTCCTTTGCGCTAGTTACCAGTCTTGTTCCTTGGCGAAGCCTCAATTCCTATAATATCAAAAGGGCAGGCATGAGAGAAAGATGAATGGAACACTACTTGTGCAGTTTGATATTTTTTTGGCATCCTGTAGTGCTTATAGTCCTCTAGTTACAACATTTCGATAAAAAAAATTCATGTGTTTTGCTACAGATTACATTACTTGAGAATTTTTTGTCTGTTTTCAATTTTAGGTCACGGAGAACTAGTTCTACTACTGGTGTAGGCCAAGTTCAAGGACTTTGCTGGTGACAAACTATGACAGTTATCCAGCGGCACCAATAACCTGAAAATGCTTTTTCCTGAGAACACACATCACAATTTTTGAAATGCATCAGTACACGCACATTTTCATTATTCAGAAGCAATCAAACATGCTAAATAGTACTCATGTACTTATTGGAACCACACATATCCTAAAATATTAATCATGTACTTACTGGTACAGATCAAAGTTTCTACTTGGAAATCAAGTTCTCCAAAACATACTAAATTCTCATTTCTACAGTTTTTAGTTCACATGTGCAGCATCAAAGGAAGAAGTAACTGCCTGTCAACAACACTCAGCGGTATATTATTCAGCATGACAAAATTGAATGTTCAACATTAGATGGGAACTTGGACGGGGCACAGTGCTCTACTCGGACGGCGCCCAGTGCTCAACTTGGACGGAGGAGGCTGTCGTTGCGCTAGGGAGGTTCCGCACCTGCATAATTACCATAAGGGGATCACGGCCATCTCCCCTGTCTACAGATGGCGGCACTGCAGGCCAGCAGTTGCTGCTCCTCGAACCAAAGGGAGGGAGAAAAGGCAGGCCTATGGCCGAGCACAACGCCAACTTGATATTCATCAGTACTACTATGACTAGACAAGAAAGTATTTAATTTTAAACACTAAATGAAATCCGGATAGTCTAGTCAAAATTGCAATCTGGAGCTTTAGTCACCTCCCCCTGACAAAGAGTGAAGGATACATAGTAGTACTGCACGTTTCTTAAACACTTTGACTAAAACCATAGCTGTTATAGGCCTGTTGTCATCCATGATGGTCTTGTGATTACTTAAATGGGTAGCCACGGTCCAATGTTCTAGATTGTACAAAAACTCATGTTTTGACAGTTTAAATTTTGTCTAAACTTACCGGTTTCCGGTCTCTGAACATACAAAACTTACAGAGATGTACTCAACCACCACCACGATGATAAGATGGACATGGACAAAAGGATTTGATGCTCATCAGTAAGTAGTAGGATAACATTCAGCAGGATGCGGTTAACACAAAAGATTGAGAGTTTCAGACGATACCGAAGGATTGGCCGTTGACGAACACCTACACCGAGTGCCCGACGGAGTTGATGGTGAGCTGCAGCCACTGGCCGGACTTGAGGAATTGCTCGCTCGAGTCGATGTTGACGCTGCATATTCAGGGTAAAGGTAAGAGATTAGCAAATATCAATGAATGGTTTCAAGGAGACAGAGATGGTCAGTCAATCGGCCTGTACGTCAATCTCTAGGTCGTGTACCACAGGTAGTCGGACTTGTCCCACGAATGGGAATCAACTTGGACAGCGGCTAGAGCTCATTTTGAACTGAGAAGGAGATCGCGGTTGCGCCCGGAAGGAAGAGAAGGTGTTTGCCCGGGGCAGGAGGCCGGCGGTGGTCAGGGGAAGAAGCTGGGCGGTGGGCGGCGCTTGGCAGTTCAGGGATGCAACGGTCATGTCGGACGAGGTCTCGCAGGCGCTGGCGTGCGGGGGGCACGGCGACGGCGTCCAACGGCGGTGGTTGTGGCGGGGCGCGCCCCGGCGACGGGGCCATGGAGGCTGTGGGAGGTGGAGATGGCGGGGCGCGCACCAGCGGCGGGGGTCGCGGCGGCTGTGGGAGGTGGTGGCGGTGGCGCACGCGCCGGCGGCAGGGACCATGGCGCCTGTGGGAGGTGGTGGCGGTGGCGCGCGCGCCGGCGGTAGGGACCATGGCGTCTGTGGGAGGTGGTGGCGGTGGCGCGCGCGCCGGCGGCAGGGACCTTGGCGCCCGTGGGAGATGGTGGTGGTGGGACGCGCGCCGGCGGCGAGGGCTGTGGCGGCTGTGGGATCTGGGATGTGGGAGTGGGGATCGGGGGTGGGAGGTGGGGTTGCCCGGGTGGGGACTTTTTTGATTGTGTAGTTAGGCCATCGGGCCGTATAAGAGGCCACGAGTAACGTAATATTATTCTGTTACTAGTATCAAAATGCCCTGTCCTATATTATTTATATATATATATATATATATATATATAATATATATATATATATAATATATTTATATATATTATATATATTATATATATATATAATAGGAAAATAATTTTTTTTAATAAATATTAGATTAATTTTGATTAGATTAATAGGTGATTAGGTGGAAGTGATATACAGGTATGCTTTTTATCTTGAATAGTATTTACTGTTCACTAGGTAGGGCACTATTCATAATAGTGCTCTACTATTCAATACACTATTTGAAAAAGTATTTTACTATTCACTGCAGTATTTAATTCAATTCAATTATTTGCACGTTCTAACTTGTTTATTTCTTTGATTCAGGATCTATTATGGGCTGGCGAGGCCAACAATTCGTCCGACGGTATGCGCAGAGGTGTAAAATCCTAATCAGTACTCACCATATTTTTCATTATGTTGTATCAGATGTAGCTAGTGACATTCACTTAGCAGTTTTAATTGTAAATTTATGGGGTAAATTCCTATCGTCTTCCCAGGCAGTTCCACCCAAAGGGAACACTTCTCTACGGCCATAAGGTTCTCATTCAAACGCCACTCTGGGCTACACAGAGAACTACACACGCAGAGGTTTCTCCTATAGGATCCCTAGCATAAGAACTCGTCCCATAAATTCATAAATAAAAATACCAAGTGAAACCAAGAAACTACATCATTTCCACAACATAATTTACATATGGCTTTCCCTTTCGGGAGGCCCCGAAGGGATTACACAAACTAAGGAAAATTACCTTCTAACTACCTTCTTGAGCCTTACAATGCTCTGGATATGGTGGCTCTTATTGCAGGATAAAAACTACTACTACTACTACTACTACTACTGAGCAACGATCTTGCTAGCTGGGTCGCAGCTCTTTGCTCTATTGGTGGTTCTTCTCCGTCTGGTGTTGTTGTGTCCCTCTTCGCAACAAATGTCTCCTTTTATAGGCGAGAGAGCAGCTCTCTGGATGGCTTCCGGTAGAATGCACCTCTTATTTTATTTGTAGTAGGGATGCATGCGTGTCCCTCTAGGCGATGGATAAGAGCGAGAGATAGTGCCCCGACAAACTTCAATCTTCAGGAATCTATCAAATCTTTGCTTTGTTCACGTGGGCATTGTCTCTCCGCGGATAATTGGCTGGCCTCTGTGCACCAGTCTTTGCTCTTCGGCCATACAAGTCTTCATGCAATTAGCCTTCAGGGCACCTTCTGCCTTCAAGAATCCTTGTGCCAAGGTTGCTTAATTTTTCAACATTGCTTATTCATTTATTTTTAATTTAATTTAACTTGCTTATTTATTCAACATTGCTTATTCATTTTTTTTACAGGGGGTCTTCCCTGCCCATATGATTGATAATACCTTACCAATTTTTAAAATATCTAATTTTGGAATTTCTATCAATATTCGGGTAATAGGTCCTCCGCGCCCGAATAATTGATAGCAATATCAATATAGGCAATTTGGGCTTTATTCAGGTCGCTGCCCATGCCCTGCTATGTCCATTTGATCATCATCATCGTTTAACAGATTGAAATCATATTTTTGATCGTATTCTTTCTTTATTTCTTCAAATTTTTCGTCCATTTCATGCCTTAATTCTTTTAATATTTCTTCTTTCAATTCTTTCTTTATTATTTTTGAAAATTCTTCAAATCTTTTATCCATTTCTTGATCTATGTATTCACTGTCTAAAGGGTCAAGCCCCTTTAGAAGGCATTCTTGATATGTCTTATATTTTGAAGACTCTTCCTTCTTTATATTTTTTGAGCTTGATGCCTCCCCCTTTGTGGGAGTTGGTGAAGCAGGTATGCCTCTTTTCATTTGGATATAGTCTTTAGCCTTTGGGTCAATATAATAATCTGGTCCTAATACCTTTCTTGCCCAAAATAAGGCATCATCTATACTATAATATCTTTTGAATGTTAAATCCTGTCCTTTTCTTTTTGCATCTAATTTTTCAATCATAATATTTTCCCATTCCGAATATATACCAGGTTTATTTCCATCAAATATAAGATATAGTGTTTCTCCTTTTGGTATTTCAATCTTTTCTGGCTTTGGCAAATTTTTGTTTAATTCATTAAAATATTCTTCCAAACTATTGAGAATTGATAAAAAATATCCTTTTTCCTCTCTCTTGAGAGTATATTGAAACCAAAAATTATCCAATATGCATCTTTGAGCTTCATCAAGCTTGATATGGGTTTTTGGCTTGAAATTGAATGTATTTGGCTGAAACATTTTCAGCCTATTTTCTTCTCCAAAGAAGAGATACTCATCCCTGGTGGCGAATAATCCTTTCCACATTTCTGCAAATTTGATGCACGAGAAAATATGTCAGGTAAGGTATTATCCTTCCCCTTAATATGCTCAAAAATAACTTTATAACCATTCCCAGCTATGGTGTCTTCAAATAAGACCCATCTTCTTGTTGAGCTTTTCTTACTATTAATTTTATTGTAATATCGACATATAGCTTCACAGTCTGTTCGCACTGTAAATTCTTTAAATCCTAGATATAGCCTAAATGCATTTATTGCATTTACAACTGCAAGGATTTCCCTATCAATATTATTTACCGTCTTTAATTTGTAACTTCCCGAAGCATATCTGCATATTTTTTCATCTGCCTTTGGAGAGTATTTATTGGGCTTTTGTTTTAGTATTGCAACCCATCCTACCTTAGATGCATCTGTCTCAATTATAAAATAATTATCTTCTAGAGGCAATTCTAGGGGTTTTAAATTCTTGACCTTTTCCTTGATGGCCTTTACTAATTTTATATCTTCAGAATTGAAGTATTTTTGACCATTTTTCCTTAATTTAGCATATAAAGGTCCTGCTAGCTTTGCTAAGTTGTCTATATAGTTTCGTGCATAGTTTACAATTCCTAAGAACTGCTGTAAAGCCTTTTTATCACTCATATTATCAGGAAACTCTAATATTTTCTTTGCAATATGTTCTTGTAGATATATCTTTCCTTCTCCTATTTCATGACCAAGGAAAATTATTTTCTCTTTGCAAATTTCCATCTTCTTTTTGGATAGTATGAGCCCATTTTGTTCTACCTTTCGAAAGAACACTTCAAGATGGGCTATATGCTCTTTGTATGATTTTGAGAATACTAACAAATCATCTACGTATACCAATATAAATGCTTGATTCTCATTGAATATATTTTGCATTTTTCTTTGAAATAGTGCAGGTGCATTCTTTAGACCTAATGGCATTACTAGCCATTCATAGTGGCCTTGTGGACAAGTAAATGTTGTCCAAGGAATAGATTCTTCAGCCATTTTTACTTGCCAAAATCCTGCCTTTAAGTCAAATTTAGAGAAATATTTACTTTCTTGTATTCTGTTAATCCATTCCTGCTTATTAGGTATATTATATGCATCATCAACTGTATTATCATTAAGCCTTTTAAAATTAATTACCATTCTAGATTTACCTCTAACTTCTTCAGCATGATTTCTAACTATAAAAGCAGCAGATCGATGAGGACTTCTACTTTCTCTTATAGCTTTTAACTTTAATAGCTCTTCAATATGCATTTTGAACTCTTCAATATCTTTTGGAGTAGCTTCTATTGGTCCTGACTTAATTATATAATCTGGATTTATGATATTTATTTTGCAAACTATAGAATTCTTATCCCAATGTTTCATTGGTATTTCTCCAATAATTTGTATGCTTTCTAGTCTTTGCACAATCTTATCTATATCTTTTTTAGATTTTATATCTCTATACCAATTTGGCGAGAATGATTGTAACCCAATGCATTCTGTACATGTATTTTCTATATGATATTCTTCTATGGCCTCACTAAGTTCTTCGTCTTTACAGAATTCAAGGGGATCTGGACTTGTGCTATATTCATCATCTAAATTAGATATTTCTACATTTTGCAAGGACTTTCTTTTTTTTCGCACTTCAGATATGTATGGAACATTATCTTGATAAGGGATAAATGTTACCCCTTCTTCATGTATGATTGTGGTTTGTAAAGATTGTTGTAAAAATCTTAACCCTATTATCATGTCATCATTTATTACTGACAAATCTCTTATTGTAATTTCATCTATTATATATTTTGTGCCATTTATATAAGCTTCAATATTATATGCTAGCTGATTATGGATCTTCTTTATTCCTGACATATCCGTAGATACTTCAGCTTTATAATTATCTATAGTTTCAACTATTTCAGGACACCTCGTAAAATATTTATCATGGATGATATTCTTAGTGCAACCAGTATCTAATAGTGCCAGTATTTTATATGAAATATTTGGCTTTAGAACAATCCTAACTGGGATCCTTATCCCTAACACTTCTTTGAATGGTAATCGAACAATATATTTGTTTCCAAAACTAGTAATTGCATCTTTCAATTGTATTAATTTGTCTCCTTTTTTATCCCTTACCGTTACCATTTGCTCTTTCATTTCCGTGATTTCAGCAACATTATTGTCTTGCTTATTACTATTTTCTAACTCATCTTTAAGTTTTTCTAGTTCTGCTTCTAGCTTATTTATTCTATTTTCTAAATTTCTAACCCTACTGGATAATATTTGTTCTTCTGGTTCTAATTCTATTTCTTGTCTCCACTTTTGATTATTGGCTCTTAGACATGAGGCACATGCTTGTTTTAAACACAAGTTACATGTGAACTTATTATCTTGACTTGGGTAATATATACAGAAAGCACATTTTATGTTATAATCACCTTTTCCTCTAATCCAATCATGTTCACAATCTACTTGGTTCATCATTTCAATTTTTAAACCGGCTAATTCATCTATTAGGTCTATCTCATCTTCACTTGATTCATATTCTGGAGCCTCATTTTCTACTTCATCTATTTCTATAATTGAATATATTGACTCGTCGTCTTTTATTTCATCATCACATACTAATATATTTTCATTAACGCTATCTATAATTAACACTCTCTCTTGTTCTTCATATTTACTAGAGTATCTTTTCTGGTCTTTATTAGGGCAAGTTCTACTTAGATGATCAGGAGAGTTACATATGAAACACCTGCATGTTTTATCATAGGTTTTCTTAGGATTATATCTTCTTACATTTCTTTTATGCAAGAATGGGGCTCTATTGTCTGACCTTCTTAAGAAATATCTTTTCTTTGTTCTAAAATTTCTATTTCTTCTCCTTTGTGGTTTATAATATTGTTTTTCCTATGCCTTTCTTCTCATATGTAAGTGGTATTTGGACTTGTTATTGCAAAAGTTATAATCTGATTTCTTCATAGATCTTTGGGCTTGAATGCTAGTACATACCTTTCTTAGCTGTTTGAAAACAATTATGACTTGGTATATTTACCACATTTCCTCCTGTTTCTTTTTTATACTCCTCAAAATTTATGGAACCTAGAGGATCAGGTAATTTATTAAAATATCTTTCTACTACACCTACATTAAAACCTTGTTTAGCAGTAGTAGCATTGTACAAATAATGGGTGGAAAATTCTTTAAACCTTTCCACTAGTTAATTTTAATTTTTCTATTTCTCTTAACCTTTCATTTTGCAATGAGGTATGTCCTAATTCTGGATCTTCTGTCTATGATCATATTTGAGATAACATTCGCAAAGTTATTAGGGTTACTTCCTGCCCTTTTAATTCTTCATATTGACTAGGGTATGGCTCTACCCATTGTTCCCATAGAACTTTTACAGATTCTCCTAAAAATGTTTCTAATATGTAACATATCTTCTACCTTAGTGCCTATATTATACTGATTTTGATATATTTTTTGCACTATAAACCTTTCCATATGCTGATTATATTTGGCCAATCTATGGATCATGAGCTGCTAGGTTTAATATAGCGCCATCATTCTTATAATTTTGAAATTGCACTGGTTTTTCAAAATCTCTTCTTTTAGTACCTTATATCTATATGTCCAGGGATTACGTATGTTGATAGTCATCTTTTTCTGGAGGCCATTGTCCAGCTGATCTGGTAGGTCTCTCTCTTTCTCCTTCTCTTTTTACGACGATTCTCCATATCCTCTACTTCTTTTACCACTATTTCTACTTCCATAGCTTCCATTGCATTGTCTAAATTATGTAGCCCCACATCATCTAGTGAGTTATAAAATCACTATTTTTTTCTGAATCATCATATCTTTCATCTTCTAACCACATTTCTTTTATTAATTCTTCCTCCTCCATAACTTTCTAATAATAACTTATTATTGATATCCCATTGCTCTTCTTCACTAATAACTTCTTCTTTTTGAACATATTCTTATCTTTATTATTATTTTATTATTATTATTATTATTATTATTATTATTATTATTATTAATGATAGCATTTCTATTAATAATAGCATTTGCTTTTCTTTCTGCTATGCCATAATTTTATCTTCCATGGTTGAACTACTAGTGAAAAACTTTTTATCATTTTTTAGTTTCTTTAACCTTGCAATTTCTCTAATGATAAATAATTCTCTTTCTCTAATTTTAGGCCAATCCTTTGTCATAGAATGACTATATTCCCATTCAATATGCTTTAGCTTCTTTTCCCAATGAATTATTTCATCATCTAAATCAGCCTTTTCCATGCATTCAGATATACCTTTATCATTATTAATTTCTGATTCTGACATAAAAGATTCAGAGTCTTCTATTGATGCAGCTTTATAGTTCATAAATCGAATGCTGCTACTTCCTTCACAATTTTGATAGCTTATGTAGTTTTCAGGTTGCTTTAATTCTATTTTTCTCTATTAATTCACCTATCTTCCATTCTTCTCCAGCTCTTTCTTCAGAACCAATTTTAAGAGGATTCATAAACTTTATACCTTTTGATTGCATACTATCAATTACGTCATTCACATTTACTCTATATCTGGAGCTACTTCTATTAGTGAGCCTTACTATAAATTCTATGCTTACTAGCAAATTTGTTCCTTTAAAATCTTCGTAACCTTTAGTTTGGAAACCAAAACTCATTTTTTCAATAAATTCTTTTACGGGCATCATTAGGTCTGGAGCTATATAGGTTATTAATCTATTTTCATTCATGTCTCCTTCCAAAAATCCTAATGCTGCTTTGTCTACTGATTCCCATCTTCTGTCTAATAATGTTATTAAAACCTTTGCACCTAATTTCTTCCTTGTCATGCCTTTGACTCCTATGATATACATACCTTGATGAATATATTTATAACCACAATATTTTAGTTCATTTTCAATATTTTTGCTTACAATTCTTAAGTTAACACACTTAATTCTACTTCTCGAGATTTCTGTATAGACCACTCTTACTTTCAAACATACCTATATGATATACTTGTTGCAGCTTTATTTTTCTTAGGGTATCTTTCTGATATCTTTTTAGATCTCTTTGTATATCAATAACTTCTTCAATACTATCAATATCATCAACTTTGCATGATAATCTATGCTTCATGGCTAGAGGTCTTGAGCCTTGCCTTACTAATTGGAGGGTTTTGTCTCTTCTAAGGAAGCCTTTAGATACGTCCATTTTTCTGAATTAATATTTCTAGCAGAGGCAACTATTCCGGACGATGAAAGCACAATTTCTTTGTTGTTTTGCACACTATTTAGTTTATTTAAAATTTGGATTAATAGATGGAGGATGGTGTTATTTTGTCTTATTATTACTTTGGAATCTTCTTTTGGGGAGTCGTGATCGGAGAATCCGACAGGAGGTGACAGGTATTTAGCTACTTCGTTTAATGCTTGAGTATATTCAGTCATATAATTATGAGATAATCAAAGTTTTAACCTCTTGCACCAACTTTTTTATTTCAAGTATATCTTGTCTTGTTTCAGTGCGTGGGAATGACTCTTTGCCTTTACTTAAGTAACAGCCTATTGATAACACTTCTTCTTTAATATAATCGTTATTCTTAGAAACGGTATTCTGTCTTGCTTTTGCTTCCTCTAGCTTATGTAAAGCTAGATCAATTTTATTATACAACCCTAAAATCTTATCAGCAAGCTTTTGGTATTCTTTGAATAAACTTTCAAATTTTTGGTCTAAATTATCTTGTCTTTTCCCCCAAGACATGAAAAAATTATATATCAAATCGACGACTGTATTTAACTGGCTATGAGATGTATGCCAAATATGCTCTTCAGAGGGATTTACTCTGCACCTTATATTTAAATTTTCCTTAGTATTTATTACTTTACCTGCGCTAACTTCTAAGTTTAAATATTTTAACCTTTCAATGATTAAACGCTGGACCTGATACCAACAATATAGGGAAACTAAAGTTTTTCTTAATAAGTATTAGATTATATTTTGATTAGATTAATAGGTGATTAGGTGGAAGTGATATACATGTATGCTTTTTATCTTGAATAGTATTTACTGTTCACTAGGTAGGGCACTATTCACAATAGTGCTCTACTATTCAATACACTATTTGAAAAAGTATTTTACTATTCACTGCAATATTTAATTCAATTCAATTATTTGCACGTTCTAACTTGTTTATTTCTTTGATTCAGGATCTATTATGGGCTGGCGAGGCCAACAATTCGTCCGACGGTGTGCGCAGAGGTGTAAAATCCTACTCAGTACTCACCATATTTTTCATTATGTTGTATCAGATGTAGCTAGTGACATTCACTTAGCAGTTTTAATTGTAAATTTATGGGGTAAATTCCTATCGTCTTCCCAGGCAGTTCCACCCGAAGGGAACACTTCTCTACGGCCACAAGGTTCTTATTCAAACGCCACTCTGGGCTACACAGAGAACTACACACGCAGAGGTTTCTCCTATAGGATCCCTAGCATAAGAACTCGTCCCATAAATTCATAAATAAAAATACCAAGTGAAACCAAGAAACTACATCATTTCCACAACATAATTTACATATGGCTTTCCCTTTCGGGAGGCCCCGAAGGGATTACACAAACTAAGGAAAATTACCTTCTAACTACCTTCGTGAGCCTTACAATGCTCTGGATATGGTGGCTCTTATTGCAGGATGAAAACTACTACTACTACTACTGAGCAACGAGCTTGCTAGCTGGGTCGCAGCTCTTTACTCTATCGGTGGCTCTTCTCCGTCTTGTGTTGTTGTGTCCCTCTTCGCAGCAAATGTCTCCTTTTATAGGCGAGAGAGCAGCTCTCTGGATGGCTTCCGGGAGAATGCACCTCTTATTTTATTTGTAGTAGGGATGCATGCGTGTCCCTCTAGGCGATGGATAAGAGCGAGAGATAGTGCCCCGACAAACTTCAATCTTCAGGAATCTATCAAATCTTTGCTTTGTTCACGTGGGCATTGTCTCTCCGCGGATAATTGGCTGGCCTTTGTGTACCAGTCTTTGCTCTTCGGCCATACAGGTCTTCATGCGATTAGCCTTTAGGGCACCTTCTGCCTTCAAGAATCCTTGTGCCAGTGTATGCGTACATACATGCCAAGGCTGCTTCATGGATCCTATTTGAGCTGTGGATCACGAAGTGCTTGAATTACGGGAAGATCTGTCTTATCCAGAATATCCCATCCGTGTTCTTGATGAAACTGAACGTCGGACTCGTCAAAAGTCAATCAAATTCCTCAAGGTTCAGTGGTCAAATCATTCTGAAGATGAGGCCACTTGGGAACGCGAGGATCGTCTTCGTGAAGAATACCCCTCTTTCTTTCAGTCTTCCTCTTAATTCTCGGGACGAGAATTCTTAATAGATGAGGAGAGTTGTAACACCCCCTGTCATTAGCTACAGTAATCACTTTTGATAATGACATGTCAGCATGATTAACACTGCATAATCATCATTAGCATCATATTGCATTTCAACTCCTAACTCAAATTCAAATTTAAATGAAAGTGAAATATAAAAGTTGACCAACATAAAAACTAAAATGTTCAGTAAATAACAAATATTGCAGAGACCATTCTAAAATTGTGACCAACATTTAATAAATTAATTAGGTGACCCAAACCTCTTTTAACAGTGGCTGAAAATAATATCTGCAAGCCTTTTAATTAATCTAGATCGAATATGAAATGATGTTTTGCCCAAACTAGTTTTTGGTGTTAGGGTATAGTGCACTGGTATTTAAGGACTAGCTCACACTTTTTACAAAATCCATTTGGGGCCTAAACAATTAACAAAACAGAAAAGAAAAAGAAACAGAAAAGAGAAAAAGGAAAAGGCCTAATTGATCTACTGTACACTCGGCCTATCGCTACAGTCGCGGCCCAGCCCAACCCCGTGTCGTCCCTCACCTCGCACTGCTCACCTCGCCGAGCTGTCGCCCGCGCCGGCGCTCACCGCCCCGGCCCCCCCTCGCCTTTGCTCGACAACGAGCACTGCGGCGCCGCGGACGCCTATATGGACCCCCCCTCGACTCCGCGGACGAACCCTAGCCGCCCCCTTTGCCCCTCTTCCCTCTTCCCCCGTCCCCCACCTCGCCCGACGCCGCCATGGTCGGCCACAGCTGAAGCTCGCGGCCACCGTGCCCCGTTCGCCTCCCCATTGTGTCCACGAGCTCCGCCGCAACGCGCCGTCCTCCTCGACCATGAGCCTGAGCTCCGGGAGCCCTGCGTCGCCCCCACGTCGACATCTTCTTCCTCGGATCCCCGCCACCGTTCGCCGTCGATTCCGGCTACTCCAGGCCTTCCCCGCGCCCGCTCTGAACGGCTACGCCCCACTGTGAGCTCCTGCTCCTCCTCCCCCTCTCCATTAGCTCGCTAGTGTACCGTAGCCGCCGCTCCGCGTTACGCCGCACCCACCGCCGCGGACCTCATCGCCGGCGACCGTCCAGCGACCATTTGGTCATGTGCTGCTGCCCATTTGCTTCGCTGCGTCGCATAGACCCCGCCTAGCTCCTCACAACGCTTGAACGCGCGCCGTTTTGACGATCCCGTAGCTCGCCCGAGAACCTCGCCGCCGACGAGCTCCTGGCGCTCAGCTCCGGCCTCCCCAGCACCCCGCACCACCGCCATTCGACGCGCGACGACGAGCCGTGTCGAACGCGACCTACCCCAGCCCCTGAGACCCACCGTAGGCGAAACCCGAGCCAAGCCCGACTCGCGCCGCCGCATTTTGGCTCGCCGGAGCTACTCCGGCGCGTCGCCGGCCACCGCCGATGTGGCACCGGTGGGCCCCGCCCTGTGCCACTGACTGTGGGGCCCCGCGGGCCCGTTTGACCCCGTTGACCGCGGTCAACGCTGACGTGGCCGCCCGGTCTCACTGACATGTGGGGCCCGGCCGTTTAATTGAATTTAAATAAATAGAAAATCTGTTAATTAGTTAATTAAATACTAATCAGTCACTGACTGCTGGGCCCCACCTGTTAATTAACTCAGATAATTAAATTAACCTCTCTGATTAAGCCACAGTGTATGACATGTGGGTCCCACCTGTCAGTTTGACTCTGGTCAGCCAGAGTTGACCTGCTGACGTCATGCTTAGGTCATGCTGATGTCATCGCAACACTGTTTCGGATAATGTTGATTTAAATAATTAAATAAATTCCAGAAATTAATAAAACTTTAGAAAATCATATTAAATAAACCGTAACTCCGATGAAAATAATTTATATATGAAACTTGCTCAGAATTTCGATACGAACCCGAATACGTCCTCCGTATTCCCGTCAGACGCCCGTAGCTATAAGAACATTGAACTTTTGGACCGATTTCGATAAATGAATAGTGCCCAACTTTAATTAAATAAATCCAAATAAATTCCTAAATTAACTAAATCATTTAGGTAGGCAGTAGAACACCCCGGCATATCATTTAGGCATGTCATACATATTGTTTGCATTATTGCCGTGAATTTATTGTTTCTCTCCCCCTCCTTCTCTCTCTCGATAGACGCTGAGACCGACGACGCTGCACCCGGGTACAACTACTCTATCGACGAGCAGCCCATTGACGACCTTCCCCTCTTGCCAGAGCAACCAGGCAAGCCCCCCCCCTTGAGCATTCCAGATATCGCCCACTCTATTCTCCTGCTTGCATTAGATTTTGCTACTGTTAATGTATGCTCCTATTCTGATGCATAGCCTGCTGTTGTAACCTGTTCATTGCTACCTTACCTGCCTATGATAAACTGTTTAGTTTAGGTTGGAGTGAACCATCAGTGACCTCACCACCTTTCCTTTGTTGCCCCTGCTTGATCATCGACGACTCGATCAACGTGATCGTCGACCAGAGACCGACACCTCACTTCACACCCCCTTAGTTGTACGACTCTGCGTAGTAACTATCGAGTGCCGAGGGTGATACCTTGTAACGCACTCCTGATGAATACTCTGCAGTGTAGCTGTTCGGTCGTGGTCATCGAGGGTGATTCCTCCTTCTCCACTTCCGATACGACTCTTTCGTGCAACCCTCAGTGTGAACCTCGAGGGTGATACCTCATACGTTCACCCTGATGTTTTCGTCGAGTGGAATCCTCCGAGGGTGATTCCTCGGGTTTCCCCCTTGATGTTATGACCACACGATTACTTTGACCCTTGTTACAGGCGGGTCCACCCTGGTGGGTACCCGCTGGGGATCTATGATTTCGGGTGTGTCGGAAGGGCACTCGAGTGTGACATTGTGGCGGAGCATCAGCGACTATGATTGTCTCCGCTTGATACTAATTGAGCCTATTGGATTTGGGTGTGTGATCTGAGTGGGTCGACGTGCCCTATACACACTACCACCACGCGGGATAATGGTTATGGGACCCTCTGCGAAGTACGTTTCTCCGAAAGCTCGTCTGACGTCACGATTCACCGTGTGGGCTGATTGTCGGGATTGGGCTGGATACTTCACTAACGAGTTCAGTGTCGCGCCTGCACCCCGGCCAGTCTCGCAACGCGCAGGGTGCCCAGGGCGATGGCCCGAGACCTTTGGGTGCATAGGTTAGTCCGGCGTGCTGATCTCTCTGCCGATCCTAGGTAGAGCGCTGCTTTGTGTTGATCTTCCGAGGACGGGCATTACCCAGCAAGTGTGTCCGGCCAGAGTTGATCGAGCGTGTTGGGTAACAGTAGTGCACCCCTGCAGGGATGAATCTTCTATCGATAGCCGGTCCTACGGTAAAGGACGCTCAGTTTGTGTATCCCGATCTACTACTTAAACTGGATACTTGTTACTTAACTGAAGCTTCGGGATCGCTTTCTCGCTTGGGAGTCGAGGAAGGATCTTTAAGCTGTACTTCAACATGTTTGCTAAATAAAATGCTATTCTACTCTCTTCTACTGCTGCAAGATGATGGCTTGTGAAGAGGTTTGAAGATGCTAGTCTTCGATAGGACTAGGCCTTCTCTCTATTCTGGCATTTCTGCAGCCCAGTCCACCTATACAGCTTTTCTCCATTGATAATGTTGCATATGTAGTATAGATCCTCGCTTGCTGAGTACTTCGGATGAGTACTCACGGTTGCTTTACTTTCTCTTTTCCCCATACCCCACCTTGATTATACATCAGACGATGGAGTCCAGGAGTCAGATGCCACCACCGGAGCTTACTACCAGGAGGGTCCAGAGGGTACTTACTACTGGATCGAGCCAGATGACCAGGAGTAGGATCGGAGGCTCCCAGGCAGGAGGCCAACGCCTTTCGATCTAGTGTCGCTGTTTGTGCTAGCCTTCTTAAGGCAAAACTTGTCTAACTATGTCTGTACTCAGATAATATTTGTATGATTGACTTATGTATTCGGATCTTCTGATCCCTGGTCTGTAATATTGTGGACCTCCGTTTAAATTGTGTTAGAGTTGTGTTGTGATATCTTCCTGTGAGTCCCTGTGCTTGATCATACACGTTTGCGTGTATGATTAGTGTACGATTGAGTCGGGGGTGTCACAAGTTGGTATCAGAGCCGACTGCCTGTAGGAAGCCCCCTTCCAATTCCTTGGCTGAAGTTGAGTCTAGACATCGAAAAACTAATTTACTAACTTGGCTGTGTGGCTTACGGGCCCACGTCGCCAACTGGGTGGTATTAGGATCTTTTATTCCTCGTCTATACTCTGGGACTCTGATCTCTCTTCTACTCGGGTTAAATAAATTTTACTAACGCCGACACTTAGGATCTCGTAAATTCCGTCTACCCGGAGAGCTGGATATCTGTGCGATTTCCCTGTCATTGATCTGATTAGTCTGATAATCATTTTCCTTTCCATTGTTTTGTTTAACCTTTCTCTCCGAGTTGTGTTAAACTTCTCATTGTCATTTGACAAATCTGAATTTCCTCTGTTTCAGATGGACCGTTTGTTTCCACCATGTCCTACGACACAGCTTGTGCTTCGCACTTGGGCTCGTAATACCCCTGGGTTTCCAGCTGTCCTGATCGCTCTCATGACCAGACTTGGCTACCGTTGGTATCCTGAGTACTTGGTTTACGAGGATTACCGCGAGTTCAATCAGGAGCAGTACCATGCTGATGTTCGTATCTATGATCAGCAAAATGACTCAGACACCGAGCTACACCTTTTCCACGGTATCGGCGTGACGATTGAGATGGCAGTCCATGATGCCGCCTACTCTGCCGTCGCACGTCTCCGAGGACAGTTCAGCGATATCTTGGATGACTCTGAGTTCCGATACATTCCGTATGCCCCTGCTGGAGATGCTACTGGATATTACACAGCTATCTGTGCCCCATTCGAGCCTCGTCGCTATGACCCGCGCGTTCTGATTCAGTGCACTCAGGCTCTGGATTGCACTGTTCGGGCTCTTGCCGTTGAGTTGGTTGCCACTCGAGCTCGTCTCTACAATGCTATGACGCAGTTGCTACCCGCTGTTCGCGCAGGGATACATCCTGAGCACATCCTTTACCCGCGCAGGACTCAGATGTATGCTGGTATTGATTGGCCTGCTGTTGGAGGTCATACACCTGCACGTGGACCTCTTCTTACAGCTCGAGACCGGCTTCTGCATCAGAGTGCACACGGAGAGTAGGATCCAGCAAGTTGATCGATCATCGGTGTTCTCTAAACTTGACCTGAGGTTGGGTTATCACCAGATCCGTGTCCGTGAAGAGGATATTCCCAAGACTGCATTCATCACTCGTTATGGCTCCTATGAATACACCGTCATGTCATTTGGCCTAACGAATGCCCCAGCTACGTTCTCCCGTCTGATGAATTATATATTCATGGATTACCTCGACAAATTCGTCGTGGTTTATTTGGATGATATCCTGATATATTCTAAGAATAAAGAAGAACATGCTGAACACCTCCGTTTGGTACTAGAAAGGCTCCGAGAACACCAGTTGTATGCCAAGTATTCCAAATGCGAATTCTGGTTATCTGAAGTAACTTACCTTGGACATGTGATTTCCAAGGATGGAATTGCTGTTAACCCCGAACGAGTTCAGGCTATTCTGGACTGGACTCCCTCGAAGAATGTTAAGCAAGTTAGAAGTTTTCTCGGACTTGCAAGTTATTGCCGTCGATTCGTTGAGAACTTTTCCAAGATTGCAAAATTATTGACAAATCTGCTTCACAAAGGTGTTAAATTTGAGTGGACAGAAAAATGTCAAGAAAGCTTTTAGACACTAAAAGATAAATTGACATCTGCCCCAGTATTAGCACCCCCGGATTCCCAAAAGGATTTCGTGATATACTGCGATGCCTCCCGTCAAGGATTAGGCTGTGTCCTAATGCAAGAACGCAAGGTGATTGCTTATGCCTCCCGACAATTGCGTCCTCATGAAGAAAATTACCCAGTGCACGATCTCGAACTTTCTGCGGTTATTTATGCCCTGAAGCTATGGCGACATTACCTTCTCGGTAACCGTTGCGAGATATATACGGATCATCAAAGTTTAAAGTATTTATATACTCAACCGGATCTGAACCTTCGTCAACAAAGATGGCTCGAGACAATAGCCGATTATGATATGAATATCTCATACACCCCTGGCAAGGCAAATGTAATGGCCGATGCTTTGAGCCGTAAGGCTTATTGCAGCAACCATATGGTTCAGGAATCACAACCTCTTCTTTATGAAGAGTTTCGTAAATTGAACCTCCATATTGTTCCACAGGGTTATCTCAATACCCTCGTTGTCGAACCATATTTAGAACACAGCATCAAAACTATGCAACGGTATGACTCTGAAGTTGAAAGGATTAAGCGATACCTTGAAAAAGGAAAACCGTCGGAGTTCCATCTTGATAATGATGGGATCTTATTTTTCCAACACCGTCTCTTCGTACCTAAGTTCAAAGATGAGAGAGAACATGTTATGATGGAAGCTCATGACACTCCTCTGTCAATTCATCCTGGTAGCACAAAGATGTACCGTGACATTTGTCAGAGATACTGGTGGCCTAATATGAAGCGAGATATTGCTCATTATGTTTCTGAGTGCGACGTTTGCCGCCGCGTTAAAGCTCAACATCAAAAGCCCGCAGGAACTCTGTAACCCCTTGCAATTCCTGAATGGAAATGGGACAAGGTCCAAATGGATTTCATTACTGGTTTTCCCAAATCCCAGAAGGGTAATGATGCTATATTTGTCGTCATTGACCGATTCTCTAAGGTTGCTCACTTTCTACCAGTTAAAGAGACAATCACTGCTAGCCAGTTAGCAGACTTGTATGTTTCCCGAATTGTGTCACTCCACGGTGTTCCGTTGGAGATCAGTTCTGATCGTGGCAGCCTCTTCACCTCCAGTTTCTGGAATAGTTTCCAAGAAGCTATGGGAACACATCTGTCTTTCAGCACCGCTTTTCACCCTCAGTCACAGGGTCAAGTTGAACGAGTTAATCAAGTGCTCGAAGATATGCTTCGAGCTTGCGTCATCTCCTTCGGTAAGAAATGGGAGGAATCTCTCCCGTATGCCGAATTCTCTTACAACAATAGCTATCAAGATAGTCTGAAGATGGCACCGTTTGAAGTTCTTTACGGTCGTAAGTGTCGAACCCCTCTGAATTGGTCAGAAACTGGGGAACGCTCACTCGTCGGACCGGACATTATTCAGCAAGCTGAAGATCAAGTCCGCATTGTCCGTGAACATTTGAAAACTGCTCAGTCTCGTCAGAAGAGCAACTATGACCGAAAGCACCAGGAAATAGTCTATCAACCTGGCGAGCAAGCTTACCTCCGCGTCACTCCGTTGAAAGGCACTCATCGGTTCGAAATCAAAGGCAAGTTAGCTCCTCGCTACATTGGCCCATTCCGTATTCTTGCCCGTCGAGGAGAGGTGGCATATCAATTGCAATTGCCGCCAAACCTTTCTCAAGTACATGATGTCTTTCATGTATCCCAACTCCGTCGCTGCTTCAAGGATCCTATTCGAGCTGTGGATCACGAAGTGCTTGAATTACGGGAAGATCTGTCTTATCCAGAATATCCCATCCGTGTTCTTGATGAAACTGAACGTCGGACTCGTCAAAAGTCAATCAAATTCCTCAAGGTTCAGTGGTCAAATCATTCTGAAGATGAGGCCACTTGGGAACGCGAGGATCGTCTTCGTGAAGAATACCCCTCTTTCTTTCAGTCTTCCTCTTAATTCTCGGGACGAGAATTCTTAATAGATGAGGAGAGTTGTAACACCCCCTGTCATTAGCTACAGTAATCACTTTTGATAATGACATGTCAGCATGATTAACACTGCATAATCATCATTAGCATCATATTGCATTTCAACTCCTAACTCAAATTCAAATTTAAATGAAAGTGAAATATAAAAGTTGACCAACATAAAAACTAAAATGTTCAGTAAATAACAAATATTGCAGAGACCATTCTAAAATTGTAACCAACATTTAATAAATTAATTAGGTGACCCAAACCTCTTTTAACAGTGGCTGAAAATAATATCTGCAAGCCTTTTAATTAATCTAGATCGAATATGAAATGATGTTTTGCCCAAACTAGTTTTTGGTGTTAGGGTATAGTGCACTGGTATTTAAGGACTAGCTCACACTTTTTACAAAATCCATTTGGGGCCTAAACAATTAACAAAACAGAAAAGAAACAGAAACAGAAAAGAGAAAAAGGAAAAGGCCTAATTGATCTACTGTACACTCGGCCTATCGCTACAGTCGCGGCCCAGCCCAACCCCGTGTCGTCCCTCACCTCGCACTGCTCACCTCGCCGAGCTGTCGCCCGCGCCGGCGCTCACCGCCCCGGCCCCCCCTCACCTTTGCTCGACAACGAGCACTGCGGCGCCGCGGACGCCTATATGGACCCCCCCTCGACTCCGCGGACGAACCCTAGCCGCCCCCTTTGCCCCTCTTCCCCCGTCTCCCACCTCGCCCGACGCCGCCATGGTCGGCCACCGCTGAAGCTCGCGGCCACCGTGCCCCGTTCGCCTCCCCATTGTGTCCACGAGCTCCGCCGCAACGCGCCGTCCTCCTCGACCATGAGCCTGAGCTCCGGGAGCCCTGCGTCGCCCCCACGTCGACATCTTCTTCCTCGGATCCCCGCCACCGTTCGCCGTCGATTCCGGCTACTCCAGGCCTTCCCCGCGCCCGCTCTGAACGGCTACGCCCCACTGTGAGCTCCTGCTCCTCCTCCCCCTCTCCATTAGCTCGCTAGTGTACCGTAGCCGCCGCTCCGCGTTACGCCGCACCCACCGCCGCGGACCTCATCGCCGGCGACCGTCCGGCGACCATTTGGTCATGTGCTGCTGCCCATTTGCTTCGCCGCGTCGCATAGACCCCGCCTAGCTCCTCACAACGCTTGAACGCGCGCCGTTTTGACGATCCCGTAGCTCGCCCGAGAACCTCGCCGCCGACGAGCTCCTGGCGCTCAGCTCCGGCCTCCCCAGCACCCCGCACCACCGCCATTCGACGCGCGACGACGAGCCGCGTCGAACGCGACCTACCCCAGCCCCTGAGACCCACCGTAGGCGAAACCCGAGCCAAGCCCGACTCGCGCCGCCGCATTTTGGCTCGCCGGAGCTACTCCGGCGCGTCGCCGGCCACCGCCGATGTTGCACCGGTGGGCCCCGCCCTGTGCCACTGACTGTGGGGCCCCGCGGGCCCGTTTGACCCCGTTGACCGGGGTCAACGCTGACATGGCCGCCCGGTCTCACTGACATGTGGGGCCCGGCCGTTTAATTGAATTTAAATAAATAGAAAATCTGTTAATTAGTTAATTAAATACTAATCAGTCACTGACTGCTGGGCCCCACCTGTTAATTAACTCAGATAATTAAATTAACCTCTCTGATTAAGCCACAGTGTATGACATGTGGGTCCCACCTGTCAGTTTGACTCTGGTCAGCCAGAGTTGACCTGCTGACGTCATGCTTAGGTCATGCTGATGTCATCGCAATACTGTTTCGGATAATGGTGATTTAAATAATTAAATAAATTCTAGAAATTAATAAAACTTTAGAAAATCATATTAAATAAACCGTAACTCCGATGAAAATAATTTATATATGAAACTTGCTCAGAATTTCGATACGAACCCGAATACGTCCTTCGTATTCTCGTCAGACGCCCGTAGCTATAAGAACATTGAACTTTTAGACCGATTTTGATAAATGAATAGTGCCCAACTTTAATTAAATAAATCCAAATAAATTCCTAAATTAACTAAATCATTTAGTTAGGCAGTAGAACACCCCGGCATATCATTTAGGCATGTCATACATATTGTTTGCATTATTGCCGTGAATTTATTGTTTCTCTCCCCCTCCTTCTCTCTCTCGATAGACGCTGAGACCGACGACGCTGCACCCGGGTACAACTACTCTACCGACGAGCAGCCCGTTGACGACCTTCCCCTCTTGCCAGAGCAACCAGGCAAGCCCCCCCCCTTGAGCATTCCAGATATCGCCCACTCTATTCTCCTGCTTGCATTAGATTTTGCTACTGTTAATGTATGCTCCTATTCTGATGCATAGCCTGCTGTTGTAACCTGTTCATTGCTACCTTACCTGCCTATGATAAACTGTTTAGTTTAGGCTGGAGTGAACCATCAGTGACCCCACCACCTTTCCTTTGTTGCCCCTGCTTGATCATCGACGACTCGATCAACGTGATCGTCGACCAGAGACCGACACCTCACTTCACACCCCCTTAGTTGTACGACTCTGCGTAGTAACTATCGAGTGCCGAGGGTGATACCTCGTAACGCACTCCCGATGAATACTCTGTAGTGTAGCTGTTCGGTCGTGGTCATCGAGGGTGATTCCTCCTTCTCCACTTCCGATACGACTCTTTCGTGCAACCCTCAGTGTGAACCTCGAGGGTGATACCTCATACGTTCACCCTGATGTTTTCGTCGAGTGGAATCCTCCGAGGGTGATTCCTCGGGTTTCCCCCTTGATGTTATGACCACACGATTACTTTGACCCTTGTTACAGGCGGGTCCACCCTGGTGGGTACCCGCTGGGGATCTATGATTTCGGGGGTGCCGAAAGGGCACTCGAGTGTGACATTGTGGCGGAGCATCAGAGACTCTGATTGTCTCCGCTTGATACTAATTGAGCCTATTGGATTTGGGTGTGTGATCTGAGTGGGTCGACGTGCCCTATACGCACTACCACCACGCGGGATAATGGTTATGGGACCCTCTGTGAAGTACGTTTCTCCGAAAGCTCGTCTAACGTCACGATTCACCGTGCGGGCTGATTGTCGGGATTGGGCTGGATACTTCACTGACGAGTTCAGTGTCACGCCTGCACCCCGGCCAGTCTCGCAACGCGCAGGGTGCCCAGGGCGATGGCCCGAGACCTCTGGGAGCATAGGTTAGTCCGGCATGCTGACCTCTCTGCCGAGCCTAGGTAGAGCGCTGCTTTGTGTTGATCTTCCGAGGACGGGCATTACCCAGCAAGTGTATCCGGCCAGAGTTGATCGAGCATGTTGGGTAACAGTAGTGCACCCCTGCAGGGATGAATCTTCTATCGATAGCCGGTCCTAAGGTAAAGGACGCTCAGTTTGTGTATCCCGATCTACTACTTAAACTGGATACTTGTTACTTAACTGAAGCTTCTGGATCGCTTTCTCGCTTGGGAGTCGAGGAAGGATCTTTAAGCTGTACTTCAACATGTTTGCTAAATAAAATGCTATTCTACTCTCTTCTACTGCTGCAAGATGATGGCTTGTGAAGAGGTTTGAAGATGCTAGTCTTCGATAGGACTAGGCCTTCTCTCTATTCTGGCATTTCTGCAGCCCAGTCCACCTATACAGCTTTTCTCCATTGATAATGTTGCACATGTAGTATAGATCCTCGCTTGCTGAGTACTTCGGATGAGTACTCACGGTTGCTTTACTTTCTCTTTTCCCCATACCCCACCTTGATGATACATCAGACGATGGAGTCCAGGAGTCAGATGCCACCACCGGAGCTTACTACCAGGAGGGTCCAGAGGGTACTTACTACTGGATCGAGCCAGATGACCAGGAGTAGGATCGGAGGCTCCCAGGCAGGAGGCCAACGCCTTTCGATCTAGTGTCGCTGTTTGTGCTAGCCTTCTTAAGGCAAAACTTGTCTAACTATGTCTGTACTCAGATAATATTTGTATGATTGACTTATGTATTCGGATCTTCTGATCCCTGGTCTGTAATATTGTGGACCTCCGTTTAAATTGTGTTAGAGTTGTGTTGTGATATCTTCCTGTGAGTCCCTATGCTTGATCGTACACGTTTGCGTGTATGATTAGTGTACGATTGAGTCGGGGGCGTCACAAGTTGGTATCAGAGCCGACTGCCTGTAGGAAGCCCCCTTCCAATTACTTGGCTGAAGTTGAGTCTAGACATCGAAAAACTAATTTACTAACTTGGCTATGTGGCTTACGGGCCCACGTCGCCAACTGGGTGGTATTAGGATCTTTTATTCCTCATCTATACTCTGGGACTCTGATCTCTCTTCTACTCGGGTTAAATAAATTTTACTAACACCGACACTTAGGATCTCGTAAATTCCGTCTACCCGGAGAGCTGGATATCTGTGCGATTTCCCTGTCATTGATCTGATTAGTCTGATAATCATTTTCCTTTCCATTGTTTTGTTTAACCTTTCTCTCCGAGTTGTGTTAAACTTCTCATTGTCATTTGACAAATCTGAATTTCCTCTGTTTCAGATGGACCGTTTGTTTCCACCACGTCCTACGACACAGCTTGTGCTTCGCACTTGGGCTCGTAATACCCCTGGGTTTCCAGCTGTCCTGATCGCTCTCATGACCAGACTTGGCTACCGTTGGTATCCTGAGTACTTGGTTTACGAGGATTACCGCGAGTTCAATCAGGAGCAGTACCATGCTGATGTTCGTATCTATGATCAGCAAAATGACTCAGACACCGAGCTACACCTTTTCCACGGTATCGGCGTGACGATTGAGATGGTAGTCCATGATGCCGCCTACTCTGCCGTCGCACGTCTCCGAGGACAGTTCAGCGATATCTTGGATGACTCTGAGTTCCGATACATTCCGTATGCCCCTGCTGGAGATGCTACTGGATATTACACAGCTATCTGTGCCCCATTCGAGCCTCGTCGCTATGACCCGCGCGTTCTGATTCAGTGCACTTAGGCTCTGGATCGCACTGTTCGGGCTCTTGCCGTTGAGTTGGTTGCCACTCGAGCTCGTCTCTACGATGCTATGACGCAGTTGCTACCCGCTGTTCGCGCAGGGATACATCCTGAGCACATCCTTTACCCGCGCAGGACTCAGATGTATGCTGGTATTGATTGGCCTGCTGTTGGAGGTCATACACCTGCACGTGGACCTCTTCTTACAGCTCGAGACCGGCTTCTGCACCAGAGTGCACACAGAGAGTAGGATCCAGCAAGTTGATCTATTATCGGTGTTCTCTAAACTCGACCTGAGGTTGGGTTATCACCAGATCCGTGTCCGTGAAGAGGATATTCCCAAGACTGCATTCATCACTCGTTATGGCTCCTATGAATACACCGTCATGTCATTTGGCCTAACGAATGCCCCAGCTACGTTCTCCCGTCTGATGAATTATATATTCATGGATTACCTCGACAAATTCCAAGTGGTTTATTTGGATGATATCCTGATATATTCTAAGAATAAAGAAGAACATGCTGAACACCTCCGTTTGGTACTAGAAAGGCTCGAAGAACACCAGTTGTATGCCAAGTATTCCAAATGCAAATTCTGGTTATCTGAAGTAACTTACCTTGGACATGTGATTTCCAAGGATGGAATTGCTGTTAACCCCGAACGAGTTCAGGCTATTCTTGACTGGACTCCCCCGAAGAATGTTAAGCAAGTTAGAAGTTTTCTCGGACTTGCAAGTTATTGCCGTCGATTCGTTGAGAACTTTTCCAAGATTGCAAAACCATTGACAAATCTGCTTCACAAAGGTGTTAAATTTGAGTGGACAGAAAAATGTCAAGAAAGCTTTTAGACACTAAAAGATAAATTGACATCTGCTCCAGTATTAGCACCCCCGGATTCCCAAAAGGATTTCGTGATATACTGCGATGCCTCCCGTCAAGGATTAGGCTGTGTCCTAATGCAAGAACGCAAGGTGATTGCTTATCCCTCCCGACAATTGCGTCCTCACGAAGAAAATTACCCAGTGCACGATCTCGAACTTTCTGCGGTTATTTATGCCCTGAAGCTATGGCGACATTACCTTCTCGGTAACCGTTGCGAGATATATACGGATCATCAAAGTTTAAAGTATTTATATACTCAACCGGATCTGAACCTTCGTCAACAAAGATGGCTCGAGACAATAGCCGATTATGATATGAATATCTCATACACCCCTGGCAAGGCAAATGTAATGGCCGATACTTTGAGCCTTAAGGCTTATTGCAGCAACCATATGGTTCAGGAATCACAACCTCTTCTTTATGAAGATTTTCGTAAATTGAACCTCCATATTGTTCCACAGGGTTATCTCAATACCCTCGTTGTCGAACCAGATTTAGAACACAGCATCAAAACTATGCAACGGTATGACTCTGAAGTTGAAAGGATCAAGCGATACTTTGAAAAAGGAAAACCGTCGCAGTTCCATCTTGATAATGATGGGATCTTATTTTTCCAACAACGTCTCTTCGTACCTAAGTTCAAAGATGAGAGAGAACACGTTATGATGGAAGCTCATGACACTCCTCTGTCAATTCATCCTGGTAGCACAAAGATATACCGTGACATTTGTCAGAGATACTGGTGGCCTAATATGAAGCGAGATATTGCTCATTATGTTTCTGAGTGCGACGTTTGTCGCCACGTTAAAGCTCAACATCAAAGGCCCGCAGGAACTCTGCAACCCCTTGCAATTCCTGAATGGAAATGGGACAAGGTCCAAATGGATTTCATTACTGGTTTTCCCAAATCCCAGAAGGGTAATGATGCTATATTTGTCGTCATTGACCGATTCTCTAAGGTTGCTCACTTTCTACCAGTTAAAGAGACAATCACTGCTAGCCAGTTAGCAGACTTGTATGTTTCCCGAATTGTGTCACTCCACGGTGTTCCGTTGGAGATCAGTTCTGATCATGGCAGCCTCTTCACCTCCAGATTCTGGAATAGTTTCCAAGAAGCTATGGGAACACATCTGTCTTTCAGCACCGCTTTTCACCCTCAGTCACAGGGTCAAGTTGAACGAGTTAATCAAGTGCTCAAAGATATGCTTCGAGCTTGCGTCATCTCCTTCGGTAAGAAATGGGAGGAATCTCTCCCGTATGCCGAATTCTCTTACAGCAATAGCTATCAAGCTAGTCTGAAGATGGCACCGTTTGAAGTTCTTTACGGTCGTAAGTGTCGAACCCCTCTGAATTGGTCAGAAACTGGGGAACGCTCACTCGTCGGACCGGACATTATTCAGCAAGCTGAAGATCAAGTCCGCATTGTCCGTGAACATTTGAAAACTGCTCAGTCTCGTCAGAAGAGCAACTATGACCGAAAGCACCAGGAAATAGTCTATCAACCTGGCGAGCAAGCTTACCTCCGCGTCACTCCGTTGAAAGGCACTCATCGGTTCGGAATCAAAGGCAAGTTAGCTCCTCGCTACATTGGCCCATTCCGTATTCTTGCCCGTCGAGGAGAGGTGGCATATCAATTGCAATTGCCGCCAAACCTTTCTCAAGTACATGATGTCTTTCATGTATCCCAACTCCGTCGCTGCTTCAAGGATCCTATTCGAGCTGTGGATCACGAAGTGCTTGAATTACGGGAAGATCTGTCTTATCCAGAATATCCCATCCGTGTTCTTGATGAAACTGAACATCGGACTCATTAAAAGTCAATCAAATTCCTCAAGGTTCAGTGGTCAAATCATTCTGAAGATGAGGCCACTTGGGAACGCGAGGATCGTCTTCGTGAAGAATACCCCTCTTTCTTTCAGTCTTCCTCTTAATTCTCGGGACGAGTATTCTTAATAGATGAGGAGAGTTGTAACACCCCCTGTCATTAGCTACAGTAATCACTTTTGATAATGACATGTCAGCATGATTAACACTGCATAATCATCATTAGCATCATATTGCATTTCAACTCCTAACTCAAATTCAAATTTAAATGAAAGTGAAATATAAAAGTTGACCAACATAAAAACTAAAATGTTCAGTAAATAACAAATATTGCAGAGACCATTCTAAAATTGTAACCAACATTTAATAAATTAATTAGGTGACCCAAACCTCTTTTAACAGTGGCTGAAAATAATATCTACAAGCCTTTTAATTAATCTAGATCGAATATGAAATGATGTTTTGCCCAAACTAGTTTTTGGTGTTAGGGTATAGTGCACTGGTATTTAAGGACTAGCTCACACTTTTTACAAAATCCATTTGGGGCCTAAACAATTAACAAAACAGAAAAGAAAAAGAAACAGAAAAGAGAAAAAGGAAAAGGCCTAAATGATCTACTGTACACTCGGCCTATCGCTACAGTCGCGGCCCAGCCCAACCCCGCGCCGTCCCTCACCTCGCACTGCTCACCTTGCCGCGCTGTCGCCCGTGCCCGTGCTCACCGCCCCGGCCCCCCCTCGCCTTTGCTCGACAACGAGCACTGCGGCGCCGCGGACGCCTATATGGACCCCCCCTCGACTCCGCAGACGAACCCTAGCCGCCCCCTTTGCCCCTCTTCCCCCGTCCCCCACCTCGCCCGACGCCGCCATGGTCGGCCACCGCTGAAGCTCGCGGCCACCGTGCCCCGTTCGCCTCCCCGTTGTGTCCACGAGCTCCGCCGCAACGCGCCGTCCTCCTCGACCATGAGCCTGAGCTCCGGGAGCCCTGCATCGCCCCCACATCGACGTCTTCTTCCTTGGATCCCCGCCATCGTTCGCCGTCGATTCCGGCCACTCCAGGCCTTCCCCGCGCCCGCTCTGAACGGCTACGCCCCACTGTGAGCTCCTGCTCCTCCTCCCCCTCTCCATTAGCTCGCTAGCGTACTGTAGCCGCCGCTCCGTGTTAGGCCGCACCCACCACCGCGGACCTCGTCGCCGGCGACCGTCCGGCGACCATTTGGTCATGTGCTGCTGCCCATTTGCTTCACCACGTCGCATAGACCCCGCCTAGCTCCTCACAACGCTTGAACGCGCGCCGTTTTGACGATCCCGTAGCTCGCCCGAGAACCTCGCCGCCGACGAGCTCCTGGCGCTCAGCTCCGGCCTCCCCAGCACCCGGCACCGCCGCCATTCGACGCGCGACGACGAGCCGCGTCGAACGCGACCTACCCCAGCCCCTGAGACCCACCGTAGGCGAAACCCGAGCCAAGCCCGACTCGCGCCGCCGCATTTTGGCTCGTCAGAGCTACTCCGGCGCGTCGCCGGCCACCGCCGACGTGGCACTGGTGGGCCCCGCCCTGTGCCACTGACTGTGGGGCCCCGCGGGCCCCTTTGACCCCGTTGACCGGGGTCAACGCTGATGTGGCCGCCCGGTCTCACTGACATGTGGGGCCCGGCCGTTTAATTGAATTTAAATAAATAAAAAATCTGTTAATTATTTAATTAAATACTATCAGTCACTGACTGCTGGGCCCCACATGTTAATTAACTCAGATAATTAAATTAACCTCTCTGATTAAGCCACAGTGTATGACATGTGGGTCCCACCTGTCAGTTTGACTCTGGTCAGCCAGAGTTGACCTGCTGACGTCATGCTTAGGTCATGCTGATGTCATCGCAACACTGTTTCGGATAATGTTGATTTAAATAATTAAATAAATTCCAGAAATTAATAAAACTTTAGAAAATCATATTAAATAAACCGTAACTCCGATGAAAATAATTTATATATGAAACTTGCTCAGAATTTCGATACGAACCCGAATACGTCCTCCGTATTCCCGTCAGACGCCCGTAGCTATAAGAAGATTGAACTTTTAGACCGATTTCGATAAATGAATAGTGCCCAACTTTAATTAAATAAATCCAAATAAATTCCTAAATTAACTAAATCATTTAGTTAGGCAGTAGAACACCCCGGCATATCATTTAGGCATGTCATACATATTGTTTGCATTATTGCCGTGAATTTATTATTTCTCTCCCCCTCCTTCTCTCTCTCGATAGACGCTGAGACAGACGACGCTGCACCCGGGTACAACTACTCTACCGACGAGCAGCCCGTTGACGACCTTCCCCTCTTGCCAGAGCAACCAGGCAAGCCCCCCCCCTTGAGCATTCCAGATATCGCCCACTCTATTCTCCTGCTTGCATTAGATTTTGCTACTGTTAATGTATGCTCCTATTCTGATGCATAGCCTGCTGTTATAACCTGTTCATTGCTACCTTATCTGCCTATGATAAACTGTTTAGTTTAGGTTGGAGTGAACCATCAGTGACCCCACCACCTTTCCTTTGTTGCCCCTGCTTGATCATCGACGACTCAATCAACGTGATCGTCGACCAGAGACCGACACCTCACTTCACACCCCCTTAGTTGTACGACTCTGCGTAGTAACTATCGAGTGCCGAGGGTGATACCTCGTGACGCACTCCCGATGAATACTCTGCAGTGTAGCTGTTCGGTCGTGGTCATCGAGGGTGATTCCTCCTTCTCCACTTCCGATACGACTCTTTCGTGCAACCCTCAGTGTGAACCTCGAGGGTGATACCTCATACGTTCACCCTGATGTTTTCATCGAGTGGAATCCTCCGAGGGTGATTCCTCGGGTTTCCCCCTTGATGTTATGACCACACGATTACTTTGACCCTTGTTACAGGCGGGTCCACCCTGGTGGGTACCCGCTGGGGATCTATGATTTCGGGTGTGCCGGAAGGGCACTCGAGTGTGACATTGTGGCGGAGCATCAGAGACTCTGATTGTCTCCGCTTGATACTAACTGAGCCTATTGGATTTGGGTGTGTGATCTGAGTGGGTCGACGTGCCCTATACGCACTACCACCACGCGGGATAATGGTTATGGGACCCTCTGCGAAGTACGTTTCTCCGAAAGCTCGTCTGACGTCACGATTCACCGTGCGGGCTGATTGTCGGGATTGGGCTGGATACTTCACTGACGAGTTCAGTGTTGCGCCTGCACCCCGGCCAGTCTCGCAACGCGCAGGGTGCCCAGGGCGATGGCCCGAGACCTCTGGGTGCATAGGTTAGTCCGGCGTGCTGACCTCTCTGCCGAGCCTAGGTAGAGCGCTGCTTTGTGTTGATCTTCCGAGGACGGGCATTACCCAGCAAGTGTGTCCGGCCAGAGTTGATCGAGCTTGTTGGGTAACAGTAGTGCACCCCTGCAGGGATGAATCTTCTATCAATAGCCGGTCCTACGGTAAAGGACGCTCAGTTTGTGTATCCCGATCTACTACTTAAACTGGATACTTGTTACTTAATTGAAGCTTCGGGATCGCTTTCTCGCTTGGGAGTCGAGGAAGGATCTTTAAGCTGTACTTCAACATGTTTGCTAAATAAAATGCTATTCTACTCTCTTCTACTGCTGCAAGATGATGGCTTGTGAAGAGGTTTGAAGATGCTAGTCTTCGATAGGACTAGGCCTTCTCTCTATTCTGGCATTTCTGCAGCCCAGTCCACCTATACAGCTTTTCTCCATTGATAATGTTGCATATGTAGTATAGATCCTCGCTTGCTGAGTACTTCGGATGAGTACTCTCGGTTGCTTTACTTTCTCTTTTCCCCATACCCCACCTTGATGATACATCAGACGATGGAGTCCAGGAGTCAGATGCCACCACCGGAGCTTACTACCAGGAGGGTCCAGAGGGTACTTACTACTGGATCGAGCCAGATGACCAGGAGTAGGATCGGAGGCTCCCAGGCAGGAGGCCAACGCCTTTCGATCTAGTGTCGCTGTTTGTGCTAGCCTTCTTAAGGCAAAACTTGTCTAACTATGTCTGTACTCAGATAATATTTGTATGACTGACTTATGTATTCGGATCTTCTGATCCCTGGTCTGTAATATTGTGGACCTCCGTTTAAATTGTGTTATAGTTGTGTTGTGATATCTTCCCGTGAGTCCCTGTGCTTGATCGTACACGTTTGCGTGTATGATTAGTGTACGATTGAGTCGGGGGCGTCACAACAAGCTCCTACAATGTTTAACCACAACAAAAATTTGCACACACCTTGCGCACCCGAGCATCTTGGATGCCAAAAAATTTCATATTTTTTCGAATTTTATTGCTATTTTTTTTGAATTTACTATTCACAGGCATACAGATTTACTATTTTCCTTTGCCACGAGCACCTGGAATGTCCAAACAGCACAAAAAATTGCACGCACCTTGCGCACCTGAGTATCTTTGATCCCACAAAATTTTAGATTTTTTTGATATTGTTCACCAGACGGTCAGAGCCCTTTGACCAGATGGTAAAGGCACGAAAGGGCATTTCTATACGGTGACTTTACGGCAGAGGGGCAAAACTGAGCATACCCGAAAATTGGGGCAAAATTGAGTAGTGGGTTCTAGTTATGCGCAGAACTGGAATTGCCCCATTTACATATGGCTTTCCCTTTTGGGAGGCCCCGAAGGGATTACACAAACTAAGGAAAATTATCTTCTAACTACCTTCTTGAGCCTTACAATGCTCTGGATATGGTGGCTCTTATTGCAGGATGAAAACTACTACTACTACTACTACTGAGCAACGAGCTTGCTAGCTGGGTCGCAGCTCTTTGCTCTATCGGTGGTTCTTCTCCGTCTGGTGTTGTTGTGTCCCTCTTCGCAGCATATGTCTCCTTTTATAGGCGAGAGAGCAGCTCTCTGGATGGCTTCCGGGAGAATGCACCTCTTATTTTATTTGTAGTAGGGATGCATGCGTGTCCCTCTAGGCGATGGATAAGAGCAAGAGATAGTGCCCCGACAAACTTCAATCTTCAGGAATCTATCAAATCTTTGCTTTGTTCACGTGGGCATTGTCTCTCCGCGAATAATTGGCTGGCCTCTGTGTACCAGTCTTTGCTCTTCGGCCATACAGGTCTTCATGCGATTAGCCTTCAGGGCACCTTCTGCCTTCAAGAATCCTTGTGCCAGTGTATGCGTACATACATGCCAAGGCTGCTTAATTTTTCAACATTGCTTATTCATTTATTTTTAATTTAATTTAACTTGCTTATTTATTCAACATTGCTTATTCATTTTTTTTACAGGGGGTCTTCCCTGCCCATATGATTGATAATACCTTATCAATTTTTAAAATATCTAATTTTGGAATTTCTATCAATATTCGGGTAATAGGTCCTCCGCGCCTGAATAATTGATAGCAATATCAATATAGGCAATTTGGGCTTTATTCAGGTCGCTGCCCATGCCCTGCTATGTCCATTTGATCATCATCATCGTTTAACAGATTGAAATCATATTTTTGATCATATTATTTCTTTATTTCTTCAAATTTTTCGTCCATTTCATGCCTTAATTCTTTTAATATTTCTTCTTTCAATTCTTTCTTTATTATTTTTGAAAATTCTTCAAATCTTTTATCCATTTCTTGATCTATGTATTCACTGTCTAAAGGGTCAAGCCCCTTTAGAAGGCATTCTTGATATGTCTTATATTTTGGAGACTCTTCCTTCTTTATATTTTTTGAGCTTGATGCCTCCCCCTTTGTGGGAGTTGATGAAGCAGGTATGCCTCTTTTCATTTGGATATAGTCTTTAGCCTTTGGGTCAATATAATAATCTGGTCCTAATACCTTTCTTGCCCAAAATAAGGCATCATCTATACTATAATATCTTTTGAATGTTAAATCCTGTCCTTTTCTTTTTGCATCTAATTTTTCAATCATAATATTTTCCCATTCCGAATATATACCAGGTTTATTTCCATCAAATATAAGATATAGTGTTTCTCCTTTTGGTATTTCAATCTTTTCTGGCTTTGGCAAATTTTTGTTTAATTCATTAAAATATTCTGCCAAACTATTGAGAATTGATAAAAAATATCCTTTTTCCTCTCTCTTGAGAGTATATTGGAACCAAAAATTATCCAATATGCATCTTTGAGCTTCATCAAGCTTGATATGGGTTTTTGGCTTGAAATTGAATGTATTTGGCTGAAACATTTTCAGCCTATTTTCTTCTCCAAAGAAGAGATACTCATCCCTGGTGGCGAATAATCCTTTCCTCATTTCTGCAAATTTGATGCACAAGAAAATATGTCAGGTAAGGTATTATCCTTCCCCTTAATATGCTCAAAAATAACTTTATAACCATTCCCAGCTATGGTGTGTTCAAATAAGACCCATCTTCTGGTTGAGCTTTTCTTACTATTAATTTTATTGTAATATCGACATATAGCTTCACAGTCTGTTCGCACTGTAAATTCTTTAAATCCTAGATATAGCCTAAATGCATTTATTGCATTTACAACTGCAAGGATTTCCCTATCAATATTACTTACCGTCTTTAATTTGTAACTTCCCGAAGCATATCTGCATATTTTTTCATCTGCCTTTGGAGAGTATTTATTGGGCTTTTGTTTTAGTATTGCACCCCATCCTACCTTAGATGCATCTGTCTCAATTATAAAATAATTATCTTCTAGAGGCAATTCTAGGGGGTTTAAATTCTTGACCTTTTCCTTGATGGCCTTTACTAATTTTATATCTTCAGAATTGAAGTATTTTTGACCATTTTTCCTTAATTTAGCATATAAAGGTCCTGCTAGCTTTGCTAAGTTGTCTATATAGTTTCGTGCATAGTTTACAATTCCTAAGAACTGCTGTAAAGCCTTTTTATCACTCATATTATCAGGAAACTCTAATATTTTCTTTGCAATATGTTCTTGTAGATATATCTTTCCTTCTCCTATTTCATGACCAAGGAAATTTATTTTCTCTTTGCAAATTTCCATCTTCTTTTTGGATAGTATGAGCCCATTTTGTTCTACCTTTCGAAAGAACACTTCAAGATGGGCTATATGCTCTTTGTATGATTTTGAGAATACTAACAAATTATCTACGTATACCAATATAAATGCTTGATTCTCATTGAATATATTTTGCATTTTTCTTTGAAATAGTGCAGGTGCATTCTTTAGACCTAATGGCATTACTAGCCATTCATAGTGGCCTTGTGGACAAGTAAATGCTGTCCAAGGAATAGATTCTTCAGCCATTTTTACTTGCCAAAATCCTGCCTTTAAGTCAAATTTAGAGAAATATTTACTTCCTTGTATTCTGTTAATCCATTCCTGCTTATTAGGTATATTATATGCATCATCAACTGTATTATCATTAAGCCTTTTAAAATTAATTACCGTTCTAGATTTACCTCTAACTTCTTCAGCATGATTTCTAACTATAAAAGCAGCAGATCGATGAGGACTTCTACTTTCTCTTATAGCTTTTAACTTTAATAGCTCTTCAATATGCATTTTGAACTCTTCAATATCTTTTGGAGTAGCTTCCATTGGTCCTGACTTAATTTTATAATCTGGATTTATGATATTTATTTTGCAAATTATAGAATTCTTATCCCAATGTTTCATTGGTGTTTCTCCAATAATTTGTATGCTTTCCAGTCTTTGCACAATCTTATCTATATCTTTTTTAGATTTTATATCTCTATACCAATTTGGCGAGAATGATTGTAACCCAATGCATTCTGTACATGTATTTTCTATATGATATTCTTCTATGGTCTCACTAAGTTCTTCGTCTTTACAGAATTCAACAGGATCTGGACTTGTGCTATATTCATCATCTAAATTAGATATTTCTACATTTTGCAAGGACTTTCTTTGTTTTCGCACTTCAGATATGTATGGAACATTATCTTGATAAGGGATAAATGTTACCCCTTCTTCATGTATGATTGTGCTTTGTAAAGATTGTTGTAAAAAAATCTTAACCCTATTATCATGTCATCATTTATTACTGACAAATCTCTTATTGTAATTTCATCTATTATATATTTTTTGCCATTTATATAAGCTTCAATATTATATGCTAGCTGATTATGGATCTTCTTTTGTAACACCCCCGGTGATTAGCAACAGTAATCACTTTTGATAATGACATGTTAGCATGATTAACAGTGCATAATCATCATTTGCATCATATTGCATTTCAACTCCTAAGTCAAATTCAAATTTAAATGAAAGCGAAATATAAAAGTTGTCCAACATAAAACTAAAATGTTCGATAAATAACAAATATTGCAGAGGCTAGTCTAAAATTGAAAGCAACAAATAATAAAATAATTAGGTGGCTCTAACATAATTAAAACAGCTAGGATTAATGCATATTAATTATTATAAAAATTGTGTGAACTCCAATTGTCTCCAAACTAATTTTTGGTAGTGCTAGGTAATACCTAGTATTTGTTGGAGCAATTGTTATGTTTTACAAAAACCATTAGGAGGCCTGACTATTTACTAAACTGAGAAAAGAGAATAAAGAAAAAGATAAAAGAAAAATGAAACAGAAAAAAGAAGAAAAAGGAAACCCCCCTCCCCCCCCCACGGCCCAACTGGGCCACCGGCCCACCCCGCCTCCCTTATCCCCTGGGAGACCCCCAGAAACCCTAGCCACTACCCACTCCCCTCGCACCCCCCTCCTCACCCGATCCCCTCCTAGATCGGGATCGAGCCCGACCGCCCCTCGCCGAGACCCGCGCCCCCCGGTCCTCCGCCACGTCGTCCGACCACGCCTCTCGCTGCCCCCGACGCCCTGCGCCCGCGCCACCGCGGGACCCCGCCGTCACCATCCCCGCCGTCGCCGGCGTTCGCCTCCCCGACTGCCTCGCCGTTCGCCTCGTCGTCCCCGTCGCTCCTCCTCGCGCCCGCTGCCCCTCCCCTACAGCTCGCAGTGAGCACCGCTGCGCCCGTCGCCCCCCCCTCTCCCCTCGCTCGTGGGCGCCTCGCAATGCCTCTGCCGCCGGCTGCGCTCGCCCCGCTCCGCGCCCGTCGCCGCGCTCCGCGCCCCGGCCACTCCTCCCGCCGGCTTGCGCAGCCCCGCACCCGCGCGCGCGCCCGCCTGTCGCTGCCCGCGCTCGCCCCTGCCCGTCGCCGCGCGCACACGCCGCGTCGTCGCGCCCCTGCATCTTTATTCCTGACATATCAGTAGATACTTCAGCTTTATAATTATCTATACTTTCAACTATTTCGGGACACCTCGTAAAATATTTATCATGGATGATATTCTTAGTGCAACCAGTATCTAATAGTGCCAGTATTTTATATGAAATATTTGGCTTTAGAACAATCCTAACTGGGATCCTTATCCCTAACACTTCTTTGAATGGTAATCGAACAATATATTTGTTTCCAAAACTAGTAATTGCATCTTTCAATTGTATTAATTTGTCTCCTTTTTTTATCCCTTACCGTTACCATTTGCTCTTTCATTTTTGTGATTTCAGCAACATTATTGTCTTGCTTATTACTATTTTCTAACTCATCTTTAAGTTTTTCTAGTTCTGCTTCTAGCTTATTTATTCTATTTTCTAAATTTCTAACCCTACTGGATAATATTCGTTCTTCTGGTTCTAATTCTATTTCTTGTCTCCACTTTTGATTATTGGCTCTTAGACATGAGGCACATGCTTGTTTTAAACACAAGCTACATGTGAACCTATTATCTTGACTTGGGTAATATATACAGAAAGCACATTTTTATGTTATAATCACCTTTTCCTCTAATCCAATCATGTTCACAATCTACTTGGTTCATCATTTCAATTTTTAAACCGGCTAATTCATCTATTAGGTCTATCTCATCTTCACTTGATTCATATTCTGGAGCCTCATTTTCTACTTCATCTGTTTCTATAATTGAATATATTGACTCGTCGTCTTTTATTTCATCATCACATACTAATATATTTTCATTAACGCTATCTATAATTAACACTCTCTCTTGTTCTTCATATTTACTAGAGTATCTTTTCTGGTCTTTATTAGGGCAAGTTCTACTTAGATGATCAGGAGAGTTACATATGAAACACCTGCATGTTTTATCATAGGTTTTCTTAGGATTATATCTTCTTACATTTCTTTTATGCAAGAATGGGGCTCTATTGTCTGACCTTCTTAAGAAATATCTTTTCTTTGTTCTAAAATTTCTATTATCTCTCCTTTGTGGTTTATAATATTTGTTTTTCCTATGCCTTTCTTCTCCATATGTAAGTGGTATTTGGACTATGTTATTGCAAAAGTTATAATCTGATTTCTTCATAGATCTTTGGGCTTGAATGCTAGTACATACCTTTCTTAGCTGTTTGAAAACAAATGTTATGGCTTGGGATATATTTACCACATTTCCTCCTGTTTCTTTTTTATACTCCTCAAATATTATGGAACCTAGAGGATCAGGTAATTTATTAAAATATCTTTCTACTACACCTACATTAAAACCTTGTTTAGCAGTAGTAGCATTGTACAAATAATGCTGGGAAAATTCTTTAATACCTTTCCAGCTAGTTAATGTTAATTTTTCTATTTCTCTTAACCTTTCATTTTGCAATGAGGTATGTCCTAATTCTGGATCTTCTGCTATGATCATATTTGAGATAACATTCGCAAAGTTATTAGGGTTACTTCCTGCCCTTTTTAGTTCTTCATATTGACTAGGGTATGACTCTACCCATTGTTCCCATAGAACTTTTACAGATTCTCCTAAAAATGTTTCAAGATATGTTAACATATCTTCTACCTTAGTGCCTATATTATACTGATTTTGTATATATTTTTGCACTATTAAACCTTTCCATATGCTGATTATATTTGGCCAATCTATTGGATCATGAGCTGCTAGGTTTAATATAGCGCCATCATTCTTATAATTTTGAAAATGCACTGGTTTTTCAAAATCTCTTCTTTTAGTACCCATATATCTATATTGTCCAGGGATATACGTATGTTGATAGTCATCTTTTTCTGGAGGCCATTGTCCAGCTGATCTGGTAGGTCTCTCTCTTTCTCCTTCTCTTTTTACAGACGATTCTCCATATCCTCTTCTTCTTTTACCACTATTTTCTACTTCCATAGCTTCCATTGCATTGTCTAAATTATGTAGCCCCACATCATCTAGTGAGTTATAGAAATCACTATTTTGTTCTGAATCATCATATCTTTCATCTTTAACCACATTTCTTTATTAATTCTTCCTCCTCCTCATAACTTTCTAAATAACTTATTATTGATATCCCATTGCTCTTCTCACTAAAACTTCTTCTTTGAACAATATTCTTATCTTTATTATTATTATTATTATTATTATGATAGCATTTTTTATTAATAATAGCATTTGCTTTTCTTTCTGCGGATGCCATAATTTTATCTTCCATGGTTGAACTACTAGTGAAAAACTTTTTATCATTTTTTAGTTTCTTTAACCTTGCAATTTCTCTAATGATAAATAATTCTCTTTCTCTAATTTTAGGCCAATCCTTTGTCATAGAATGACTATATTCCCATTCAATATGCTTTAGCTCTTTCCCAATGAATTATTTCATCATCTAAATCAGCCTTTTCCATGCTTCAAATATACCTTTTATCATTATTAATTTCTGATTCTGACATAAAAGATTCAAAGTATTCTATTGATGCAGCTTTATAGTTCATAAATCGAATGCTGCTACTTCCTTCACAATTTTGATAGCTTATGTAGTTTCAGGGTGCTTTAATTCCTTTTTCTTATTAATTCACCTATCTTCCATTCTTCTCCAGCTCTTTCTTCAGAACCAATTTTAAGAGGATTCATAAACTTTATACCTTTTGATTGCATAATATCAATTACGTCATCACATTTACTCTATATCTGGAGCTACTTCTATTAGTGAGCCTTCCTATAAATTCTATGCTTACTAGCAAATTTGTCCTTTTAAAATCTTCGCAACCCTTTAGTTTGGAAACCAAAACTCATTTTTTCAATAAATTCTTTTACGGGCATCATTAGGTCTGGAGCTATATAGGTTATTAATCTATTTTCATTCATGTCTCCTTCCAAAAATCCTAATGCTGCTTTGTCTACTGATTCCCATCTTCTGTCTAATAACGTTATTAAAACCTTTGCACCTAATTTCTTCCTTGTCATGCCTTTGACTCCTATGATATACATACCTTGATGAATATATTTATAACCACAATATTTTAGTTCATTTTCAATATTTTTGCTTACAATTCTTAAATCTACTGGATGTGTTAACACACTTAATTCTACTTCTCGAGATATTCTGTATAGACCACTCTTACTTTCAAACATACCCATATGATATACTTGTTGCGGCTTTATTTTTCATAGGGTATCTTTCTGATATCTTTCTAGATCTCTTTGTATGTCAATAACTTCTTCAATACTATCAATATCATCAGCTTTGCATGATAATCTATGCTTCATGGCTAGAGGTCTTGAGTCTTGCCTTACTAATTGGAGGGTTTTGTCTCTTCTAAGGAAGCCTTTAGATACGTCCATTTTTCTGAATTAATATTTCTAGCAGAGGCAACTATTCCGGATGATGAAAGCACAATTTCTTTGTTGCTTTGCACACTATTTAGTTTATTTAAAATTTGGATTAATAGATGGAGGATGGTGTTATTTTGTCTTATTATTACTTTGGAATCTTCTTTTGGGGAGTCGTGATCGGAGAATCCGACAGGAGGTGACAGGTATTTAGCTACTTCATTTAATGCTTGAGTATATTCAGTCATATAATTATGAGATAATCAAAGTTTTAACCTCTTGCACCAACTTTTTTATGTCAAGTATATCTTGTCTTGTTTCAGTGCGTGGGAATGACTCTTTGCCTTTACTTAAGTAACAGCCTATTGATAACACTTCTTCTTTAATATAATCGTTATTCTTAGAAACGGTATTCTGTCTTGCTTTTGCTTCCTCTAGCTTATGTAAAGCTAGATCAATTTTATTATACAACCCTGAAATCTTATCAGCAAGCTTTTGGTATTCTTTGAATAAACTTTCAAATTTTTGGTCTAAATTATCTTGCCTTTACCCCCAAGATATGTAAAAATTATATATCAAATCGACGACTGTATTTAACTGGCTATGAGATGTATGCCAAATATGCTCTTCAGAGGGATTTACTCTGCACCTTATATTTAAATTTTCCTTAGTATTTATTAATTTAGCTGCGCTAACTTCTAAGTTTAAATATTTTAACCTTTCAATGATTAAACGCTGGACCTGATACCAACAATATAGGGAAAATAAAGTTTTTCTTAATAAGTATTAGATTAATAGGTGATTAGGTGGAAGTGATATACAGGTATGCTTTTTTATCTTGAATAGTATTTACTGTTCACTAGGTAGGGCACTATTCACAATAGTGCTCTACTATTCAATACACTATTTGAAAAAGTATTTTACTATTCACTGCAATATTTAATTCAATTCAATTATTTGCACGTTCTAACTTGTTTATTTCTTTGATTCAGGATCTATTATGGGCTGGCGAGGCCAACAATTCGTCCGACGGTGTGCGCAGAGGTGTAAAATCCTACTCAGTACTCACCATATTTTTCATTATGTTGTATCAGATGTAGCTAGTGACATTCACTTTGCAGTTTTAATTGTAAATTTATGGGGTAAATTCCTATCGTCTTCCCAGGCAGTTCCACCCGAAGGGAACACTTCTCTACGGCCACAAGGTTCTCATTCAAACGCCACTCTGGGCTACACAGAGAACTACACACGCAGAGATTTCTCCTATAGGATCCCTAGCATAAGAACTCGTCCCATAAATTCATAAATAAAAATACCAAGTGAAACCAAGAAACTACATCATTTCCACAACATAATTTACATATGGCTTTCCCTTTCGGGAGGCCCCGAAGGGATTACACAAACTAAGGAAAATTACCTTCTAACTACCTTCTTGAGCCTTACAATGCTCTGGATATGGTGGCTCTTATTGCAGGATGAAAACTACTACTACTACTACTACTACTGAGCAACGAGCTTGCTAGCTGGGTCGCAGCTCTTTGCTCTATCGGTGGTTCTTATCCGTCTGGTGTTGTTGTGTCCCTCTTCGCAGCTCTCTGGATGGCTTCCGGGAGAATGCACCTCTTATTTTATTTGTAGTAGGGATGCATGCGTTGTGACGCCCCCGTCCTGATCATGCACTAATCATACACGCAAATGCACACGATCAAACCTAAGGACTCACGGGAAGATATCACAACACAACTCTAAAACATAAATAAAGTCATACAAGCTTTATATTACAAGCCAGGGGCCTCGAGGGCTCGAATACATAAGCTTGCGTACAAGCGTCAGCGGAAGCATCAGATATCTGAGTACAGATATTAAAAGAGAAATAGAAAGGCCTTTAGAAAGGCGGGGCAAAATAAAACACTACGATCGAAAGGCGAAGGCCTCCTGCCTGGGACCCTCCGATCCTACTCCTGGTCGTCAGTCGACTCGTAGTAGTATCCATCCTTGGGGTCGAAGTAGTAGTCGATCGACGGGGCATCTGTCTCAGGGGGCTCCGTCCTCTGGTCATGACAAACTGATATGGGGAGAAAAGGAAAACAAAGCAACCGTGAGTACTCAGAAGTACTCAGCAAGCAAGGATCTACACTACATATGCAACATTTTCAAAGGGAGGCTGTATATGTGGACTGGGCTGCAGAAATGCCAGAATAGAGAGAAGGCCTAGTCCTATCGAAGACTAGCATCTTCAGAGGTCTTGCAGCAATAGAAGAGAGAAGAACAGTACAATATAATGTAGCAGTATCAATAAGTCTCATCCTCACCTAGAGATCCTTTCTCGACTCCCTGCGAGAAAGCAATCCCAGAGCCATACAGTCATCAACCTCGTCCTGAGATCCCTTCTTGACTCCCTGCGAGAAGCAATCCCAGAGCCATAGTATCCAAGTATCCAGTTCTAAATTGTATCAATCAGGATACAACTCCGAGTGTCCTTTACTGTAGGACCGGCTATCGATAGAAGTATTCTTCCCTGCAGGGGTGCACCAACTTACCCAACACGCTCGATTAACTCCGGCCGGACACACTTTCCTGGGTCATGCCCGGCCTCGGTCAAACGACACATCGCAACCCTACCTACAGCTCAGCAGAGAGGTCCCCACCGGTCTACATCCTAAGCGCAAGGGGGTCTTGGCCATCGCCCCTCACCCTCCGGGTCATTGCGCACATGGCTCAGATCCAAGCACCACCGCAATGGCGCCAATCACTCCATGCCGCACTGCTGAACTGGACGTCTGACAGAGCTTTCGGCTGATGCATACGATGCAGAACGCCCATACTATGCCCACGTGATGGTTAGTGCTATCAGACCAGAGGCCTGCTCGAATCAAATATCCAAATCATTAGTACCTTGGGCTTGCGGTAACGAGCAGAGACTCACGAAAGATGTGACCCCGTCGCCCCGTCTCGAGGACTTGCTGCAAGGGTTAAGAATGCCCGGCCGCGCCTCGTATTCAGCACTCGGGCACCATACAGGCACCCGTCTTCACAACACTCGCCTCTCAGGCGCACGCGGGTACCCCTCAGGGTCGACCCGCCTATCCAAGTAACAGTGTAAAATCCAAGTATCCGGGTGTCCATAACATCAGGGGAATCCGGGATATCACCCTCATTGAATTCCCACTCGATGTATCCGTCAAGGTGA
This sequence comes from Thinopyrum elongatum, assembly GCA_011799875.1. Lineage (NCBI taxonomy): Eukaryota > Viridiplantae > Streptophyta > Magnoliopsida > Poales > Poaceae > Thinopyrum > Thinopyrum elongatum. The sequence goes on along the minus strand of CM022301.1, from coordinate 115,403,612 downwards.
ACTCGGAGGAATCACCCTCGATGGGTTCACACTTGATGTGTTGCACGACAGCGTCGTTACCGGAAGTGGTGAAGGAGGAATCACCCTCGATGACCACGACCGAATAGCTACTCTACAGAGTTAACATCCGAAGTGCTACAAGAGGTTTCACCCTCGGCACTCGATAGTAACGCTGCAGTGTCGTTACAACTAAGGGGGGTGATGTGCGGTGTCGGGGCCTGGTCTTCAATCCCGTTGATCGGGTCTTCTTGATAATCCAGCGGGGCAGTCGGGATAAGTGGGGTCACTGATAGGTCTCTACCCAGCCTATACTAAGCATTTTAGGATATGCAGGTAATTATCAACAGCAGGTTACAATAAACAGGCTATGCATCAGAATAGGTAAAGCAGTAGTAGCAGCAATTCTAATGAAAGCATGAGAAATCAGAATGGGCGATATCGGGATGATCAAAGGGGGGGGGGGCTTTCCTGGTTGCTCGGCGGCAAGGGCAAGGTTGTCAATGGTGTCTTCGAGCTCCGGAGCTGCGTCGGCCTCGGGGACGACGTCGGTGTCGGGGGCTACCGAGAGAGAAGAGGGGGAGGAAACAGTATAAATACACAGTGATCAAGTGCAGCACAAAGCATAACATGGCAATACGCGGTGACGGAGGTGATCTAACGCAGTGCCGGGTGATACTGGCGAAGGTGGGATTCATCCGGGAAAGTATTCCCAGTGTCCGGCATTTCGGACATACGAAAAGAGGGAAACGGTTGCATGTTCGGATAGTTAGGAACGTGTGGCGGACAAACGGACTGCGTATTCGGATTTGTCTCGTTGTTCTGAGCAATTTTCATGTATAAAGTTTTTCGATCTGAGTTACGGATTAAAAGATATGATTTTTCAAAGTTTAAATCAATTTTTTGGAATTTAAATATTTATTTAAATTTGAATTATCCAAAACAGTGTAGAGTGATGTCATCGTGATGTATTGCTGATGTCAGCAGTCAACAGGGGGTTGACCAAAGTCAAACCTGACAGTGGGGCCCACATGTCAGTGAGACAGAGGCATAATTAGTGTTAACTTAATTAAGTTAGGTTAATTAAGGGGGGTGGGGCCTACTGTCAGTGTTTGTTAACTTAATTAATTAACTAATTAGGTTAATTAGCATTTTAATTAGGGTTTTTATTTATTTTAAAACATTTTAGGGGGTGGGGCCCGCGTGTCAGCTGTAACACCCCCTGTCATTAGCTACAGTAATCACTTTTGATAATGACATGTCAGCAATCTTAATAGTGCATAATCATCATTAACATCATATTGCATTTCAACTCCTAACTCAAATTCAAATTTAAATGAAAGTGAAATATAAAAGTTGTGCAACATAGAAACTAAGATGTTCAGTAAATAACAAATATTGCAGAGACTATGCTAAAATTGAAACCAATAATTAATAAAATTAATTAATTAATTAAATAATTAATTAGCAATTAATTAATTTAATTAATCCTGATTAGGTTAATCTAATTAAGTAGTTAGTGTTAATTAAACAGTAATTTAATTAGTTAACCACTAATTAGCCAACAGTCTATGACATGTGGGACCCACATGTCAGGACGCCTGCTGATGTCATGCTGACGTCAGCATAACACTGTTTCGGATAATGTTAATTTAATTAATTAATTAAATTCCAAAAATTAATAAAAACTTTAGAAAATCATATTAAATAATCCGTAACTCCGATGAAAATACTTTATACATGAAACTTGCTCAGAATTCCGATACGAACCCGGATACGCCCTCCGTATTCCCGTCAGATGCCTCCAGCTATAAGAACATCGAACTTTTAGACCGATTTCGATAAATGAATAGTGCCCAACTTTAATTAAATAAATCCAAATAAATTCCTAAATTAACTAAATCATTTAGTTAGGCAGTAGAACACCCCGGCATATCATTTAGGCATGTCATACATATTGTTTGCATTATTGCCGTGAATTTATTGTTTCTCTCCCCCTCCTTCTCTCTCTCGATAGACGCCGACACCGACGACGCTGCACCACGATACGACTACACTACCGACGAGCAGCCCGTTGACGACTCCTCTCTCTTGCCAGAGCAACCAGGCAAGCCCCCCCTTGAGCATCCAGATAACGCCCATTCTATTCTCCTGCTTGCAGTAGATTTTGCTACTGTTAATGTATGCTCCTATTCTGATGCATAGCCTGCTGTTGTAACCTGTTCATTGTTACCTTACCTGCCCATGATAAACTGTTTAGTATATGTTGGTAATGAACCATCAGTGACCCCAACACTTTTTCCTTGTTGCCCCTGCTTGATCATCGATGACTCGATCAACGTGATCGTCGACCAGAGACCGACACCTCACTTCACACCCCCTTAGTTGTACGACTCTGCGTAGTAACTATCGAGTGCCGAGGGTGATACCTCGTAACGCACTCCCGATGAATACTCTGCAGTGTAGCTGTTCGGTCGTCGTCATCGAGGGTGATTCCTCCTTCTCCACTTCCGATACGACTCTGTCGTGCGACCCTTCAGTGTGAACCTCGAGGGTGATACCTCAGACGTTCGCCCTGATGTTTTCGTCGAGTGGAATCCGCCGAGGGTGATTCCTCGGGTTTCCCCCTTGATGTTATGACCACACGATTAGTTGACCTCTGTTACAGGCGGGTCCACCCTGGTGGGTACCCGCTGGGGATCTATGATTTCGGGTGTGCCGGAAGGGCACTCGAGTGTGACATTGTGGCGGAGCATCAGAGACTCTGATTGTCTCCGCGTGATACTAATTGAGCCTATTGGATTTGGGTGTGTGATCTGAGTGGGTCGACGTGCCCTATACGCACTACCACCACGCGGGATAATGGTTATAGGACCCTCTGCGAAGTACATTTCTCCGAAAGCTCGTCTGACGTCATGATTCACCGTGCGGGCTGATTGTCGGGATTGGACTGGATACTTCACTGACGAGTTCAGTGTCGCGCCTGCACCCCGGCCAGTCTCGCAACGCGCAGGGTGCCCAGGGCGATGGCCCGAGACCTCTGGGTGCATAGGTTAGTCCGGCGTGCTGACCTCTCTGCCGAGCCTAGGTAGAGCGCTGCTTCGTGTTGATCTTCCGAGGACGGGCATTACCCAGCAAGTGTGTCCGGCCAGAGTTGATCGAGCGTGTTGGGTAACAGTAGTGCACCCCTGCAGGGATGAATCTTCTATCGATAGCCGGTCCTACGGTAAAGGACTCTCAGTTTGTGTATCCCGATCTACTACTTAAACTGGATACTTGTTATTTAATTGAAGCTTCGGGATCGCTTTCTCGCTTGGGAGTCGAGGAAGGATCTTTAAGCTGTACTTCAACATGTTTGCTAAATAAAATGCTATTCTACTCTCTTCTACTGCTGCAAGATGATGGCCTTGTGAAGATGTTTGAAGATGCTAGTCTTCGATAAGACTAGGCCTTCTCTCTATTCTGACATTTCTGCAGCCCAGTCCACATATACAGCCTTTCTCCATTGATAATGTTGCATATGTAGTATAGATCCTTGCTTGCTGAGTACTTCAGATGAGTACTCACGGTTGCTTTACTTTCTCTTTTCCCCATATACCCCCACCTTGATGATACATCAGACGATGGAGTCCAGGAGCCAGATGCCACCACCGGAGCTTACTACCAGGAGGGTCCAGAGGGTACTTACTACTGGATCGAGCCAGATGACCAGGATTAGGATCGGAGGCTCCCAGGCAGGAGGCCAACGCCTTTCGATCTAGTGTCGCTGTTTATGCTAGCCTTCTTAAGGCAAAACTTGTCTAACTTTGTCTGTACTCAGATTATATTTGTATGACTGACTTATGTATTCGGATCTTCGGATCCCTGGTCTGTAATATTGTGGACCTCTGTTTAAATTGTGTTAGAGTTGTGTTGTGATATCTTCCCGTGAGTCCCTGTGCTTGATCGTACACGTTTGCGTGTATGATTAGTGTCCGATTGAGCCGGAGGCGCCACAAGTTGGTATCAGAGCCAGGTTTCGATCCTGGGACCTGTGGGTTAGCCTGTTTATTGTAACCTGTTGTTGATAATTACCTGCATAACCTAGACTGCTTAGTATAGGCTGGGTAGAGACCTATCAGTGACCCCACTTATCCCGACTGCCGCGCTGGATCGTCAGAAGACCCGATCAACGGGATTGAAGACCAGGCCCCGACACCGCACATCACCCCCTTTAGTAGTAACGACACTGCAGCGTTACTATCGAGTGCCGAGGGTGAAACCTCTTGTAGCACTTCTGATGTTAACTCTGTAGAGTAGCTATTCGGTCGTGGTCATCGAGGGTGATTCCTCCTTCACCACTTCCGGTAACGACGCTATCGTACAACACCTCAAGTGTGAACCCAGCGAGGGTGATTCCTCCGAGTTCACCTTGACGGATACATCGAGTGGGAAATCAAACGAGGGTGATACCTCAGATTCCTGTGATGTTTTGGACACACGGATACTTGGACTGTACTGTTGATTACTTGGAAAGGCGGGCTATCGATAGAAGATTCATCCCTGCAGGGGTGCACTACTGTTACCCAACACGCTCGATCAACTCTGGCCGTACACACTTGTTGGGTAATACCCGTCCTCGGAAGATCAACACAAAGCAGCGCTCTACCTAGGCTCGGCAGAGAGGTCAGCACGCCGGACTAACCTATGCACCCAGAGGTCTCGAGCCATCGCCCTGGGCACCTTGCGCGTTGCGAGACTGGCCGGGGTGCAGGCGCGAGGCTGAACTCGTCAGTGAAGTATCCAGCCCAATCCCGACAATCAGCCCGCACGGAGAATCGTGACGTCAGACGAGCCTTCGGAGAAACGTACTTCGCAGAGGGTCCCATAACCATTATCCCGCGTGGTGGTAGTGCGTATAGGGCACGTCGACCCACTCATATCACACACCCAAATCCAATAGGCTCAATTAGTATCAAGCGGAGACAATCAGAGTCTCTGATGCTCCGCCACAATGTCACACTCGAGTGCCCTTCCGGCACACCCGAAAATCATAGATCCCCAGCGGGTACCCACCAGGGTGGACCCGCCTGTAACAGAGGTTAAGTAATCGTGTGGTCATAACATCAAGGGGGAAACCCGAGGAATCACCCTCGGCGGATTCCACTCGACGAAATCATCAGGGCGAACGTATGAGGTATCACCCTCGAGGTTCACACTGAGGGTTGCACGACAGAGTCGTATCGGAAGTAGAGAAGGAGGAATCACCCTCGATGACCACGACCGAATAGCTACACTGCGGAGTATTCATCCGGAGTGCGTTACGAGGTATCACCCTCGGCACTCGATAGTTACTACGCAGAGTCGTACAACTAAGGGGGTGTGAAGTGAGGTGTCGGTCTCTGGTCGACGATCATGTTGATCGGGTCGTCGATGATCAAGCAGGGGCAACAAAGGAAAGGTGGTGGGGTCACTGATGGTTCATTACCAACCTATACTAAACAGTTTATCATAGGCAGGTAAGGTAGCAATGAATAGGTTACAACAGCAGGCTAAGCATCAGAATAGGAGCATACATTAACAGTAGCAAAATCTAATGCAAGCAGGAGAATAGAGTGGGCGATATCTGGAATGCTCACTGGGGGTGGGGGGGGGGGCTTGCCTGGTTGCTCTGGCAAGAGAGGAAGGTCGTCAACGGGCTGCTCGTCGGTAGAGTAGTTGTACCCGGGTGCAGCGTCGTCGGTCTCGGCGTCTATCGAGAGAGAGAAGGAGGGGGAGAGAAACAATAAATTCACAGCAATAATGCAAACAACATGTATGACATGCCTAAATGATATGCCAGGGTGTTCTACTGCCTAACTAAATGATTTAGTTAATTTAGGAATTTATTTGGATTTATTTAATTAAAGTTGGGCACTATTCATTTATCGAAATCGGTCTAAAAGTTCAATATTCTTATAGCTACGGGCATCTGGCGGGAATACGGAGGACGTATTCGGGTTTGTATCGAAATTCTGAGCAAGTTTCATATATAAATTATTTTCATCGGAGTTACGGTTTATTTAATATGATTTTCTAAAGTTTTATTAATTTCTAGAATTTATTTAATTATTTAAATCAACATTATCCGAAACAGTGTTGCGATGACATCAGCATGACGTCAGCAGGTCAACTCTGGCTGACCAGAGTCAAACTGACAGGTGGGACCCACATGTCATACATTGTGGCTTAATCAGAGAGGTTAATTTAATTATCTGAGTTAATTAACAGGTGGGGCCCAGCAGTCAGTGACTGATTAGTATTTAATTAACTAATTAACAGATTTTCTATTTATTTAAATTCAATTAAACGGCTGGGCCCCACATGTCAGTGAGACCGGGTGGCCACGTCAGCGTTGACCCCGGTCAACGGGGTCAAAGGGGCCCGCAGGGCCCCACAGTCAGTGGCACAGGGCGGGGCCCACCGGTCCCACATCAGCGGTGGCCGGCGACGCGCCGGAGTAGCTCCGGCGAGCCAAAATGCGGCGGCGCGAGTCGGGCTTGGCTCGGGTTTCGCCTACGGTTTGTCTCAGGGGCTGGGGTAGGTCGCGTTCGACGCGGCTCGCCGTCGCGCGTCGAATGGCGGCGGTGCGGGGTGCTGGGGAGGCCGGAGCTGAGCGCCAGGAGCTCGTCGGCGGCGAGGTTCTCGGGCGAGCTACGGGATCATCAAAACGGCGCGCGTTCAAGCGTTGTGAGGAGCTAGGCGGGGTCTATGCGACGCGGCGAAGCAAATGGGCAGCAGCACATGACAAAATGGTCGCCGGCGACGAGGTCCGCGGTGGTGGGTGCGGCCTAACGCGGAGCGGCGGCTACGGTACGCTAGCGAGCTAATGGAGAGGGGGAGGAGGAGCAGGAGCTCACAGTGGGGCATAGCCGTTCAGAGCGGGCGCGGGGAAGGCCTGGAGTAGCCGGAATCGACGGCGAACGGTGGCGGGGATCCGAGGAAGAAAACGTCGACGTGGGGGCGATGCAGGGCTCCCGGAGCTCAGGCTCATGGTCGAGGAGGACGGCGCGTTGCGGCGGAGCTTGTGGACACAACGGGGAGGCGAACGGGGCACGGCGGCCGCGAGCTTCAGCGATGGCAGACCATGGCGGCGTCGGGCGAGGTGGGGGACGGGGGAAGAGGGGCAAAGGGGGCGACTAGGGCTCGTCCGCGGAGTCGAGGGGGGGTCCATATAGGCGTCTGCGGCGCCGCAGTGCTCGTTGTCGAGCAAAGGCGAGGGGGGGCCGGGGCGGTGAGCGCGGGCGCGGGCGACAGCGCGGCGAGGTGAGCAGTGCGAGGTGAGGGACGGCGCGGGGGTGGGCTGGGCCGCGACTGTAACGAGCAGGCCGCGTGCACAGTAGATCGTTTAGGCCCTTTCAATTCCTGAATGGAAATGGGACAAGGTCCAAATGGATTTCATTACTGGTTTTCCCAAATCCCAGAAGGGTAATGATGCTATATTTGTCGTCATTGACCGAATCTCTAAGGTTGCTCACTTTCTGCCAGTTAAAGAGACAATCACTGCTAGCCAGTTAGCAGACTTGTATGTTTCCCGAATTGTGTCACTCCACGGTGTTCCGTTGGAGATCAGTTCTGATCGTGGCAGCCTCTTCACCTCCAGATTCTGGAATAGTTTCCAAGAAGCTATGGGAACACATCTGTCGTTCAGTACCGCTTTTCACCCTCAGTCTCAGGGTCAAGTTGAACGAGTTAATCAAGTGCTCGAGGATGTGCTTCAAGCTTGCGTCATCTCCTTCGGTAAGAAATGGGAGGAATCTCTCCCGTATGTCGAATTCTCTTACAACAATAGCTATCAGGCTAGTCTGAAGATGGCACCGTTTGAAGTTCTTTACGGTCATAAGTGTCGAACCCCTCTGAATTAGTCAGAAACTGGGGAACACTCACTCGTCGGACCGGACATTATTCAGCAAGCAGAAGACCAAGTCCGCATTGTCCGTGAACATTTGAAAACTGCTCAGTCTCGTCAGAAGAGCAACTATGACCGAAAGCACGAGGAAATGGTCTATCAACCTGGCGAGCAAACTTACCTCCGCGTCACTCCGTTGAAAGGCACTCATAGGTTCGGAATCAAAGGCAAGTTAGCTCCTCGCTACATTGGCCCGTTCCGTATTCTTGCCCGTCGAGGAGAAGTGGCATATCAATTGCAATTGCTGCCAAATCTTTCTCAAGTACATGACGTCTTTCATGTATCCCAACTCCGTCGCTGCTTCAAGGATCCTATTAGAGCTGTGGATCACGAAGTGCTTGAATTACGGGAAGATCTGTCTTATCCAGAATATCCCATCCGTATCCTTGATGAAGCTGAACGTCGGACTCGTCAAAAGTCAATCAAATTCCTCAAGGTTCAGTGGTCAAATCATTCTGAAGATGAGGCCACTTGGGAACGCGAGGATCGTCTTCGCGAAGAATACCCCGCCTTCTTTCAGTCTTCCTCTTAATTCTCGGGACGAGATTTCTTAATAGATGAGGAGAATTGTAACACCGCCGGTGATTAGCAACAGTAATCACTTTTGATAATGACATGTCAGCATGATTAACACTGCATAATCATCATTAGCATCATATTGCATTTCAACTCCTAACTCAAATTCAAATTTAAATGAAAGTGAAATATAAAAGTTGACCAACATAAAAACTAAAATGTTCAGTAAATAACAAATATTGCAGAGACCATTCTAAAATTGTAACCAACATTTAATAAATTAATTAGGTGACCCAAACCTCTTTTAACAGTGACTGAAAATAATATCTACAAGCCTTTTAATTAATCTAGATCGAATATGAAATGATGTTTTGCCCAAACTAGTTTTTGGTGTTAGGGTATAGTGCACTCGTAATTAAGGACTAGCTCGCACTTTTTACAAAACCCATTTGGGGCCTAAACAATTAACAAAACAGAAAAGAAAAAGAAACAGAATAGAGAAAAAGGAAAAGGCCTAAACGATCTACTGTGCACGCGGCCTGCTCGCTACAGTCGCGGCCCAGCCCACCCCCGCGCCGTCCCTCACCTCGCACTGCTCACCTCGCCGCGCTGTCGCCCGCGCCCGCGCTCACCGCCCCGGCCCCCCCTCGCCTTTGCTCGACAACGAGCACTGCGGCGCCGCAGACGCCTATATGGACCCCCCCTCGACTCCGCGGACGAGCCCTAGCCGCCCCCTTTGCCCCTCTTCCCCCGTCCCCCACCTCGCCCGACGCCGCCATGGTCGGCCATCGCTGAAGCTCGCGGCCGCCGTGCCCCGTTCGCCTCCCCGTTGTGTCCACGAGCTCCGCCGCAACGCGCCGTCGTCCTCGACCACGAGCCTGAGCTCCGGGACCCCTGCATCGCCCCCACGTCGACGTTTTCTTCCTCGGATCCCCGCCACCGTTCGCCGTCGATTCCGGCTACTCCAGGCCTTCCCCGCGCCCGCTCTGAACGGCTACACCCCACTGTGAGCTCCTGCTCGTCCTCTCCCTCTCCATTAGCTCGCTAGCGTACCGTAGCCGCCGCTCCGCGTTAGGCCGCACCCACCGCGGCGGACCTCGTCGCCGGCGACCGTCCGGCGACCATTTGGTCATGTGATGCTGCCCATTTGCTTCGCCGCGTCGCATAGACCCCGCCTAGCTCCTCACAACGCTTGAACGCGCGCCATTTTGACGATCCCGTAGCTCGCCCGAGAACCTCGCCGCCGACGAGCTCCTGGCGCTCAGCTCCGGCCTCCCCAGCACCGCCGCCATTCGACGCGCGACGACGAGCCGCGTCGAATGCGACCTACCCCAGCCCCTGAGACAAACCGTAGGCGAAACCCGAGCCAAGCCCGACTCGCGCCGCCGCGTTTTGGCTCGCCGGAGCTACTCCGGCGCGTCGCCGGCCACCGCCGACGTGGCACCGGTGGGCCCCGCCCTGTGCCACTGACTGTGGGGCCCCGCGGGCCCCTTTGACCCCGTTGACCGGGGTCAACGCTGACGTGGCCGCCCGGTCTCACTGACATGTGGGGCCCGGTCGCTTAAACAAATCTAAATAAATAGAAAATCTGTTAATTAGTTAATTAAATACTAATCAGTCACTGACTGCTGGGCCCCACCTGTTAATTAACTCAGATAATTAAATTAACCTCTCTGATTAAGCCACAGTGTATGACTTGTGGGTCCCACCTGTCAGGTTTGACTCTTGTCAGCCAGAGTTGACCTGCTGACGTCATGCTTAGGTCATGCTGATGTCATCGCAGCACTGTTTCGGATAATGTTGATTTAAATAATTAAATAAATTCCAGAAATTAATAAAACTTTAGAAAATCATATTAAATAAACCGTAACTCCGATGAAAATAATTTATATATGAAACTTGCTCAGAAATTCGATACGAACCCGAATACGTCCTTCGTATTCCCGTCAGACGCCCGTAGCTATAAGAACATTGAACTTTTAGACCGATTTCGATAAATGAATAGTGCCCAACTTTAATTAAATAAATCCAAATAAATTCCTAAATTAACTTAATCATTTAGTTAGGCAGTAGAACACCCCGGCATATCATTTAGGCATGTCATACATATTGTTTGCATTATTGCCGTGAATTTATTGTTTCTCTCCCCCTCCTTCTCTCTCTCGATAGACGCCGACACCGACGACGCTGCACCACGATACGACTACACTACCGACGAGCAGCCCGTTGACGACCCCTCTCTCTTGCTAGAGCAACCAGGCAAGCCCCCCCTTGAGCATCCAGATAACGCCCATTCTATTCTCCTGCTTGCAGTAGATTTTGCTACTGTTAATGTATGCTCCTATTCTGATGCATAGCCTGCTGTTGTAACCTGTTCATTGTTACCTTACCTGCCCATGATAAACTGTTTAGTATATGTTGGTAATGAACCATCAGTGACCCCAACACTTTTTCCTTGTTGCCCCTGCTTGATCATCGATGACTCGATCAACGTGATCGTCGACCAGAGACCGACACCTCACTTCACACCCCCTTAGTTGTACGACTCTGCGTAGTAACTATCGAGTGCCGAGGGTGATACCTCGTAACGCACTCCCGATGAATACTCTGCAGTGTAGCTGTTCGGTCGTCATCATCGAGGGTGATTCCTCCTTCTCCACTTCCGATACGACTCTGTCGTGCGACCCCTCAGTGTGAACCTCGAGTGTGTCATACATATTGTTTGCATTATTGCCGTGAATTTATTGTTTCTCTCCCCCTCCTTCTCTCTCTCGATAGACGCTGAGACCGACGACGCTACACCCGGGTACAACTACTCTAACGACGAGCAGCCCGTTGACGACCTTCCCCTCTTGCCAGAGCAACCAGGCAAGCCCCCCCTTGAGCATTCCAGATATCGCGCACTCTATTCTCCTGCTTGCATTAGATTTTGCTACTGTTAATGTATGCTCCTATTCTGATGCATAGCCTGCTGTTGTAACCTGTTCATTGCTACCTTACCTGCCTATGATAAACTGTTTAGTCTAGGTTGGTAATGAACCATCAGTGACCCCACCACCTTTCCTTTGTTGCCCCTGCTTGATCATCGACGACCCGATCAACGTGATCGTCGACCAGAGACCGACACCTCACTTCACACCCCCTTAGTTGTACGACTTTGCGTAGTAACTATCGAGTGCCGAGGGTGTCTTAACGTATGGTTGCACGTCACCGAGGAAGGGGGAATCCATCCGGGAATGTTTTCCCGGTTCCGGACATTTGTCAAACAGATGACTGGAGGGGAACGGTTCCATGTTCGGATAGTTAGAGACGTGTGGCGGATGAACGGACCGCGTATTCAGATTCGTCTCGTCGTTCTGAGCAATTTTCATGTATAAAGTTTTTCGATCGGAGTTACGGATTAAAAGATATGATTTTCTAAAGTTTAAATCAATTTTCTGGAATTAATTATTTAATTAAATTAAACATTATCCGAAATAGTGAATGCTGACATCAGCATGAGGTCAGCAGACTGTTAGGGTTAATTAGGGTTTGATTAACTCACTTAATTATAGATTAATTAAATTAACTAACTAATTAGCTTAATTAAACAGAGTTAATTAGGTTTAATTAGTCCAGATTAATTAGTTAATTAATTTTAATTATTATTATTATTTTAAACGTTTTGGGGTGGGCCCCCATTGTCATAGGCCCAGGGGGCCTTAACGGGCGCGGGGTGCGGGCATGGCCCGAACGGGCACTGCGGGCGCCCGACCGCAGCCAGAGGCCATAGCCCGGCGCGGCTGGGCGCCGGCAGCCACGGCGCCGGCCAAGGGCGGCGGCGGAGGGGGTGGCCGCGGACCGGCTGGGCGGAGCGGGCGCAGGGGGGGGGGGAACGGATGGAGGTGGTGGTCGGTCTGGAGGGAGCGGCGAGATGGGACTGGAGCGGGTCAAGGGGAGAAGGGGCGTGCGAGCGGCAAGGTCGGGCGGCTGGGAGGCGGTTGGTGGCGGCCAGCGCGGCGGCGGTGGGCACGGCAACAAGGGGTAGCCGCGACAGACTAACCGGACAGCAGAAGCAGGCATAGAGGAGGAGGCAGGGAGGGGACGACGCAGTAGCGGGGCTGCGGGAGGTGGGCACGGCAAGGGGGCCAGGCGGGGCATGCGGGGCACGAGGCTGCGATGCGAGGCGTGGGGCACGCGCGCAGCACACGGCAAGGGGCAGGGAGTCGGGCGCACAGTGACAGGGCCGGGGCGGGAGCGCGGCGACGCGGGGGTGGGGGGCGCGGGTGGCCGCTGAAGTGAGGACGCACGGGCAGGTGCGGTGCGGTGAGCTCGGGGGGGGGGGGGGGAACGAGAGGGGGGGGGGAACGGAGGATGGGAAGCCTCACTGGGCCCTGTAGGCGTGCAACAGCGGGCTCGGGGAGGGCTTGACGGCGGCATGCTCCGGTGATGGGGACGGCGTCCTCGGGCGCGAGCAGATCCGTCGAGGGAGAGGGAGATGGGAGCGCGAGGTGGCGGGCGACAGAGCTGGCGAGGGCGACGATGGAGCCGTCGGGGGCGGCGATCGGATCCGGCCCTCCCCGATCCAGATCGGGGGGGAAGGAGGGAGCGAACGTGGGGGAGGGCGAGTACGTGGGGCTAGGGTTTCTGGTGGGGGGGGGGGAGGGAGGCCAAGTAGGCCAGGGGCGTGCGGGGGTGGGCCGGCAAGCCGGTCGGCCAACTGGGCCAAGGCGTAATCAGGGGGGGTGTTTTCCTTTTGTTTTAGTAATTTTTCTTTACTATTTTAATTATGTTAGAGCCACCTAATTATTTTATTTATTGTTGGTTTCAATTTTAGAATAGTCTCTGCAATATTTGTTATTTATCGAACATTTTAGTTTCTATGTTGGACAACTTTTATTTTCCACTTTCATTTAAATTTGAATTTTGACTTAGGAGTTGAAAAGCATTATGATGCAAATGATGATCATGCACTGTTAATCATGCTGACTTGGCATTATCAAAATGGAATTACTGTGGCTAACCACTGGGGGTGTTACAAATCTCCTCCACTAATAAGAATTCTCGTCCCGAGAATTAAGAGGTAGAAGGAAAAAGTTCGGGGTATTCCGCACGAAGATTATCCTCGCGTTCCCAAGTGGCTTCATCTTCAGTATGATTTGACCACTGCACTTTGAGGAACTTGGTAACTTTCTGGCGGGTTTGACGTTCAGCTTCATCGAGAATGCGGATCGGATGCTCCTTATAAGATAGATCATCTTGCAATTCGAGCACCTCGTGATCCACTGCTCGGTGCGGAGATTCCTTGAAGCATTGACGAAGTTGCGACACATGGAAGACGTCGTGGATATGGGAGAATTGCGGCGGCAATTCCAATTTATACACCACCTGACCACGTCTAGCAATAATGCGGAAAGGACCAATGTAGCGTGGAGCTAGCTTGCCCTTGATTCCAAAACGGTGAGTGCCTTTCATCGGGGTGACACGAAGATAAGCTTGATCACCAGGTTGATAAGTCAAACCCCATCGTTTGCGATCATAGTTGCTCTTCTGGCGGTCCTGAGCCGCCTTGAGATTTTCCCGGACAATACGAACTTGTTCTTCGGCGTGTTGAATAATATCCAGACCCACGAGCGGTCGTTCCCCAGTTTCTGACCAATTCAGAGGGGTTCGACACTTACGTCCATAGAGTACTTCGAAGGGAGCCATTTTCAAGCTGGCTTGATAGCTGTTGTTATAAGAGAACTCGGCATACGGGAGAGATTCTTCCCACTTCTTGCCAAACGATATAACACAAGCCCGAAGCATGGCTTCAAGCACTTGATTGACTCGTTCGACTTGGCCTTGAGATTGAGGGTGATAAGCTGAACTCCAGGTAATATGAGTTCCCATAGCTGTTTGGAAACTTTCCCAGAATTTGGAAGTGAAAAGGCCGCCACGGTCCGAACTGATCTCCTTCGGAATACCATGGAGTGATACAATTCTGGAGATATACAACTCTGCTAACTGACTAGCAGTGATAGTTTCTTTGACAGGCAGAAAGTGTGCAACTTTAGAGAGTTGGTCGACGACTACAAGAATAGCATCGTGACCCTTCTGTGATCTGGGAAGTCCTGTAACGAAATCCATCTGAACCTTATCCCATTTCCATAGATGAATAGGAAGTGGTTGCAGAATTCCAGCAGGCTTCTGATGTTCTGCTTTAACGCGACGACACACATCACATTCAGCAACATAATGAGCAATGTCCTCCTTCATTCTAGACCACCAGTACCTTTGACGGAGATCACGATACATCTTGGTGCTACCCGGATGAATAGACAGCGGGGTATCATGTGCCTCCTTCATTACCTTGTCGGTCATAAGCTCGAAGCGAGGTACGACAATGCGGTGTCTGAAATACAAGGTTCCATCTTCAGACAGCGAGAAATCCCTGTACTTTACAAGGTGAAGGTCTTTCTTCATCAGATCAATTTCAGCATCTTTAGCTTGCGCATTCTTAATAGCTTTCTCAAGATCTGGTTGTATCACAAGGTTATTCAGAGAACCCTGTGGAACAATAAGCAGATTCAGCTTGCGCAGTTCTTCAAAAAGACGAGGTTGAGCTCGCCTAACCATGAGGTTGTCGCAATAGGATTTGCGGCTTAAGGCATCAGCCATCACGTTAGCCTTGCCAGGGGTATAGGAAATACCCAAATCATAGTCCGCAATGGCCTCCATCCATCTTTGCTGACGGAGGTTTAGAGACGGTTGAGTGAACAAGTGCTTCAGACTTTTATGATCCGTGTAGATCTCGCAACGATTACCGAGAAGGTAATGTCGCCACAACTGCAGTGCATAGATGACAGCAGCTAGTTCTAGATCATGTACCGGATAATTTTCTTCATGTGGGCGCAACTGACGAGAGCCATAAGCAATCACTTTACGCTCTTGCATTAGGACACAGCCTAATCCTTCACGGGATGCGTCACAATAAATCACAAAGTCTTTGCGGGTATCTGGAGGAGATAGTACTGGGGCAGATGTCAGCTTGTCTTTGAGTGTTTGAAAACTTTTCTGACATTTTTCTCTCCATTCGAACTTAACGCCTTTGTGAAGCAGATCAGTCAGGGGCTTAGCAATCTTAGAAAAATTCTCGACAAAACGGTGGCAATAACTTGCAAGGCCGAGAAAACTTCTGACTTTCTTGACATTCTTCGGAGGAGTCCAGTCAAGAATAGCCTGAACTCGTTCTGGGTTAACGGCAATTCTTGGGCAGGTAGATAAAGAGATTGACAATGATAACACAGATCAGCGAGGGGCAAGGATGGCATTGCCGTTCATGAATTCAATTAACATCTCGGAAGAACTCAAAATGTTGACGCTGAACACGACACATTTTTCGGGAGATTCCAAAAGTGTCAAATGACGGTAAGCGAGGTATATGATAACTTGGAAAGAAAAGGGTAAACAACCCAATGGAAAGAAAAATGATTATCAGACAAATCAGATCAATGGTAAGGAATTAAGCACAGATATCCAGCTCTCCGGGTGGACGAGAATTACGAGATCCTAAGTGTTGGCGTTAGTAAAATTTTTAACCCGAATAGAAGAGAGATCAGAGTCCCAGATTAAAGACGAGGAATAAAAGATCCTAATACCACCCAATTGGCGACGTGGGCCCGTAAGCCACACAGCCAAGTCAGTAAATTAGTTTTCGGACCACTAGACTCAACTTCGGCCAAGGAGTTGGAAAGGGGGGTTCCTACAGTCAGTCGGCTCTGATACCAACTTATGACGCCCCCGGCCTAATCGTGCACTAATCATACACGCAAATGCACACGATCAAGCCTAAGGACTCACGGGAAGATATCACAACACAACTCTAAAACATAAACAAAGTCATACAAGCTTTATATTACAGCTAGGGGCCTCGAGGGCTCGAATACATAAGCTTGCGTACAAGCGTCAGCGGAAGCATCAGATATCGGAGTACAGATTTTAAAAGAGAAACAGAAAGGCCTTTAGAAAGGCGGGGCAAAATTAAAACACTACGATCGAAAGGCGAAGGCCTCCTGCCTGGGACCCTCCGATCCTACTCCTGGTCGTCAGTCAACTTGTAGTAGTATCCATCCTCTGGGTAGTAGTAGTAATCGATCGACGGGGCATCTGTCTCAAGGGGCTCCGTCCTCTAGTCACGACAAACTGATAAGGGGAGAAAAGGAAAACAAAGCAACCGTGAGTACTCAGAAGTACTTAGCAAGCAAGGATCTACACTACATATGCAACATTGTCAAAGGGAGGCTGTATATGTGGACTGGGCTGCAGAAATGCAAGAATAGAGAGAAGGCCTAGTCCTATCGAAGACTAGCATCTTCAGTGGTCTTGCAGCATTAGAAGAGAGTAGAACAGTACAATATAATGTAGCAGTATCATTAAGTCTCAACCTCACCCAGAGATCCTTTCTCGACTCCCTGCGAGAAAGCAATCCCAGAGCCATACGGTCATTAACCTCGTCCGGAGATCCCTTCTCGACTCCCTGCGAGAAGCAATCCCAGAGCCATAGTATCCAAGTATCCAGTTCTAAATTGTATCAATCAGGATACAACTCCGAGTGTCCTTTACCGTAGGACCGGCTATCGATAGAAGTATTCTTCCCTGCAGGGGTGCACCAACTTACCCAACACGTTCGATTAACTCCGGCCGGACACACTTTCCTGGGTCATGCCCGGCCTCGACCAAACGATACACCGCAGCCCTACCTAAAGCTCAGCAGAGAGGTCCCCGCCGGTCTACATCCTAAGCACTCAGGGGTCTTGGGCCATCGCCCTGTGCACTCCGGGTCGTTGTGTGCAGGGTGGATACCAGCACCGCCTCGGAGGGTCGGTACGATCCGACCGTGCCACAATGCTGAACTGGACGTCTGACAGAACTTTCGGCTGATGCTACAATGCAGAACGCCCATACTATGCCCACGTGATGGTTAGTGCTATTAGACCAGAGGCCTGCTCGGATCAAATATCCAAATCGTTAGGACTAGGGGCTTGCGGTAACGAGCAGAGACTCACGAAAGATGTGACCCCGTCGCCCCGTCTCGAGGACTTGCTGCAAGGGTTAAGAATGCCCGGCCGCGCCTCGTATTCACCACTCGGGCACCACACTGGCACCCGTCTTCACAACACTCACCTCTCAGGCGCACGCGGGTACCCCTCAGGGTCGACCCGCCTATCCAAGTAACAGTGTAAAGTCCAAGTATCCGTGTGTCCATAACATCAGGGGAATTCCGAGGTATCACCCTCGTTGGATTCCTACTCGATGTAATCGTCAAGGTGAGCTCGGAGGAATCACCCTCACTTGGTTCACACTTGAGGTGTTGTACGACAACGTCGTTACCGGAAGTGGTGAAGGAGGAATCACCCTCGATGACCACTATCGAATAGCTACTCTACAGAGTTAACATCAGAAGTGCTACATGAGGTTTCACCCTCGGCACTCGATAGTAACGCTGCAGTGTTGTTACAACTAAGGGGGGTGATGTGCGGTGTCGGGGCCTGGTCTTCAATCCCGTTGATCGGGTCTTCTGACGATCCAGCGCGGCAGTCGGGATAAGTGGGGTCACTGATAGGTCTCTACCCAGCCTAAACTAAGCAGTTTAGGATATGCAGGTAATTATCAACAGCAGGATACAATAAACAGGCTATGCATCAGAATAGGTAAAGCAGCAGCAGCAGCAATTCTAATGCAAGCATGAGAAATAGAATGGGCGATATCGGGATGATCAAAAGGGGGGTGGGCTTGCCTGGTTGCTCGGCTGCAAGGGCAAGGTCGTCAACGGTGGCTTCGGTCTCCGGAGCTGCGTCGGCCTCGGGGACGACGTCGGTGTCGGGGGCTACCGAGAGAGAAGAGGGGGAGGAAACAGTATAAATATAGAGCAAACATGAGCAACGCAAAGTACGGCATGAAAATATGCAGTGCCGGGTGTGTCCTAACGTATGGTTGCACGTCACCGAGGAAGGGGGAATCCATCCGGGAATGTTTTCCCTGTTCCGGACATTTGTCAGACAGATGACCGGAGGGGAACGGACACCAAGCTATTTTATTGCAGTGGCATACAATGCACTGTGATTTATGGGCTAGGTCTCATATTTTACAAAATTCAATATGAGGCATAACTATTTACTAAACAGGAGCTATGGATAAATAAAAAGAAAAGACAAAAGAGAACAGAACAGAAAAGAATAAAAAGAAAAGAGAACCCCCCTCCCCCCTCGGCCCAGCTGGCCCGACCGGCCCAGCTCCCGGCCCACTCCCTCCCTATATGGCCTCCCCCAGGAGGCCAAACCCTAACCCCGATCCCCACTCCCCCCCCTCGTCTCTCCCCCTCACCCGCGGCTGACCGCCGCCGCCGCCGCCTTCGTCCCCGGTGCCGCTGTCACCGCGTCGCCGTCGTCTTTGACTCCTCCCCGCGCCCACTGCCCCGTTCCCTGCATCCTCCCCGTGAGCCACGCCCCTCCTCGCTCCCTCCCTCTCCCTCGCGCGCTCGCGCTCATCACCGCCGCCGCGCGTCCGACGCCACGCTCCCCGCACCCGTCCCGCGGTCGCCACGCCCGCTCCCCGCCGCGCTCCGGCCAGGCTCCGCCCCGCGCGCGCCCGGGCCACGCCCTGCTGCTGCTGGCCGCTGCTAACTCCCTCCCCGCACTCCCGCCGCGCCTCACTGCACCACACGACTTGTTGCAAGGGTTAAGAATGCCCGGCCGCGCCTCGTACTCACCACTCGGGCACCACACTGGCACCCGTCTTCACAACACTCGCCTCTCAGGCACACACGGGTACCCCTCAGGGTCGACCCGCCTTTCCAAGTAATCAACAGTACAGTCCAAGTATCTGTGTGTCCAAAACATCAAGGGAATCTGAGGTATCACCCTCGTTTGATTTCCCACTCGATGTATCCGTCAAGGTGAACTCGGAGGAATCACCCTCGCTGGGTTCACACTTGAGGTGTTGTACGACTGCGTCGTTACCGGAAGTGGTGAAGGAGGAATCACCCTTGATGACCACGATCGAATAGCTACTCTACAGAGTTAACATCAGAAGTGCTACAAGAGGTTTCACCCTCGGCACTCGATAGTAACGCTGCAGTGTCGTTACTACTAAAGGGGGTGATGTGCGGTGTCGGGGCCTGGTCTTCAATCCCGTTGATCAGGTCTTCTGACGATCCAGCGCGGCAGTCGGGATAAGTGGGGTCACTGATAGGTCTCTACCCAGCCTATACTAAGCAGTCTAGGTTATGCAGGTAATTATCAACAACAGGTTACAATAAACAGGCTATGCATCAGATTAGGTAAAGCAGTAGCAGCAGCAATTCTAATGCAAGCATGAGAAATTAGAATGGGCGATATCGGGATGATCAAAGGGGGGGGGGCTTGCCTGGTTGCTCGGCGGCAAGGGCAAGGTCGTCAACGGTGTCTTCTGGCTCCGGAGTTGCGTCGGCCTCGGGGACGACGTCGGTGTCGGGGGGCTACCGAGAGAGAAGAGGGGGAGGAAACAGTATAAATACTCAGCGAACAAGTGCAGCACGAAGCATAACATGGCAATACACGGTGACGGAGGTGATCTAACGCAGTGCCGGGTGATACTGGCGAAGGTGGGATTCATCCGGGAAAGTATTCCCAGTGTCCGGCATTTCGGACAAACGAAAAGAGGGGAACGGTTGCATGTTCGGATAGTTAGGGACGTGTGGCGGATGAACGGACCGCGTGTCTGAATTTGTCTCGTCGTTCTGAGCAATTTTCATGTACAAAGTTTTTCGATCGGAGTTACGGATTAAAAGATATGATTTTCTAAAGTTTTTATTGATTTTCTGGAATTTATTTAATTACTTAAATCAACATTATCCGAAACAGTGTCTTGCTGACGACAGCATGATGCAATACTGACATCAGCAGTCAACAGGGGAGTTGACTGGGTCAAACTGACACGGGGGACCAACATGTCATTGACACAGAGTTAATCCAGAGTTAGTTTTGAATCTAAACTAATCTAATCAGGGGGGCCCACATGTCATTGAGACATCTAACTAAAACTAATTAAATTAAACATTTTAATTAGCAGTTAATTAACAGGGCCATGGGGCCCACTAGTCAGACCAGTTGACCAGGTCAACGGTCAACAGTGGCCCCACGGGCCCACATGTCATCGGCCCAGGGGGGCCCGGGGAGGTCCACGTGGCGGCCACGTCGTCCAGACCCACCGGAACCACCCCGGCGCGCGCCAGAGACGGCGGCAGAGCGCCAGCGAGCGGCGGGATCGAGCTGTGGTGCGCCGTTTGGCGTGCGGCCGGGCGCGTTCGAACCGCACGTGTGCCGTGCGTCGAACGGTGGTGGTGGCGGGGGCAATGGTGACCGGAAAAGGTGCCGGCGACGAGCGTGGCGGAGAGGTGCTCCGGTGAGTGGTGCGGGCGGTGCTTCGAGGGGGTTTTTTGCGCGCGCCAACTACGCCATTTGAACCAGTGATCGACGCGGTGACGAACGGAGCAAAAGCCAGGCCGAAACATCGAGCGAGGCGTTTGGAGCATGTGTACACGGCGGAGCAGCTACGGCTACTGAGCGGGCGAGCAGAGAGCAGGGGAGGAAGGGGGGGGAGCCTCACAGTGGTTGTCGCCGTGTACGCGTGCTCGGGGGAGGGCCGGTGCAGCCGTTGGCGAAGAAGATCGCCGGCAGGGATCTGAGAAGGAGGTGGAGCAGCTGCAGTGGAGAAGGGCCCCCGGGCGTCGAATGGTGGTGCGGGGCGACGTAGTCGTGCGCGACAGAGCCGCCGGACAACACGGCGGCGCGAACAGGCGACGGTGGCCACGCCTACCACGGCCCCTTGGACAAGGCCGCGTCGGGTGTGGTGGGGAGGTGAGGGAGAAAGGGGAGGGATGCTAGGGTTCGCCAGGGGGAAGCAGGGGGGCCCTTATACCCAGCGCGCAGGCGGGCGCGCTGTCGAGCGGCGAGCGAGGGGGGGCCTGGCCGCGCGCGGCAGGTGCTCGACAGCGCGCGCGTGAGCAGTGCGAGGTGAGGGACGGCGCGATTCTTGTTAGATGAGAAGAGTTGTAACACCCCCTGTCATTAGCTACAGTAATCACTTTTGATAATGACATGTCAGCAATCTTAATAGTGCATAATCATCATTAACATCACATTGCATTTCAACTCCTAACTCAAATTCAAATTTAAATGAAAGTGAAATATAAAAGTTGTGCAACATAGAAACTAAGATGTTCAGTAAATAACAAATATTGCACAGACTATGCTAAAATTGAAACCAATAATTAATAAAAATAATTAATTAATTAAATAATTAATTAGCAATTAATTAATTTAATTAATCCTAATTAGGTTAATCTAATTAAGTAGTTAGTGTTAATTAAACAGTAATTTAATTAGTTAACCACTAATTAGCCAACACTCTATGACATGTGGGACCCACATGTCAGGACGCCTGCTGATGTCATGCTGACGTCAGCATAACACTGTTTCGGATAAAGTTAATTTAATTAATTAATTAAATTCCAGAAATTAATAAAAACTTTAGAAAATCATATTAAATAATCCGTAACTCCGATGAAAATACTTTATACATGAAACTTGCTCAGAATTCCGATACGAACCCGGATACGCCCTCCGTATTCCCGTCAGATGCTTCCAGCTATAAGAACATTGAAATTTTAGACCGATTTTGATAAATGAATAGTGCCCAACTTTAATTAAATAAATCCAAATAAATTCCTAAATTAACTAAATCATTTAGTTAGGCAGTAGAACACCCCGGCATATCATTTAGGCATGTCATACATATTGTTTGCATTATTGCCGTGAATTTATTGTTTCTCTCCCCCTCCTTCTCTCTCTCGATAGACGCCGACACCGACGACGCTGCACCAGGATACGACTACACTACCAACGAGCAGCCCGTTGACGACCCCTCTCTCTTGCCAGAGCAACCAGGCAAGCCCCCCCCCTTGAGCATCCAGATAACGCCCATTCTATTCTCCTGCTTGCAGTAGATTTTGCTACTGTTAATGTATGCTCCTATTATGATGCATAGCCTGCTGTTGTAACCTGTTCATTGTTACCTTACCTGCCCATGATAAACTGTTTAGTATATGTTGGTAATGAACCATCAGTGACCCCAACACTTTTTCCTTGTTGCCCCTGCTTGATCATCGATGACTCGATCAACGTGATCGTCGACCAGAGACCGACACCTCACTTCACACCCCCTTAGTTGTACGACTCTGTGTAGTAACTATCGAGTGCCGAGGGTGATACCTCGTAACGCACTCCCGATGAATACTCTGCAGTGTAGCTGTTCGGTCGTGGTCATCGAGGGTGATTCCTCCTTCTCCACTTCCGATACGACTCTGTCATGCGACCCCTCAGTGTGAACCTCGAGGGTGATACCTCAGACGTTCGCCCTGATGTTTTCGTCGAGTGGAATCCGCCGAGGGTGATTCCTCGGGTTTCCCCCTTGATGTTATGACCACACGATCACTTGACCTCTGTTACAGGCGGGTCCACCCTGGTGGGTACCCGCTGGGGATCTATGATTTTGGGTGTGCCGGAAGGGCACTCGAGTGTGACATTGTGGCGGAGCATCAGAGACTCTGATTGTCTCCGCGTGATACTAATTGAGCCTATTGGATTTGGGTGTGTGATCTGAGTGGGTCGACGTGCCCTATACGCACTACCACCATGCGGGATAATGGTTATGGGACCCTCTGCGAAGTACGTTTCTCCGAAAGCTCGTCTGACGTCACGATTCACCGTGCGGGCTGATTGTCGGGATTGGGCTGGATACTTCACTGACGAGTTCAGTGTCGCGCCTGCACCCCGGCCAGTCTCGCAACGCGTAGGGTGCCCAGGGCGATGGCCCGAGACCTCTGGGTGCATAGGTTAGTCCGGCGTGCTGACCTCTCTGCCGAGCCTAGGTAGAGCGCTGCTTCGTGTTGATCTTCCGAGGACGGGCATTACCCGGCAAGTGTGTCCGGCCAGAGTTGATCGAGTGTGTTGGGTAACAGTAGTGCACCCCTGCAGGGATGAATCTTCTATCGATAGCCGGTCCTACGGTAAAGGACGCTTAGGTTGTGTATCCCGATCTACTACTTAAACTGGATACTTGTTACTTAATTGAAGCTTCGGGATCGCTTTCTCGCTTGGGAGTCGAGGAAGGATCTTTAAGCTGTACTTCAACATGTTTGCTAAATAAAATGCTATTCTACTCTCTTCTACTGCTGCAAGATGATGGCCTTGTGAAGATGTTTGAAGATGCTAGTCTTCGATAGGACTAGGCCTTCTCTCTATTCTGACATTTCTGCAGCCCAGTCCACATATACAACTTTTCTCCATTGATAATGTTGCATATGTAGTATAGATTCTTGCTTGCTGAGTACTTCGGATGAGTACTCCCAGTTGCTTTACTTTCTCTTTTCCCCATATACCCCCACCTTGATGATACATCAGACGATGGAGTCCAGGAGCCAGATGCCACCACCGGAGCTTACTACCAGGAGGGTCCAGAGGGTACTTACTACTAGATCGAGCCAGATGACCAGGAGTAGGATCGGAGGCTCCCAGGCAGGAGGCCAACGCCTTTCGATCTAGTGTCGCTGTTTGTGCTAGCCTTCTTAAAGCAAAACTTGTCTAACTTTGTCTGTACTCAGATTATATTTGTATGACTGACTTATGTATTCGGATCTTCGGATCCCTGGTCTGTAATATTGTGGACCTCTGTTTAAATTGTGTTAGAGTTGTGTTGTGATATCTTCCCGTGAGTCCCTGTGCTTGATCGTACACGTTTGCGTGTATGATTAGTGTACGATTGAGCCGGGGGTGCCACATCAGCGACACGGGCTGCCCAGTCAGCACCGCTGACTGGTCAAAGGGGAGCCCCGGGCCCACCAGTCAGTGACCCTGGCGGTGGGCCAGACGGGCCACGTCGGCGCCGGCTGCCGGAGACGCGCCGGCGAGCTCGCCCGCGGCGGTGCAACTCCGGCGAGTTCGGGAATCGCCCACATGGTATTATTTTGCGCGCGGCTTGGCGCGTTCAAAAGCTAGTGAGGTGCCGCTTCGCGTGGGGGTGGTGGCTGGGTCGGGGGTCACCGGAAACGGCGCCGGCGACGACCGCAGCGGTGACGACTTCGGGTGCACAATGGGGACAGCGCTACGGCGCGCTACGGGGCGAGGCGAAGCGCTAGGGGGACCCAACGCAGCACGGGGAACACGATGCGCACGGGCACGGGGCCCAAGGGTTGCCGGGAGCACGCCGGCGACGAGCGAGGCGGATGCGCGTTCGGTGACGAAGGGGGCGGCGCCCACGGCTAGCTAGCGGCGACGAGAGAGAGCGGGGAGGAAGCAGAGGCTCACGGTGAGCCGTAGGGGAGTGGCAGCGGCCTCGGGGAGGTGTCGACGGCGGCGAATCGGCGGCGGCGATGCGGGCACCCGAAGGTTGAAGACGACGGCGTAGGAGGCGAAGCAGAGGCGCTCGGCTTCGGCTCGATGGCGCAATCGAAGGTGGCGACGATGGCGGCCACCGTGGACACGTCGGGGAGGCAAGAGGGGCACGGTGGTCGCGGCTGTTACGGTGGCAGCGCCATGGTCGCGCTCGGGCATGCGGGAGAGGAGAGGGACGAGGCAGGGAGAGGGGGAAGTGAGGCAAGGGAGTGCCAGGGGGGCCATAGGAGCTGCTCTTATCCTCACGCGGCGCGGGAGCGCGCTGTCGATCGGGGGAGAGGGGGGGCCAGGGTGTGCGCGCGGGGTGCTCGACAGCGGCTCGGGGTGAGCAGTGGCGCGAGGTGGGAGGAGGCGCCAGGCGGGCTGGGCCGGCCACTGTGCTGACTTAGGCCCAGCACAGTGGGCCTTTTCCCCTTTTTTTTTCTCTTTCTGCTTTTTTTTATTCCTTTTTCTGTTTTGTAAATAGTTAGGCACCCAAATGACTTTTGTAAAAATTGTGACCTGGTCCACAAATCACAGGGCACTGTATGCCACTGCAATAAAATGGGTTTGAGTACAAAGAATTTCATTTGGGTTTTTATCTAATTAAAAAGGTATTAACCAACCCTGTTTTTCTACAGTTAGTGTCATTTTGGTAATTTATTAACTGCTGGTTATAATTTTAGAATGGTCTTTGGAATATTTGCCATTTAATCAACAATTTAGTTTTTATGTTGGACAACTTTTATTTTCCACTTTCATTTGAATTTCCATTTGAATTTGGATTTGAAAAGAGATATGATACTAATGATGATTAAGCACTGTTGATCATGATGACATGGCATAATCAAAAGGGTGATTACTGAAGCTTAATACATGGGGTGTTACATGCGTGTCCCTCTAGGCGATGGATAAGAGCGAGAGATAGTGCCCCGACAAACTTCAATCTTTAGGAATCTATCAAATCTTTGCTTTGTTCACGTGGGCATTGTCTCTCCGCGGATAATTGGTGGCCTCTGTGTACCAGTCTTTGCTCTTCGGCCATACATGTCTTCATGCGATTAGCCTTCAGGGCACTTTCTGCCTTCAAGAATCCTTGTGCCAGTGTATGCGTACATACATGCCAATGCTGCTTAATTTTTCAACATTGCTTATTCATTTATTTTTAATTTAATTTAACTTGCTTATTTATTCAACATTGCTTATTCATTTTTTTTACAGGGGGTCTTCCCTGCCCATATGATTGATATGGAAAACTAAAGTTTTTCTTAATAAGGATTAGATTATATTTTGATTAGATTAATAGGTGATTAGGTGGAAGTGATATATAGGTATGCTTTTTATCTTGAATAGTATTTACTGTTCACTAGGTAGGGCATTATTCACAATAGTGCTCTACTATTCAATACACTATTTGAAAAATTATTTACTATTCACTGCAATATTTAATTCAATTCAATTATTTGCACGTTCTAACTTGTTTATTTCTTTGATTCAGGATCTATTATGGGCTGGCGAGGCCAACAATTCGTCCGACGGTGTGCGCAGAGGTGTAAAATCCTACTCAGTACTCACCATATTTTTCATTATGTTGTATCAGATGTAGCTAGTGACATTCACTTTGCAGTTTTAATTGTAAATTTATGGGGTAAATTCCTATCGTCTTCCCAGGCAGTTCCACCCGAAGGGAACACTTCTCTACGGCCACAAGGTTCTCATTCAAACGCCACTCTGGGCTACACAGAGAACTACACACGCAGAGGTTTCTCCTATAGGATCCCAAGCATAAGAACTCGTCCCATAAATTCATAAATAAAAATACCAAGTGAAACCAAGAAACTACATCATTTCCACAACATAATTTACATATGGCTTTCCCTTTCGGGAGGCCCCGAAGGGATTACAAAAACTAAGGAAAATTACCTTCTAACTACCTTCTTGAGCCTTACAATGCTCTGGATATGGTGGCTCTTATTGCAGGATGAAAACTACTACTACTACTACTGAGCAACGAGCTTGCTAGCTGGGTCGCAGCTCTTTGCTCTATCGGTGGTTCTTCTCCGTCTGGTGTTGTTGTGTCCCTCTTCGCAGCACATGTCTCCTTTTATAGGCGAGAGAGCAGCTCTCTGGATGGCTTCCGGGAGAATGCTCCTCTTATTTTATTTGTAGTAGGGATGCATGCGTGTCCCTCTAGGCGATGGATAAGAGCGAGAGATAGTGCCCCGACAAACTTGAATCTTCAGGAATCTATCAAATCTTTACTTTGTTCACGTGGGCATTATCTCTCCGCGGATAATTTGCGCGCCTCTGTGTACCAGTCTTTGCTCTTCGGCCATACAGGTCTTCATGCGATTAGCCTTCAGGGCACCTTCTGCCTTCAAGAATCCTTGTGCCAGTGTATGCGTACATACATGCCAAGGCTGCTTAATTTTTCAACATTGCTTATTCATTTATTTTTAATTTAATTTAACTTGCTTATTTATTCAACATTGCTTATTCATTTTTTTTACAGGGGGTCTTCCCTGCCCATATGATTGATAATACCTTATCAATTTTTAAAATATCTAATTTTGGAATTTCTATCAATATTCGGGTAATAGGTCCTCCACACCCGAATAATTGATAGCAATATCAATATAGGCAATTTGGGCTTTATTCAGGTCGCTGCCCATGCCCTGCTATGTCCATTTGATCATCATCATCGTTTAACAGATTGAAATCATATTTTTGATCGTATTCTTTATTTATTTCTTCAAATTTTTCGTCCATTTCATGCCTTAATTCTTTTAATATTTCTTCTTTCAATTCTTTCTTTATTATTTTTTAAAATTCTTCAAATCTTTTATCCATTTCTTGATCTATGTATTCACTGTCTAAAGGGTCAAGCCCCTTTAGAAGGCATTCTTGATATGTCTTATATTTTGGAGACTCTTCCTTCTTTATATTTTTTGAGCTTGATGCCTCCCCCTTTGTGGGAGTTGGTGAAGCAGGTATGCCTCTTTTCATTTGGATATAGTCTTTAGCCTTTGGGTCAATATAATAATCTGGTCCTAATACCTTTCTTGCCCAAAATAAGGCATCATCTGTACTATAATATCTTTTGAATGTTAAATCCTGTCCTTTTCTTTTTGCATCTAATTTTTCAATCATAATATTTTCCCATTCCGAATATATACCAGGTTTATTTCCATCAAATATAAGATATAGTGTTTCTCCTTTTGGTATTTCAATCTTTTCTCGCTTTGGCAAATTTTTGTTTAATTCATTAAAATATTCTGCCAAACTATTGAGAATTGATAAAAAATATCCTTTTTCCTCTCTCTTGAGAGTATATTGGAACCAAAAATTATCCAATATGCATCTTTGAGCTTCATCAAGCTTGATATGGGTTTTTGGCTTGAAATTGAATGTATTTGGCTGAAACATTTTCAGCCTATTTTCTTCTCCAAAGAAGAGATACTCATCCCTGGTGGCGAATAATCCTTTCCTCATTTCTGCAAATTTGATGCACGAGAAAATATGTCAGGTAAGGTATTATCCTTCCCCTTAATATGCTCAAAAATAACTTTATAACCATTCCCAGCTATGGTGTCTTCAAATAAGACCCATCTTCTGGTTGAGCTTTTCTTACTATTAATTTTATTGTAATATCGACATATAGCTTCACAGTCTGTTCGCACTGTAAATTCTTTAAATCCTAGATATAGCCTAAATGCATTTATTGCATTTACAACTGCAAGGATTTCTCTATCAATATTATTTACCGTCTTTAATTTGTAACTTCCCGAAGCATATCTGCATATTTTTTCATCTGCCTTTGGAGAGTATTTATTGGGCTTTTGTTTTAGTATTGCACCCCATCCTACCTTAGATGCATCTGTCTCAATTATAAAATAATTATCTTCTAGAGGCAATTCTAGGGGTTTTAAATTCTTGACCTTTTCCTTGATGGCCTTTACTAATTTTATATCTTCAGAATGGAAGTATTTTTGACCATTTTTCCTTAATTTAGCATATAAAGGTCCTGCTAGCTTTGCTAAGTTGTCTATATAGTTTCGTGCATAGTTTACAATTCCTGAGAACTGCTGTAAAGCCTTTTTATCACTCATATTATCAGGAAACTCTAATATTTTCTTTGCAATATGTTCTTGTAGATATATCTTTCCTTCTCCTATTTCATGACCAAGGAAATTTATTTTCTCTTTGCAAATTTCCATCTTCTTTTTGTATAGTATGAGCCCATTTTGTTCTACCTTTCGAAAGAACACTTCAAGATGGGCTATATGCTCTTTGAATGATTTTGAGAATACTAACAAATCATCTACGTATACCAATATAAATGCTTGATGTAACACCCCCAGTGGTTAACTACAGTAATCACCCTTTTGATTATGCCATGTCATCATGTTTAACAGTGCATGATCATCATTAGCATTATATTGCATTTCAACTCCTAAGTCAAAATCCAAATTTAAATGAAAGTGGAAAATAAAAGTTGTCCAACATAAAAACTAAATTCTTCATTAAATGGCAAATATTCCAGAGACCATTCTAAAATTGTAACCAACAAATAATAAATTAATTAAGAGACTCTAACAGTAGCAAAACAACACTATTTAATCCATTTTCAATTAAATAAAATTCAAATAAAAAGATATGGACACCAAACCATTTTATTGCGATGGTATACAATGCCCTGTGATTTGTGGACCAGGTCACAATTTTTACAAAAGTTATTTGGGTGCCTAAATATTTACAAAACAGAAAAAGGAATAAAGAAAAGCAGAAAAAGAAACAGAAAACAAAAAAAAGGAAAAAGGCCCACTGTGCTGGGCCTAAGTCAGCACAGTGGCCGGCCCAGCCCACCCCGCTCGTCCTCTTCGTACTGCTCACGCCCGGGTCTCGCTGTCGAGCACCTGGTGCGCGCGCGCTCGCCGCACCTGGCCCCCCTCTCCTGCGTCGACAGCGGCCACCGCGCGCCCCTGGAGGGGATAAGGACCCCCTCGACCCCTCTGGCTAACCCTAGCCACTACTCTCCCTCTCCTTCCTCTGCTCCTCCCTCACCCGAGCGCCACCGCCGCCATGGCTCCGGCGTAGCCACGGCTGCCGTGCCCCTCTCGCCAACCCGACGTGTCCACGATGCCCGCCATCGTCGCCTCCTTCGACTGCGCCATCGAGCCGAAGCCGAGCGCCTCTGCTTCGCCTCCTACGCCGTCGTCTTCGACCTTCGGGTGCCCGCATCGCCGCCGCCGATTCGCCGCCGTCGACACCTCCCCGAGCCTGCTGCCACTTCCCTACGGCTCACAGTGACACTCTGCTTCCTCCCCGCTCTCTCTCGTCGCCGCTAGCTAGCCGTGGGCGCCGCCCCCTTCGTCACCGAACGCGCATCCACCTCGCTCGTCGCCGGCGTGCTCCCGGCGACCCTTGGGCCCCGTGCCCGTGCGCATCGTGTTCCCCGTGCCGCGTTGGGCCTCGCTAGCGCTTCGCCTCGCCCCGTAGCGCGCCGTAGCACTGTCCCTATTGTGCACCCGAAGTCGTCGCCGCTGCGGTCGTCGCCGGCGCCCTTTCCGGTGACCCCCGACCCAGCCACCACCCCCACGCGATGCGGCACCTCGCTAACTATCGAACGCGCCAAGCCGCGCGCAAAATAATGCCCTGTGGGCGATTCCCGAACTCGCCGGAGTTGCGCCGCCGCGGGCGAGCTCGCCGGCGTGCTCCGGTGGCCGGCGCCGTCGTGGCACGTGGCCCCCACCGCCTGTGCCACTGACTGTGGGGCCCCGCGGGCCCCCAGTTGACCTGTTGACCAGGTCAACAGCTGACGTGGCCGCCCTGTCTCGCTGACATGCGGGCCCCACTCGGTTAAACTGATTTAATTAAATAGAAAATCTGTTAATTAGTTTAAACACTAATCAGTCACTGACTGCTGGGGCCCACCCACTAATTAACCCAGTTAGTTAATTTTAACCCCCACTGTTAATGTCACAGTCAATGACATGTGGGTCCCACCTGTCTGGTTTGACTGGTCAGCCGACCAGCTGACCTGCTGACATCATGATTAGGTCATGCTGACATCACTTACACTGTTTTGGATAATGTTGATTTAATAAAATAAATAAATTCCAGAAATTAATAAAAACTTTAGAAAATCATATCTTTTAATCCATAACTCAGATCGAAAAACTTTATACATGAAAATTGCTCAGAACGATGAGAGGAATCCGAACACGCGGTCCGTTCATCCGCCACACGTTCCTAACTATCCGAACATGCAACCGTTCCCCTCTTTTCGTCTGTCCGAAATGCCGAACACTGGGAATACTTTCCCGGATGAATCCCACCTTCGCCAGTATCACCCGGCACTGCGTTAGATCACCTTCGTCACCGCGTATTGCCATGTTATGCTTTGTGCTGAACTTGATCGCTGTGTATTTATACTGTTTCCTCCCCCTTTTCTCTCTCGGTAGCCCCCGACACCGATGTCGTCCCCGAGGCCGACGCAGCTCCGGATCCCGAAGACACCATTGACAACCTTGCCCTTGCCGCCGAGCAACCAGGCAAGCCCCCCCTTTTTATCATCCCGATATCGACCATTCTATTTCTCATGCTTGCATTAGAATTGCTGCTACTACTGCTTTACCTATTCTGATGCATAGCCTGTTCATTGTAACCTGCTGTTGATAATTACCTGCATATCCTAAACTGTTTAGTATAGGCTGGGTAGAGACCTATCAGTGACCCCACTTATCTCGACTGCCGCGCTGGATCGTCAGAAGACCCAATCAACGGCATGGAAGACCAGGCCCCGACACCGCACATCACCCCCCCTTAGTGGTAACGACACTGCAGTGTTACTATCGAGTGCCGAGGGTGAAACCTATTGTAGCACTTCTGATGTTAACTCTGTAGAGTAGCTATTCGGTCGTGGTCATCGAGGGTGATTCCTCCTTCACCGCTTTCGATAACGACGCCGTCGTACAACACCTCAAGTGTGAACCCAACGAGGGTGATTCCTCCGAGTTCACCTTGACGGATACATCGAGTAGGAATCCAATGAGGGTGATACCTCGGATTCCCCTGATGTTATGGACACACAGATACTTGGACTTTACACTGTTACTAGGAAAGGCGGGTCGACCATTAGGGGTACCCGCGTGCGCCTGAGAGGCGAGTGTTGTGAAGACGGGTGCCAGTGTGGTGCCCGAGTGGTGAATACGAGGCGCGGCCGGGCATTCTTAACCCTTGCAGCAAGTCCTCGAGATGGGGCGACGGGGTCACATCTTTCGTGAGTCTCTGCTCGTTACCGCAAGCCCTAGTCCATTAACGATTTGGATATTTGATCCGAGCAGGCCTCTGGTCTGATAGCACTAACCATCACGTGGCATAGTATGGGCGTTCTGCATCGTATGCATCAGCCGAAAGCTCTGTCAGACATCCAGTTCAGCAGTGCGGCATGGAGTGATTGGCGCCATTGCGGTGGTGCTTGGATCTGAGCCATGTGCGCAACAACCTGGAGGGTGAGGGGCGATGGCCAAGACCCCCTTGGGCTTAGGATGTAGACCAGCGGGGACGTCTCTGCTGAGCTGTAGGTAGGGTTGCGATGTGTCGTTTGACCGAGGCCGGGCATGACCCAGGAAAGTGTGTCCGGCCAGAGTTAATCGAGCGTGTTGGTTAAGTTGGTGCACCCCTGCAGGGAAGAAAACTTCTATCGATAGCCGGTCCTACGGTAAAGGACACTCGGAGTTGTATCCTGATTGATACAATTTTAGAACTGGATACTTGGATATATGGCTCTGGGATTGCTTCTCGCAGGGAGTCGAGAAGGGATCTCAGGACGAGGTTGATGACTGTATGGCTCTGGGATTGCTTTCTCGCAGGGAGTCGAGAAAGGATCTCTGGGTGAGGATGAGACTTAATGATACTGCTACATTATATTGTACTGTTATACTCTCTTCTACTGCTGCAAGAGCTCTGAAGATGCTAGTCTTCGATAGGACTAGGCCTTCTCTCTATTCTGGCATTTCTGCAGCCCAGTCCACATATACAGCCTCCCTTTGATAATGTTGCATATGTAGTGTAGATCCTTGCTTGCTGAGTACTTCAGAGTACTCACGGTTGCTTTGCTTTCTTTGTCTCCCCCTATCAGTTTGTCGAGACCAGATGTCGGAGCCCCTGAGACAGCTACCCCGCCGACGATTGCTACTACTACCCTGAGGATGGTTACTACTACGAGTTGGCTGACGACCAGGAGTAGGATCGGAGGGTCCCAGGCAGGAGGCCTACGCCTTTCGATCGTAGTGTTTTACTTTGCCCCGCCTTTCTAAAGGCCTTTCTGTGCTTTCTTTTATATCTGTACTCAGATATCTAATGCTTCCGCTGACGCTTGTTCACAAGCTTATGTATTCGAGCCCTCGAGGCCCCTGGCTTGTAATATAAAGCTTGTATGACTTTATTTATGTTTTAGAGTTGTGTTGTGATATCTTCCCGTGAGTCCTTAGGCTTGATCGTGTGCATTTGCGTGTATGATTAGTGCACGATTGAGCCGGGGGCGTCACAAGTTGGTATCAGAGCCGACTGACTGTA
This sequence comes from Thinopyrum elongatum, assembly GCA_011799875.1. Lineage (NCBI taxonomy): Eukaryota > Viridiplantae > Streptophyta > Magnoliopsida > Poales > Poaceae > Thinopyrum > Thinopyrum elongatum. The sequence goes on along the minus strand of CM022301.1, from coordinate 115,370,162 downwards.
GGAACCCCCCTTTCTAACTCCTTGGCCAAAGTTGAGTCTAGTAACCAAAAACTACTTTACTAACTTGGCTGTGTGTCTTACGGGCCCACATCGCCAATTGGGAGGTATTAGTATCTTTTACTCCTCGACCTTTACTCTGGGCCTCTGACCTCTCTTCTATTCGGGTTAAAATTTTTACTAACTCCAACATCAGGTTCTCGTGATCACATCCACCCGGAGTTCTGAAATATCCCCCCTTGCTTCGAGATTGTGGACCAGGTTCTGCTTATAGGATCCTTTTATCGAGGGCACCCTGTGTTGTCACTTGCAGATTCCTCGCTCCAATAGTTTTCTCCGATGTTGATGTAGCCTTTGCTATGTCTCGTTGTGTACTTCCCTACCGCGTGCCTGTGCGCCGCCTAGATGTCTAGCCCTCCCTTTTCAACTGTCGTAATGCCGGATACTAACCGAGGCTATGTGTGGCTTCGAATGTCTGGTGCGATTATGATGAAGCATCTATTGCACTTCCTTCTGTTGTGCGTGTTACTTCATGAATCATTTCGTACACCTGCAGTTTTTCTTGCTAAACTGCCCCTGTTGATTTGGTAGGATGGCTGACGATCCCCCACCTCCACCATATGTTGCCGCAATGATGCAACAGTTTGAACTGAACCGTCAGGTTATGACCGGGATATTGGCTCAGTTCCCAAACCAGAATGCTCGTCAACAGCCTACACCAATATCTATGCTAGAATTTATGCGCCTCAACCCGTCCGTTTTCCGCAACTCCACCAATCCTATGGATGCTGATGATTGGCTTCGTGACATCCTGTTTGAAATGGAGTTAGCTAATGTTGCCCCTGATAGTTACGTCACCTTTGCGACATTCCACTTGAAGGGTCCAGCTGCTCAATGGTGGGAAAGCCACAAGGCAATGTTGCCTGCGGAGACTATAACCACTTGGCAGGAATTTCAGTCAGCTTTTCGTGCACGGTACATTCCTCAAGGTCTGATGGACCAGAAGAAGCAGGAGTTCTGTAAACTCTCTCAGGGCAAAATGACTGTGGATGAATACCAGAGGAAATTTCTTGAATTGTCCCGCTATGCTGCGGATGATGTCGACACTGACCCTCGCAAGCAGGAGAAATTCCGTGAAGGCCTACGTACTGACATAAAACTCGCACTTGCAGTCCATGATTTCACTGATTTCGCAACACTTGTCAGCAAATCTTTCCAAGTTGAAACAGCTCTGACTGAGTACCAGGAGTCGCTCAAGCGCACTCATGAAGCTGGCTCATCCTCGGGTCAGCCTGTTCAGAAACGTCGAGTCTGGATCCCACACAATGTTCATCATCAACCTGCTCCAACACCAAGGCCATCTTATGTTGCACCTCGTCTGCCTTCGCCGCCGAGACAGCTAACGATTCAGGGTGGACAGTCCAATGCCATGGCTACACCTCAGGCTGCACCACGTCCTCCTGGTGGTCGAACGAAGGGCCATCGAACCCATCATTCCAGAAGTCGTAAGGCCAGGCCGCTTGCTATGGGTCGTGGCCAGGTCACTCATGTCAATATGGGAGAAGCTCGTGAGTCACCTAAAATCGTGATGGGAACTCTGCCAGTTAATTCAGTTGCAGCCTCTGTTCTCTTTGATTCCGGGGCATCACATTCCTTTGTGTCCCTGCAATTTGCACAATTGCATGGGTTAGCTATGAGCTCATTACCCACTCCTTTAGAAATCATCACTCCCCGTTCCCGGTGGCAAACCAAGATGGTAAGTCACAATAATCAGTTCAAAATTGAAGGGTTGATGTTCTCTGCTTCCCTTATTGCTCTTGGACCTTCCGACATAGACATCATTCTCAGTATGGACTGGTTGACAGCCCATAATGCTTTGATTGACTGTGCTACTAAGACAGTCCAGCTCACACACCCTTCTGGCCAGATAGTCAAATACTCAGCCCGAATAGCTCAAGATGCTGAAAGCTAGATATATGTTCTGAATGCATTGAATGCTTCACCTCTTGAAGGCATCGAGAACGTTCCAGTTGTTCGTGATTTTCAAGATGTATTTCCAGAAGAACTTCCAGGGATACCCCCTGCTAGAGCTATTGAGTTCGTCATCGACTTGAAGCCTGGCACTACCCCTATTGCGAAGCGTCCTTATAAGATGCCTCCACATCATCTTCTCGAGCTTAAGGAAGAAATCGACACGTCACTTAAGAAAGGTTTCATCTGCCCCAGTTCCTCTGCTTGGGGAGCACCTTCACTCTTCGTTAAGAAGAAGGATGGAACTAACCGATTGGTTCAGGATTATCGGCCCATTAACCAAGCTACAATCCAGAATAAATATCCGCTTCCTCGGATCAATGATTTGTATGATCGACTTGCCGGTTCCTCAGTATTCTCTAAGCTTGATTTGAGGTTGGGTTACCATCAGATCCGTGTTCGTGAAGAGGATATTCCGAAGACTGCATTTGTTACTCGTTATGGCTCCTACGAGTACACTGTCATGTCATTTGACTTAACAAATGCTCCAGCCACATTCTCCCGTCTGATGAATTATATCTTCATGGATTACCTCGATAAGTTTGTCGTGGTATATCTGGATGATATTCTGGTATATTCGAAGAATAAGGAAGAACATGCCGAACACCTCCGTCTTGTACTGAAAAGGCTCCGAGAACACCAGTTGTATGCCAAATACTCCAAATGTGAATTCTGGCTTTCTGAAGTGACATACCTCGGTCATGTGATTTCCAAAGATGGAATTGCCGTTAACCCAGAACGAGTTCAGGCTATTCTTGACTGGACTCTTCGAAGAATGTCAAGCAACTGAGAAGTTTTCTCGGCCTTGCAAGCTATTGCCGTCGATTTGTCGAGAACTTTTCCAAGATTGCTAAGCCCCTGACTGATCTGCTTCACAAGGGCATTAAGTTCGAATGGACAGAAAAATGCCAGGAAAGTTTTCAAACACTCAAAGACAAGCTAACATCTGCCCCAGTACTATCTCCTCCAGATACCCGCAAAGACTTTGTGATCTATTGTGACGCATCCCGTGAAGGATTAGGCTGTATCCTAATGCAAGAGCATAAAGTGATTGCTTATGGCTCTCGTCAGCTGCGCCCACATGAAGAGAATTATCCGATACATGATTTAGAACTAGCTGCTGTCATCTATGCACTGCAGTTGTGGCGACATTACCTTCTCGGTAATCGTTGCGAGATCTACACGGATCATAAAAGTCTGAAGTACTTGTTCACTCAACCTTCTCTAAACCTCCGTCAGCAAAGATGGATGGAGGCCATTGCGGACTATGATTTGGGTATATCCTATACCCCTGGCAAGGCTAACGTGATGGCTGATGCCTTAAGCCACAAGTCCTATTGCGACAACCTCATGGTTAGGCGAGCTCAACCTCGTCTTTTTGAAGAACTGTGCAAGCTGAATCTGCTTATTGTCCCACAGGGCTCTCTAAATAACCTTGGGATACAACCAGATCTTGAGAAAGCTGTTATGGATGCGCAAGCTAAAGATGCTGAAATTTATCTGATGAAGAAAGACCTTCACCTTGTAAAGTACAGGGATTTCTCGCTGTCTGAAGATGGAACCTTGTATTTCAGAAACCGCATTGTCGTACCTCGCTTCGAACTCATGACTGACAAAGTCATGAAGGAGGCACATGATACCCCGCTGTCTATTCATCCGGGTAGCACCAAGATGTATCGTGATCTCCGTCAAAGGTACTGGTGGTCTAAAATGAAGCAGGACATTGCTCGATATGTTGCTGAATGTGATGTGTGTCGTCGCGTTAAAGCAGAACATCAGAAGCCTGCTGGAATTCTGCAACCACTTCCTATTCCTCTATGGAAATGGGATAAGGTTCAGATGGATTTCGTTACAGGACTTCCCAGGTCACAGAAGGGTCACGATGCTATTCTTGTATTCGTCTACCAACTCTCTAAAGTTGCACACTTTCTGCCTGTCAAAGAAACTATCACTGCTAGTCAGTTAGCAGAGTTGTATATCTCCAGAATTGTTTCACTCCACGGTATTCCGAAGGAGATCAGTTCGGACCGTGGCGGTCTTTTCACTTCCAAATTCTGGGAAAGTTTCCAAATAGCTATGGGAACTCATATTACCTGGAGTTCAGCTTATCACCCCCAATCCCAAGGCCAAGTTGAACGAGTCAATCAAGTGCTTGAAGACATGCTTCGGGCTTGTTTTATTTCATTCGGCAAGAAGTGGGAAGAATCTCTTCCGTATGCCGAGTTCTCTTATAACAACAGCTATCAAGCCAGCTTGAAAATGGCTCCCTTTGAAGTACTCTATGGACGTAAGTGTCGAACCCCTCTGAATTGGTCAGAAACTGGGGAACGACCGCTCCTGGGTCCGGATATTATACAACACGCCGTAGAACAAGTTCGTATTGTCCGAGAAAATCTCAAGGCGGCTCAGGACCGCCAGAAGAGCAACTATGATCGCAAACGATGGGGTTTGACTTATCAACCTGGTGATCAAGCTTATCTACGTGTCACCCCTATGAAAGGCACTCACCGTTTTGGAATCAAGGGCAAGCTAGCTCCACGCTACATTGGTCCTTTTCGCATTATTGCTAGACTTGGTCAGGTGGCATATAAATTGGAGTTGCCGCCGCAATTCTCCCATATCCACGACGTCTTCCATGTGTCGCAACTTCGAAAATGCTTCAAGGAATCTCCACACCGAGCTGTGGATCACGAAATGCTCGAATTGCATGATGATCTTTCTTATAAGGAGCATCCGATCCGCATTCTCGATGAAGCTGAACGTCGGACCCGTCAGAAGGTTACCAAGTTCCTCAAAGTGCAGTGGTCAAATCATACCGAAGATGAAGCCACTTGGGAACGCGAGGATAATCTTCGTGCGGAATACCCCGAAATTTTTCCTTCTACCTCTTAATTCTCGGGACGAGAATTCTTGTTAGTAGAGGAGATTTGTAACACCCCCAGTGGTTAACTACAGTAATCACCCTTTTGATTATGCCATGTCATCATGTTTAACAGTGCATGATCATCATTAGCATTATATTGCATTTCAACTCCTAAGTCAAAATCCAAATTTAAATGAAAGTGGAAAATAAAAGTTGTCCAACATAAAAACTAAATTGTTCATTAAATGGCAAATATTCCAGAGACCATTCTAAAATTGTAACCAACAAATAATAAATTAATTAAGAGACTCTAACAGTAGCAAAACAACACTATTTAATCCATTTTCAATTAAATAAAATTCAAATAAAAAGATATGGACACCAAACCATTTTATTGCGATGGTATACAATGCCCTGTGATTTGTGGACCAGGTCACAATTTTTACCAAAGTCATTTGGTTGCCTAAATATTTACAAAACAGAAAAAGGAATAAAGAAAAGCAGAAAAAGAAACAGAAAACAAAAAAAAGGAAAAAGGCCCACTGTGCTGGGCCTAAGTCAGCACAGTGGCCGGCCCAGCCCACCCCGCTCGTCCTCTTCGTACTGCTCATGCCCGGGTCTCGCTGTCGAGCACCTGGTGCGCGCGCGCTCGCCGCACCTGGCCCCCCCTCTCCTGCGTCGACAGCGGCCACCGCGCGCCCCTGGAGGGGATAAGGACCCCCCTCGACCCCTCTGGCTAACCCTAGACACTACTCTCCCTCTTCTTCCTCTGCTCCGCCCTCACCCGAGCGCCACCGCCGCCATGGCTCCGGCGTAGCCACGGCCGCCGTGCCCCTCTCGCCACCCCGACGTGTCCACGGTGCCCGCCATCGTCGCCTCCTTCGACTGCGCCATCGAGCCGAAGCCGAGCGCCTCTGCTTCGCCTCCTATGCCGTCGTCTTCAACCTTCGGGTGCCCGCATTGCCGCCGCCGATTCGCCGCCGTCTACACCTCCCCGAGCCTGCTGCCACTTCCCTACGGCTCACAGTGAGCCTCTGCTTCCTCCCCGCTCTCTCTCGTCGCCGCTAGCTAGCCGTGGGCGCCGCCCCCTTCATCACCAAACGCGCATCCGCCTCGCTCGTCGCCGGCGTGCTCCCGGCGACCCTTGGGCCCCGTGGCCGTGCGCATCGTGTTCCCCATGCCACGTTGGGCCTCGCTAGCGCTTCACCTCGCCCCGTAGCGCTGTCCCCGTTGTGCACCCGAAGTCGTCGCCGCTGCGGTCGTCGCCGGCGCCGTTTCCGGTGACCCTCGACCCAGCCACCACCCCCACGCGATGCGGCACCTCGCTACCTATCGAACGCGCCAAGCCGCGCGCAAAATAATGCCCTGTGGGCGATTCCCGAACTCGCCGGAGTTGCGCCGCCGCGGGCGAGCTCGCCGGCGTGCTTCGGTGGCCGGCGCCGACGTGGCACGTGGCCCCCACCGCCTGCGCCACTGACTGTGGGGCCCCGCGGGCCCCCAGTTGACCTGTTGACCAGGTCAACAGCTGACGTGGCCGCCCTGTCTCGCCGACATGCGGGCCCCACTCGGTTAAATTGATTTAATTAAATATAAAATCTGTTAATTAGTTAATTAATTAGTTTAAACACTAATCAGTCACTGACTGCTGGGCCCACCCACTAATTAACCCAGTTAGTTAATTTTAACCCCCACTATTAATGTCACAGTCAATGACATGTGGGTCCCACCTGTCTGGTTTGACTGGTCAGCCGACCAATTGACCTGCTGACGTCATGATTAGGTCATGCTGACGTCACTTACACTGTTTTGGATAATGTTGATTTAATAAAATAAATAAATTCCAGAAATTAATAAAAACTTTAGAAAATCATATCTTTTAATCCGTAACTCAGATCGAAAAACTTTATACATGAAAATTGCTCAGAACGACGAGACGAATCCGAATACGTGGTCCGTTTGTCCGCCACACGTTCCTAACTATCCGAACATGCAACCGTTCCCCTCTTTTCGTCTGTCCGAAATGCCGGACACTGGGAATACTTTCCCGGATGAATCCCACCTTCGCCAGTATCACCCGGCACTGCGTTAGATCACCTCCGTCACCGCGTATTGCCATGTTATGCTTTGTGCTGCACTTGATTGCTGTGTATTTATACTGTTTCCTCCCCCTTTTCTCTCTCGGTAGCCCCCGACACCGACGTCGTCCCCGAGGCCGACGCAGCTCCGGAGCCCGAAGACACCATTGACAACCTTGCCCTTGCCGCCGAGCAACCAGGCAAGCCCCCCCTTTTGATCATCCCGATATCGCCCATTCTATTTCTCATGCTTGCATTAGAATTGCTGCTGCTACTGCTTTACCTATTCTGATGCATAGCCTGTTCATTGTAACCTGCTGTTGATAATTACCTGCATATCCTAAACTGTTTAGTATAGGCTGGGTAGAGACCTATCAGTGACCCCACTTATCCCGACTGCCGCGCTGGATCGTCAGAAGACCCGATCAACGGGATTGAAGACCAGGCCCCGACACCGCACATCACCCCCCCTTAGTGGTAACGACACTTCAGCGTTACTATCGAGTGCCGAGGGTGAAACCTCTTGTAGCACTTCTGATGTTAACTCTGTAGAGTAGCTATTCGGTCATGGTCATCGAGGGTGATTCCTCCTTCACCGCTTCCGATAACGACGCCGTCGTACAACACCTCAAGTGTGAACCCAACGAGGGTGATTCCTCCGAGTTCACCTTGACGGATACATCGAGTAGGAATCCAACGAGGGTGATACCTCGGATTCCCCTGATGTTATGGACACACGGATACTTGGACTTTACACTGTTACTTGGAAAGGCGGGTCGACCCTTAGGGGTACCCGCGTGCGCCTGAGAGGTGAGTGTTGTGAAGACGGGTGCCAGTGTGGTGCTCGAGTGGTGAATATGAGGCGCGGCCGGGCATTCTTAACCCTTGCAGCAAGTCCTCGAGACGGGGCGACGGGGTCACATCTTTTGTGAGTCTCTGCTCGTTACCGCAAGCCCTACTCCATTAACGATTTGGATATTTGATCCGAGCAGGCCTCTGGTCTGATAGCACTAACCATCACGTGGGCATAGTATGGGCGTTCTGCATCGTATGCATCAGCCGAAAGCTCTGTCAGACATCCAGTTCAGTAGTGCGACATGGAGTGATTGGCGCCATTGCGGTGGTGCTTGGATCTGAGCCATGTGCGCAACGACCTGGAGGGTGAGGGGCGATGGCCAAGACCCCCTTGCGCTTAGGATGTAGACCGGCGGGGACCTCTTTGCTGAGCTGTAGGTAGGGTTGCGATGTGTCGTTTGACCGAGGCCGGGCATGACCCAGAAAAGTGTGTCCGGCCGGAGTTAATCGAGCGTGTTGGGTAAGTTGGTGCACCCCTGCAGGGAAGAAAACTTCTATCGATAGCCGGTCAGTCTTTAGTACAACTGTGGTTCATCATTCTTTACTTGGTGATTCTGTAGTTCTTCAGTATATGTACCTATGCATCGAATTATGCGTTCGTGGTTGAACCTATATTTGTAATAAACATGGTTCGATATGAAATAAGTGATTGCCTACATTCAAATTCAAAATCTGTGATTTTTAAATGCAGGGATTAAATTAGGGATTACTCCTATGGTAAAGGACACTCGGAGTTGTATCCTGATTGATACAATTTTAGAACTGGATACTTGGATATATGGCTCTGGGATTGCTTCTCGCAGGGAGTCGAGAAGGGATCTCAGGACGAGGTTGATGACTGTATGGCTCTGGGATTGCTTTCTCGCAGGGAGTCGAGAAAGGATCTCTTGGTGAGGATGAGACTTAATGATACTGCTACATTATATTGTACTGTTATACTCTCTTCTACTGCTGCAAGACCTCTGAAGATGCTAGTCTTCGATAGGAATAGGCCTTCTCTCTATTCTGGCATTTCTGCAGCCCAGTCCACATATACATCCTCCCTTTGATAATGTTGCATATGTAGTGTAGATCCTTGCTTGCTGAGTACTTCAGAGTACTCACGGTTGCTTTGCTTTCTTTTTCTCCCCCTATCAGTTTATCGAGACCAGATGTCGGAGCCCCTGAGACAGCTGCCCCGCCGACGATTGCTACTACTACCCTGAGGATGGTTACTACTACGAGTTGGCTGACGACCAGGAGTAGGATCGAAGGGTCCCAGGCAGGAGGCCTACGCCTTTCGATCGTAGTGTTTTACTTTGCCCCGCCTTTCTAAAGGCCTTTCTGTGCTTTCTTTTATATCTGTACTCAGATATCTGATGCTTCCGCTGACGCTTGTTCGCAAGCTTATGTATTCGAGCCCTTGAGGCCCCTGGCTTGTAATATAAAGCTTGTATGACTTTATTTATGTTTTAGAGTTGTGTTGTGATATCTTCCCGTGAGTCCGTAGGCTTGATCGTGTGCATTTGCGTGTATGATTAGTGCACGATTGAGCCGGGGGCGTCACACTTGATTCTCATTGAATATATTTTGCATTTTTCTTTGACATAGTGCAGGTGCATTCTTTAGACCTAATGGCATTACTAGCCATTCATAGTGGCCTTGTGGACAAGTAAATGCTGTCCAAGGAATAGATTCTTCAGCCATTTTTACTTGCCAAAATCCTGCCTTTAAGTCAAATTTAGAGAAATATTTACTTCCTTGTATTCTGTTAATCCATTCCTGCTTATTAGGTATATTATATGCATCATCAACTGTATTATCATTAAGCCTTTTAAAATTAATTACCATTCTAGATTTACCTCTAACTTCTTCAGCATGATTTCTAACTATAAAAGCAGCAGATCGATGAGGACTTCTACATTCTCTTATAGCTTTTAACTTTAATAGCTCTTCAATATGCATTTTGAACTATTCAATATCTTTTGGAGTAGCTTCTATTGGTCCTGACTTAATTATATAATTTGGATTTATGATATTTATTTTGCTAACTATAGAATTCTTATCCCAATGTTTCATTGGTATTTCTCCAATAATTTGTATGCTTTCTAGTCTTTGCACAATCTTATCTATATCTTTTTTAGATTTTATATCTCTATACCAATTTGGCGAGAATGATTGTAACCCAATGCATTCTGTACATGTATTTTCTATATGATATTCTTCTATGGTCTCACTAAGTTCTTCGTCTTTACAGAATTCAAGGGGATCTGGACTTGTGCTATATTCATCATCTAAATTAGATATTTCTACATTTTGCAAGGACTTTCTTTGTTTTTCAGATAGTATGGAACATTATGTCTTGATAAGGGATTAAATGTTAACTCTTCATGTATGATTGTGGTTTGTAAAGATTGTTGTAAAAATCTTAACCCTATTATCATGTCATCATTTATTACTGACAAATCTCTTATTGTAGTTTCATCTATTATATATTTTGTGCCATTTATATAAGCTTCAATATTATATGCTAGCTGATTATGGATCTTCTTTATTCCTGACATATCCGTAGATACTTCAGCTTTATAATTATCTATAGTTTCAACTATTTCGGGACACATCGTAAAATATTTATCATGGATGATATTCTTAGTGCAACCAGTATCTAATAGTGCCAGTATTTTATATGAAATATTTGGCTTTAGAACAATCCTAACTGGGATCCTTATCCCTAACACTTCTTTGAATGGTAATCGAACAATATATTTGTTTCCAAAACTAGTAATTGCATCTTTCAATTGTATCAATTTGTCTCCTTTTTTATCCCTTGCCGTTACCATTTGCTCTTTCATTTCCGTGATTTCAGCAACATTATTGTCTTGCTTATTACTATTTTCTAACTCATCTTTAAGTTTTTCTAGTTCTGCTTCTAGCTTATTTATTCTATTTTCTAAATTTCTAACCCTACTGGATAATATTCGTTCTTCTGGTTCTAATTCTATTTCTTGTCTCCACTTTTGATTATTGGCTCTTAGACATGAGGCACATGCTTGTTTTAAACACAAGTTACATGTGAACCTATTATCTTGACTTGGGTAATATATACAGAAAGCACATTTTATGTTATAATCACCTTTTCCTCTAATCCAATCATGTTCACAATCTACTTGGTTCATCATTTCAATTTTTAAACTGGCTAATTCATCTATTAGGTCTATCTCATCTTCACTTGATTCATATTCTGGAGCCTCATTTTCTACTTCATCTGTTTCTATAATTGAACATATTGACTCATCGTCTTTTATTTCATCATCACATACTAATATATTTTTATTAACGCTATCTATAATTAACACTCTCTCTTGTTCTTCACATTTACTAGAGTATCTTTTCTGGTCTTTATTAGGGCAAGTTCTACTTAGATGATCAGGAGAGTTACATATGAAACACCTGCATGTTTTATCATAGGTTTTCTTAGGATTATATCTGTGAAGCCCCCGGCCCAATCGTGCACTAATCATACACGCAAATGCACACGATCAAGCCTAAGGACTCACGGGAAGATATCACAACACAACTCTAAAACATAAATAAAGTCATACAAGCTTTATATTACAAGCCAGGGCCTCGAGGGCTCGAATACATAGCTCGATGGCATACAAGCGTCAGCGGAAGCATCAGATATCTGAGTACAGATATAAAAGAGAAACAGAAAGGCCCTTAGGAAGGCGGGGCAAAATAAAACACTACGATCGAAAGGCGCAGGCCTCCTGCCTGGGACCCTCCGATCCTACTCCTGGTCGTCAGTCAACTCGTAGTAGTATCCATCCTCTGGTAGTAGTAGTAGTCGATCGACGGGGCATCTGTCTCAGGGGCTCCGTCATCTTGGTTACGTCAAACTGATATGGGGAGAAAAGGAAAACAAAGCAACCGTGAGTACTCAGAAGTACTCAGCAAGCAAGGATCTACACTACATATGCAACATTTTCAAAGGGAGGCTGTATATGTGGACTGGGCTGCAGAAATGCAAGAATAGAGAGAAGGCCTAGTCCTATCGAAGACTAGCATCTTCATCGGTCTTGCAGCAATAGGAGAGAGTAGAACAGTACAATATAATGTAGCAGTATCATTAAGTCTCAACCTCACCCAGAGATCCTTTCTCGACTCCCTGCGAGAAAGCAATCCCAGAGCCATACAGTCATCAACCTCATCCTGAGATCCCTTCTCGACTCCCTGCGAGAAGCAATCCCAGAGCCATAGTATCCAAGTATCCAGTTCTAAAATTGTATCAATCAGGATACAACTCCGAGTGTCCTTTACCGTAGGACAGGCTATCGATAGAAGTTTTCTTCCCTGCAGGGGTGCACCAACTTACCCAACACGCTCGATTAACTTTGGCCGGACACACTTTCCTGGGTCATGCCCGGCCTCGGCTAAACGACACATCGCAACCCTACCTAGAGCTCAGCAGAGAGGTCCCCGCCGGTCTACATCCTAAGCGCAAGGGGGTCTTGGCCATCGCCCCTCGCCCTCCGGGTCGTTGTGAGCAGGGTGGATACCAGCGCCAACGGCACGATCCGACCCGGCCACAATGCTGAATTGGACGTCTGACAAAGTTTTCGGCTGATGCTATGATGCAGAACGCCCATACTATGCCCACGTGATGGTTAGTGCTATCAGGCCAGAGACCTGCTCGGATCAAATATCCAAATCGTTAATGGACTAGGGCTTGCGGTAACGAGCAGAGACTCACGAAAGATGTGACCCCGTCGCCCCGTCTCGAGGACTTGCTGCAAGGGTTAAGAATGCCCGGCCGCGCCTCATATTCACCACTCGGGCACCACACAGGCACCCGTCTTCACAACACTCGCCTCTCAGGCGCACGCGGGTACCCCTCAGGGTCTACCCGCCTATCCAAGTAACAGTGTAAAATCCATGTATCTGTGTGTCCATAACATCAGGGAAATCCGAGGTATCACCCTTGTTGGATTCCTACTCGATGTGTCTGTCAAGGTGAACTCGGAGGATTCACCCTCGATGGGTTCACACTTGATGTGTTGCACGACAGCGTCGTTACCGGAAGTGGTGAAGGAGGAATCACCCTCGATGACCACGACCGAATAGCTACTCTACAGAGTTAACATCAGAAGTGCTACAAGAGGTTTCACCCTCGGCACTCGATAGTAACGCTGCAGTGTCGTTACCACTAAGGGGGGTGATGTGCGGTGTCGGGGCCTGGTCTTCAATTCCCGTTGATCGGGTCTTCTGACAATCCAGCGCGGCAGTCGGGATAAGTGGGGTCACTGATAGGTCTCTACCCAGCCTATACTAAGCAGTTTAGGATATGCAGGTAATTATCAACAGCACGTTACAATGAACAGGCTATGCATCAGAATAGGTAAAGCAGCAGCAGCATCAATTCTAATGCAAGCATGGGAAATAGAATGGGCGATATCGGGATGATCAAAAGGGGGGGGGGGCTTGCCTGGTTGCTCGGCGGCAAGGGCAAGGTTGTCAATGCTGTCTTCGGGCTCCGGAGCTGCGTCGGTCTCGGGGACGACGTCGAGGTCGGGGGCTATCGAGAGAGAAGAGGGGGAGGAAACAGTATAAATATAGAGCAAACATAAGCAACATGGAGCAGGCCATGCTAACGTGCAGTGCAGGGTTGCCTGAAGACATGTCAAAGTCATTTAGTTATTTTAGGAATTTGTTTGGAATTATTTTATTAAAGTCATGCACTATTCATTTATCTGAAATAGGCAAAAAGTTGCATGTTCAGATAACTAGAGGCATCTAACAGGTATGTGGCTAGCGTATTCGGATTCGTCTCATTTTTCTGATCATTTTTCATATATAAATTATTTTCATCGGAGTTACGGATTAAAATATATGATTTTGTAAAGTTTTATTGATTTTCTGGAATTTATTTAATTATTAAAATCAACATTATCCAAAACAGTAGCAGGGTGACGTCACTGTGACGTAATGCTGATGTCAGCAGTCAATGGTCGGCTGACCAGGGTCAAACCTGACCAGTGGGGCCCACATGTCAGCCTCTGATTAGTCTAAACAGAGTTTATTTTTAACTAATCAACTAATTAGGCTACTGGGGCCACATGTCAGTGACTGATTAGTGTTTAAACTAATTAACTTAATCAAAATAATTAATTAACAGGCGGTGGGGCCCATGTGTCAGTGACACAGCCAGCCCAGTCAGCGGGCTGACCGGGTCAACTGGGGCCCGCGGGCCCACTGCCAGCCTCTCAGAGGTGGGCCCGGCCACGCCACGTCGGCCAGCCGGCGTCTAAACGCCGGCGCGCGCTCCGGCGACCACCGAAAACGGCGGCGACGCTCGGAAACAGCACACAGGAGGCCAATCGGGCCGTGGTTTCGTCCTACGGGACGGGCGCAACACGCCGCGTCCGATGGCGGTGTTGGTTTGTCGCGGGGAGGGTCACAGCATCGACGGTGGCCACCGTGGCGGGAGCCGGAATCGGGAGCCATTCGGGTTTGGGCAAAACATCGACGAAAAGGGGAGTGGCTGCTTGCGTTCGCCTCCTGCCAGCTCCCTGAGTACGTTGGAGTGCTCCATTGTTGGCGACAGCAACTACAGCGGCGGCGGCACCGGTCGCGGCGGAGCTCAGCTCGGCAATCCACGGCGAGGCGTGCTAGTGTGGAAACAGAGAGAAATAGCGAAGGGGAACTGGCCAGGCGCTCACATAGTGGCTCAAGAAAGGCCCTTGGCAGATTTGTAGCGCAGGGGAGCTCGGGGTCGAAGGGGATCGCCGGCAACGGAGAAGATGAAGCCGAGGTCGATCCCGGTCCCTGCGGTCCTCCTCGAACTCGATGACGAAGCGCAGTCGAAGGAGTCGGACGAGGCGGAGCAGACAGGCACGTCGGAGCGACGAACGGGAGGCGTTGGCCGCGCTAGTCCACGGCCATGGTGGCGGCGGCTTTCGGAGAGGTGGGGAGCGAGAGGGAGAGCGAGTGGGAGTGAGCAAGGGAGAGCCAGGGGGGCCAGGGTGCACGGGGCTCTGCCCTTTAACCACGGCGAGCGCGGCGACGCGCTATCGTGCTGCGAGGGAGGGGGGCCGGGCTCGGGGCGCGCGCGCACGCAGGGTGCTCGACAGTGCGCCTACGGCGTCTGGGGTAGGGGGGGAGAGGGGGGGGGGGCTAGTTGGGCTGGGCCGTTGCGGGTGACTTAGGCCCAGCGGCAGTGGGCTTCTTTCTCTTTTTCTTTTTCTTTCCTGTTTTCTTTTATTATTTCTGTTTTGCAAAATGTGTGGCCCCCATTAGAGTTTTGTAAAATATGAGAGCTGGCCCACAAATCACAGCACAATATATCCTACCACCAAAAACTAGTTTGGGGTAAATATCTTTTCATATTTATTTTAGATTAAATAAAAGGTAATTAAATATTGTCTTTACTCACTTTTTGGGGATGTTTGAGTCACTTACCCAACTCCAATGATGTTGGTTTCAATTTTAGAATTGTCTCTGATTTATTTGCTATTTAATGAACAATTTAGTTTCTATGTTGGACAACTTTTATATTTCAATTTCATTTAAATTTGAATTTGAGTTAGGAGTTGAAATGCAATATGATGCAAATGATGATCATGCACTGTTAATCATGATGACATGGCATAACCAAAAGTGGGATTACTGTGGCTAACCACTGGGGGTGTTACAAATCTCCTCTACTAACAAGAATTCTCGTCCCGAGAATTAAGAGGTAGAAGGAAAAAGTTCAGGGTATTCCGCACGAAGATTATCCTCGCGTTCCCAAGTGGCTTCATCTTCTGTATGATTTGACCACTGCACTTTGAGGAACTTGGTAACCTTCTGACGGGTTCGACGTTCAGCTTCATCGAGAATGCGGATCGGATGCTCCTTATAAGATAGGTCATCTTGCAATTCGAGCACCTCGTGATCCACAGCTCGGTGTGGAGATTCCTTGAAGCATTGACGAAGTTGCGACACATGGAAGACGTCGTCGATATGGGAGAATTGCGGCGGCAATTCCAATTTAAACGCCACCTGTCCATGCCTTGCAACAATGCGGAAAGGACCAATATAGCTTGGAGCTAGCTTGCCCTTGATTCCAAAACGGTGAGTGCCCTTCATAGGAGTGACACGAAGATAAGCTTGATCACCAGGTTGATAAGTCAAACCCCATCGTTTGCGATCATAGTTGCTCTTCTGGCGGTCCTGAGCCGCCTTGAGGTTTTCACGGACGATACGGACTTGTTCTTCGGCGTGTTGAATAGTATCCGGACCCACGAGCGGTCGTTCCCCAGTTTCTGACCAATTCAGAGGGGTTCGACATTTACGTCCATAGAGTACTTCGAAGGGAGCCATTTTCAAGCTGGCTTGATAGCTGTTGTTATAAGAGAACTCGGCATACGGAAGAGATTCTTCCCATTTCTTATCGAAAGAAATAACACACGCACGAAGCATGTCTTCAAGCACTTGATTGACTCGTTCGACTTGGCCTTGGAATTGGGGGTGATAAGCTGAACTCCAGGTAATATGAGTTCCCATAGCTGTTTGGAAACTTTCCCAGAGTTTGGAAGTGAAAAGGCCGCCACGGTCCGAACAAATCTCCTTTGGAATACCGTGGAGTGGAACAATTCTGGAGATATACAACTCTGCTAACTGACTAGCAGTGATAGTTTCTTTGACAGGCAGAAAGTGTGCAACTTTAGAAAGTTGGTCGACGACGACAAGAATAGCATCGTGACCCTTCTGTGACCTGGGAAGTCCAGTAATGAAATCCATCTGAACCTTATCCCATTTCCATAGAGGAATAGGAAGCGGGTGCAGAATTCCAGCTGGTTTCTGATGTTCTGCTTTAACGCGACGACAAACATCACATTCAGCAACATAGCGAGCAATGTCCTGCTTCATTTTAGACCACCAGTACCTTTGACGGAGATCACGATACATCTTGGTGCTACCCGGATGAATAGACAACGGGGTATCATGTGCCTCCTTCATGACTTTGTCAGTCATAAGCTCGAAGCGAGGTACCACAATGCGGTTTCTGAAATACAAGGTTCCATCTTCAGATAGCGAGAAATCCCTGTACTTTACAAGGTGAAGGTCTTTCTTCATCAGATCAACTTCAGCATCTTTAGCTTGCGCATTCTTAACAGCTTTCTCAAGATCTGGTTGTATCACAAGGTTATTAAGAGAACCCTGTGGAACAATCCGCATATTTAGCTTGCGCAATTCTTCAAAAAGACGAGGTTGAGCTCGCCTAACCATGAGGTTGTCGCAATAGGACTTGCGGCTTAAGGCATCAGCCATCACGTTAGCCTTGCCAGGGGTATAGGATATACCCAAATCATAGTCCGCAATGGCCTCCATCCATCTTTGCTGACGGAGGTTTAGAGATGGTTGAGTGAACAAGTACTTCAGACTTTTATGATCCGTGTAGATCTCGCAACGATTACCGAGAAGGTAATGTCGCCACAACTGCAGGGCATAGATGACAGCAGCTAGTTCTAAATCATGTTCCGGATAATTCTCTTCATGTGGGCGCAACTGACGAGAGCCATAAGCAATCACTTTACGCTCTTGCATTAGGACACAGCCTAATCCTTCATGGGATACGTCACAATAAATCACAAAGTCTTTGCGGGTATCTGGAGGAGATAGTACTGGGGCAGATGTTAGCTTGTCTTTGAGTGTCTGGAAACTTTCCTGACATTTTTCTGTCCATTCAAACTTAACGCCCTTGTGAAGTAGATCAGTCAAAGGCTTAGCAATCTTGGAAAAGTTCTCGACAAATCGACGGCAATAGCTTGCAAGGCCGAGAAAACTTCTCACTTGCTTGACGTTCTTTGGAGGAGTCCAGTCCATAATAGCCTGAACTCGTTCTGGGTTAACGGCAATTCCATCTTTTGAAATCACATGACCAAGATATGTCACTTCAGATAACCAGAACTCGCATTTGGAGTATTTGGCATACAACTGGTGTTCTCGGAGCCTTTCCAGTACAAGACGGAGGTGTTCGGCATGTTCTTCCTTATTCTTCGAATAGACCAGAATATCATCTAGATAAACCACAACGAACTTGTCGAGGTAATCCATGAAGATGTAATTCATCAGACGGGAGAATGTGGCTGGAGCATTAGTTAAGCCAAATGACATGACAGTGTACTCATAAGAACCATAGCGAGTAACAAATGCAGTCGTCGGAATATCCTCTTCGCGAACATGGATCTGATGGTATCCCAATCTCAAATCAAGCTTAGAGAATACTGAGGAACCGGCAAGTTGATCATACAAATCATTGATCCGAGGAAGCGGATATTTATTCTGGATTGTAGCTTGGTTGATAGGTCGGTAATCCTGAACCAATCGGTTAGTTCCATCCTTCTTCTTAACGATGAGTGAAGGTGCTCCCCAAGCAGAGGAACTGGGGCGGATGAAACCTTTCTTAAGTGACATGTCGATTTCTTCCTTAAGTTCGAGAAGATGATGCGGAGGCATCTTATAAGGGCGCTTCACAATAGGGGTAGTGCCGGGCTTCAAGTCGATGACGAACTCAACAGCTCTAGCAGGGGGTATCCCTGGAAGTTCTTCTGGAAATACATCTTGAAAATCACGAACAACTGGAACGTTCTCGATGCCTTCAAGAGGTGAAGCATTCAATGCATTGAGAACATATATCTGGCTCTCAGCATCTTGAGCTATTCGGGCTGAGTATCTGACTGTCTGGCCCGAAGAATCGGTAAGTTGGACTTTCTTAGCAGCACAGTCAATCAAAGCATTATGGGCGGTCAACCAGTCCATACCGAGAATGACGTCTATGTCAGAAGGTCCAAGAGCAATAAGGGAAGCAGAGAACATCAACCCTTCAATTCTGATCTGATTGTTGTGACTTACCATTTTGGTTTGCCACCGGGAACGGGGAGTGATGATTTCCAAAGGAGTGGGTAATGAGCTCATAGCTAACCCATGCAATTGCGCAAATTGCTGGGACATGAAGGAATGTGAAGCACCTGAATCAAACAGAACAGAAGCTGGCACTGAATTAACAGAGAGTGTTCCCATCACGATAGTCGGTTCCTTCTGAGCCTTTTCAGCATTGATGTGATTAGCATGGCCAAGTACAACAGCAGACGGTATGATATTTCAGTTTCTGAATCGGCGGTTTCGACAATTCCTCTTACGTCCATTAGGAGGACGTGGTGCATCCTGAGGAAAAGCCATAGCATCAGGCGGTCCATCATGAACCGTAAGCTGTCTCGGCGGTGAAGGCAGACGAGGTGCAACATAAGACGGCCTTGGTGTTGGAGTAGGTCGATGATGAACATTGTGTGGGATCCAGACTCGACGTTTTTGAACAGGCTGACCCGAGGATGAGCCAGCTTCATGAGTGCGCTTGAGCGACTCCTGGTACTCAGTCAGAGCTGTTTCAACTTGGAAAGATTTGCTGACAAGCGTTGCGAAGTCTGTGCAATCATGGACAGCAAGTGCAAGTTTTATATCCGTATGCAGTCCTTCACGGAATTTCTCCTGCTTGCGAGTGTTAGTGTCGACGTCATCCGCAGCATAGCGGGATAATTCAAGGAATTTCCTCTGATATTCATCCACAGTCATGGTGCCCTGTGAGAGTTTACGGAACTCCTGCTTCTTCTGGTCCATCAGACCTTGAGGAATGTAACGTGCATGAAAAGCTGACTGAAATTCCTGCCAAGTGGTTACAGTCTCTGCAGGCAACATAGCCTTGTGGCTTTCCCACCATTGAGCAGCTGGGCCCTTCAGGTGGAATGTCGCAAAGGTGACATAACTGTCAGGAGCGACATTAGCTGATTCCATCTCAAATAGGATGTCACAAAGCCAATCATCAGCATCCATAGGATTGGTGGAGTTGCGGAAAATGGACGGATTGAGGCGCACAAATTCTGGCAGAGTTATTGGAGCATTCTGTTGCTAAGCATTCTGAGTTGGGAATTGAGCCAATACTCCGGTCATAAACTGACGGTTAAGCTCAAACTGCTGACGGTTGAGTTCAAACTGCTGCATCATGGCGGCAATATAGGGTGGAGGTGGAGGATCGTCAGCCATCCTGCCAAATCAACAGGGGCAGTTTAGCAAGAAAAACTGCAGGTGTATGGAATGATTCATGAAGTATCACGCACAACAGAGGGAAGTGCAATAGATACTTCAGCATATTCGCACCAGACATTCAAATCCGCACATAGCCTCGGTTAGTATCCGGCATTACAACAGCTGAAAGGGGAAGGCTAGACATCTAGGCGGCGCGCAGGCACGCTGTAGGGAAGTACACAACGAGACATAGCAAAGGCTACATCAATGTCAGAGAAAACTATTGGAGCGAGGAATCTGCAAGTGAAACACAGGGTGCCCTCGATAAAAGGATCCTGTAAGCAGAACCTGGTCCACAATCTTGGAGCAAGGGGGGGGGGGAAATTTCAGAACTCCGGGTGGATGTGATCACGAGAACCTAATGTTGGAGTTAGCAAAATTTTAACCCGAATAGAAGAGAGGTCAGAGTCCCAGAGTAAAGGTCGAGGAGTAAAAGATACTAATACCACCCAATTGGCGACGTGGGCCCGTAAGCCACACAGCCAAGTCAGTAAATTAGTTTTTGGACCACTAGACTCAACTTCGGCCAAGGAGTTGGAAAGGGGGGTTCCTACAGTTAGTCGGCTCTGATACCAACTTGTGACGCCCCCGGCCCAATCGTGCACTAATCATACACGCAAATGCACATGATCAAGCCTAAGGACTCACGGGAAGATATCACAACACAACTCTAAAACATAAATAAAGTCATACAAGCTTTATATTACAAGCCAGGGCCTCGAGGGCTCGAATACATAGCTCGATGGCATACAAGCGTCAGCGGAAGCATCAGATATCTGAGTACAGATATAAAAGAGAAACAGAAAGGCCCTTAGGAAGGCGGGGCAAAATAAAACACTACGATCGAAAGGCGCAGGCCTCCTGCCTGGGACCCTCCGATCCTACTCCTGGTCGTCAGTCAACTCGTAGTAGTATCCATCCTCTGGGTAGTAGTAGTAGTCGATCGACGGGGCATCTGTCTCAGGGGCTCCGTCATCTTGGTTACGTCAAACTGATATGGGGAGAAAAGGAAAACAAAGCAACCGTGAGTACTCAGAAGTACTCAGCAAGCAAGGATCTACACTACATATGCAACATTTTCAAAGGGAGGCTGTATATGTGGACTGGGCTGCAGAAATGCAAGAATAGAGAGAAGGCCTAGTCCTATCGAAGACTAGCATCTTCATCGGTCTTGCAGCAATAGGAGAGAGTAGAACAGTACAATATAATGTAGCAGTATCATTAAGTCTCAACCTCACCCAGAGATCCTTTCTCGACTCCCTGCGAGAAAGCAATCCCAGAGCCATACAGTCATCAACCTCGTCCTGAGATCCCTTCTCGACTCCCTGCGAGAAGCAATCCCAAAGCCATAGTATCCAAGTATCCAGTTCTAAAATTGTATCAATCAGGATACAACTCCGAGTGTCCTTTACCGTAGGACAGGCTATCGATAGAAGTTTTCTTCCCTGCAGGGGTGCACCAACTTACCCAACACGCTCGATTAACTCCGGCCGGACACACTTTCCTGGGTCATGCCCGGCCTCGGCCAAACGACACATCGCAACCCTACCGAGAGCTCAGCAGAGAGGTCCCCGCCGGTCTACATCCTAAGCGCAAGGGGGTCTTGGCCATCACCCCTCGCCCTCCGGGTCGTTGTGAGCAGGGTGGATACCAGCGCCAACGGCACGATCTGACCCGGCCACAATGCTGAACTGGACGTCTGACAAAGCTTTCGGCTGATGCTACGATGCAGAACGCCCATACTATGCCCACGTGATGGTTAGTGCTATCAGGCCAGAGACCTGCTCGGATCAAATATCCAAATCGTTAATGGACTAGGGCTTGCGGTAACGAGCAGAGACTCACGAAAGATGTGACCCCGTCGCCCCGTCTCGAGGACTTGCTGCAAGGGTTAAGAATGCCCGGCCGCGCCTCGTATTCACCACTCGGACACCACACAGGCACCCGTCTTCACAACACTCGCCTCTCAGGCGCACGCGGGTACCCCTTAGGGTCGACCCGCCTATCCAAGTAACAGTGTAAAATCCAAGTATCTGTGTGTCCATAACATCAGGGAAATCCGAGGTATCACCCTCGTTGGATTCCTACTCGATGTGTCTGTCAAGGTGAACTCAGAGGATTCCCCCTCGATGGGTTCACACTTGATGTGTTGCACGACAGCGTCGTTACCGGAAGTGGTGAAGGAGGAATCACCCTCGATGACCATGACCGAATAGCTACTCTACAGAGTTAACATCAGAAATGCTACAAGAGGTTTCACCCTCGGCACTCGATAGTAACGCTGCAGTGTCGTTACAACTAAGGGGGGTGATGTGCGGTGTCGGGGCCTGGTCTTCAATTCCCGTTGATCGGGTCTTCTGACAATCCAGCGCGACAGTCGGGATAAGTGGGGTCACTGATAGGTCTCTACCCAGCCTATACTAAGCAGTTTAGGATATGCAGGTAATTATCAACAGCAGGTTACAATGAACGGGCTATGCATCAGAATAGGTAAAGCAGCAGCAGCAGCAATTCTAATGCAAGCATGGGAAATAGAATGGGCGATATCGGGATGATCAAAAGGGGGGGGGGCTTGCCTGGTTGCTCGGCGGCAAGGGCAAGGTTGTCAATGCTGTCTTCGGGCTCCGCAGCTGCGTCGATCTCGGGGACGACATCGAGGTCGGGGGCTATCGAGAGAGAAGAGGGGGAGGAAACAGTATAAATATAGAGCAAACATAAGCAACACGGAGCAGGCCATGCTAACGTGCAGTGCAGGGTTGCCTGAAGACATGTCAAAGTCATTTAGTTATTTTAGGAATTTGTTTGGAATTATTTTATTAAAGTCATGCACTATTCATTTATCTGAAACAGGCAAAAAGTTGCATGTTTAGATAGTTAGAGGAATCTAACAGGTATGTGGGTAGCGTATTCGGATTCGTCTCATTTTTCTGATCATTTTTCATATATAAATTATTTTCATCGGAGTTACGGATTAAAAGATATGATTTTCTAAAGTTTTATTGATTTTCTGGAATTTATTTAATTATTTAAATCAACATTATCCGAAACAGTAGCAGGGTGACGTCACTGTGACGTAATGCTGACATCAGCAGTCAACGGTCGGCTGACCAGGGTCAAACCTGACCAGTGGGGCCCACATGTCAGCCTCTGATTAGTCTAAACAGAGTTTATTTTTAACTAATCGACTAATTAGGCTACTGGGCCCACATGTCAGTGACTAATTAGTGTTTAAACTAATTAACTTAATCAAAATAATTAATTAACAAGCGGTGGGGCCCATGTGTCAGTGACACAGCCAGCCCAGTCAGCGGGCTGACCGGGTCAACTGGGGCCCGCGGGCCCACTGCCAGCCTCTCAGAGGTGGGCCCGACCACGCCACGTCGGCCGGCCGGCGTCAAAACGCCGGCGCGCGCTCCGGCGACCACCGAAAATGGCGGCGACGCTCGGAAACAGCACACAGGAGGCCAATCGGGCCGTGGTTTCGTCCTACGGGACGGGCGCAACACGCCGCGTCCGATGGCGGTGTTGGTTTATCACGGGGAGGGTCACAGCGTCGACGGCGGCCACCGTGGCGGGCGCCGGAATCGGGAGCCGTTCGGGTTTGGGCAAAACATCGACGAAAAGGGACGTGGCTGCTTGCGTTCGCCTCCTGCCAGCTCCCTGAGTACGTTGGAGTGCTCCATTGTTGGCGACAGCAACTACAGCGGCGGCGGCACCGGTCGCGGCGGAGCTCAGCTCGGCAATCCACGGCAAGGCGTGCTAGTGTGGAAACAGAGAGAAATAGCGAAGGGGAACTGGCCAGGCGCTCACATAGTGGCTCAAGAAAGGCCCTTGGCAGATTTGTAGTGCAGGGGAGCTCGGGGTCGAAGGGGATCGCCGGCGACGGAGAAGATGAAGCCGAGGTCGATCCCGGTCCCTGCGGTCCTCCTCGAACTCTATGACGAAGCGCAGTCGAAGGAGTCGGACGAGGCGGAGCAGACAGGCACGTCGGAGCGACGAACGGGAGGCGTTGGCCGCGCTAGTCCACGGCCATGGTGGCGGCGGCTTTCGGAGAGGTGGGGAGCGAGAGGGAGAGCGAGTGGGAGTGAGCGAGGGAGAGCCAGGGGGGCCAGGGTGCACGGGGCTCTGCCCTTTAACCACGGCGAGCGCGGCGACGCGCTGACGTGCTGCGAGGGAGGGGGGCCGGGCTCGGGGCGCGCGCGCATGCAGGGTGCTCGACAGCGCGCCTGTGGCGTCTGGGGTAGGGGGGAGAGGGGGCGGCTAGTTGGGCTGGGCCGTTGCGGGTGACTTAGGCCCAGCGGCAGTGGGCTTCTTTCTCTTTTTCTTTTTCTTTCCTGTTTTCTTTTATTATTTCTGTTTTGCAAAATGTGTGGCCCCCATTAGAGTTTTGTAAAATATGAGAGCTGGCCCACAAATCACAGCACAATATATCCTACCACCAAAAACTAGTTTGGGGTAAATATCTTTTCATATTTATTTTAGATTAAATAAAAGGTAATTAAATATTGTCTTTAGTCACTTTTGGGGATGTTTGAGTCACTTACCCAACTCCAATGATGTTGGTTTCAATTTTAGAATTGTCTCTGATTTATTTGCTATTTAATGAACAATTTAGTTTCTATGTTGGACAACTTTTATATTTCACTTTCATTTAAATTTGAATTTGAGTTAGGAGTTGAAATGCAATATGATGCAAATGATGATCATGCACTGTTAATCATGATGACATGGCATAACCAAAAGTGGGATTACTGTGGCTAACCACTGGGGGTGTTACAATATCTTCTTACATTTCTTTTATGCAAGAATGGGGCTCTATTGTCTTACCTTCTTAAGAAATATCTTTTCTTTGTTCTAAAATTTCTATTATCTCTCCTTTGTGGTTTATAATATTTGTTTTTCCTATGCCTTTCTTCTCCATATGTAAGTGGTTTTGGACTATGTTATTGCAAAAGTTATAATCTGATTTCTTCATAGATCTTTGGGCTTGAATGCTAGTACATACCTTTCTTAGCTGTTTGAAAACAAATGTTATGGCTTGGGATATATTTACCACATTTCCTCCTGTTTCTTTTTTATACTCCTCAAATATTATGGAACCTAGAGGATCAGGTAATTTATTAAAATATCTTTCTACTACACCTACATTAAAACCTTGTTTAGCAGTAGTTGCATTGTACAAATAATGCTGGGAAAATTCTTTAATACCTTTCCAGCTAGTTAATGTTAATTTTTCCATTTCTCTTAACCTTTCATTTTGCAATGAGGTATGTCCTAATTCTGGATCTTCTGCTATGATCATATTTGAGATAACATTCGCAAAGTTATTAGGGTTACTTCCTCCCCTTTTTAATTCTTCATATTGACTAGGGTATGACTCTACCCATTGTTCCCATAGAACTTTTACAGATTCTCCTAAAAATGTTTCAAGATATGTTAACATATCTTCTACCTTAGTGCCTATATTATACTGATTTTGTATATATTTTTGCACTATTAAACCTTTCCATATGCTGATTATATTTGGCCAATCTATTGGATCATGAGCTGCTAGGTTTAATATAGCACCATCATTCTTATAATTTTGAAATTGCACTGGTTTTTCAAAATCTCTTCTTTTAGTAACCATATGTCTATATTGTCCAGGGATATACGTATTTTGATAGTCATCTTTTTCTGGAGGCCATTGTCCAGCTGATCTGGTAGGTCTCTCTCTTTCTCCTTCTCTTTTTACAGACGATTCTCCATATCCTCTTCTTCTTTTACCACTATTTTCTACTTCCATAGCTTCCATTGCATTGTCTAAATTATGTAGCCCCACATCATCTAGTGAGTTATAGAAATCACTATTTTGTTCTGAATCATCATATCTTTCATCTTCTAACCACATTTCTTTTATTAATTCTTCCTCCTCCT
Source organism: Thinopyrum elongatum (assembly GCA_011799875.1). NCBI lineage: Eukaryota > Viridiplantae > Streptophyta > Magnoliopsida > Poales > Poaceae > Thinopyrum > Thinopyrum elongatum. The sequence goes on along the minus strand of CM022301.1, from coordinate 115,344,323 downwards.
CATAACTTTCTAATAATAACTTATTATTGATATCCCATTGCTCTTCTTCACTAATAACTTCTTCTTTTTGAACAATATTCTTATCTTTATTATTATTATTATTATTAATGATAGCATTTTTATTAATAATAGCATTTGCTTTTCTTTCTGCGGATGCCATAATTTTATCTTCCATGTTGAACTACTAGTGAAAAACTTTTTATCATTTTTTAGTTTCTTTAACCTTGCATTCTCTAATGATAAATAATTCTCTTTCTCTAATTTTAGGCCAATCCTTTGTCATAGAATGACTATTCCCATTCAATATGCTTTAGCTTCTTTTCCCATGAATTATTTCATCATCTAAATCAGCCTTTTCCATGCATTCAGATATACCTTTATCATTATTAATTTCTGATTCTGACATAAAAGATTCAGAGTCTTCTATTGATGCAGCTTTATAGTTCATAAATTGAATGCTGCTACTTCCTTCACAATTTTGATAGCTTATGTAGTTTTCAGGTTGCTTTAATTCCTTTTTCTCTATTAATTCACCTATCTTCCATTCTTCTCCAGCTCTTTCTTTAGAACCAATTTTAAGAGGATTCATAAACTTTATACCTTTTGATTGCATACTATCAATTACGTCATTCACATTTACTCTATATCTGGAGCTACTTCTATTAGTGAGCCTTCCTATAAATTCTATGCTTACTAGCAAATTTGTTCCTTTAAAATCTTCGTAACCTTTAGTTTGGAAACCAAAACTCATTTTTTCAATAAATTCTTTTACGGGCATCATTAGGTCTGGAGCTATATAGGTTATTAATCTATTTTCATTCATGTCTCCTTCCAAAAATCCTAATGCTGCTTTGTCTACTGATTCCCATCTTCTGTCTAATAACCTGTGACGCCCCCGGTTCAATCGTACACTAGTCATACACGCAAACGTGTACGATCAAGCCCAGGGACTCACGGGAAGATATCACAACACAACTCTAAACACAAATAAACGAAGGTCCACAATATTACAGACCAGGGATCCGAAGATCCGAATACATAAGTCAGTCATACAAATAATATCTGGGTACAGACATAGTTAGACAAGTTTTGCCTTAAGAAGGCTAGCACAAACAGCGACACTAGATCGAAAGGCGTTGGCCTCCTGCCTGGGAGCCTCCGATCCTACTCCTGGTCAGCTGGCTCGATCCAGTAGTACGTGCCCTCTGGACCCGCCTGGTAGTAGGCTCCGGTGGTGGCGTCTGGCTCCTGGACTCCATCGTCTGGTGTATCATCAAGGTGGGGTATATGGGGGAAAAGAGAAAATAAAGCAACCGTGAGTACTCATCCGAAGTACTCAGCAAGCAAGGATCTATACTACATATGCAACATTATCAATGGAGAAAAGGCTGTATATGTGGACTGGGCTGCAGAAATGCCAGAATAGAGAGAAAGGCCTAGTCCTATCGAAGACTAGCGTCTTCAAACATCTTCTCAAAGCCATCATCTTGCAGCAGTAGAAGAGAGTAGAATAGCATTTTATTTAGCAAACATGTTGAAGTACAGCTCAAAGATCCTTCCTCGACTCCCAGCGAGAAAGTAATCCCGAAGCTTCAATTAAGTAACAAGTATCCAGTTTAAGTAGTAGATCGGGATACACAAACTGAGCGTCCTTTACCGTAGGACCGGCTATCGATAGAAGATTCATCCCTGCAGGGGTGCACTACTGTTACCCAACACGCTCGATCAACTCTGGCCGGACATACTTGCTGGGTAATGCCCGTCCTCGGAAGATCAACACGCAGCAGCGCTCTACCTAGGCTCAGCAGAGAGGTCAGCACGCCGGACTAACCTATGCACCCAGGGGTCTCGGGCCATCGCCCTGGGCACCCTGCGCGTTGCGTGGCTGGCCGGGGTGCAGGCGCGACACTGAACTCGCCAGTGAAGTATCCAGCCCAATCCCGACGATCAGCCCGCACGGTGAATCGTGACGTCTGATAAGCTTTCGGCGAAACGTACATCGCAGAGGGCCCCATAACCATTATCCCGCGTGGTGGTAGTGCGTATAGGGCACGTCGACCCACTCAGATCACACACCCAAATCCAATAGGCTCAATTAGTATCAAGCGGAGACAATCAGAGTCTCTGATGCTCCGCCACAATGTCACACTCGAGTGCCCTTCCGGCACACCCGAAATCATAGATCCCCAGCGGGAACCCACCAGGGTGGACCCGCCTGTGAAAAAGGTCAAGTAACCGTGTGGTCATAATCATCAGGGTGAACGTAAGAGGTATCACCCTCGAGGTTCACACTGAGGGGTTGCACGACAGAGTCGTATCGGACATGGAGAAGGAGGAATCACCCTCGATGACCACGATCGTACAGCTATGCTGCAGAGTATTCATCAGGAGTGCGTTACGAGGTATCACCCTCGGCACTCGATAGTTACTACGCAGAGTCGTACAACTAAGGGGGGTGTGAAGTGAGGCGTCTGTCTCTGATCGACGATCACGTTGATCGAGTCGTTGATGAACAAGCAGGGGCGACAAAGTAAGGTGGTGGGGTCACAGATGGGTCATACCAACCTATACTAAACAGTTTATCATAGGCAGGTAAGATAGCAATGAACAGGTTACAACAGCAGGCTATGCATCAGAATAGGAGCATACATTAATAGTAGCGAAATCTAATGCAAGCAGGAGAATAGAATGGGCGATATCTGGAATGCTCAAGGGGGGGGGCTTGCCTGGTTGCTCTGGCAAGAGAGGGAGGTCGTCAACGGGCTGCTCGTCGGTAGAGTAGTCGTAACCTGGTGCAGCGTCGTCGGTCTCGGCGTCTATCGAGAGAGAAGGAGGGGGAGAGAAACAATAAATCCACGGCAATAATGCAAACAATATGTATGACATGCCTAAATGATATGCCGGGGTGTTCTACTGCCTAACTAAACGATTTAGTTAATTTAGGAATTTATTTGGATTTATTTAATTAAAGTTGGGCACTATTCATTTACTGAAATCGGTCTAAAAGTTCAATGTTCTTATAGCTGCGGGCGTCTGACGGAGATACCGAGGGCGTATCCGGGTTCGTATCGTCGTTCTGAGCAAGTTTCATGTACAAAGTATTTTCATCGGAGTTACGGTTTATTTAATATGATTTTCTAAAGTTTTTATTAATTTCTGAAATTTAATTAATTATTTAATTCAACATTATCCGAAACAGTGATTGATGACGTCAGCATGACATCATGCTGACGTCAGCAGCCACCTGACAGGGTGGGTCCCACCTGTCATAGGCTGTTAGGTTAATTAGGTTTAATTAACTAATTAACAATTAACTAAACTAATTAATTAATTAAATTAGTCTGATTAGGGTTAATTAACCTAACTAATTAACTAATTAATTATTTTATTTATTTTTATTTTTATTTTCTTAAAATCGTTTCTGGGCCGTGGGCCCGTTCGGTCAGTGGCTCAGGGGCAATAGGCCCCACCTGTCTGTGGCCCGAATGGCCACACGGGCGCGGGCGGGCGCGCGGGCGCGGCCAGGCACGCGTGGGCGCGCGCGCACGCACTGGCCGAGGCCAGGGTGCGGTGGCCGGCCGGGGGTGGTGGCGAGGGCCAGAGGCCGGAGCCGGGCGCGCCGGCCGTGGCCGGTGGAGAGGCGGCCGCGGGGAGGAGCGCTGGGGGCCGGCGCCGGCGTGCGGCGTGCGGGCGGGCGGCGTGCGCGGCGAGGGCGCGCGGTGAGCGTGGATGCGGGACGGCGCGCGTGCGCGTGCACGGGGCAGGGGAGGGGGAGGCCTGGGGCCTCACCGAGATTTGCAGGGACGGGGCAGCGGGCTCGAGCTCGTGGAGGGGGGGTCGGCGACGGGGTCGAGGCGGGGCGTCGGCATCGAGCGCAAGGAGGGGCTCGGGGTGGAGGCCGGAGATGACGGGTCGACGGGGAGGCCGGCGTCGGTGGAGTCCGGCGAGGCGGCGAGGTCCAAGGGCGACGGCGGTCCGCGACGGCGTCGGAGACGAGGCGGAGACGGGGCGCGGTCGGGCGCGTCGGGGCGAGCGCGCTGGGCTCGGGCCCGAGCGAGGGCACGTCGGGGACGAGGTCGTCGGCGGGGAGGGAGAGGCGGTGCCGGACGGCGGGGCAACGGCGTCGAGCGGCGTCGGCGACGGGGCGGACGGGATCGGGGGATCCCGATCCAGATGGGGGGTGGGGAAGGCTGTGGTTCTGGTTCTTGTTGTATCTGATACGGAAAGACTGAAAATCCATGATTCCAACCATAACTGGCGGTTAAGCTCAAACTGTTGCATTCATACCGCCATAAGTCTGGCGTGTGGTGGACGTTCAGGGGCACGACAACGACCCGCGGACCACCTGGTCTAAACCATCCTGCTAAGTCTCAACAGGGGGAGTTTTAGTAAAAGCAATTGCGAGTGTTTAGCGACAAGTATGATGTAACACGACAATACTTTAAGCAGTGTAATAGATACATAACAGTAGTTCGTATAGACATACAGATCCATACACAAAGTCGGGTACTATGCGGACAGCAATAACAGCGCAAATTAAAAGCTAGACATACTAGGCGGCGCGCAGGCACGCGGTAAGGAAGTAACACAGACATAGCAAGGCTACATCAATCACGTCGGAGAAAACACCACTGAACGGGGTAAACTGCGAGTGCGGACGCGAATATTCGTCGCGGAAGGATCCTGTGCTCCATTGCACCTGATGCAGAACCCGGTCTCGAACTGTAAGAAGAGGTCCACTTGCAAGGTGTGTGACCTCCAACAGCAGGCCAGTCAATACCAACCATACATCTGAGTCCTGCGCGGGTAAGGATGTGCTCCGGATGTTCATCCTGCACGAACACGGGCATCAACTGCGTCAATAGCTCGTAAGACTGTAAGGCTCGAGTGGTCAACCAACTCGACGGCAAGAGCCCGAACAGTGCATCCAGAGCCTGAGTGCACTGAATCAGATAACGCGTGGCTCATATCGGCGAGGCTCGTACGGGGCACAGAATAGCTGTGTAGTATCGTTCGCATGCTCTCAGCAGGGGCATACGGAATTATCGGAACTCAGAGTTCATCCAAGATATCACTGAACTGTCCTCGAAGACGTGCGCAGAGTAGGCGGCATCATGGACTGCCATCTCAATCGTCACGTCCTAATCCGTGAAAAAGGTGTAACTCGGTGTCTGAGTTGTTCTGCTGATCATAATCGAACTATCAGCATAGTACTGTTCCTGATTAAACTCGCGGTAATCCTCGTAAACCATGTACTCAGGGTACCAGGTAGCCAAGTCTGGTCAATGAGAGCGATCAGGACAGCTGAGAAACCAGGCAGTATTACGAGCCCAAGTGCGAAGCACAAGCTGTGTCTAGGACGCGGTTGGAACAAACGTCCATCTGAAACAGAGGAAATTCAGATTTGTCAAATGACAATGAGAAGTTTAACTCAACTCGGAGAGAAAGGTTAAACAAAACAATGAAAGGAAAATGATTATCAGACTAATCAACAGATCATGACAGGGAATCGTACAGATATCCAGCTCTCCGGGTAGACAGAATTTGAGATCCTAAGTGTCGGCGTTAGTAAATTATTTAACCCGAATAGAAGAGTATTAGAGTCCCAGGTATAGACGAGGATAAAAGATCCTAATACCACCCAGTTGGCGACGTGGCACCTAAGCCACACAGCCAATTAGTAATTTAGTTTCTCGGTTTCTAGACTCGACTTCGGCCAAGGAATTTGGAGGGGGCTTCCTACAGGCAGTCGGCTCCTGATACCAACTTGTGACGCCCTCGGTTTCAATCGTACACAAGTCATACACGCAAACGTGTACGATCAAGCCCGGGACTCACGGGAAGATATCACAACAACACTCTAAACACAAATAACGAAGGTCCACAATATTACAGACCAGGGATCCGAAGATCCGAATACATAAGTCAGTCATACAATATATCTGGGTACAGACATAGTTAGACAAGTTTTGCCTTAAGAAGGCTACACAAAACAGCGACACTAGATCGAAAGGCGTTGGCCTCCTGCCTGGGAGCCTCCGATCCTACTCCTGGTCAGCTGGCTCGATCCAGTAGTACGTGCCCTCTGGACCCCGCCTGGTAGTAGGCTCCGGTGGTGCCGTCTGGCTCCTGGACTCCATCGTCTGGTGGTATCATCAAGGTGGGTTATGGGGGAAAAGAGAATAAAGCAACCATGAGTACTCATCCGAAGTACTCAGCAAGCAAGGATCTATACTACATATGCAACATTATCATATGAGAAAAGGCTGTATATGTGGACTGGGCTGCAGAAATGCCAGAATAGAGAGAAAGGCCTAGTCTATCGAAGACTAGCCTTCAAACATCTTCTCAAAGCCATCATCTTGCACAGTAGAAGAGAGTAGAATAGCATTTTATTTAGCAACATGTTGAAGTACAGTTCAAAGATCCTTCCTCGACTCCACGAGAAAGTAATCCCGAAGCTTCAATTAAGTACAAGTATCCATTTTAAGTAGTAGATCGGGATACACAAACTGAGCGTCCTTTAACCGTAGGACTGGCTATCGATAGAAAGATTCATCCCTGCAGGGGTGTCACGCAGAAAGTTCAAGATCATGCACGGGATAATTTTCTTCATGAGGACGCAATTGTCGGGAGGCATAAGCAATCACTTTGCGCTCTTGCATTAGGACACAGCCTAATCCTTGACGAGATGCATCACAGTATATCACGAAATCCTTTTGGGAATCCGGGGGTGCTAGTACTGGGGCAGATGTCAATTTATCTTTTAGTGTCTGAAAGCTTTCTTGACATTTTTCTGTCCACTCAAATTTAACACCTTTGTGAAGCAGATTTGTCAATGGTTTTGCAATCTTGGAAAAGTTCTCAACGAATCGACGGCAATAACTAGCGAGTCCGAGAAAACTTCTGACTTGCTTAACATTCTTTGGGGGAGTCCAGTCGAGAATAGCCTGAACTCGTTCGGGGTTAACAGCAATCCCATCCTTGGAAATCACATGTCCAAGGTAAGTTACTTCAGGAAGCCAAAATTCGCATTTGGAATACTTGGCATACAACTGATGTTCTCGGAGCCTTTCTAGAACAAGGCAGAGATGTTCAGCATGTTCCTCTTTATTCTTAGAATAGACCAGAATATCATCTAGATATACCACGACGAATTTGTCGAGGTAATCCATGAATATATAATTCATTAGACGGGAGAATGTAGCTGGGGCATTCGTTAGGCCAAATGACATGACGGTGTATTCATAGGAGCCATAACGAGTGACGAATGCAGTCTTGGGAATGTCCTCTTCACGGACACGGATCTGGTGATAACCCAACCTCAAGTCGAGTTTAGAGAACACCGATGATCCGGCAAGTTGATCATAAAGATCATTGATACGGGGCAGTGGGTATTTATTCTGGATTGTGGCTTGGTTAATGGGCCGGTAATCCTGAACCAATCGGTTAGTTCCATCCTTCTTCTTAACGAAGAGTGAAGGTGCTCCCCAAGCAGAGGAACTGGGGCGGATGAAACCACTCTTAAGTGACTTGTCGATTTCTTCCTTAAGCTCAAGAAGGTGATGCGGAGGCATCTTATAAGGTCGCTTGGCAATAGGAACGGTGCCAGGCTTCAAGTCAATGACAAACTTGACAGCTCTAGCCGGGGGTATGCCTGGAAGTTCTTCTGGAAAGACGTCTGGAAAATCTCGAACGACAGGAACGTTCTCGATCCCTTCCAGAGGTGAGGCGTTCAAAGCATTCATAACATATATCTCAGCTTCAGCGTCTCGAGTAATTCGGGCAGTGTAGTTCACTTTCTCATCGGAGGGGTGAAGAAGTTGGATAACTTTAGTGGCACAATTGATCGAAGCAATGTGAGCTTTCAACCAATCCATTCCGAGTATGAGGTCTATGGTGGAAGACTTCAGGATAATAGGGGAAGCTAGGAATTCAAATTCCTCGATTTCAACAGGGACATTATGTGCCATCATAGTGGTTTGACATTGGCCTCCAGGGGTATGGACAACTATTGGCAGGTTCATCTTTTCGAATGCAATGTCATGAGATAATGCAAATGCTTCAGACATGAATGAATGCGATGCTCCTGAATCAAATAATACAGAAGCAGGTACTGAGTCAACAAGAAGGGTACCCATCACAGTAGCAGGTTGATCCTGGACTTCTTCAATGTCAATGTTGTAAGCCTGACCACGACCACGTGAAGCAGACCCAGTATTATAGTTGCGGGTCTGATTGTTGCCACGGCCATATCCACGGCCAGCACGAGGAAAATCTAACTGATTCTGAGTCTGGCGGCAGTCTTTAGCCTGGTGGCCTGGTTTGCGGCACTTGAAACACAAACCATCTTCAGGACGAAGAGGGGCATTGTTCTGAATAGCTTGAGCCTTTGACGGCCTCGGTGGTGGAGGAGGCAGACGTGGTGCAGCATTGTTCTTTGGCGCAGAGGTATTGGGACGGAACGCGTTGTTGGGAATCCAAACTCTACGCTTCGGTGCTGAGCCCGAAGATGAGCCAGCATCACGATAGCGCTTCTGCGAGTCCTTGTGTTCCATCTGAGCGGTCTCAACAAGAGTAGCCTTGTTCACTAGAGTTGAGAAGTCATTGATGTCTTGAGCAGCTAGTGCAAGCTTGAGGTCAGGGTGTAGTCCATTACGGAACTTCTCCTGTCTGCGAGCATCTGTGGCGATGTCTTCTTCAGCATAGCGGGAGAGATCAAGAAATTCCCGCTGATAAGCTTCGACGGTTTTATTGCCCTGAGTGAGGTTGCGGAACTGGGTCTTCATGCGTTCCATAATTGCTTGAGGGATGTAACGTGTACGGAAAGCAGCCTGGAACTCATACCAGGTGATGACTGTTCCAACAGGCAGAGTACGCTTGTGTGTGTCCCACCATTGAGCAGCGGGGCCCTTTAAGAAAAAGGCCGCGAAGGTGACAAAGTTGGCGGGGGCGACATTAGCAGACTCCATCTCATGAGTGATGTCGCGGAGCCAGTCATCGGCATCCAGGGGCTTGTCAGAGTTGCGAAACTGCGTTGGGTTGAGTCGCGTAAACTCTGTCAAAGTTATTGAAGCTGGGTTCTGGTTCTGGTTGTTCTGATGCGGAAACTGAGCCATGATTCCAACCATGAACTGGCGGTTAAGCTCAAACTGTTGCATCATAGCCGCCATATAGTCTGGCGGTGGTGGACGTTCAGGGGCACGACCACGACCACCTGGTCTAACCATCCTGCTACGTATCAACAGGGGGTAGTTTAGTAAAAGCAATTGCGAGTGTTTAGCGACAAGTATGATGTAACACGACAATACCTTAAGCAGTGTAATAGATACATAACAGTAGTCGATTAAGACATACAGATCCATACACAAAGTCGGGTACATGCGGACAGCATAACAGCGCAAATTAAAAGCTAGACATACTAGGCGGCGCGCAGGCACGCGGTAAGGAAGTACACAACGAGACATAGCAAAGGCTACATCAACGTCGGAGAAAACCACTGTAACGGGGTAACTGCGAGTGCGGACGACGAATATTCGTCGCGGAAGGATCCTGTGCTCCATGTGCACTCTGATGCAGAACCCGGTCTCGAACTGTAAGAAGAGGTCCACGTGTAGGTGTGTGACCTCCAACAGCAGGCCAGTCAATACCAGCATACATCTGAGTCCTGCGCGGGTAAAGGATGTGCTCCGGATGTATCCCTGCACGAACAGCGGGCATCAACTGCGTCATAGCATCATAGAGACGTGCTCGAGTGGCAACCAACTCGACGGCAAGAGCCTGAACAGTGCGATCCAGAGCCTGAGTGCACTGAATCAGAACGCGGTGGTCATATCGGCGAGGCTCGTACGGGGCACAGATAGCTGTGTAGTATCCGGTAGCATCTCCAGCAGGGGCATACGGAATGTATCGGAACTCAGAGTCATCCAAGATATCACTGAACTGTCCTCGAAGACGTGCGACAGCAGAGTAGGCGGCATCATGTACTGCCATCTCAATCGTCACGCCTAATCCGTGAAAAAGGTGTAACTCGGTGTCTGAGTTGTTCTGCTGATCATAAATCCGAACTTCAGCATAGTACTGTTCCTGATTAAACTCGCGGTAATCCTCGTAAACCATGTACTCAGGGTACCAGCGGTAGCCAAGTCTGGTCATGAGAGCGATCAGGACAGCTGGAAACCCAGGGGTATTACGAGCCCAAGTGCGAAGCACAAGCTGTGTCGTAGGACGCGGTGGAAACAAACGGTCCATCTGAAACAGAGGAAATTCAGATTTGTCAAATGACAATGAGAAGTTTAACTCAACTCGGAGAGAAAGGTTAAACAAAACAATGGAAAGGAAAATGATTATCAGACTAATCAGATCAATGACAGGGAAATCGTACAGATATCCAGCTCTCCGGGTAGACAGAATTTATGAGATCCTAAGTGTCGGCGTTAGTAAACTTTATTTAACCCGAATAGAAGAGATATTAGAGTCCCAGAGTATAGACGAGGAATAAAAGATCCTAATACCACCCAGTTGGCGACGTGGGCCCGTAAGCCACACAGCCAAGTTAGTAATTTAGTTTCTCGGTTTCTAGACTCGACTTCGGCCAAGGAATTTGGAGGGGGGCTTCCTACAGGCAGTCGGCTCTGATACCAACTTGTGACGCCCTCGGTTCAATCGTACACTAGTCATACACGCAAACGTGTACGATCAAGCCCAGGGACTCACGGGAAGATATCACAACACAACTCTAAACACAAATAAACGGAGGTCCACAATATTACAGACCAGGGATCCGAAGATCCGAATACATAAGTCAGTCATACAAATAATATCTGGGTACAGACATAGTTAGACAAGTTTTGCCTTAAGAAGGCTAGCACAAACAGCGACACTAGATCGAAAGGCGTTGGCCTCCTGCCTGGGAGCCTCCGATCCTACTCCTGGTCAGCTGGCTCGATCCAGTAGTACGTGCCCTCTGGACCCGCCTGGTAGTAGGCTCCGGTGGTGGCGTCTGGCTCCTGGACTCCATCGTCTGGTGTATCATCAAGGTGGGGTATATGGGGGAAAAGAGAAAATAAAGCAACCATGAGTACTCATCCGAAGTACTCAGCAAGCAAGGATCTATACTACATATGCAACATTATCAATGGAGAAAAGGCTGTATATGTGGACTGGGCTGCAGAAATGCCAGAATAGAGAGAAAGGCCTAGTCCTATCGAAGACTAGCATCTTCAAACATCTTCTCAAAGCCATCATCTTGCAACAGTAGAAGAGAGTAGAATAGCATTTTATTTAGCAAACATGTTGAAGTACAGTTCAAAGATCCTTCCTCGACTCCCAGCGAGAAAGTAATCCCGAAGCTTCAATTAAGTAACAAGTATCCAGTTTAAGTAGTAGATCGGGATACACAAACTGAGCGTCCTTTACCGTAGGACTGGCTATCGATAGAAGATTCATCCCTGCAGGGGTGCACTACTGTTACCCAACACGCTCGATCAACTCTGGCCGGACATACTTGCTGAGTAATGCCCGTCCTCGGAAGATCAACACGAAGCAGCGCTCTACCTAGGCTCAGCAGAGAGGTCAGCACGCCGGACTAACCTATGCACCCAGGGGTCTCGGGCCATCGCCCTGGGCACCCTGCGTGTTGCGTGGCTGGCCGGGGTGCAGGCGCGACACTGAACTCGCCAGTGAAGTATCCAGCCCAATCCCGACGATCAGCCCGCACGGTGAATCGTGACGTCTGATAAGCTTTCGGAGAAACGTACATCGCAGAGGGCCCCATAACCATAATCCCGCGTGGTGGTAGTGCGTATAGGGCACGTCGACCCACTCAGATCACACACCCAAATCCAATAGGCTCAATTAGTATCAAGCGGAGACAATCAGAGTCTCTGATGCTCCGCCACAATGTCACACTCGAGTGCCCTTCCAGCACACCCGAAATCATAGATCCCCAGCGGGTACCCACCAGGGTGGACCCGCCTGTGACAAAGGTCAAGTAACCGTGTGGTCATAATCATCAGGGTGAACGTATGAGGTATCACCCTCGAGGTTCACACTGAGGGGTTGCACGACAGAGTCGTATCGGACATGGAGAAGGAGGAATCACCCTCGATGACCACGACCGTACAGCTATGCTGCAGAGTATTCATCAGGAGTGCGTTACGAGGTATCACACTCGGCACTCGATAGTTACTACGCAGAGTCGTACAACTTAGGGGGTGTGAAGTAAGGTGTCGGTCTCTGGTCGACGATCACGTTGATCGAGTCGTCGATGATCAAGCAGGGGCAACAAGGGTAAGGTGGTGGGGTCACTGATGGTTCATCACCAACCTATACTAAACAGATTATCATAGGCAGGTAAGGTAGCAATGAACAGGTTACAACAGCAGGCTATGCATCAGAATAGGAGCATACATTAACAGTAGCGAAATCTAATGCAAGCAGGAGAATAGAATGGGCGATATCTGGAATGCTCAAGGGGGGGGGGCTTGCCTGGTTGCTCTGGCAAGAGGGGAAGGTCGTCAACGGGCTGCTCGTCGGTAGAGTAGTCGTAACCTGGTGCAGCGTCGTCGGTCTCGGCGTCTATCGAGAGAGAAGGAGGGGGAGAGAAACAATAAATTTCACGGCAATAATGCAAACAATATGTATGACATGCCTAAATGATATGCCGGGGTGTTCTACTGCCTAACTAAACGATTTAGTTAATTTAGGAATTTATTTGGATTTATTTAATTAAAGTTGGACACTATTCATTTATCGAAATCGGTCTAATTGTTCAACGTTCTTATAGTTGCGGACGTCTGACGGGAATACAGAGGGAGTATCCGGGTTCGTATCGTCGTTCTGAGCAAGTTTCATGTATAAAATATTTTCATCGGAGTTACGGTTTATTTAATATGATTTTCTAAAGTTTTTATTAATTTCTGAAATTTAATTAATTATTTAATTCAACATTATCCGAAACAGTGATTGATGACGTCAGCATGACATCATGCTGACGTCAGCATGACATCATGCTGACGTCAGCAGCCACCTGACAGGGTGGGTCCCACCTGTCATAGGCTGTTAGGTTAATTAGGTTTAATTAACTAATTAACAATTAACTAAACTAATTAATTAATTAAATTAGTCTGATTAGGGTTAATTAACCTAACTAATTAACTAATTAATTATTTTATTTATTTTTATTTTTATTTTCTTAAAATCGTTTCTGGGCCGTGGGCCCGTTCGGTCAGTGGCTCAGGGGCAATAGGCCCCACCTGTCTGTGGCCCGAATGGCCACACGGGCGCGGGCGGGCGCGCGGGCGCGGCCAGGCACGCGTGGGCGCGCGCGCACGCACTGGCCGAGGCCAGGGTGCGGTGGCCGGCCGGGGGTGGTGGCGAGGGCCAGAGGCCGGAGCGGGGCGCGCCGGCCGTGGCCGGTGGAGAGGCGGCCGCGGGGAGGAGCGCTGGGGGCCGGCGCCGGCGTGCGGCTGCGTCGGGGGGCGGCGTGCGCGGCGGGCGCGCGTGAGCGTGGATGCGTGGGCGGCGCGCGTTGCGCGTGCACGGGGCAGGGGAGGGGAGGCCTGGGGCCCTCATCGAGATTTGCAGGGACGGGGCAGCGGGCTCGAGACCGTGAGGGGGGTCGTGGCGACGGGGTCGAGGCGGGGCGGTCGGCGCGAGCGCAAGGAGGGGCTCGGGGTGGAGGCCGGAGACGACGGGTCGACGGGGAGCCCGGCGTCGTGGAGTCGCGAGGCGCGATGTCCAAGGGCGCGGCGTCGCGCGACGGCGTCGAGACGAGGCGGAGACGGGGCGCTGTCGGGCGCGTCGGGGCGAGCGCGCTGGGCTCGGGCCCCGAGCGAGGGCACTTCGGGGACGAGGTCGTCGGCGGGGAGGGAGAGGCGGTTGCCGGACGCGGGGCAACGCCGTCGAGCGGCGGCGGCGACGGGGCGGACGGATCGAGGGATCCCGATCCATGGGGGGGGAAGGAGAATAGCGAGGGGTGGTGATCGGCTAGGGTTCGGCCGGGCTGGGGTGGGTAGGTATAAAGCACGGGGGGGGCAGCAGGTGGGCCGGCCGGCTGGGCTTCGGCCCAGTTGGGCCGTGGGGGGGGGGTTGCTCTTTTTTTTCTTCTTCTCTGTTTTCTATTTCTTTTCCTTTTTCTTTTCTTTATTTATTCCCTTTACTCTGCTAGTAAATAGCTAGGCCTCAAAATGGTTTTTGTAAAACATGAGACCTAGTTCATAAATACCAGTGCATTATTCCTTAACACCTAAAATTAGTTTGGACAAAATATAATTCCATATTTATTTCAGATTTAATAAATGGTTATTAAATATTATCTTTATCCACTGTTCGAGGTTGTTCGAGTCACTTATCCAATTCCAATGATGTTGGTTTCAATTTTATAATAGCCTCTGGAATATTTGTTATTTATCTGACATTTTAGTTTCTATGTTGGACAACTTTCATATTCCACTTTCGTTTAAATTTGAATTTGACTTAGGAGCTGAAATGCAATATGATGCTAATGATGATTATGCACTGTTGATCATGCTAACATGTCATTATCAAAAGTGATTACTGTTGCTAACCACCGGGGGTGTTACATAACCTTACTAAACCATTGCACCTAATTTCTTCCTTGTCATGCCTTTGACTCCTATGATATACATACCTTGATGAATATATTTATAACCACAATATTTTAGTTCATTTTCAATATTTTTGCTTACAATTCTTAAATCTACTGGATGTGTTAACACACTTAATTCTACTTCTCGAGATATTCTGTATAGACCACTCTTACTTTCAAACATACCCATATGATATACTTGTTGCGGCTTTATTTTTCTTAGTGTATCTTTCTGATATCTTTCTAGATCTCTTTGTATATCAATAACTTCTTCAATACTATCAATATCATCAGCTTTGCATGATAATCTATGCTTCATGGCTAGAGGTCTTGAGTCTTGCCTTACTAATTGGAGGGTTTTGTCGCTTCTAAGGAAGCCTTTAGATGCGTCCATTTTTCTGAATTAATATTTCTAGCAGAGGCAACTATTCCGGATGATGAAAGCACAATTTCTTTGTTGCTTTGCACACTATTTAGTTTATTTAAAATTTGGATTAATAGATGGAGGATGGTGTTATTTTGTCTTATTATTACTTTGGAATCTTCTTTTGGGGAGTCGTGATCGGAGAATCCGACAGGAGGTGACAGGTATTTAGCTACTTTGTTTAATGCTTGAGTATATTCAGTCATATAATTATGAGATAATCAAAGTTTTAACCTCTTGCACCAACTTTTTTATTTCAAGTATATCTTGTCTTGTTTCAGTGCGTGGGAATGACTCTTTGCCTTTACTTAAGTAACAGCCTATTGATAACACTTCTTCTTTAATATAATCGTTATTCTTAGAAACGGTATTCTGTCTTGCTTTTGCTTCCTCTAGCTTATGTAAAGCTAGATCAATTTTAGTATACAACCCTGAAATCTTATCAGCAAGCTTTTGGTATTCTTTGAATAAACTTTCAAATTTTTGGTCTAAATTATCTTGTCTTTTCCCCCAAGATATGTAAAAATTATATATCAAATCGACGACTGTATTTAACTGGCTATGAGATGTATGCCAAATATGCTCTTCAGAGGGATTTACTCTGCACCTTATATTTAAATTTTCCTTAGTATTTATTACTTTACCTGCGCTAACTTCTAAGTTTAAATATTTTAACCTTTCAATGATTAAACGCTGGACCTGATACCAACAATATAGGGAAACTAAAGTTTTTCTTAATAAGTATTAGATTATATTTTGATTAGATTAATAGGTGATTAGGTGGAAGTGATATACAGGTATGCTTTTTATCTTGAATAGTATTTACTGTTCACTAGGTAGGCACTATTCACAATAGTGCTCTACTATTCAATACACTATTTGAAAAAGTATTTTACAATTCACTACAATATTTAATTCAATTCAATTATTTGCACGTTCTAACTTGTTTATTTCTTTGATTCAGGATCTATTATGGGCTGGCGAGGCCAACAATTCGTCCGACGGTGTGCGCACAGGTGTAAAATCCTACTCAGTACTCACCATATTTTCCATTATGTTGTATCAGATGTAGCTAGTGACATTCACTTAGCAGTTTTTATTGTAAATTTATGGGGTAAATTCTTATCGTCTTCCCAGGCAGTTCCACCCGAAGGGAACACTTCTCTACGTCCACAAGGTTCTCATTCGAACGCCACTCTGGGCTACACAGGGAACTACACACGCAGAGGTTTCTCCTATAGGATCCCTAGCATAAGAACTCGTCCCATAAATTCATAAATAAAAATACCAAGTGAAACCAAGAAACTACATCATTTCCACAACATAATTTACATATGGCTTTCCCTTTCGGGAGGCCCCGAAGGGATTACACAAACTAAGGAAAATTACCTTCTAACTACCTTCTTGAGCCTTACAATGCTCTGGATATGGTGGCTCTTATTGCAGGATGAAAACTACTACTACTGAGCAACGAGCTTGCTAGCTAGGTCGCAGCTCTTTGCTCTATTGGTGGTTCTTCTCCGTCTGGTGTTGTTGTGTCCCTCTTCGCAGCACATGTCACCTTTTATAGGCGAGAGAGCAGCTCTATGGATGGCTTCCGGGAGAATGCACCTCTTATTTTATTTGTAGTAGGGATGCATGCGTGTCCCTCTAGGCGATGGATAAGAGCGAGAGATAGTGCCCCGACAAACATCAATCTTCAGGAATCTATCAAATCTTTGCTTTGTTCACGTGGGCATTGTCTCTCCGCGGATAATTGGCTGGCCTCTGTGTACCAGTCTTTGCTCTTCGGCCATACAGGTCTTCATGCGATTAGCCTTCAGGGCACCTTCTGCCTTCAAGAATCCTTGTGCCAGTGTATGCGTACATACATGCCAAGGCTGCTTAATTTTTCAACACTGCTTATTCATTTATTTTTAATTTAATTTAACTTGCTTATTTATTCAACATTGCTTATTCATTTTTTTACACGGGGTCTTCCCTGCCCATATGATTGATAATACCTTATCAATTTTTAAAATATCTAATTTTGGAATTTCTATCAATTATTCGGGCGCGGTCCAACAATATAGGGAAACTAAAGTTTTTCTTAATAATTATTAGATTATATTTTGATTAGATTAATAGGTGATTAGGTGGAAGTGATATACAGGTATGCTTTTTATCTTGAATAGTATTTACTATTCACTAGGTAGGGCACTATTCACAATAGTGCTCTACTATTCAATACTCTATTTGAAAAAGTATTTTACTATTCACTGCAATATTTAATTCAATTCAATTATTTGCACGTTCTAACTTGTTTATTTCTTTGATTCAGGATCTATTATGGGCTGGCGAGGCCAACAATTCGTCCGACGGTGTGCGCAGAGGTGTAAAATCCTACTCAGTACTCACCATATTTTTCATTATGTTGTATCAGATGTAGCTAGTGACATTCACTTAGCAGTTTTAATTGTAAATTTATGGGGTAAATTCCTATCGTCTTCCCAGGCAATTCCACCCGAAGGGAACACTTCTCTACGGCCACAAGGTTCTCATTCAAACGCCACTCTGGGCTACACAGAGAACTACACACGTAGAGGTTTCTCCTATAGGTTCCCTAGCATAAGAACTCGTCCCATAAATTCATAAATAAAAATACCAAGTGAAACCAACAAACTACATCATTTCCACAACATAATTTACATATGGCTTTCCCTTTCGGGAGGCCCCGAAGGGATTACACAAACTAAGGAAAATTACCTTCTAACTACCTTCTTGAGCCTTACAATGCTCTGGATATGGTGGCTCTTATTGCAGGATGAAAACTACTACTACTACTACTACTGAGCAACGAGCTTGCTAGCTGGGTCACAGCTCTTTGCTCTATCGGTGGTTCTTCTCCGTCTGGTGTTATTGTGTCCCTCTTCGCAGCAAATGTCTCCTTTCATAGGCGAGAGAGCAGCACTCTGGATGGCTTCCGGGAGAATGCACCTCTTATTTTATTTGTAGTAGGGATGCATGCGTGTCCCTCTAGGCGATGGATAAGAGCGAGAGATAGTGCCCCGACAAACTTCAATCTTCAGGAATCTATCAAATCTTTGCTTTGTTCACGTGGGCATTGTCTCTCCGCGGATAATTGGCTGGCCTCTGTGTACCAGTCTTTGCTCTTCGGCCATACAGGTCTTCATGCGATTAGCCTTCAGGGCACCTTCTGCCTTCAAGAATCCTTGTGCCAGTGTATGCGTACATACATGCCAAGGCTGCTTAATTTTTCAACACTGCTTATTCATTTATTTTTAATTTAATTAAACTTGCTTATTTATTCAACATTTTTATCCATTTTTTTTTACAGGGGGTCTTCCCTGCCCATATGATTGATAATACCTTATCGATTTTTAAAATATCTAATTTTGGAATGTCTATCAATATTCGGGTAATAGGTCCTCCGCGCCCGAATAATTGATAGCAATATCAATATAGGCAATTTGGGCTTTATTCAGGTCGCTGCCTATGCCCTGCTATGTCCATTTGATCATCATCATCGTTTAACAGATTGAAATCATATTTTTGATCGTATTCTTTCTTTATTTCTTCAAATTTTTCATCCATTTCATGCCTTAATTCTTTTAATATTTCTTCTTTCAATTCTTTCTTTATTATTTTTGAAAATTCTTTAAATCTTTTATCCATTTCTTGATCTATGTATTCACTGTCTAAAGGGTCAAGCCCCTTTAGAAGGCATTCTTGATATGTCTTATATTTTGGAGACTCTTCCTTCTTTATATTTTTTGAGCTTGATGCCTCCCCCTTTGTGGGAGTTGGTGAAGCAGGTATGCCTCTTTTCATTTGGATATAGTCTTTAGCCTTTGGGTCAATATAATAGTCTGGTCCTAATACCTTTCTTGCCCAAAATAAGGCATCATCTATACTATAATATCTTTTGAATGTTAAATCCAGTCCTTTTCTTTTTGCATCTAATTTTTCAATCATAATATTTTCCCATTCCGAATATATACCAGGTTTATTTCCATCAAATATAAGATATAGTGTTTCTCCTTTTGGTATTTCAATCTTTTCTGGCTTTGGCAAATTTTTGTTTAATTCATTAAAATATTCTGCCAAACTATTGAGAATTGATAAAAAATATCCTTTTTCCTCTCTCTTGAGAGTATATTGGAACCAAAAATTATCCAATATGCATCTTTGAGCTTCATCAAGCTTGATATGGGTTTTTGGCTGAAACATTTTTAGCCTATTTTCTTCTCCAAAGAAGAGATACTCATCCCTGGTGGCGAATAATCCTTTCCTCATTTCTGCAAATTTGATGCACGAGAAAATATGTCAGGTAAGGTATTATCCTTCCCCTTAATATGCTCAAAAATAACTTTATAACCATTCCCAGCTATGGTGTCTTCAAATAAGACCCATCTTCTGGTTGAGCTTTTCTTACTATTAATTTTATTGTAATATCGACATATAGCTTCACAGTCTGTTCGCACTGTAAATTCTTTAAATCCTAGATATAGCCTAAATGCATTTATTGCATTTACAACTGCAAGGATTTCCCTATCAATATTATTTACCGTCTTTAATTTGTAACTTCCCGAAGCATATCTGCATATTTTTTCATCTGCCTTTGGAGAGTATTTATTGGGCTTTTGTTTTAGTATTGCACCCCATCCTACCTTAGATGCATCTGTCTCAATTATAAAATAATTATCTTCTAGAGGCAATTCTAGGGGTTTTAAATTCTTGACCTTTTCCTTGATGGCCTTTACTAATTTTATATCTTCAGAATGGAAGTATTTTTGACCATTTTTCCTTAATTTAGCATATAAAGGTCCTGCTAGCTTTGCTAAGTTGTCTATATAGTTTCGTGCATAGTTTACAATTCCTAAGAACTGCTGTAAAGCCTTTTTATCACTCATATTATCAGGAAACTCTAATATTTTCTTTGCAATATGTTCTTGTAGATATATCTTTCCTTCTCCTATTTCATGACCAAGGAAATTTATTTTCTCTTTGCAAATTTCCATCTTCTTTTTGGATAGTATGAGCCCATTTTGTTCTACCTTTCGAAAGAACACTTCAAGATGGGCTATATGCTCTTTGTATGATTTTGAGAATACTAACAAATCATCTACGTATACCAATACAAATGCTTGATTCTCATTGAATATATTTTGCATTTTTCTTTGAAATACTGCAGGTGCATTCTTTAGACCTAATGGCATTACTAGCCATTCATAGTGGCCTTGTGGACAAGTAAATGCTGTCCAAGGAATAGATTCTTCAGCCATTTTTACTTGCCAAAATCCTGCCTTTAAGTCAAATTTAGAGAAATATTTACTTCCTTGTATTCTGTTAATCCATTCCTGCTTATTAGGTATATTATATGCATCATCAACTGTACTATCATTAAGCCTTTTAAAATTAATTACCATTCTAGATTTACCTCTAACTTCTTCAGCATGATTTCTAACTATAAAAGCAGCAGATCGATGAGGACTTCTACTTTCTCTTATAGATTTTAACTTTAATAGCTCTTCAATATGCATTTTGAACTCTTCAATATCTTTTGGAGTAGCTTCTATTGGTCCTGACTTAATTATATAATCTGGATTTATGATATTTATTTTGCAAACTATAGAATTCTTATCCCAATGTTTCATTGGTATTTCTCCAATAATTTGTATGCTTTCTAGTCTTTGCACAATCTTATCTATATCTTTTTTAGATTTTATATCTCTATACCAATTTGGCGAGAATGATTGTAACCCAATGCATTTTGTACATGTATTTTCTATATGATATTCTTCTATGGTCTCACTAAGTTCTTCGTCTTTACAGAATTCAAGGGGATCTGGACTTGTGCTATATTCATCATCTAAATTAGATATTTCTACATTTTGCAAGGACTTTCTTTGTTTTCGCACTTTAGATACGTATGGAACATTATCTTGATAAGGGATAAATGTTACCCCTTCTTCATGTATGATTGTGGTTTGTAAAGATTGTTGTAAAAATCTTAACCCTATTATCATGTCATCATTTATTACTGACAAATCTCTTATTGTAATTTCATCTATTATATATTTTGTGCCATTTATATAAGCTTCAATATTATATGCTAGCTGATTATGGATCTTCTTTATTCCTGACATATCCGTAGATACTTCAGCTTTATAATTATCTATAGTTTCAACTATTTCGGGACACCTCGTAAAATATTTATCATGGATGATATTCTTAGTGCAACCAGTATCTAATAGTGCCAGTATTTTATATGAAATATTTGGCTTTAGAACAATCCTAACTGGGATCCTTATCCCTAACACTTCTTTGAATGGTAATCGAACAATATATTTGTTTCCAAAACTAGTAATTGCATCTTTCAATTGTATTAATTTGTCTCCTTTTTTATCCCTTACTGTTACCATTTGCTCTTTCATTTTCGTGATTTCAGCAACATTATTGTCTTGCTTATTACTATTTTCTAACTCATCTTTAAGTTTTTCTAGTTCTGCTTCTAGCTTATTTATTCTATTTTCTAAATTTCTAACCCTACTGGATAATATTCGTTCTTCTGGTTCTAATTCTATTTCTTGTCTCCAATTTTCGATTATTGGCTTCCTTAGACATGAGCACATGCTGTTGTTTTAAAACACAAGCTACATGTGAACCTATTATCTTGACTTGGGTATATATAACAGAAATCACATTTATGTTATAATCACCTTTTCTTCTAATCCAATCATGTTCACAATCTACTTGGTTCATCATTTCAATTTTTAAACGGCTAATTCACTATTAGGTCTATCTCATATTCACTTGATTCATATTCTGGAGCCTCATTTTCTACTTCATCTGTTTCTATATTGATATTTGACTCGTCGTCTTTTATTTCATCATCACATACTAATATATTTTCATTAACGCTATCTATAATTAACACTCTCTCTTGTTCTTCATATTTACTAGAGTATTCTTTCTAGTCTTTATTAGGGCAAGTTCTACTTAGATGATCAGGAGAGTTACATATGAAACACCTGCATGTTTATCATAGGTTTTCTTAGGATTATATCTTCTTACATTTCTTATGCAAGAATGGGGCTCTATTGTCTGACCTTCTTAAGAAATATCTTTTCTTTGTTCTAAAATTTCTATTATCTCCTTTGTGGTTTATAATATTTGTTTTTCCTATGCCTTTCTTCTCCATATGTAAGTGGTTTTGGACTATGTTATTGCCAAAAGTTATAATCTGATTTCTTCATAGATCTTTGGGCTTGAATGCTAGTACATACCTTTCTTAGCTGTTTGAAAACAAATGTTATGGCTTGAGATATATTTACCACATTTCCTCCTGTTTCTTTTTTATACTCCTCAAATATTATGGAACCTAGAGGATCAGGTAATTTATTAAAATATCTTTCTACTACACCTACATTAAAACCTTGTTTAGCAGTAGTAGCATTGTACAAATAATGCTGGGAAAATTCTTTAATACCTTTCCAGCTAGTTAATGTTAATTTTTCTATTTCTCTTAAACTTTCATTTTGCAATGAGGTATGTCCTAATTCTGGATCTTCTGCTATGATCATATTTGAGATAACATTCGCAAAGTTATTAGGGTTACTTCCTCCCCTTTTTAATTCTTCATATTGACTAGGGTATGACTCTTCCCATTGTTCCCATAGAACTTTTACAGATTCTCCTAAAAATGTTTCAAGATATGTTAACATATCTTCTACCTTAGTGCCTATATTATACTGATTTTGTATATATTTTTGCACTATTAAACCTTTCCATATGCTGATTATATTTGGCCAATCTATTGGATCATGAGCTGCTAGGTTTAATATAGCACCATCATTCTTATAATTTTTAAATTGCACTGGTTTTTCAAAATCTCTTCTTTTAGTAACCATATATCTATATTGTCCAGGGATATACGTATGTTGATAGTCATCTTTTTCTGGAGGCCATTGTCCAGCTGATCTGGTAGGTCTCTCTCTTTCTCCTTCTCTTTTTACACACAATTCTCCATATCCTCTTCTTCTTTTACCACTATTTTCTACTTCCATAGCTTCCATTGCATTGTCTAAATTATGTAACCCCACATCATCTAGTGAGTTATAGAAATCACTATTTTGTTCTGAATCATCATATCTTTCATCTTCTAACCACATTTCTTTTATTAATTCTTCCTCCTCCTCATAACTTTCTAATAATAACTTATTATTGATATCCCCTTGCTCCTTCTTCACTAATACTTCTTCTTTTTGAACAATATTCTTATCTTTATTATTATTATTATTATTATTATTATTATTATATTATATTATTAATGATAGCATTTTTATTAATAATAGCATTTGCTTTTCTTTCTGCGCGGATGCCATAATTTTATATCTTCCATGGTTGAACTACTAGTGAAAATCTTTTTATCATTTTTTAGTTTCTTTAACCTTGCAATTTATCTAATGATAAATAATTCTCTTTCTCTAATTTTAGGCCAATCCTTTGTCATAGAATGACTATATTCCCATTCAGTATGCTTTAGCTTCTTTTCCCAATGAGTTATTTCATCATCTAAATCAGCCTTTTCCATGCATTCAGATATACCTTTATCATTATTAATTTCTGATTCTGACATAAAAGATTCAGAGTCTTCTATTGACGCAGCTTTATAGTTCATAAATCGAATGCTGCTACTTCCTTCACAATTTTGATAGCTTATGTAGTTTTCAGGTTGCTTTAATTCTTTTTTCTCTATTAATTCACCTATCTTCCATTCTTCTCCAGCTCTTTCTTCAGAACCAATTTTAAGAGGATTCATAAACTTTATACCTTTTGATTGCATACTATCAATTACGTCATTCACATTTACTCTATATCTGGAGCTACTTCTATTAGTGAGCCTTCCTATAAATTCTATGCTTACTAGCAAATTTGTTCCTTTAAAATCTTCGTAACCTTTAGTTTGGAAACCAAAACTCATTTTTTCAATAAATTCTTTTACGGGCATCATTAGGTCTGGAGCTATATAGGTTATTAATCTATTTTCATTCATGTCTCCTTCCAAAAATCCTAATGCTGCTTTGTCTACTGATTCCCATCTTCTGTCTAATAACGTTATTAAAACCTTTGCACCTAATTTCTTCCTTGTCATGCCTTTGACTCCTATGATATACATACCTTGATAAATATATTTATAACCACAATATTTTAGTTCATTTTCAATATTTTTGCTTACAATTCTTAAATCTACTGGATGTGTTAACACACTTAATTCTACTTCTCGAGATATTTTGTTTAGACCACTCTTACTTTCAAACATACCCATATGATATACTTGTTGCGGCTTTATTTTTCTTAGGGTATCTTTCTGATATCTTTCTAGATCTCTTTGTATGTCAATAACTTCTTCAATACTATCAATATCATCAGCTTTGCATGATAATCTATGCTTCATGGCTAGAGGTCTTGAGTCTTGCCTTACTAATTGGAGGGTTTTGTCTCTTCTAAGGAAGCCTTTAGATACGTCCATTTTTCTGAATTAATATTTCTAGCAGAGGCAACTATTCCGGATGATGAAAGCACAATTTCTTTGTTGCTTTGCACACTATTTAGTTTATTTAAAATTTGGATTAATAGATGGAGGATGGTGTTATTTTGTCTTATTATTACTTTGGAATCTTCTTTTGGGGAGTCGTGATCGGAGAATCCGACAGGAGGTGACAGGTATTTAGCTACTTCGTTTAATGCTTGAGTATATTCAGTCATATAATTATGAGATAATCAAAGTTTTAACCTCTTGCACCAACTTTTTTATTTCAAGTATATCTTGTCTTGTTTCAGTGCGTGGGAATGACTCTTTGCCTTTACTTAAGTAACAGCCTATTAATAACACTTCTACTTTAATATAATCGTTATTCTTAGAAACGGTATTCTGTCTTGCTTTTGCTTCCTCTAGCTTATGTAAAGCTAGATCAATTTTATTATTCAACCCCGAAATCTTATCAGCAAGCTTTTGGTATTCTTTGAATAAACTTTCAAATTTTTGGTCTAAATTATCTTGCCTTTTCCCCCAAGATATGTAAAAATTATATATCAAATCGATGACTGTATTTAACTGGCTATGAGATGTATGCCAAATATGCTCTTCAGAGGGATTTACTCTGCACCTTATATTTAAATTTTCCTTAGTATTTATTACTTTACCTGCGCTAACTTCTAAGTTTAAATATTTTAACCTTTCAATGATTAAACGCTGGCCCTGATACCAACAACATAGGGAAACTAAAGTTTTTCTTAATAAGTATTAGATTATATTTTGATTAGATTAATCGGTGATTAGGTGGAAGTGATATACAGGTATGCTTTTTATCTTGAATAGTATTTACTGTTCACTAGGTAGGGCACTATTCACAATAGTGCTCTACTATTCAATACACTATTTGAAAAAGTATTTTACTATTCACTGCAATATTTAATTCAATTCAATTATTTGCACGTTCTAACTTGTATATTTCTTTGATTCAGGATCTATTATGGGCTGGCGAGGCCAACAATTCGTCCGACGGTGTGCGCACAGGTGTAAAATCCTACTCAGTACTCACCATATTTTTCATTATGTTGTATCAGATGTAGCTAGTGACATTCACTTAGCAGTTTTAATTGTAAATTTATGGGGTAAATTCCTATCGTCTTCCCAGGCAGTTCCACCCGAAGGGAACACTTCTCTACGGCCACAAGGTTCTCATTCAAACGCCACTCTGGGCTACATAGAGAACTACACACGCAGAGGTTTCTCCTATATGATCCCTAGCATAAGAACTCGTCCCATAAATTCATAAATAAAAATACCAAGTGAAACCAAGAAACTACATCATTTCCACAACATAATTTACATATGGCTTTCCCTTTCGGGAGGCCCCGAAGGGATTACACAAACTAAGGAAAATTACCATCTAACTACCTTCTTTAGCCTTACAATGCTCTGGATATGGTGGCTCTTATTGCAGGATGAAAACTACTACTACTACTACTACTACTACTACTACTACTACTACTACTGAGCAACGAGCTTGCTAGCTGGGTCGCAGCTCTTTGCTCTATCGGTGGCTCTTCTCCGTCTAGTGTTGTTGTGTCCCTCTTCGCAGCAAATGTCTCCTTTTATAGGCGAGAGAGCAGCTCTCTGGATGGCTTCCGGGAGAATGCACCTCTTATTTTATTTGTAGTAGGGATGCATGCGTGTCCCTCTAGGCGATTGATAAGAGCGAGAGATAGTGCCCCGACAAACTTCAATCTTCAGGAATCTATCAAATCTTTGCTTTGTTCACGTGGGCATTGTCTCTCTGCGGATAATTGGCTGGCCTCTGTGTACCAGTCTTTGCTATTCGGCCATACAGGTCTTCATGCGATTAGCCTTCAGGGCACCTTCTGCCTTCAAGAATCCTTGTGCCAGTGTATGCGTACATACATGCCAAGGCTGCTTAATTTTTCAACATTGCTTATTCATTTATTTTTAATTTAATTTAACTTGCTTATTTATTCAACATTGCTTATTCATTTTTTTACAGGGGGTCTTCCCTGCCCATATGATTGATAATACCTTATCAATTTTTAAAATATCTAATTTTGGAATTTCTATCAATATCGGTTATAGTTCTCCGGCGCCCGAATATTGATAGAAATTCCAAAATTAGATATTTTAAAAATTGATAAGGTATTATCAATCATATGGGCAGGGAAGACCCCCTGTAAAAAAAATGAATAAGCAATGTTGAATAAATAAGCAAGTTAAATTAAATTAAAAATAAATGAATAAGCAATGTTGAAAAATTAAGCAGCCTTGGCATGTATGTACGCATACACTGGCACAAGGATTTTGAAGGCAGAAGGTGCCCTGAAGGCTAATCGCATGAAGATCTGTATGGCCGAAGAGCAAAGACTGATACAGAGAGGCCAGCCAATTATCCGCGGAGAGACAATGCCCACGTGAACAAAGCAAAGATTTGATAGATTCCTGAAGATTAAAGTTTGTCGGGGCACTATCTCTCGCTCTTATCCATCGCCTAGAGGGACACGCATGCATCCCTACTACAAATAAAATAAGAGGTGCATTCTCCCGGAAGCCATCCAGAGAGCTGCTCTCTCGCCTATAAAAGGAGACATTTGCTGCGAAGAGGGACACAACAACACCAGACGGAGAAGAGCCACCGATAGAGCAAAGAGCTGCGACCCAGCTAGCAAGCTCGTTGCTCAGTAGTAGTAGTTTTCATCCTGCAATAAGAGCCACCATATCCAGAGCATTGTAAGGCTCAAAAAGGTAGTTAGAAGGTAATTTTCCTTAGTTTGTGTAATCCCTTCGGGGCCTCCCGAAAGGGAAAGCCATATGTAAATTATGTTGTGGAAATGATGTAGTTTCTTGGTTTCACTTGGTATTTTTATTTATGAATTTATGGGACGAGTTCTTATGCTAGGGGTCCTATAGGAGAAACCTCTGCGTGTGTAGTTCTCTGTGTAGCCCAGAGTGGCGTTTGAAAGAGAACCTTGTGGCCGTAGAGAAGTGTTCCCTTTGGGTGGAACTGCCTGGGAAGACGATAGGAATTTACCCCATAAATTTATAATTAAAACTGCTAAGTGAATGTCACTAGCTACATCTGATACAACATAATGAAAAATATGGTGAGTACTCAGTAGGATTTTACACCTCTGCGCACACCGTCGGACGAATTGTTGGCCTCGCCAGCCCATAATAGATCCTGAATCAAAGAAATAAACAAGTTAGAACGTGCAAATAATTGAATTGAATTAAATATTGCAGTGAATAGTAAAATACTTTTTCAAATAGTGTATTGAATAGTAGAGCACTATTGTGAATAGTGCCCTACCTAGTGAACAGTAAATGTTATTCAAGATAAAAAGCATACCTGTATATCACTTCCACCTAATCACCTATTAATCTAATCAAAATATAATCTAATACTTATTAAGAAAAACTTTAGTTTCCTTATATTGTTGGTATCAGGTCCAGCGTTTAATCATTGAAAGGTTAAAATATTTAAACTTAGAAGTTAGCGCAGGTAAAGTAATAAATACTAAGGAAAATTTAAATATAAGGTGCAGAGTAAATCCCTCTGAAGAGCATATTTGGCATACATCTCATAGCCAGTTAAATACAGTCATCGATTTGATATATAATTTTTACATATCTTGGGGGAAAAGACAAGATAATTTAGACCAAAAATTTGAAAGTTTATTCAAAGAATACAAAAAGCTTGCTGATAAGATTTCAGGGTTGTATAATAAAATTGATCTAGCTTTACATAAGCTAGAGGAAGCAAAAGCAAGACAGAATACCGTTTCTAAGAATAACGATTATATTAAAGAAGAAGTGTTATCAATAGGCTGTTACTTAAGTAAAGGCAACGAGTCATTCCCACGCACTGAAACAAGACAAGATATACTTGAAATAAAAAAGTTGGTGCAAGAGGTTAAAACTTTGATTATCTCATAATTATATGACTGAATATACTCAAGCATTAAATGAAGTAGCTAAATACCTGTCACCTCCTGTCGGATTCTCCGATCACGACTCCCCAAAAGAAGATTCCAAAGTAATAATAAGACAAAATAACACCATCCTCCATCTATTAATCCAAATTTTAAATAAACTAAATAGTGTGCAAAGCAACAAAGAAATTGTGCTTTCATCATCCAGAATAGTTGCCTCTGCTAGAAATATTAATTCAGAAAAATGGACGTATCTAAAGGCTTCCTTAGAAGAGACAAAACCCTCCAATTAGTAAGGCAAGACTCAAGACCTCTAGCCATGAAGCATAGATTATCATACAAAGCTGATGATATTGATAGTATTGAAGAAGTTATTGATATACAAAGAGATCTAGAAAGATATCAGAAAGATACCCTAAGAAAAATAAAGCCGCAACAAGTATATCATATGGGTATGTTTGAAAGTAAGAGTGGTCTATACAGAATATCTCGAGAAGTAGAATTAAGTGTGTTAACACATCCAGTAGATTTAAGAATTGTAAGCAAAAATATTGAAAATGAACTAAAATATTGTGGTTATAAATATATTCATCAAGGTATGTATATCATAGGAGTCAAAGGCATGACAAGGAAGAAATTAGGTGCAAAGGTTTTAATAACGTTATTAGACAGAAGATGGGAATCAGTAGACAAAGCAGCATTAGGATTTTTGGAAGGAGACATGAATGAAAATAGATTAATAACCTATATAGCTCTAGACCTAATGATGTCCGTAAAAGAATTTATTGAAAAAATGAGTTTTGGTTTCCAAACTAAAGGTTACGAAGATTTTAAAGGAACAAATTTGCCAGTAAGCATAGAATTTGTAGGAAGGCTCACTAATAGAAGTAGCTCCAGATATAGCGTAAATGTGAATGACGTAATTGATAGTATGCAATCAAAAGGTATAAAGTTTATGAATCCTCTTAAAATTGGTTCTGAAGAAAGAGCTGGAGAAGAATGGAAGATAGGTGAATTAATAGAGAAAAAAGAATTAAAGCAACCTGAAAACTACATAAGCTAACAAAATTGTGAAGGAAGTAGCAGCATTCGATTTATGAACTATAAAGCTGCATCAATAGAAGACTCTGAATCTTTTATGTCAGAATTAGAAATTAATAATGATAAAGGTATATCTGAATGCATGGAAAAGGCTGATTTAGATGATGAAATAATTCATTGGGAAAAGAAGCTAAAGCATATTGAATGGGAATATAGTCATTCTATGACAAAGGATTGGCCTAAAATTAGAGAAAGAGAATTATTTATCATTAGAGAAATTGCAAGGTTAAAGAAACTAAAAAATGATAAAAAGTTTTTCACTAGTAGTTCAACCATGGAAGATAAAATTATGGCATCCGCAGAAAGAAAAGCAAATGCTATTATTAATAAAAATGCTATCATTAATAATAATAATAATAATAAAGATAAGAATAATGTTCAAAAAGAAGAAGTTATTAGTGAAGAATAGCAATGGGATATCAATAATAAGTTATTATTAGAAAGTTATGAGGAGGAGGAAGAATTAATAAAAGAAATGTGGTTAGAAGATGAAAGATATGATGATTCAGAACAAAATAGTGATTTCTATAACTCACTTGATGATGTGGGTGTAACACCCCCGGTGATTAGCAACAGTAATCACTTTTGATAATGACATGTCAGCATGATTAACAGTGCATAATCATCATTAGCATCATATTGCATTTCAACTCCTAAGTCAAATTCAAATTTAAATGAAAGTGAAATATAAAAGTTGTCCAACATAAAAACTAAAATGTTCGATAAATAACAAATATTGAAGAGGCTAGTCTAAAATTGTAACCAACAAATAATAAAATAATTAGGTGGCACTAACATAATTAAAACAGTAAAGAATAATGCATTTTAATTATTATAAAAATTGTGTGAACTCAAGTTGACTCCAAACCAGTTTTTGGTAGTGTTAGGTAATGCCTAGTATTTGTTGGAGCAGTTCCTATGTTTTACAAAATTCAATATGAGGCCTAACTAATTACTAAACTGAGAAAAGAAGATAAATAAAAAGAAAAAGGCAAAAGTAAAAGAAAACAGAAAAAGAAAAGAGAAACACCTCCCCCCCCCGGCCCAACTGGGCCCCAGCCCAGCTGGCCCGACCGGCCCAGCCCCCCCATCTATATGGCCTCCCCCAGGAGGCCAAACCCTAGCACCCACCGACACCCCCCACCCCCTCGCTCACTCCCCCCCCACCCGATCCAGAACCGGATCGGGCCCGCGCCCGCGCTCGCCGAGCCCCGCGCTCACCGCGCCCCACGCCTGCGCGCGCTCGCCCCCGACCGTACCGACCGTGCGCTCGCCCTCGACGCCGCGCCCGTTGACGCCTCGTCTTCCCTCGCCAGACTGCGCTGCCCCGCCGTCGCCGACCACCGTCGCCGTTCGCCTCCCCGCGCCCACTGCCCAAGCCCTACACCGCTCGGTGAGGCCCGGCCCCGGCCTCTCCCCTCTCTCGCCTCGCTCGCCGCCGCGCCTGCCGCTGCTGCCGCTCGCCCGCGCTCCGCTCGCGTCCCGCACCGCCCGCTCGCGCGCCTCACCACGCCGCCGCCGCACGCACGCACACACGCGCCCACGCACTGCACTGCCGTGCTGCTGCTCCTCGCCGCGCGCACGCGCCCGCGTCGCACGCCCGCGCGCGCACCGCGCGCCTGTCGCGCGTCTCGCGCGCCTGTCGCGCGCCCGTGGCCTTGGGCCACTGCCCGATGGGCCCCGCGCCCCTATGCCCCTGTCCGCCGGGCCCAAACCCCCCTGGCCCGCTGACAGTGGGGCCCCACCCCGAAAACGTTTTAGAAAAAAATAATAATAATTAAATTAATAATTAATTAGTTAATTAATTAATTAGTTAATTAACTCTGTTTAGACTAATCTAATTTCATTAATTAGTTTAATTAATTGTTAATTAATTAGTTAACCCTAATTAGCCTAACAGTCTATGACAGGTGGGACCCACCCTGTCAGGACGCCTGCTGACGTCAGCATGATGTCATGCTGATGTCATCAGCAGCACTGTTTCGGATAATGTTGATTTAAATAATTAATTAAATTCCAGAAATTAATAAAAACTTTAGAAAATCATATTAAATAATCCGTAACTCCGATGAAAATACTTTATACATGAAACTTGCTCAGAATTCTGATACGAACCGGATACGCCCTCCGTATTCTCGTCAGACGCCCGCAGCTATAAGAACATTGAACTTTTAGACCGATTTCGATAAATGAATAGTGCCCAACTTTAATTAAATAAATCCAAATAAATTCCTAAATTAACTAAATCATTTAGTTAGGCAGTAGAACACCCCGGCATATCATTTAGGCATGTCATACATGTTGTTTGCATTATTGACGTGAATTTATTGTTTCTCTCCCCCTCCTTCTCTCTCTTGATAGACGCCGAGACCGACGACGGTGCACCTGGATACGACTACTCTACCGACGAGCAGCCCGTTGACGACCTTCCCCTCTTGCCAGAGCAACCAGGCAAGCCCCCCACCTTGAGCATCCAGATATCGCCCATTCTATTCCCCTGCTTGCATTAGATTTTGCTACTGTTAATGTATGCTCCTATTCTGATGCATAGCCTGCTGTTGTAACCTGTTCATTGCTACCTTACCTGCCTATGATAAACTGTTTAGTTTAGGTTGGAATGAACCATGAGTGACCCCACCACCTTACCTTTGTTGCCCCTGCTTGATCATCGACGACTCGATCAACGTGATCGTCGACCAGAGACCGACACCTCACTTCACACCCCCTTAGTTGTACGACTCTGCATAGTTACTATCGAGTGCCGAGGGTGATACCTCATAACGCACTCCTGATGAATACTCTGCAGTGTAGCTGTTCGGTCGTGGTCATCGAGGGCGATTCCTCCTTCTCCACTTCCGATACGACTCTGTCGTGCAACCCTCAGTGTGAACCTCAAGGGTGATACCTCATACGTTCGCCCTGATGATTTCGTCGAGTGGAATCTGCCGAGGGTGATTCCTCGGGTTTCCCCCTTGATGTTATGACCACACGATTACTTGACCTCTGTTACAGGCGGGTCCACCCTGGTGGGTACCCGCTGGGGATCTATGATGTCGGGTGTGCCGGAAGGGCACTCGAGTGTGACATTGTGGCGGAGCATCATAGACTCTGATTGTCTCCGCGTGATACTAATTGAGCCTATTGGATTTGGGTGTGTGATCTGAGTGGGTCGACGTGCCCTATACGCACTACCACCACGCGGGATAATGGTTATGGGACCCTCTGCAAAGTACGTTTCTCTGAAAGCTCGTCTGACGTCACGATTCACCGTGCGGGCTGATTGTCGGGATTGGGCTGGATACTTCACTGACGAGTTCAGTGTCGCGCCTGCACCCCGGCCAGTCTCGCAACGCGCAGGGTGCCCAGGCCGATGGCCCGAGACCTTTGGGTGCATAGGTTAGTCCGGCGTGCTGACCTCTCTGCCGAGCCTAGGTAGAGCGCTGTTTCATGTTGATCTTCCGAGGACGGGCATTACCCAGCAAGTGTGTCCGGCCAGAGTTGATCGAGCGTGTTGGGTAACAGTAGTGCACCCCTGCAGGGATGAATCTTCTATCGATAGCCGGTCCTACGGTAAAGGACGCTCAGTTTGTGTATCCCGATCTACTACTTAAACTGGATACTTGTTACTTAATTGAAGCTTCGGGATCGCTTTCTCGCTTGGGAGTCGAGGAAGGATCTTTAAGCTGTACTTCAACATGTTGGCTAAATAAAATGCTATTCTACTCTCTTCTACTGCTGCAAGATGATGGCCTTGTGAAGATGTTTGAAGATGCTAGTCTTCGATAGGACTAGGCCTTCTCTCTATTCTGGCATTTCTGCAGCCCAGTCCACATATACAGCCTTTCTCCATTGATAATATTGCATATGTAGTATAGATCCTTGCTTGCTGAGTACTTCGGATGAGTACTCACGGTTGCTTTACTTTCTCTTTTCCCCATATACCCCACCTTGATGATACATCAGACGATGGAGTCCAGGAGCCAGATGCCACCACCGGAGCTTACTACCAGGAGGGTCCAGAGGGTACTTACTACTGGATCGAGCCAGCTGACCAGGAGTAGGATCGGAGGCTCCCAGGCAGGAGGCCAACGCCTTTCGATCTAGTGTCGCTGTTTGTGCTAGCCTTCTTAAGGCAAAACTTGTCTAACTATGTCTGTACTCAGATAATATTTGTATGACTGACTTATGTATTCGGATCTTCGGATCCCTGGTCTGTAATATTGTGGACCTCCGTTTAAATTGTGTTAGAGTTGTGTTGTGATATCTTCCCGTGAGTCCCTGTGCTTGATCGTACATGTTTGCGTGTATGATTAGTGTACGATTGAGTCGGGGGCGCCACAAGTTGGTATCAGAGCTGACTGCATGTAGGAAGCCCCCTTCCAATTCCTTGGCCGAAGTTGAGTCTAGAAACCGAAAAACTAATTTACTAACTTGGCTGTGTGGCTTACGGGCCCACGTTGCTAACTAGGTGGTATTAGGATCTTTTATTCCTCGTCTATCCTCTGGGACTCGGATCTCTCTTCCTTTCGGGTTAAATAAATTTTACTAACACCGACACTTAGGATCTCGTAAATCCCATCTACCCGGAGAGCTGGATATCTGTGCTTACTTCCTTGCCATTGATCTGATTAGTCTGATAATCATTTTCCTTTCCATTGTTTTGTTTAACCTTTCTCTCCGAGTTGTATTATACTCCGAGTTGTCATTCGATAAGACCGGATTTTGCATCAGAGTGCACACGGAGTGTAGGATCCAGCAAGTTGATTGATCGTCGGTGTTCTCTAAACTCGACCTGAGGTTGGGTTATCACCAGATCCGTGTCCGTGAAGAGGATATTCCCAAGACTGCATTCGTCACTCGTTATGGCTCCTATGAATACACAGTCATGTCATTTGGCCTAACGAATGCTCCAGCAACTTTCTCCCGTCTGATGAATTATATATTCATGGATTACCTCGACAAATTCGTCGTGGTTTATTTGGATGATATTCTGGTTTATTCTAAGAATAAAGAAGAACATGCTGAACACCTCCGTTTGGTACTAGAAAGGCTTCGAGAACACCAGTTGTATGCCAAGTATTCCAAATGTGAATTTTGGCTTTCTGAAGTAACTTACCTTGGACATGTGATTTCCAAGGATGGCATTGCTGTTAACCCCGAACGAGTTTAGGCTATTCTTGACTGGACTCCCCCGAGGAATGTTAAGCAAGTTAGAAGTTTTCTCGGACTTGCTAGTTATTGCCGTCGATTCGTTGAGAACTTTTCCAAGATTGCAAAACCATTGACAAATCTGCTTCACAAAGGTGTTAAATTTGAGTGGACAGAAAAATGTGAAGAAAGCTTTCAGACACTAAAAGATAAATTGACATCTGCCCCAGTATTAGCACCCCCGGATTCCCAAAAGGATTTCGTAATATACTGCGATGCCTCTCGTCAAGGATTAGGCTGTGTCCTAATGCAATAACACAAGGTGATTGCTTATGCCTCCCGACAATTGCGTCCTCACGAAGAAAATTACCCAGTGCACGATCTCAAACTTTCTGCGGTTATTTATGCCCTGAAGCTATGGCGACATTACCTTCTCGGTAACCGTTGCGAGATATATACGGATCATCAAAGTTTGAAGTATTTATATACTCAACCGGATCTGAACCTTCGTCAACAAAGATGGCTCGAGACAATTGCCGATTATGATATGAATATCTCATACACCCCTGGCAAGGCAAATGTAATGGCCGATGCTTTGAGCCGCAAGGCTTATTGCAGCAACCATATGGTTCAGGAATCACAACCTCTTCTTTATGAAGAGTTTCGTAAATTGAACCTCCATATTGTTCCACAGGGTTATCTCAATACCCTCATTGTCGAACCAGATTTAGAACACAGCATCAAAACTATGCAATGGTATGACTCTGAAGTTGAAAGGATCAAGCGGTACCTTGAAAAAGGAAAACCGTTGGAGTTCCATCTTGATAATGATGGGATCCTATTTTTCCAACACCGTCTCTTCGTACCTAAGTTCAAAGATGAGAGAGAACATGTTATGATGGAAGCTCATGACACTCCTCTGTCAATTCATCCTGGTAGCACAAAGATGTACCGTGACATTTGTCAGAGATACTGGTGGCCTAATATGAAGCGAGATATTGCTCGTTATGTTTCTGAGTGTGACGTTTGCCGCCGCGTTAAAGCTCAACATCAAAGGCCCGCAGGAACTCTGCAACCCCTTGCAATTCCTGAATGGAAATGGGACAAGGTCCAAATGGATTTCATTACTGGTTTTCCCAAATCTCAGAAGGGTAATGATGCTATATTTGTCGTCATTGACCGATTCTCAAAGGCTGCTCACTTTCTGCCAGTTAAAGAGACAATCACTGCTAGCCAATTAGTAGACTTGTATGTTTCCCGAATTGTGTCACTCCACGGTGTTCCGTTGGAGATCAGTTCCGATCGTGGCAGCCTCTTCACCTCCAGATTCTGGAATAGTTTCCAAGAAGCTATGGGAACTCATCTGTCTTTCAGTACCGCTTTTCACCCTCAGTCATAGGGTCAAGATGAACGAGTTAATCAAGTGCTCGAAGATATGCTTCGAGCTTGCGTCATCTCCTTCGCTAAGAAGTGGGAGGAATCTCTCCCGTATGCCGAATTCTCTTACAACAATAGCTATCAAGCTAGTCTGAAGATGGCACCGTTTGAAGTTCTATACGGTCGTAAGTGTCGAACCCCTCTGAATTGGTCAGAAACTGGGGAACGCTCACTCGTCGGATCGGACATTATTCAGCAAGCAGAAGACCAAGTCCACATTGTCTGTGAACATTTGAAAACTACTCAGTCTCGTCAGAAAAGCAACTATGACCGAAAGCACCAGGAAATAGTCTATCAGCCTGGCGAGCAAGCTTACCTCCGCGTCACTCCGTTGAAAGGCACTCATCGGTTCGGAATCAAAGGCAAGTTATCTCCTTGCTACATTGGCCCGTTCCGTATTCTTGCCCATCGAGGAGAGGTGGCATATCAATTGCAGTTGCCGCCTAATCTTTCTCAAGTACATTACGTCTTTCATGTATCCCAACTCCGTCGCTGCTTCAAGGATCCTATTCGAGCTGTGGATCACGAAGTGCTTGAATTACGGGAAGATCTGTCTTATCCAGAATATCCCATCTGTGTTCTTGATGAAGCTGAACGTCGGACTCGTCAAAAGTCAATCAAATTCCTCAAGGTTCAGTGGTCGAATCATTCTGAAGATGAGGCCACTTGGGAACGCGAGGATCGTCTTCGTGAAGAATACCCCTCTTTCTTTCAGTCTTCCTCTTAATTCTCGGGACGAGAATTCTTAATAGATGAGGAGAATTGTAACACCCCCGGTGATTAGCAACAGTAATCACTTTTGATAATGACATGTCAGCATGATTAATAGTGCATAATCATCATTAGCATCATATTGCATTTCAACTCCTAAGTCAAATTCAAATTTAAATGAAAGTGAAATATAAAAGTTGTCCAACATAAAAACTAAAATGTTCGATAAATAACAAATATTGCAGAGGCTAGTCTAAAATTGTAACCAACAAATAATAAAATAATTAGGTGGCACTAACATAATTAAAATAGTAAAGAATAATGCATTTTAATTATTATAAAAACTGTGTGAACTCAAGTTGACTCCAAACCAGTTTTTGGTAGTGTTAGGTAATGCCTAGTATTTGTTGGAGCAGTTCCTATGTTTTACAAAATTCAATATGAGGCCTAACTAATTACTAAACTAAGAAAAGAAGATAAATAAAAAGAAAAAGGCAAAAGTAAAAGAAAACAGAAAAAGAAAAGAGAAACACCTCCCCCCCGGCCCAACTGGGCCCCAGCCACTGCTCGACCCGGCCCAGCCCCCCCCCTCTATATGGCCCCCCAGGAGGCCAAACCCTAGCACCCACCGAACACCCCCACCCCTCGCTCACTCCCCCACACCCGATCAGAACCGGATCGGGCCCGCGCCCGCGCTCGCCGAGCCCCGCGCTCACCGCGCCCCGCGCCTGCGCGCGCTCGCCCCCGACCGCGCGCTCGCCCTCGACGCCGCGCCCATCGCCGCCTCGTCTTCCCTCGCCGGACTGCGCTGCCCCGTCGTCGCCGACCACCGTCGCCGTTCGCCTCCCCGCGCCCACTGCCCGAGCCCTACACCGCTCGATGAGGCCCGGCCCGGCCTCTCCCCTCTCTCGCCTTGCTCGCCGCCGCGCCTGCCGCTGCTGCCGCTCGCCCGTGCTCCGCTCGCGCCCCGCACCGCCCGCTCGCGCGCCTCGCCACGTCGCCGCCGCACGCACGCACACTCGCGCCCACGCACTGCGCTGCCGCGCTGCTGCTCGTCGCCGCGCGCACGCGCCCGCGTCGCCGCGCCCCGCCGCACGCCCGCGCGCGCACCGCGCGCCCCCGTGGCCTTGGGCCACTGCCCGATGGGCCCCGCGCCCCTGTGCCCCTGGCCGCCGGGCCCAAACCCCCCTGGCCCGCTGACAGTGGGGCCCCGCCCCGAAAACGTTTTAGAAAAAAAATAAAAAATAAAAATAAAATAATTAAATTAATAATTAATTAATTAGTTAATTAACTATGTTTAGGCTAATCTAATTTAATTAATTAGTTTAATTAATTAGTTAACCCTAATTAGCCTAACAGTCTATGACAGGTGGGACCCACCCTGTCAGGACGCCTGCTGACGTCAGCATGATGTCATGCTGATGTCATCAGCAGCACTGTTTCAGATAATGCTGATTTAAATAATTAATTAAATTCCAGAAATTAATAAAAACTTTAGAAAATCATATTAAATAATCTGTAACTCCGATGAAAATACTTTATACATGAAACTTGCTCAGAATTCCGATACGAACCCGGATACGCCCTCCGTATTCCCGTCAGGTGCCCGCAGCTATAAGAACATTGAACTTTTAGACCGATTTCGATAAATGAATAGTGCCCAACTTTAATTAAATAAATCCAAATAAATTCCTAAATTAACTAAATCATTTAGTTAGGCAGTAGAACACCCCGGCATATCATTTTGGCATGTCATACATGTTGTTTGCATTATTGCCGTGAATTTATTGTTTCTCTCCCCCTCCTTCTCTCTCTCGATAGACGCCGAGACCGACGACGCTGCACCTGGATACGACTACTCTACTGACGAGCAGCCCATTGACGACCTTCCCCTCTTGCCAGAGCAACCAGGCAAGCCCCCCCCTTGAGCATCCAGATATCGCCCATTCTATTCCCCTGCTTGCAATAGATTTTGCTACTGTTAATGTATGCTCCTATTCTGATGCATAGCCTGCTGTTGTAACCTGTTCATTGCTACCTTACCTGCCTATGATAAACTGTTTAGTTTAGGTTGGAATGAACCATGAGTGACCCCACCACCTTACCTTTGTTGCCCCTGCTTGATCATCGATGACTCGATCAACGTGATCGTCGACCAGAGACCGACACCTCACTTCACACCCCCTTAGTTGTACGACTCTGCATAGTTACTATCGAGTGCCAATGGTGATACCTCGTAATGCACTCCTGATGAATACTCTGCAGTGTAGCTGTTCGGTCGTGGTCATCGAGGGCGATTCCTCCTTCTCCACTTTCGATACGACTCTGTCGTGCAACCCTCAGTGTGAACCTCGAGGGTGATACCTCATATGTTCGCCCTGATGATTTCGTCGAGTGGAGTCCGTCGAGGGTGATTCCTCGGGTTTCCCCCTTGATGTTATGACCACACGATTACTTGACCTCTGTTACAGGCCGGTCCACCCTGGTGGGTACCCGCTGGGGATCTATGATGTCGGGTGTGCCGGAAGGGCACTCGAGTGTGACATTGTGGCGGAGCATCAGAGACTCTGATTGTCTCCGCGTGATACTAATTGAGCCTATTGGATTTGGGTGTGTGATCTGAGTGGGTCGACGTGCCCTATACGCACTACCACCACGCGGGATAATGGTTATGGGACCCTCTGCGAAGTACGTTTCTCCGAAAGCTCGTCTGACGTCACGATTCACCGTGCGGGCTGATTGTCGGGATTGGGCTGGATACTTCACTGACGAGTTCAGTGTCACGCCTGCACCCCGGCCAGTCTCGCAACGCGCAGGGTGCCCAGGGCGATGGCCCGAGACCTCTGGGTGCATAGGTTAGTCCGGCGTGCTGACCTCTCTGCCGAGCCTAGGTAGAGTGTTGTTTTGTGTTGATCTTCCGAGGACGGGCATTACCCAGCAAGTGTGTCCGGCCAGAGTTGATCGAGCGTGTTGGGTAACAGTAGTGCACCCCTGCAGGGATGAATCTTCTATCGATAGCCGGTCCTACGGTAAAGGACGCTCAGTTTGTGTATCCCGATCTACTACTTAAACTGGATACTTGTTACTTAATTGAAGCTTCGGGATCGCTTTCTCGCTTGGGAGTCGAGGAAGGATCTTTAAGCTGTACTTCAACATGTTGGCTAAATAAAATGCTATTCTACTCTCTTCTACTGCTGCAAGATGATGGCCTTGTGAAGATGTTTGAAGATGCTAGTCTTCGATAGGACTAGGCCTTCTCTCTATTCTGGCATTTCTGCAGCCCAGTCCACATATACAGCCCATCTCCATTGATAATATTGCATATGTAGTATAGATCCTTGCTTGCTGAGTACTTCGGATGAGTACTCACGGTTGCTTTACTTTCTCATTTCCCCATATACCCCACCTTGATGATACATCAGACGATGGAGTCCAGGAGCCAGATGCCACCACCGGAGCTTACTACCAGGAGGGTCCAGAGGGTACTTACTACTGGATCGAGCCAGCTGACCAGGAGTAGGATCGGAGGCTCCCAGGCAGGAGGCCAATGCCTTTCGATCTAGTGTCGCTGTTTGTGCTAGCCTTCTTAAGGCAAAACTTGTCTAACTATGTCTGTACTCAGATAATATTTGTATGACTGACTTATGTATTCGGATCTTCGGATGCCTGGTCTGTAATATTGTGGACCTCCGTTTAAATTGTGTTAGAGTTGTGTTGTGATATCTTCCCGTGAGTCCCTGTGCTTGATCGTACACGTTTGCGTGTATGATTAGTGTACGATTGAGTCGGGGGCGCCACAGTGGGGCTACTTAATTTAGACAATGCAATGGAAGCTATGGAAGTAGAAAATAGTGGTAAAAGAAGAAGAGGATATGGAGAATCGTCTGTAAAAAGAGAAGGAGAAAGAGAGAGACCTACCAGATCAGCTGGACAATGGCCTCCAGAAAAAGATGACTATCAACATACGTATATCCCTGGACAATATAGATATATGAGTACTAAAAGAAGAGATTTTGAAAAACCAGTGCAATTTCAAAATTATAAGAATGATGGCGCTATATTAAACCTAGCAGCTCATGATCCAATAGATTGGCCAAATATAATCAGCATATGGAAAGGTTTAATAGTGCAAAAATATATACAAAATCAGTATAATATAGGCACTAAGGTAGAAGATATGTTAACATATCTTGAAACATTTTTAGGAGAATCTGTAAAATTTCTATGGGAACAATGGGTAGAGTCATACCCTAGTCAATATGAAGAATTAAAAAGGGCAGGAAGTAACCCTAATAACTTTGCGAATGTTATCTCAAATATGATCATAGCAGAAGATCCAGAATTAGGACATACCTCATTGCAAAATGAAAGGTTAAGAGAAATAGAAAAATTAACATTAACTAGCTGGAAAGGTATTAAAGAATTTTCCCAGCATTATTTGTACAATGCTACTACTGCTAAACAAGGTTTTAATGTAGGTGTAGTAGAAAGATATTTTAATAAATTACCTGATCCTCTAGGTTCCATAATATTTGAGGAGTATAAAAAAGAAACAGGAGGAAATGTGGTAAATATATCCCAAGCCATAACATTTGTTTTCAAACAGCTAAGAAAGGTATGTACTAGCATTCAAGCCCAAAGATCTATGAAGAAATCAGATTATAACTTTTGCAATAACATAGTCCAAATACCACTTACATATGGAGAAGAAAGGCATAGGAAAAACAAATATTATAAACCACAAAGGAGAGATAATAGAAATTTTAGAACAAAGAAAAGATATTTCTTAAGAAGGTCAGACAATAGAGCCCCATTCTTGCATAAAAGAAATGTAAGAAGATATAATCCTAAGAAAACCTATGATAAAACATGCAGGTGTTTCATATGTAACTCTCCTGATCATCTAAGTAGAACTTGCCCTAATAAAGACCAGAAAAGATACTCTAGTAAATATGAAGAACAAGAGAGAGTGTTAATTATAGATAGCGTTAATGAAAATATATTAGTATGTGATGATGAAATAAAAGACGACGAGTCAATATATTCAATTATAGAAACAGATGAAGTAGAAAATGAGGCTCCAGAATATGAATCAAGTGAAGATGAGATAGACCTAATAGATGAATTAGCCAGTTTAAAAATTGAAATGATGAACCAAGTAGATTGTGAACATGATTGGATTAGAGGAAAAGGTGATTATAACATAAAATGTGCTTTCTGTATATATTACCCAAGCCAAGATAATAGGTTCACATGTAGCTTGTGTTTAAAACAAGCATGTGCCTCATGTCTAAGAGCCAATAATCAAAAGTGGAGACAAGAAATAGAATTAGAACCAGAAGAACGAATATTATCCAGTAGGGTTAGAAATTTAGAAAATAGAATAAATAAGCTAGAAGCAGAACTAGAAAAACTTAAAGATGAGTTAGAAAATAGTAATAAGCAAGGCAATAATGTTGCTGAAATCACGGAAATGAAAGAGCAAATGGTAACGGTAAGGGATAAAAAAGGAGACAAATTAATACAATTGAAAGATGCAATTACTAGT
Organism: Thinopyrum elongatum; assembly: GCA_011799875.1. NCBI lineage: Eukaryota > Viridiplantae > Streptophyta > Magnoliopsida > Poales > Poaceae > Thinopyrum > Thinopyrum elongatum. The sequence goes on along the minus strand of CM022301.1, from coordinate 115,301,837 downwards.
TTTGGAAACAAATATATTGTTCGATTACCATTCAAAGAAGTGTTAGGGATAAGGATCCCAGTTAGGATTGTTCTAAAGCCAAATATTTCATATAAAATACTGGCACTATTAGATACTAGTTGCACTAAGAATATCATCCATGATAAATATTTTACGAGGTGTCCCGAAATAGTTGAAACTATAGATGATTATAAAGCTGAAGTATCTACTGATATGTCAGGAATAAAGAAGATCCATAATCAGCTAGCATATAATATTGAAGCTTATATAAATGGCACAAAATATATAATAGATGAAATTACAATAAGAGATTTGTCAGTAATAAATGATGACATGATAATAGGGTTAAGATTTTTACAACAATCTTTACAAACCACAATCATACATGAAGAAGGGGTAACATTTATCCCTTATCAAGATAATGTTCCATACATATCTGAAGTGCGAAAATAAAGAAAGTCCTTGCAAAATGTAGAAATATCTAATTTAGATGATGAATATAGCACAAGTCCAGATCCCCTTGAATTCTGTAAAGACGAAGAACTTAGTGAGACCATAGAAGAATATCATATAGAAAATACATGTACAGAATGCATTGGGTTACAATCATTCTCGCCAAATTGGTATAGAGATATAAAATCTAAAAAAGATATAGATAAGATTGTGCAAAGACTAGAAAGCATACAAATTATTGGAGAAATACCAATGAAACATTGGGATAAGAATTCTATAGTTTGCAAAATAAATATCATAAATCCAGATTATATAACTAAGTCAGGACCAATAGAAGCTACTCCAAAAGATATTGAAGAGTTCAAAATGCATATTGAAGAGCTATTAAAGTTAAAAGCTATAAGAGAAAGTAGAAGTCCTCATCGATCTGCTGCTTTTATAGTTAGAAATCATGCTGAAGAAGTTAGAGGTAAATCTAGAATGGTAATTAATTTTAAAAGGCTTAATTATAATACAGTTGATGATGCATATAATATACCTAATAAGCAGGAATGGATTAACATAATACAAGGAAGTAAATATTTCTCTAAATTTGACTTAAAGGCAGGATTTTGGCAAGTAAAAATGGCTGAAGAATCTATTCCTTGGACAGCATTTACTTGTCCACAAGGCCACTATGAATGGCTAGTAATGCCATTAGGTCTAAAGAATGCACCTGCACTATTTCAAAGAAAAATGCAAAATATATTCAATGAGAATCAAGCATTTATATTGGTATACGTAGATGATTTGTTAGTATTCTCAAAATCATACAAAGAGCATATAGCCCATCTTGAAGTGTTCTTTCGAAAGGTAGAACAAAATGGGCTCATACTATCCAAAAAGAAGATGGAAATTTGCAAAGAGAAAATAAATTTCCTTGGTCATGAAATAGGAGAAGGAAAGATATATCTACAAGAACATATTGCAAAGAAAATATTAGAGTTTCCTGATAATATGAGTGATAAAAAGGCTTTACAGCAGTTCTTAGGAATTGTAAACTATGCACGAAACTATATAGACAACTTAGCAAAGCTAGCAGGACCTTTATATGCTAAATTAAGGAAAAATGGTCAAAAATACTTCAATTCTGAAGATATAAAATTAGTAAAGGCCATCAAGGAAAAGGTCAAGAATTTAAAACCCCTAGAATTGCCTCTAGAAGATAATTATTTTATAATTGAGACAGATGCATCTAAGGTAGGATGGGGTGCAATACTAAAACAAAAGCCCAATAAATACTCTCCAAAGGCAGATGAAAAAATACGCAGATATGCTTCGGGAAGTTACAAATTAAAGACGGTAAATAATATTGATAGGGAAATCCTTGCAGTTGTAAATGCAATAAATGCATTTAGGCTATATCTAGGATTTAAAGAATTTACAGTGCGAACAGACTGTGAACCTATATGTCGATATTACAATAAAATTAATAGTAAGAAAAGCTCAACCAGAAGATGGGTCTTATTTGAAGACACCATAGCTGGGAATGGTTATAAAGTTATTTTTGAGCATATTAAGGGGAAGGATAATACCTTACCTGACATATTTTCTCGTGCATCAAATTTGCAGAAATGAGGAAATGATTATTCGCCACCAGGGATGAGTATCTCTTCTTTGGAGAAGAAAATAGGCTGAAAATGTTTCAGCCAAATACATTCAATTTCAAGCCAAAAACCCATATCAAGCTTGATGAAGCTCAAAGATGCATATTGGATAATTTTTGGTTCCAATATACTCTCAAGAGAGAGGAAAAAGGATATTTTTTATCAATTCTCAATAGTTTGGCAGAATATTTTAATGAATTAAACAAAAATTTGCAAAGCCAAAAAAGATTGAAATACCAAAAGGAGAAACACTATATCTTATATTTGATGGAAATAAACCTGGTATATATTCGGAATGGGAAAATTTTATGATTGAAAAATTAGATGCAAAAAGAAAAGGACAGGATTTAACATTCAAAAGATATTATAGTATAGATGATGCCTTATTTTGGGCAAGAAAGGTATTAGGACCAGATTATTATATTGACCCAAAGGCTAAAGACTATATCCAAATGAAAAGAGGCATATCTGCTTCACCAACTCCCACAAAGGGGGAGGCATCAAGCTCAAAAAATATAAAAAAGGAAGAGTCTCCAAAATATAAGACATATCAAGAATGCCTTCTAAAGGGGCTTGACCCTTTAGACAGTGAATACATAGATCAAGAAATGGATAAAAGATTTGAAGAATTTTCAAAAATAATAAAGAAAGAATTGAAAGAAGAAATATTAAAAGAATTAAGGCATGAAATGGATGAAAATTTTGAAGAAATAAAGAAAGAATACGATCAAAAATATGATTTCAATCTGTTAAACGATGATGATGATCAAATGGACATAGCAGGGCATGGGCAGCGACCTGAATAAAGCCCAAATTGCCTATATTGATATTGCTATCAATTATTCGGGCGCGGAGGACCTATTACCCGAATATTGATAGAAATTCCAAAATTAGATATTTTAAAAATTGATAAGGTATTATCAATCATATGGGCAGGGAAGACCCCTTGTAAAAAAAATGAATAAGCAATGTTAAATAAATAAGCAAGTTAAATTAAATTAAAAATAAATGAATAAGCAATGTTGAAAAATTAAGCAGCCTTGGCATGTATGTACGCATACACTGGCACAAGGATTCTTGAAGGCAGAAGGTGCCCTGAAGGCTAATCGCATGAACAGCTGTATGGCCGAAGAGCAAAGACTGGTACACAGAGGCCACCCAATTATCCGCGGAGAGACAATGCCCACGTGAACAAAGCAAAGATTTGATAGATTCCTGAAGATTGAAGTTTGTCGGGGCACTATCTCTCGCTCTTATCCATCGCCTAGAGGGACATGCATGCATCCCTACTACAAATAAAATAAGAGGTGCATTCTCCCGAAAGCCATCCAGAGAGCTGCTCTCTCGCCTATAAAAGGAGACATTTGCTGCGAAGAGGGACACAACAACACCAGACGGAGAAGAACCACCGATAGAGCAAAGAGCTGCGACCCAGCTAGCAAGCTCATTGCTTAGTAGTAGTAGTAGTAGTTTTTATCCTGCAATAAGAGCCACCATATCCAGAGCATTGTAAGGCTTAAGAAGGTAGTTAGAAGGTAATTTTCCTTAGTTTGTGTAATCCCTTCGGGGCCTCCCGAAAGGGAAAGCCATATGTAAATTATGTTGTGGAAATGATGTAGTTTCTTGGTTTCACTTGGTATTTTTCTTTATGAATTTATGGGACAAGTTCTTATGCTAGAGATCCTATAGGAGAAACCTCTGCGTGTGTAGTTCTATGTGTAGCCCAGAGTGGCGTTTGAATGAGAACCTGGTGGCCGTAGAGAAGTGTTCCCTTCGGGTGGAACTGCCTGGGAAGACGATAGGAATTTACCCCATAAATTTACAATTAAAACTGCTAAATGAATGTCACTAGCTACATCTGATACAACATAATGAAAAATATGGTGAGTACTGAGTAGGATTTTACACCTCTGCGCACACCGTCGGACGAATTGTTGGCCTCGCCAGCCCATAATAGATACTGAATCAAAGAAATAAACAAGTTAGAACGTGCAAATAATTGAATTGAATTAAATATTGCAGTGAATAGTAAAATACTTTTCCAAATAGTGTATTGAATAGTAGAGCACTATTGTGAATAGTGCCCTACCTAGTGAACAGTAAATACTATTCAAGATAAAAAGCATACCTGTATATCACTTCCACCTAATCACCTATTAATCTAATCAAAATATAATCTAATACTTATTAAGAAAAACTTTAGTTTCCCACCCGAATATTGATAGAAATTACAAAATTAGATATTTTAAAACTTGATAAGGTATTATCAATCATATGGGCAGGGAAGACCCCCTGTAAAAAAATGAATAATCAATGTTGAATAAATAAGCAAGTTAAATTAAATTAAAAATAAATGAATAAGCAATGTTGAAAAATTAAGCAGCCTTGGCATGTATGTACGCATACACTGGTACAAGGATTCTTGAAGGCTAATCGCATGAAGACCTGTATGGCCGAAGAGCAAAGACTGGTACACAGAGGCCAGCCAATTATCTGCGGAGAGACAATTCCCACGTGAACAAAGCAAAGATTTGATAGATTCCTGAAGATTGAAGTTTGTCGGGGCACTATCTCTCGCTCTTATCCATCGCCTAGAGGGACACGCATGCATCCCTACTACAAATAAAATAAGAGGTGCATTCTCCCGGAAGCCATCCAGAGAGCTGCTCTCTCGCCTATAAAAGGAGACATTTGCTGCGAAGAGGGACACAACAACACCAGACAGAGAAGAGCCACCGATAGAGCAAAGAGCTGCGACCCAGCTAGCAAGCTCGTTGCTCAGTAGTAGTAGTAGTAGTTTTCATCCTGCAATAAGAGCCACCATATCCGGAGCATTGTAAGGCTCAAGAAGGTAGTTAGAAGGTAATTTTCCTTAGTTTGTGTAATCCCTTCGGGGCCTCCCGAAAGGGAAAGCCATATGTAAATTATGTTGTGGAAATGATGTAGTTTCTTGGTTTCACTTGGTATTTTTATTTATGAATTTATGGGACGAGTTCTTATGCTAGGGATCCTATAGGAGAAACCTCTGCGTGTGTAGTTCTCTGTGTAGCCCAGAGTGGCGTTTGAATGAGAACCTTGTGGCCGTAGAGAAGTGTTCCCTTCGGGTGGAACTGCTTGGGAAGACGATAGGAATTTACCCCATAAATTTACAATTAAAACTACTAAGTGAATGTCACTAGCTACATCTGATACAACATAATGAAAAATATGGTGAGTACTGAGTAGGATTTTACACCTCTGCGCACACCGTCAGAAAAATTGTTGGCCTCGCCAGCCCTTAATAGATCCAGAATCAAAGAAATAAACAAGTTAGAACATGCAAATAATTGAATTGAATTAAATATTGCAGTGAATAGTAAAATACTTTTTCAAATAGTGTATTGAATAGTAGAGCACTATTGTGAATAGTGCCCTACCTAGTGAACAGTAAATACTATTCAAGATAAAAAGCATACCTGTGTATCACTTCCACCTAATCACCTATTAATCTAATCAAAATATAATCTAATACTTATTAAGAAAAACTTTAGTTTCCCTATATTGTTGGTATCAAGTCTAGCGTTTAATCATTGAAAGGTTAAAATATTTAAACTTAGAAGTTAGCGCAGGTAAAGTAATAAATACTAAGGAAAATTTAAATATAAGGTGCAGAGTAAATCCCTCTGAAGAGCATATTTGGCATACATCTCATAGCCAGTTAAATACAGTCGTCGATTTGATATATAATTTTTACATATCTTGGGGGAAAAGGCAAGATAATTTAGACCAAAAATTTGAAAGTTTATTCAAAGAATACCAAAAGCTTGCTGATAAGATTTCAGGGTTGAATAATAAAATTGATCTAGCTTTACATAAGCTAGAGGAAGCAAAAGCAAGACAGAATACCATTTCTAAGAATAACGATTATATTAAAGAAGAAGTGTTATCAATAGGCTGTTACTTAAGTAAAGGCAAAGAGTCATTCCCACGCACTGAAACAAGACAAGATATACTTGAAATAAAAAAGTTGGTGCAAGAGGTTAAAACTTTGATTATCTCATAATTATATGACTGAATATACTCAAGCATTAAACGAAGTAGCTAAATACCTGTCACCTCCTATCGGATTCTCCGATCACGACTCCCCAAAAGAAGATTCCAAAGTAATAATAAGACAAAATAACACCATCCTCCATCTATTAATCCAAATTTTAAATAAACTAAATAGTGTGCAAAGCAACAAAGAAATTGTGCTTTCATCATCCGGAATAGTTGCCTCTGCTAGAAATATTAATTCAGAAAAATGGACGTATCTAAAGGCTTCCTTAGAAGAGACAAAACCCTCCAATTAGTAAGGCAAGACTCAAGACCTCTAGCCATGAAGCATAGATTATCATGCAAAGCTGATGATATTGATAGTATTGAAGAAGTTATTGATATACAAAGAGATCTAGAAAGATATCAGAAAGATACCCTAAGAAAAATAAAGCCGCAACAAGTATATCATATGGGTATGTTTGAAACTAAGAGTGGTGGTCTATATAGAATATCTCGAGAAGTAGAATTAAGTGTGTTAACACATCCAGTAGATTTAAGAATTGTAAGCAAAAATATTGAAAATGAACTAAAATATTGTGGTTATAAATATATTCATCAAGGTATGTATATCATAGGAGTCAAAGGCATGACAAGGAAGAAATTAGGTGCAAAGGTTTTAATAACGTTATTAGACAGAAGATGGGAATCAGTAGACAAAGCAGCATTAGGATTTTTGGAAGGAGACATGAATGAAAATAGATTAATAACCTATATAGCTCCAGACCTAATGATGCCCGTAAAAGAATTTATTGAAAAAATGAGTTTTGGTTTCCAAACTAAAGGTTACGAAGATTTTAAAGGAACAAATTTGCTAGTAAGCATAGAATTTATAGGAAGGCTCACTAATAGAAGTAGCTCCAGATATAGAGTAAATGTGAATGACGTAATTGATAGTATGCAATCAAAAGGTATAAAGTTTATGAATCCTCTTAAAATTGGTTCTGAAGAAAGAGCTGGAGAAGAATGGAAGATAGGTAAATTAATAGAGAAAAAAGAATTAAAGCAACCTGAAAACTACATAAGCTATCAAAATTGTGAAGGAAGTAGCAGCATTCGATTTATGAACTATAAAGCTGCATCAATAGAAGACTCTGAATCTTTTATGTCAGAATCAGAAATTAATAATGATAAAGGTATATCTGAATGCATGGAAAAGGCTGATTTAGATGATGAAATAATTCATTGGGAAAAGAAGCTAAAGCATATTGAATGGGAATATAGTCATTCTATGACAAAGGATTGGCCTAAAATTAGAGAAAGAGAATTATTTATCATTAGAGAAATTGCAAGGTTAAAGAAACAAAAAATGATAAAAAGTTTTTCACTAGTAGTTCAACCATGGAAGATAAAATTATGGCATCCGCAGAAAGAAAGCAAATGCTATCATTAATAATAATATAATAATAAAGTAAGAATATTGTTCAAAAAGAAGAATTTATTAGTGAAGAGAGCAATGGGATATCAATAATAAGTTATTCTTTAGAAAGTTATGAGGAGGAGGAAGAATTAATAAAAGAAATGTGGTTAGAAGATGAAAGATATGATGATTCAGAACAAAATAGTGATTTCTATAACTCACTAGATGATGTGGGGCTACATAATTTAGACAATGCAATGGAAGCTATGGAAGTAGAAAATAGTGGTAAAAGAAGAAGAGGATATGGAGAATCGTCTGTAAAAAGAGAAGGAGAAAGAGAGAGACCTACCAGATCAGCTGGACAATGGCCTCCAGAAAAAGATGGCTATCAACATACGTATATCCCTGGACAATATAGATATATGGGTACTAAAAGAAGAGATTTTGAAAAACCAGTGCAATTTCAAAATTATAAGAATGATGGCACTATATTAAACCTAGCAGCTCATGATCCAATAGATTGGCCAAATATAATCAGCATATGGAAAGGTTTAATAGTGCAAAAATATATACAAAATCAGTATAATATATGCACTAAGGTAGAAGACATGTTAACATATCTTGAAACATTTTTAGGAGAATCTGTAAAAGTTCTATGGGAACAATGGGTAGAGTCATACCCTAGTCAATATGAAGAATTAAAAAGGGCAGGAAGTAACCCTAATAACTTTGCGAATGTTATCTCAAATATGATCATAGCAGAAGATCCAGAATTACGACATACTTCATTGCAACATGAAAGGTTAAGAGAAATAGAAAAATTAACATTAACTAGCTGGAAAGGTATTAAAGAATTTTCCTAGCATTATTTGTACAATGCTACTACTGCTAAACAAGGTTTTAATGTAGGTGTAGTAGAAAGATATTTTAATAAATTACCTGATCCTCTAGGTTCCATAATATTTGAGGAGTATAAAAAAGAAACATGAGGAAATGTGGTAAATATATCCCAAGCCATAACATTTGTTTTCAAACAGCTAAGAAAGGTATGTACTAGCATTCAAGCCCAAAGATCTATGAAGAAATCAGATTATAACTTTTGCAATAACATAGTCCAAATACCACACCTGACCTTGGAAAAGAAAGGCATAGGAAAACAAATTTATAAACCAAAAGGAGAGATAATAGAAATTTTAGAACAAAGAAAGATATTTCTTAGAAGGTCAGACAATAGAGCCCCATTCTTGCATAAAAGAAATGTAAGAAGATATAATCCTAAAAAACCTGATAAAACATGCAGGTGTTTCATATGTAACTCTCCTGATCATCTAAGTAGAACTTGCCCTAATAAAGACCAGAAAAGATACTCTAGTAAATATGAAGAACAAGAGAGAGTGTTAATTATAGATAGCGTTAATGAAAATATATTAGTATGTGATGATGAAATAAAAGACGACGAGTCAATATATCAATTATAGAAACAATGAAGTAGAAAATGAGGCTCCAGAATATGAATCAATGAAGATAGATAGACCTAATAGATGAATTAGCCAGTTTTAAAATTGAAATGATGAACCAAGTAGATTGTGAACATGAATTGGATTAGAGGAAAAGGTGATTATAACATAAAATGTGCTTTCTGTATATATTACCCAAGTCAAGATAATAGGTTCACATGTAACTTGTGTTTAAAACAAGCATGTGCCTCATGTCTAAGAGCCAATAATCAAAAGTGGAGACAAGAAATAGAATTAGAACCAGAAGAACGAATATTATCCAGTAGAGTTAGAAATTTAGAAAATAGAATAAATAAGCTAGAAGCAGAACTAGAAAAACTTAAAGATGAGTTAGAAAATAGTAATAAGCAAGACAATAATGTTGCTGAAATCACGAAAATGAAAGAGCAAATGGTAACGGTAAGGGATAAAAAAGGAGACAAATTAATACAATTGAAAGATGCAATTACTAGTTTTGGAAACAAATATATTGTTCGATTACCATTCAAAGAAGTGTTAGGGATAAGGATCCCAGTTAGGATTGTCCTAAAGCCAAATATTTCATATAAAATACTGGCACTATTAGATACTGGTTGCACTAAGAATATCATCCATGATAAATATTTTACGGGGTGTCCCGAAATAGTTGAAACTATAGATAATTATAAAGCTGAAGTATCTACGGATATGTCAGGAATAAAGAAGATCCATAATCAGCTAGCATATAATATTGAAGCTTATATAAATGGCACAAAATATATAATAGATGAAATTACAATAAGAGATTTGTCAGTAATAAATGATGACATGACAATAGGGTTAAGATTTTTACAACAATCTTTACAAACCACAATCATACATGAAGAAGGGGTAACATTTATCCCTTATCAAGATAATGTTCCATACATATCTGAAGTGCGAAAACAAAGAAAGTCCTTGCAAAATGTAGAAATATCTAATTTAGATGATGAATATAGCACAAGTCCAGATCCCCTTGAATTCTGTAAAGACGAAGAACTTAGTGAGACCATAGAAGAATATCATATAGAAAATACATGTACAGAATGCATTGGGTTACAATCATTCTCGCCAAATTGGTATAGAGATATAAAATCTAAAAAAGATATAGATAAGATTGTGCAAAGACTAGAAAGCATACAAATTATTGGAGAAATACCAATGAAACATTGGGATAAGAATTCTATAGTTAGCAAAATAAATATCATAAATCTAGATTATATAATTAAGGCAGGACCAATAGAAGCTACTCCAAAAGATATCGAAGAGTTCAAAATGCATATTGAAGAGCTATTAAAGTTAAAAGCTATAAGAGAAAGTAGAAGTCCTCATCGATCTGCTGCTTTTATAGTTAGAAATCATGCTGAAGAAGTTAGACGTAAATCTAGAATGGTAATTAATTTTAAAAGGCTTAATGATAATACAGTTGATGATGCATATAATATACCTAATAAGCAGGAATGGATTAACAGAATACAAGGAAGTAAATATTTCTCTAAATTTGACTTAAAGGCAGGATTTTGGCAAGTAAAAATGGCTGAAGAATCTATTCCTTGGACAGCATTTACTTGTCCACAAGGCCACTATGAATGGCTAGTAATGCCATTAGGTCTAAAGAATGCACCTGCACTATTTCAAAGAAAAATGCAAAATATATTCAATGAGAATCAAGCATTTATATTGGTATACGTAGATGATTTGTTAGTATTCTCAAAATCATACAAAGAGCATATAGCCCATCTTGAAGTGTTCTTTCGAAAGGTAGAACAAAATGGGCTCATACTATCCAAAAAGAAGATGGAAATTTGCAAAGAGAAAATAAATTTCCTTGGTCATGAAATAGGAGAAGGAAAGATATATCTACAAGAACATATTGCAAAGAAAATATTAGAGTTTCCTGATAATATGAGTGATAAAAAGGCTTTACAGCAGTTCTTAGGAATTGTAAACTATGCACGAAACTATATAGACAACTTAGCAAAGCTAGCAGGACCTTTATATGCTAAATTAAGGAAAAATGGTCAAAAATACTTCAATTCTGAAGATATAAAATTAGTAAAGGCCATCAAGGAAAAGGTCAAGAATTTAAAACCCCTAGAATTGCCTCTAGAAGATAATTATTTTATAATTGAGACAGATGCATCTAAGGTAGGATGGGGTGTAATACTAAAACAAAAGCCCAATAAATACTCTCCAAAGGCAGATGAAAAAATACGCAGATATGCTTCGGGAAGTTACAAATTAAAGACGGTAAATAATATTGATAGGGAAATCCTTGCAGTTGTAAATGCAATAAATGCATTTAGGCTATATCTAGGATTTAAAGAATTTACAGTGCGAACAGACTGTGAAGCTATATGTCGATATTACAATGAAATTAATAGTAAGAAAAGCTCAACCAGAAGATGGGTCTTATTTGAAGACACCATAGCTGGGAATGGTTATAAAGTTATTTTAGAGCATATTAAGGGGAAGGATAATACCTTACCTGACATATTTTCTCGTGCATCAAATTTGCAGAAATGAGGAAAGGATTATTCGCCACCAGGGATGAGTATCTCTTCTTTGGAGAAGAAAATAGGCTGAAAATGTTTCAGCCAAATACATTCAATTTCAAGCCAAAAACCCATATCAAGCTTGATGAAGCTTAAAGATGCATATTGGATAATTTTTGGTTCCAATATACTCTCAAGAGAGAGGAAAAAGGATATTTTTTATCAATTCTCAATAGTTTGGCAGAATATTTTAATGAATTAAACAAAAATTTGCCAAAGCCAGAAAAGATTGAAATACCAAAAGGAGAAACACTATATCTTATATTTGATGGAAATAAACCTGGTATATATTCGGAATGGGAAAATATTATGATTGAAAAATTAGATGCAAAAAGAAAAGGACAGGATTTAACATTCAAAAGATATTATAGTATAGATGATGCCTTATTTTGGGCAAGAAAGGTATTAGGACCAGATTATTATATTGACCCAAAGGCTAAAGACTATATCCAAATGAAAATAGGCATACCTGCTTCACCAACTCCCACAAAGGGGGAGGCATCAAGCTCAAAAAATATAAAGAAGGAAGAGTCTCCAAAATATAAGACATATCAAGAATGCCTTCTAAAGGGGCTTGACCCTTTAGACAGTGAATACATAGATCAAGAAATGGATAAAAGATTTGAAGAATTTTCAAAAATAATAAAGAAAGAATTGAAAGAAGAAATATTAAAAGAATTAAGGCATGAAATGGACGAAATTTTTGAAGAAATAAAGAAAGAATACGATCAAAAATATGATTTCAATCTGTTAAACGATGATGATGATCAAATGGACATAGCAGGGCATGGGCAGCGACCTGAATAAAGCCCAAATTGCCTATATTGATATTGCTATCAATTATTCGGGCGCGGAGGACCTATTACCCGAATATTGATAGAAATTCCAAAATTAGATATTTTAAAAATTGATAAGGTATTATCAATCATATAGGCAGGGAAGACCCCCTGTAAAAAAAATGAATAAGCAATGTTGAATAAATAAGCAAATTAAATTAAATTAAAAATAAATGAATAAGCAATGTTGAAAAATTAAGCAGCCTTGGCATGTATGTACGCATACACTGGCACAAGGATTCTTGAAGGCAGAAGGTGCCCTGAAGGCTAATCGCATGAAGACCTGTATGGCCGAAGAGCAAAGACTGGTACACAGAGGCCAGCCAATTATCCGCGGAGAGACAATGCCCACGTGAACAAAGCAAAGATTTGATAGATTCCTGAAGATTGAAGTTTGTCGGGGCACTATCTCTCGCTCTTATCCATCGCCTAGAGGGACAACCATGCATCCCTACTACAAATAAAATAAGAGGTGCATTCTCCCGGAAGCCATCCAGAGAGCTGCTCTCTCGCCTATAAAAGGAGACATTTGCTGCGAAGAGGGACACAACAACACCAGACGGAGAAGAACCACCGATAGAGCAAAGAGCTGCGACCCAGCTAGCAAGCTCGTTGCTCAGTAGTAGTAGTAGTAGTAGTAGTACTAGTAGTAGTAGTAGTAGTTTTTATCCTGCAATAAGAGCCACCATATCCAGAGCATTGTAAGGCTCAAGAAGGTAGTTAGAAGGTAATTTTCCTTAGTTTGTGTAATCCCTTCGGGGCCTCCCGAAAGGGAAAGCCATATGTAAATTATGTTGTGGAAATGATGTAGTTTCTTGGTTTCACTTGGTATTTTTATTTATGAATTTATGGGACGAGTTCTTATGCTAGGGATCCTATAGGAGAAACCTCTATGTGTGTAGTTCTCTGTATAGCCCAGAGTGGCGTTTGAATGAGAACCTTGTGGCCGTAGAGAAGTGTTCCCTTCCGGTGGAACTGCCTGGAAAGACGATAGGAATTTAACCCATAAATTTACAATTAAAACTGCTAAGTGAATGTCACTAGCTACATCTGATACAACATAATGAAAAATATGGTGAGTACTGAGTAGGATTTTCACCTCTGCGCACACCGTCGGATGAATTGTTGGCCTTGCCAGCCCATAATAGATCCTGAATCAAAGAAATAAACAAGTTAGAACGTGCAAATAATTCGTCCGACGAATTGTTGTACTGTTCACTAGGTTATATTTTGATTATTAGATTATACTGTACTGTACTGTGATGTACTGTTCACTGCAATATTTAATTCAATTCAATTATTTGCACATTCTAACTTGTTTATTTCTTTGATTCAGGATCTATTATGGGCTGGCGAGGCCTACAATTCGTCCGACGGTGTGCGCAGAGGTGTAAAATCCTACTCAGTACTCACCATATTTTTCATTATGTTGTATCAGATGTAGCTAGTGACATTCACTTAGCAGTTTAATTGTAAATTTATGGGGTAAATTCCTATCGTCTTCCCAGGCAGTTCCACCCGAAGGGAACACTTCTCTACTGCCACAAGGTTCTCATTCAAACGCCACTCTGGGCTACACAGAGAACTACACACGCAGAGGTTTCTCCTATAGGATCCCTAGCATAAGAACTCGTCCCATAAATTCATAGACAAAAATACCAAGTGAAACCAAGAAACTACATCATTTCCACAACATAATTTACATATGGCTTTCCCTTTCGGGAGGCCCCGAAGGGATTACACAAACTAAGGAAAATTACCTTCTAACTACCTTCTTGAGCCTTACAATGCTCTGGATATGGTGGCTCTTATTGCAGGATGAAACCTACTACTACTACTACTACTACTACTACTACTACTACTACTACTACTACTACTGAGCAACGAGCTTGCTAGCTGGGTCGCAGCTCTTTGCTCTATCGGTGGCTCTTCTCCGTCTGGTGTTGTTGTGTCCCTCTTCGCAGCAAATGTCTCCTTTTATAGGCGAGAGAGCAGCTCTCTGGATGGCTTCCGGGAGAATGTACCTCTTATTTTATTTGTAGTAGGGATGCATGCGTGTCCCTCTAGGCGATGGATAAGAGCGAGAGATATTGCCCCGACAAACTTCAATCTTCAGGAATCTATCAAATCTTTGCTTTGTTCACATGGGCATTGTCTCTCCGCGGATAATTGGCTGGCCTCTGTGTACCAGTCTTTGCTCTTCGGCCATACAGGTCTTCATGCGATTAGCCTTCAGGGCACCTTCTGCCTTCAAGAATCCTTGTGCCAGTGTATGCGTACATACATGCCAAGGCTGCTTAATTTTTCAACATTGCTTATTCATTTATTTTTAATTTAATTTAACTTGCTTATTTATTTAACATTGCTTATTCATTTTTTTTACAGGGGGTCTTCCCTGCCCATATGATTGATAATACCTTATCAATTTTTAAAATATCTAATTTTGGAATATCTATCAATATTCGGGTAATAGGTCCTCCGCGCCCGAATAATTGATAGCAATATCAATATAGGCAATTTGGGCTTTATTCAGGTCGCTGCCCATGCCCTGTTATGTCCATTTGATCATCATCATCGTTTAACAGATTGAAATCATATTTTCGATCGTATTCTTTCTTTATTTCTTCAAATTTGTCGTCCATTTCATGCCTTAATTCTTTTAATATTTCTTCTTTCAATTCTTTCTTTATTATTTTTGAAAATTCTTCAAATCTTTTATCCATTTCTTGATCTATGTATTCACTGTCTAAAGGGTAAAGCCCCTTTAGGAGGCATTCTTGATATGTCTTATATTGTGGAGACTCTTCCTTCTTTATATTTTTTGAGCTTGATGCCTCCGCCTTTGTGGGAGTTGGTGAAGTAGGTATGCCTCTTTTCATTTGGATATAGTCTTTAGCCTTTGGGTCAATATAATAATCTGGTCCTAATACCTTTCTTGCCCAAATAAGGCATCATCTATACTATAATATCTTTTGAACGTTAAATCCTGTCCTTTTCTTTTTGCATCTAATTTTTCAATCATAATATTTTCCCATTCCGAATATATACCAGGTTTATTTCCATCAAATATAAGATATAGTGTTTCTCCTTTTGGTATTTCAATCTTTTCTGGCTTTGGCAAATTTTTGTTTAATTCATTAAAATATTCTGCCAAACTATTGAGAATTGATAAAAAATATCCTTTTTCCTCTCTCTTGAGAGTATATTGGAACCAAAAATTACGGAATATGCATCTTTGAGCTTCATCAAGCTTGATATGGGTTTTTGGCTTGAAATTGAATGTATTTGGCTAAAACATTTTCAGCCTATTTTCTTCTCCAAAGAAGAGATACTCATCCTTGGTGGTGAATAATCCTTTCCTCATTTCTGCAAATTTGATGCACGAGAAAATATGTCAGGTAAGGTATTATCCTTCCCCTTAATATGCTCAAAAATAACTTTATAACCATTCCCAGCTATGGTGTCTTCAAATAAGACCCATCTTCTGGTTGAGCTTTTCTTACTATTAATTTTATTGTAATATCGACATATAGCTTCACAGTCTGTTCGCACTGTAAATTCTTTAAATCCTAGATATAGCCTAAATGCATTTATTGCATTTACAACTGCAAGGATTTCCCTATCAATATTATTTACCGTCTTTAATTTGTAACTTCCCGAAGCATATCTGCATATTTTTTCATCTGCCTTTGGAGAGTATTTATTGGGCTTTTATTTTATTATTGCACCCCATCCTACCTTAGATGCATCTATCTCAATTATAAAATAATTATCTTCTAGAGGCAATTCTAGGGGTTTTAAATTCTTGACCTTTTCCTTGATGGCCTTTACTAATTTTATATCTTCAGAATTGAAGTATTTTTGACCATTTTTCCTTAATTTAGCATATAAAGGTCCTGCTAGCTTTGCTAAGTTGTCTATATAGTTTCGTGCATAGTTTACAATTCCTAAGAACTGTTGTAAAGCCTTTTTATCACTCATATTATCAGGAAACTCTAATATTTTCTTTGCAATATGTTCTTGTAGATATATCTTTCCTTCTCCTATTTCATGACCAAGGAAATTTATTTTCTCTTTGCAAATTTCCATCTTCTTTTTGGATAGTATGAGCCCATTTTGTTCTAACTTTCGAAAGAACACTTCAAGATGGGCTATATGCTCTTTGTATGATTTTGAGAATACTAACAAATCATCTACGTATACCAATATAAATGCTTGATTCTCATTGAATATATTTTGCATTTTTCTTTGAAATAGTGCAGGTGCATTCTTTAGACCTAATGGCATTACTAGCCATTCATAGTGGCCTTGTGGACAAGTAAATGATGTCCAAGGAATAGATTCTTCAGCCATTTTTACTTGCCAAAATCCTGTCTTTAAGTCAAATTTAGAGAAATATTTACTTCCTTGTATTCTGTTAATCCATTCCTGCTTATTAGGTATATTATATGCATCATCAACTGTATTATCATTAAGCCTTTTAAAATTAATTACCATTCTAGATTTACCTCTAACTTCTTCAGCATGATTTCTAACTATAAAAGTAGCAGATCGATGAGGACTTCTACTTTCTCTTATAGCTTTTAACTTTAATAGCTCTTCAATATGCATTTTGAACTCTCCAATATCTTTTGGAGTAGCTTCTATTGGTCCTGACTTAATTATATAATCTGGATTTATGATATTTATTTTGCAAACAATAGAATTCTTATCCCAATGTTTCATTGGTATTTCTCCAATAATTTGTATGCTTTCTAGTCTTTGCACAATCTTATCTATATCTTTTTTAGATTTTATATCTCTATACCAATTTGGCGAGAATGATTGTAACCCAATGCATTATGTACATGTATTTTCTATATGATATTCTTCTATGGTCTCACTAAGTTCTTCGTCTTTACAGAATTCAAGGGGATCTGGACTTGTGCTATATTCATCATCTAAATTAGATATTTCTACATTTTGCAAGGACTTTCTTTGTTTTCGCACTTCAGATATGTATGGAACATTATCTTGATAAGGGATAAATGTTACCCCTTCTTCATGTATGATTGTGGTTTGTAAAGATTGTTGTAAAAATCTTAACCCTATTATCATGTCATCATTTATTACTGACAAATCTCTTATTGTAATTTCATCTATTATATATTTTGTGCCATTTACATAAGCTTCAATATTATATGCTAGCTGATTATGGATCTTCTTTATTCCTGACATATCCGTAGATACTTCAGCTTTATAATTATCTATAGTTTCAACTATTTCGGGACACCTCGTAAAATATTTATCATGGATGATATTCTTAGTGCAAACAGTATCTAATAGTGCCAGTATTTTATATGAAATATTTGGTTTTAGAACAATCCTAACTGGGATCCTTATCCCTAACACTTCTTTGAATGGTAATCGAACAATATATTTGTTTCCAAAACTAGTAATTGCATCTTTCAATTGTATTAATTTGTCTCCTTTTTTATCCCTTACCGTTACCATTTTCTCTTTCATTTCCGTAATTTCAGCAACATTATTGTCTTGCTTATTACTATTTTCTAACTCATATTTAAGTTTTTCTAGTTCTGCTTCTAGCTTATTTATTGTATTTTCTAAATTTCTAACCCTACTGGATAATATTCGTTCTTCTGGTTCTAATTCTATTTCTTGTCTCCACTTTTGATTATTGGCTCTTAGACATGAGGCACATGCTTGTTTTAAACACAAGTTACATGTGAACCTATTATCTTGCCTTTGGTAATATATACAGAAAGCACATTTTATGTTATAATCACCTTTTCCTCTAATCCAATCATGTTCACAATCTACTTGGTTCATCATTTCAATTTTTAAACCGGCTAATTCATCTATTAGGTCTATCTCATCTTCACTTGATTCATATTTTGGAGCCTCATTTTCTACTTCATCTGTTTCTATAATTGAATATATTGACTCGTCATCTTTTATTTCATCATCACATACTAATATATTTTCATTAACGCTATCTATAATTAACACTCTCTCTTGTTCTTCATATTTACTAGAGTATCTTTTCTGGTCTTTATTAGGGCAAGTTCTACTTAGATGATCAGGAGAGTTACATATGAAACACCTGCATGTTTTATCATAGGTTTTCTTAGGATTATATCTTCTTACATTTCTTTTATGCAAGAATGGGGCTCTATTGTCTGACCTTCTTAAGAAATATCTTTTCTTTGTTCTAAAATTTCTATTATCTCTCCTTTGTTGTTTATAATATTTGTTTTTCCTATGCCTTTCTTCTCCATATGTAAGTGGTATTTGGACTATGTTATTGCAAAAGTTATAATCTGATTTCTTCATAGATCTTTGGGCTTGAATGCTAGTACATACCTTTCTTAGCTGTTTGAAAACAAATGTTATGGCTTGGGATATATTTACCACATTTCCTCCTGTTTCTTTTTTATACTCCTCAAATATTATGGAACCTAGAGGATCAGGTAATTTATTAAAATATCTTTATACTACACCTACATTAAAACCTTGTTTAGCAGTAGTAGCATTATACAAATAATGCTGGGAAAATTCTTTAATACCTTTCCAGCTAGTTAATGTTAATTTTTCTATTTCTCTTAACCTTTCATTTTGTAAGGAGGTATGTCCTAATTCTGGATCTTCTCCTATGATCATATTTGAGATAACATTCGCAAAGTTATTAGGGTTACTTCCTGCCCTTTTTAATTCTTCATATTGACTAGGGTATGACTCTACCCATTGTTCCCATAGAACTTTTACAGATTCTCCTAAAAATGTTTCAAGATATGTTAACATATCTTCTACCTTAGTGCCTATATTATACTGATTTTGTATATATTTTTGCACTATTAAACATTTCCATATGCTGATTATATTTGGCCAATCTATTGGATCATGAGCTGCTAGGTTTAATATAGCGCCATCATTCTTATAATTTTAAAATTGCACTGGTTTTTCAAAATCTCTTCTTTTAGTACCCATATATCTATATTGTCCAGGGATATACGTATGTTGATAGTCATCTTTTTCTGGAGGCCATTGTCCAGCTGATCTGGTAGGTCTCTCTCTTTCTCCTTCTCTTTTTACAGACGATTCTCCATATCCTCTTCTTCTTTTACCACTATTTTCTACTTCCATAGCTTCCATTGCATTG
Source organism: Thinopyrum elongatum (assembly GCA_011799875.1). Taxonomy (NCBI): domain Eukaryota; kingdom Viridiplantae; phylum Streptophyta; class Magnoliopsida; order Poales; family Poaceae; genus Thinopyrum; species Thinopyrum elongatum. The sequence continues at coordinate 115,282,240 of CM022301.1, read as the reverse complement.
TCTAAATTATGTAGCCCCACATCATCTAGTGAGTTATAGAAATCACTATTTTGTTCTGAATCATCATATCTTTCATCTTCTAACTACATTTCTTTTATTAATTCTTCCTCCTCCTCATAACTTTCTAATAATAACTTATTATTGATATCCCATTGCTCTTCTTCACTAATAACTTCTTCTTTTTGAACAATATTCTTATCTTTATTATTATTATTAATGATAGCATTTTTATTAATAATAGCATTTGCTTTTCTTTCTGCGGATGCCATAATTTTATCTTCCATGGTTGAACTACTAGTGAAAAACTTTTTATCATTTTTTAGTTTCTTTAACCTTGCAATTTCTCTAATGATAAATAATTCTCTTTCTCTAATTTTAGGCCAATCCTTTGTCATAGAATGACTATATTCCCATTCAATATGCTTTAGCTTCTTTTCCCAATGAATTATTTCATCATCTAAATCAGCCTTTTCCATGCATTCAGATATACCTTTATCATTATTAATTTCTGATTCTGACATAAAAGATTCAGAGTCTTCTATTGATGCAGCTTTATAGTTCATAAATCGAATGCTGCTACTTCCTTCACAATTTTGATAGCTTATGTAGTTTTCAGGTTGCTTTAATTCTTTTTTCTCTATTAATTCACCTATCTTCCATTCTTCTGCAGCTCTTTCTTCAGAACCAATTTTAAGAGGATTCATAAACTTTATACCTTTTGATTGCATACTATCAATTACGTCATTCACATTTACTCTATATCTGGAGCTACTTCTATTAGTGAGCCTTCCTATAAATTCTATGCTTACTAGCAAATTTGTTCCTTTAAAATCTTCGTAACCTTTAGTTTGGAAACCAAAACTCATTTTTTCAATAAATTCTTTTACGGGCATCATTAGGTCTGGAGCTATATAGGTTATTAATCTATTTTCATTCATGTCTCCTTCCAAAAATCCTAATGCTGCTTTGTCTACTGATTCCCATCTTCTGTCTAATAACGTTATTAAAACCTTTGCACCTAATTTCTTCCTTGTCATGCCTTTGACTCCTATGATATACATACCTTGATGAATATATTTATAACCACAATATTTTAGTTCATTTTCAATATTTTTGCTTACAATTCTTAAATCTACTGGATGTGTTAACACACTTAATTCTACTTCTCGAGATATTCTGTATAGACCACCACTCTTACTTTCAAACATACCCATATGATATACTTGTTGTGGCTTTATTTTTCTTAGGGTATCTTTCTAATATCTTTCTAGATCTCTTTGTATATCAATAACTTCTTCAATACTATCAATATCATCAGCTTTGCATGATAATCTATGCTTCATGGCTAGAGGTCTTGAGTCTTGCCTTACTAATTGGAGGGTTTTGTCTCTTCTAAGGAAGCCTTTAGATACATCCATTTTTCTGAATTAGTATTTCTAGCAGAGGCAACTATTCCGGATGATGAAAGCATAATTTCTTTGTTGCTTTGCACACTATTTAGTTTATTTAAAATTTGGATTAATAGATGGAGGATGGTGTTATTTTGTCTTATTATTACTTTGGAATCTTCTTTTGGGGAGTCGTGATCGGAGAATCCGACAGGAGGTGACAGGTATTTAGCTACTTCGTTTAATGCTTGAGTATATTCAGTCATATAATTATGAGATAATCAAAGTTTTAACCTCTTGCACCAACTTTTTTATTTCAAGTATATCTTGTCTTGTTTCAGTGCATGGGAATGACTCTTTGCCTTTACTTAAGTAACAGCCTATTGATAACACTTCTTCTTTAATATAATCGTTATTCTTAGAAATGGTATTCTGTCTTGCATTTGCTTCCTCTAGCTTATGTAAAGCTAGATCAATTTTATTATTCAACACTGAAATCTTATCAGCAAGCTTTTGGTATTCTTTGAATAAACTTCCAAATTTTTGGTCTAAATTATCTTGCCTTTTCCCCCAAGATATGTAAAAATTATATATCAAATCGACGACTGTATTTAACTGGCTATGAGATGTATGCCAAATATGCTCTTCAGAGGGATTTACTCTACACCTTATATTTAAATTTTCCTTAGTATTTATTACTTTACCTGCGCTAACTTCTAAGTTTAAATATTTTAACCTTTCAATGATTAAACGCTGGACCTGATACCAACAATATAGGGAAACTAAAGTTTTTCTTAATAAGTATTAGATTATATTTTGATTAAATTCATAGGTGATTAGGTGGAAGTGATATACAGGTATGCTTTTTATCTTGAATAGTATTTACTGTTCACTAGGTAGGGCACTATTCACAATAGTGCTCTACTATTCAATACACTATTTGAAAAAGTATTTTACTATTCACTGCAATATTTAATTCAATTCAATTATTTGCACGTTCTAACTTGTTTATTGTGACGCCCCCGTTTCAATCGTACACTAATCATGCACGCAAACGTGTACGATCAAGATCAGGGACTCACGGGAAGATATCACAACACAACTCTAAAACATAAATAAGTCATACAAGCATCATAATACAAGCCAGGGGCCACGAGGGCTCGAATACAAATGCTCGATCATAGACGAGTCAGCGGAAGCAACAATATCTGAGTACAGACATAGGTTAAACAAGGTGCCATAAGATGGCTAGCACAAACAGGGATACAACAGATCGAACAGGCGCATGGCCTCCTGCCTGGGATCCTCCTAACTACTCCTGGTCGTCGGCGTCCTGGACGTAGTAGTAGGCTCCGCCCTGGTGGTAGTAGTCGTCGAAGGTGGCGTCTGGCTCCTGGGCTCCAGCATCTGGTTGCGACAACCAGCAAGAAGGGAAAGGGGGAAAGGAGGGGGAAAGCAACCGTGAGTACTCATCCAAAGTACTCGCAAGCAAGGATCTATACTACATATGCATGGTATATGTGTAAAGAGGCAATATCGGTGGACTGAACTGCAGAATGCCAGAATAAGAGGGGGATAGCTAGTCCTGTCGAAGACTACGCTTCTGGCAGCCTTCATCTTGAAGCAATAGAAGAGATTAGTTGGAAGTTAACCAAGCAACAACGTATAGCATAATCCTACCCGTCGATCCTCTCGTCGCCACCATGCGAGAGAGCGACCACCGGGTTATAATTGTCACTTGTAAGGGTGTGTTTTATTAAGTATCCATTTCTAGTTGTCATGAGGTCGGAATACAACTCCGGGTCGTCCTTTTACCGAGGGACACGGCTATTCGAATAGATAAACTTCCCTGCAGGGGTGCACCACATATTCCCCAACACGCTCGATCCCCTTTGGCCGGACACACTTTCCTGGGTCATGCCCGGCCTCGGAAGATCCACACGTCGCAGCCCCACCTAGGCTCAACAGAGAGGTTAGCACGCCGGACTAATCCTAGGCACTCTGGGGTCTGGGCCCATCGCCCAGTGCGCTCCTGCACGTTGCGTACGCGGCCGCGAGCAGACCTAGCAACCCACACGATCACGGCGGTTACGTTATCGCGGTCCAACACGGCGCGCGCCGCTCAGTCGCTGACGTCAAGAAGGCTTCAGCTGATACCACGACGCCGGGATACCCATAACTACTCCCGCGTAGTTGGTTAGTGCGTATAGGCCAGTGGCCAGACTCAGATCAAATATCCAATCTCGTTAAACGTGTTATTATGAGATCACCGCGGACGACGACCAGGGCCAGGTCCACCTCTCTCCTAGGTGGTCACAACCTGCCCTGCCGCTCCACAACAAAGAGTCACTTAGGGGGCCGTCGAGAAGGCCAATCCTTTCAGCCCCCATTCGTGAATCACCTGCGGGTGCTCCACGAGCCGACCCGACTTTAGTATCCATCTGATGTCACATGTAATAAGTAGTATACATATCCGCAATCGCCACCCGTGGCGAGCACGGCCCAATAATGTAGCATAGCAGACAGACGAGAATGTAGGGCCACTGATGACAAACTAGCATCCTACACTAGGCATTTAGGATTGCAGGTAAGGTATCAAAAACAGTAGCAACAATGACAGGCTATGCATCAGAATAGGATTAACGGAAAGCAGTAACAGGCTACACTACTCTAATGCAAGCAGTATAGAGAAGAATAGGCGATATCTGGTGATCAAGGGGGGGGCTTGCCTGGTTGCTCTGGCAAGTAGGGGTCGTCAACAACGTAGTCGGTCGGGGCACCAGCAGCTGCGTCGGTCTCGTAGTCTACCGAAGAGAAGAGGGGGAAGAAACAGTAAACACACGGCAATGATGCAACAGGGATGCAGGACATGTCTAAACGCAGGGCCAGGGTGATATACAGCCTAACTAAGCGATTTAGTTAATTTAGGAATTTATTCGGATTTATTTAATTAGGGTTGGACACTATTCATTTATCGAAATCGGTCTAATTGTTCAACGTTCTCATAGTTGCGGGCGTCTGACGGGAATACAGAGGGCGTATCCGGGTTCGTATCGTCGTTCTGAGCAAGTTTCATGTATAAAATATTTTCATCGGAGTTACGGTTTATTTAATACGATTTTCTAAAGTTTTTATTAATTTCTGAAATTTAATTAATTATTTAATTCAACATTATCCGAAACAGTGCTGATGATGACATCAGCATGACCTCATGCTGATGTCAGCGGTTAATTAAGTTAATTACTAATTACTGTTTAATTAACACTAATTAGTTAATTAGATTAACCTAATCAGGATTAATTAACTAATTAATTAATTAATTATTTTAATTATTTATTTTTTTATTTCTTTCTTTTTTTTTAAAACGTTTTTAGGGCGTGGGCCCCATTCGTCAGCGTCACAGGGGGGTTTTCGGGCCCCACTGGGCAGTGGCCCAGGGCACGGGCGCGGGCGACAGGCACGGCGCGCAGCGCGCGTGTGCGCGGCCGCAGTCGGGCACGCGCGGGGGCCGGACGCGGGCGCGGGCGGCGGGCGGGGCGAGGCCGGAGGGGGCGTGGGACGCGCGCGGTGGCCGGAGCGGCAGCGGGCGGTGGCGCGCGAGTGGCAGCGCGAGAGGGGGGGGCGCGGTGCGCGCGGGCGAGCGCGGGCGAACGGCCGAGGCGAGCGAGCACTGGCGAGGCCGCGCGCGGGCGCGGTGACGCGCGCAAGCGCGGCCATGACGCGGGACGCGGATGGCATGCGCGCGCGCGGAACGGCGCAGGCGCGCGCGCGAGCGGCGGCGAGGGAGCGGGCGTGGCGTGATGAGCGGCGTCGGGGCGCGCGCAGCGCGAGGCTCTGCGGGAGGCGGGAGCGGGCGCAGGGAGAGGAAGGGAGCGAGGCTCACGGCGGGGGAAGCAGGGATCGTGGCAGCGGGGTGTCGGGGTGGTGGTCGGAGACGATGGCGTCGACGTAGACGAGGCATTCCGGCGAGGGAGCGC